>CM040121.1:406266441-406866441 GCA_022559845.1 Amorphophallus konjac | reverse complement strand
GCCCAAAGGGACGGAGAGGCGAGTTTGTTGATTTGACAAGGATGCTCATCACCCGGAGGGACGGAGAGAAGAACTTGTTGATTCAATGGCCTAGACGGGAGGTCCAAATAAAAAGGGGTATTCGTCACCCGAAGGGACAGAGAGAAGAGTTGGTTCATGTAGCGACCTAGACGGGAGGTCCAAATCAAAAGGATTGTCCATGACCCCGAAGGGACGGAGGGGTGGTTAAGTCGCTGACACGGGTTAGTGTTAGCGTAAGGAAAAGGGGATGATTCCTTACCCGAATGCCAGGCTCGGGCCAGGGTGAAAGGTTGTTTCATTCTTTAATGCGCCAGGGGTACCAGCTGTATGAAGGGTCTTTTAATTCTTTGGCTGGACGGAAGGTCCGAACCAGAGTAGAGAGAATTCTTTTTGTTCTTCAGCTGGACGGTAGGTCCGAGCCAAAGTGAAAGGATCTTTTTGTTCTCTAGCCGGATGGAAGGTCCGATCTAGAGTGGAGAGAATCTTTTTGTTCTCTAGTCGAACAGAAGGTCCGATCCAGAGTGGAGAGAATCTTTTTTGTTCTCTGACTGGACGGCAAGTCTGAGCCAAAGTGAAGGGATCTTTTTATTCTCCAGCCAGACAGAAGATCCGATCTAGAGTGAAAAGAATCTTTTTATTCTCCGACTGGACGACAGGTCCGAGCCAAAGTGAGAGGATCTTTTTGTTCTCTAGCCGGACGGAAGGTCCGATCTAGAGTGGAGAGAATCTTTTTAGTTTTCTAGCCAGACGGAAGGTCTGATCTAAAGCGAAATGATCTTTTTGTTCTCTAGTCGGACGGAAGGTCCGATCTAGAGTGGAGAGAATCTTTTTGTTCTCTGACTGGATGGCAGGTCCGAGCCAAAGTGAAAGCATCTTTTTATTCTCTAGCCGGACGGAAGGTCCGATCTAGAGTGGAAAGAATCTTTTTATTCTCCGACTGGACGGCAGGTCCGAGCCAAAGTGAGAGGATCTTTTTGTTCTCTAGCCGAACGGAAGGTCCGATCTAGAGTAGAGAGAATCTTTTTATTCTCTGACTAGACGGCAGCTCCGAGCCAAAGTGAGAGGATCTTTTTATTCTCTAGTCGGACGGAAGGTCCAATCTAGAGTGGAGAGAATCTTTTTATTCTCTGACTGGACGGCAGCTACGAGCCAAAGTGAGAGGATCTTTTTATTCTCTAGTCGGACGGAAGGTCCAATCTAGAGTGGAGAGAATCTTTTTGTTCTCTGACTGGACGGCAGGTCCGAGCCAAAGTGAAAGGATCTTTTTATTCTCTAGCCAGACGGAAGGTCCGATCTAGAGTGAAAGGATTTTTTTTTTATTCTCTAGTCGGATGGAAGGTCCGATCCAGAGTGAACGGGGTCTGTCTATTCTCTGGCTGGGCGACAAGCCTGAACCAAAGTGAAAGGATTTGATGTTCTTCAATGCGCCGGGAGTACCGGCTATGAAATCCGAACCCCGAAAATGTGGGCCATGAGGGCCGAAATTGAGTTTATTATTATTATTTATTTCTTTCCTTCTTTATTCAAGCATGCAGGCATCCATCAGCAAGCATAACATAAATATAAATAAGACAGCTCCCTCTATAGGGGATGGGATAAGGACAACGCCCATACTTCGCAAACGCGGTGTGGGCCACGAGGCACGACTAAGGGGTGGTGCACCCGTCAAGAGGATATCACATGTCTTGCATGCACAGCTTAAATTCACGCATTTCACCCGAGATAACTCTCTGTGGAGTGGAGGAGCAAATGTGTGAGCAAAAGGCCCTAAACATAGGGATATGCAAGTTTTCTAAGCAACACTCGAGGGTTACTCTAGCGCCTACACATTAGTTTCAGGCTTTCGACTTTCGGTAGCTTCGCACAGCCCCCATCTATTTATATTGATGGTGGATTTCACCGTTCGGCGCGAGTCTCCTCATGTGTCTCAATGGAGATTCCCGGCTACTAGGATTCATCCTTGTCATAATTTTATTACGGATTCCACCGTTTGACGCGAGTTTCCTCATGTGTCTCAATGGGGATTCCCGGCTACTAGGCTTCATCCTTATTGAATTTCGCTTCACCCTTTTGCGCGAGTCTCCTCATGTGTCTCAATGGGGATTCCCGGCTACTCAGATCCACGTTTCTCTCTCTATTTTTTTTACATCATTTATTTTTCCTTTTTTTTAAGTGGGGGTAGGCAGCTTTTTCCTCACGATTACCTTTCACGCGAGTGCAGAAATTCAAGCATCCGTAGAGTGCTAAGAAGAAGGTCGGGCAATCCCTATAGTTGAAGACCATTGAACACATTAAATGTGAAGTGGGGAGTGTTGCCTCGGGTTTATTTTGTGAGTTGGGCTTAACAATTTAGCCATGACTCTTCCCCTTGACGTGTGCACCCGCCATAATTGGGTTCCCTTCGAGCGTATGTCGTGACGCACATACATTAGAAATCAGGGCAGCATTATTATTTAGCAAGGAAATAAGGTCCTAGAAAATTTCAAAGAGGCGTGTTATTCTATATTATAAGGAAGCATGCAAGTAGGGCAGCCGAGCATTTTTTTTTGGTCTCTTTTTGGTCTCCTTTTCCCTTTTTTTTTGCATAAGAACATACTGTCGTTATGTATAAGTGTAGTGGTAGTAAAAGGTATTAGTGAAGCGTGCCGCAAGAACCAAAATTGGGGAACCAGGCTACGGGAGCCACAGGGAAGCAGGCTACGAGAGCCAGAATTAGGAAGTGGGCTACGAGAGCCGAAGGTTAGAGGAGCAGGCATCGAGAGCCAAAATTGGGAAGCAGGCCACGGTGAGCCAGAATTGGGAAGTGAGCTGCAAGAGCCGAAGATATTGGGAAGCGGGCTACGAGAGCCCAGGATAAAGGTCTCTTTTTTGTTCTCTGGTCAGGGAAGGATCCAAACCAAAGTGGATGGGCTGATTCTTTGATTCTCTGGTTGGGGAAGGTTCCGGACCAAAGTGAAAGGCTGATTCTTTGATTCTCTGGTCGGGGAAAGATCCGAACCAGAGTGGGAGGTTGATTCTTTGATTCTCTGGTCGGGGAAAGATCCGAACCAGAGTGGGAGGTTGATTCTCTGATTCTCTGGTCGGAGAAGGATCCGAACCAGAATGAAAGGTTGATTCTTTGATTCTCTGGTCGGAGAAGGATCCGAACCAGAGTGAAAGGTTGATTCTTTGATTCTCTGGCTGGGAAATGATCCGGACCAGAGTGGGAGGTTGATTCTTTTTATTGGAGAGCTGTCGGCTAGGAGCCGATAATGGGGTAGCTGTCGGCTCAGAGGCCGATGGTGGGATATCTATCGATGTAATGCCCCGTCGGCGGAAGGGTTTTATCGGTTTAACGCCCCGTCGATAGAAGGTTTAGTCGGTTTAACGCCCCATCGGCGAAAGGGTTTAGTCGGTTTAACGCCCCGTCGGCGAAAGGTTTAGTCGGTTTAACGCCCCGTCGGCGAAAGGTTTTGTCGGTTTAACGCCCCACAGGCGAAAGGGTTTTATCGATTTAACGCCCCGTCGGCGGAAGGTTTAGTCGGTTTAACGCCCCGTCGGCAAGATGGTTTAGTCGGTTTAACGCCCCGCAGGCGAAAGGGTTTTATCGGTTTAACGCCCCGTCGGCGGAAGGTTTAGTTGGTTTAACGCCCTGTCGGCAAGATGGTTTAGTCGGTTTAACGCCCCGCAGGCGAAAGGGTTTTATCGGTTTAACGCCCCGTCGGCGGAAGGTTTAGTTGGTTTCTATTTGTTGGATGGCTGAAGGTCGGAGGTAAAAGACCATGTGTGCCTCGTGACTCTTCTTTCTCTTCTTTTCTTCTTCTTTTGTGAAGAGAGGCAGGTCCAAAGATCGCGCTTGCCTCGTGATTCCCTTTTTTTTTCTTTTCTTTTGCGTGATGAGGTGGACTCGAAGGCCACGTCTGCCTCATGCGTGTCTTTTTCGTTATTCTACTCTTCTTTTCTCATCAATGCTTCCACGCTGGAGTGTATTTCTCTTAACGTGCCCCCAGGTTAGGGTGTACCTCTTCTTCTATGCCCCCAAGCGGGGTGTATTCTCTCATGGCTTCTAGGCCCCCAGATGGGGTGTAACTTCTGCTTCTTATGCCCCCAGAGCAGGGTATACTTCTCTTCATTTTTTTTTGGTACAGGGTGTATTTTCTACTTATTATGCCCCCAGGCGGGGTGTATGTTTCTCTTCATCTTCCCCCGGCACAGGGTGTATTTTCTGCTTCTTATGCCCCCAGGCGGGGTGTATGTTGCTTTGATGCCCGCAAGGTAGGGTGTAATTCTTCTTCAGATCCCAGTAAGCTGGGGTGTGTTTTTGTTTCATATGCCCCCATATCGGGGTATATTTCTCTTGCAGATACCCCTGAACCGGGGTGTATTCTTTGTCTCATATGTCCCCTGAGTCGGGGTGTGCTTTGCTTCTTGTGCACCCCAGGCGGAGTGTATTCTGCTTCTTCTACCCCTCAATGCGGGGTGTGTGTCTTTTCATATATCCCTAGAGCGGGCGTAGTTTCTTCTTCAAACGCCCCTAGGCTGGGGTGTAACTTTTGCTTTGTGCGTGCCCCCGAGTCAGGGTGGATTCTTCATGTGCCCCCACGGCGGGGTGTATTCTCTTCATGTGCCCCCAGGCCGGGGTGTATTCTTTTGCTTCTTATGCCCCTAAGTCAGGGTATGACTTTTGCTTTACGTGTCCCCGAGTCGGGGTGGATTCTCTTCATGTGTCCCCAGGTCAGGGGTGTATTCTCTATGGCTTCTATGCCCCCAGGCGGGGTGTGACTTCTTGTCTTCATGCCCCCCATGCGGGGTGTGTTGCTTCTTTTGCCCCATGGCGGGGGTGGATTTTGCTACTTCTTATACCCCAGAGCGGGGTATGCTGCTTCTTATGTCCCCCATGGTGGGGTATATTTCTTCTTCTTATCCCCCGTGGCAGGGCAAGAATTCATTAAGTCACAGTTGCGTCTTATTGGATCTTCTAGCAGCCACTGGAGGGGCCGTTTTATGCCGGATATGGGCAGTAGTAAGGTGGAACGGGCCAGGGAATTGTACCACGGACTTCGACCCTCCTAAATCCGGGCGGGATGCCATCCTTCTTCTCGTTCTTTTGGTCGGCCATGCTTGCCAATTTTTCTTTCCTTTCATCTCTTCTTCTTCTCTTTATTTGTGTAATAGACCACGATGGGTGCGCAGGAGAGCGCTCACTCCCTCAGGGAGGGGATGAGTGGTTTGCTCCACCGCATCAATCCCACCGTGGTAATCTTTATTTAGCACGGGTCCCGATGGATATGGCCGTACGACCCTATCTTGCAGATACTTTCTCTTCCCTTTTTGTTTCTTTCTTCTTTCTTCTTCTCTTTTCTCTTTTTTTTTCTTTTCTTCTATTCTTCTTTTCTTCCTTTCATATTTTCTCTTCTTTTTTTTTTTGCGGCAAGGGGATTTGATTTTCCCTCCCTCTTCTCTTTTCCTCTTCTCCCTTTTTTAGCGGCCTTCATGATTCTTGAAAGCTGCATATGCCTTGGAGTAGCGTCCTTGGGGCCACAAAGACAATTGCGCCTAGTCCGGCTTTTCTCCCTATCGGGCTAACGCAGACAGCACCTGCAATTCATCAAAGCAGACAAACATCATTTATTAGGAGGCCATGAGGCCCCAAATCCCGGCGAAGAGATGAAGGGTGGTCCCAGTCCCATCGGGCGTGCCAGACTTGTGGACGCACTTTTCGTTACCTGTTATTCTCTTGTTGGTTGATTCGTTTATTGAGTGCGTGAACGTGCCAGTCACAAAGTGACGATTTATTGTGCGCTCGATATGACTAATCAGACGATTGTGTGGTTCGTGTCAGGACTGGAACCCGCCGCGCCATAAAGGTCACGGCGTCATTTACATCCCCTCGGAGAGGGGAACACCCTTGATTAATCGCTGGGAAAAGGGGCCTCATGGCCAGGAAACTATATCGAGAGAAACAAGCCGATAGCAGTCTCGAATCAGTCGGAAAGCCCTATGTCTAGGGAAACAAGCATTCGAAATATGTCGGTCACTCATGGGACCATTTTGGTATTCGGACGAGCGTCCGGCTTTAGAGAATCGTGATCATCACGGGGAAAATGGGAGCATATGTATGCCGGGGTATGGCAAGTTTATTGTTCAAAGGGATAGGAGGCATTCGGTTAAATCCCGGTTAGAGCGGTCAGAAATTGGTGAGTTTATTGGCCCGGTGCAAGATCGAGTCAGGACCACTCCGGGGGCGCCTCCCGCGGTCCAAACGAGGCTTGCGTGGGCATCATTAATATTTCCGGTGCCGAAGCGCAGCGGGAAAGTGTCCGGGACTATATTCCAAAGCAAAGATGTGTACAGCGATAGCCGGCTATAGGCCTAGGATGTGGGTCAGGCGATGACCATGGTTGGGACGAACCCGAGGTCCGAGCATGACTCACGACGGTCTTATTGATGTCCCTATGCGTAGGGTTCGGGGAGGACGAGAGCCGCCTCATTCCATTCGGGTTTTGTCGGTCACTCATGGATCATTTTGTGTTCGGACGAAGGTCCGTGTAGAAAATAAGACGGTGACGGGAGCAAATCCGTGCAAATGTCTGCCGTGAGTACGGCAAGTTTAATGCGAGCGCGGGATTTGATCCCGGTATATATATGTCGGTCACTGACGGACCATTCATTATTCGGATGGAAGTCCGTATTAATAGCGTCAAGGACAACGATAAAACCGTACGGACGTCTACCGTAGGTGCGGAATCGGATCCCGATGAAGATGGGTCAAGCTGATGATCTATGGGCCCGAGGTGGTTGCGGACTATGGCCATATCGGGGTTTCCGAGGACCACGTCTGATGCCACGAGGCGTCATTACTTTTCTCTTCACGCACAGTCTTGGGAAACGAAGGTTCCAAGGTATACGTGCGTGTCGGTCACGGTCGGAGCATTCATTGTTTGGACGCGAGTCCACGTTTGAAGCATCGAAGACGATGATAAAACCATGCAAATGTCTACCGTAGACACGACAAGTTTAATGTGGGGTTGCGGGATTAGATCCCGGGAGACTCGGGTCGAGTTAACGAACTATTGGCCCGAGATATGTTCGGATCACGACCATGTCGGAGGTTCCGAGGTCCACATCCGATACCACAAGGCATCATTGATTTTCTCTTTGCACCCAGTCCGGGGGTGTGAATTGTTAAGTGTGAAGCCCGAACTCGCCAACGTGCGCCCTCGCACGCGGATCGACCTGCGCGGTCAGGTCGCGGGGTTCGACCTGCCCGGTCAGGTCGTGGGGGTCAAGGGGGCAACGCCCCTTGCGGGGGTTTCCGGGGGCAGCGCCGGTTAATGGCCAATGGAAGGGGAAACTTTTTTATTAGTTTTATTCATTAGCTTTAAGTCTCTTCTCTCATTTGATTAATCATTTTCTCCCTTTCAGGCACGCCGGTTTAAGGGAAGCAAAGAGGGGAGCGCGCCGGTTAATGGATGCCCAAAAGGGCACGCCGGAATAGGTGGTGCAAAGTTTGGGCGCGCCGGTTAATGGCCAATGGAGGAGGAATAGTATAGCGCGCCGGTTTAAGGCGGCTATGCAAGGGGCGCGCCGGTTAGTGGCAAGGAAAAATGAAAGGGGTTTTGAGTGTAAGGCTAAACCGGCGCGGGGCGGGGGGGGGGGGGTACCGCGCCGGGTTAGCCCACGCCGGATTAGGGCACGCCGGGTTAAGCTTCTATGAGGTTTCTTTCATTCTTTTATGCTCTGTTTCTTGTTTCTTTCACCTGTGGGTTGATTTGTTGATTAGTTTGTTTATCGAACTGATAGATTAAGTTTGTGGAGAGGAAGATTAAGTGTTTTAATTGTTTATTAGGGTGGATGAACATGAGGATTCAAGTATTTTGTTCAGGGGTGAGTTTGTTATGCAGGAACTCAGAAAGTTCAGTCTGTTCAGGGGCTTAGTTTGTTGTCTGTTCTTACATGTTCTTCCTCTGGCAACATTTGGGCAGCACCTCCCCCGGACTGACGCTTGCCAGAGAAAATAGAGGAACACCAAATGGATTGCTCCGGGGTGAACCTCAAAATGTAGACCTCACGGCGGTCCAATAACCCATAAGTGAGTGTATGAAGCTCGAGGACTAGCCTTCAAGAACTCCCATAGCTCACGGGTGATGGTTTCATAAGTGGGACGAATGTGTGCCATGAGAGGCCATGAATGTTCATCCCCTGACGGACTCCTTCGAAGGCCCTACTATGGAGAAGCAAGCTTCGAAGGGCCTAGATGAGGAGAAGGCAGAGAGAAAGAGAGGGAGGCAGAAGAACACCGTGTGTTGCGAAAAGAACTTCTCTTTTTATTCATTTGCAAAGGGAAATACAGCTGGGAATCTACCCTAAAGCGAGAAAGGGGGGAGAGTACAGTAGAGAGAAAGGAGGGAATACATCGATGGGGGAGGGGGAACGGAGCACAAGCTCCTCCCCCTCCGAGCTCACCTCTCACTCTCACTCTCCTCTCTCTTTCTTTCTTCACCTCTCTGGCGTGGATGGGTGGAGCTTCCTTCTCTTCGGGTGGCCTTCTCCTCATATTTTTCTTCTTCTCTTCACTGCATACAGCTGAGGGGGTTCGAGCAGCCAACTCTCCTTCTTCGTCACCAGTGGGGCATGCCTTTTATAGAACGGACAGTGGGGGAGAAAACTCCTGCCACCTCTGCCCTCTTCGCAACAACGTTGTTGTTGTGCTGGATGATGCTGGTTCGTGGAGTACACTGGCGTTCGTCCGAGGATGGGACATTTGCGGATTTGCCGGGAGGATCTGCCACTGCTGCCACCACTGCCGCTTTGCTGTCGAACGGGGTGAAGGCATGGCTTCAAAACATTAAATTCCCCCCTGCGCACCGCATTTAAACAAAAACAGAGCATCGGAGCTTTGATGGGATGGCATGAGGTTAAAACGGCACGGTGGAATGGTGACCGCGCCGGTTTAAACCGAAACACAATTTGTGCACAGTTTTAGCATTTGAAGGCAAAGCTTTTGAAAATGGGGGCACGATAGGTCCTATAGCGCGCCGGATTAAGTTGCCAAAATGGGGGTTCTTTGAAAGTGGCGCGCCGGATTAAGACATCAGCATGGGCGCGCCGTATTAGAGCATCAAAGGGGGAAGGCCCCCTCGACAGGAGCGCGCCGGACAGCCAGAGAGAAAGGGGCGCGCCGTTTTAAGAGGGGGGGGGGGCGCGCCGTTTTAAGGCTCCTTCGTGCCGTTTTAAGCACTAAACAGATTCTTCTCGGAGTCACGGCCGTTTATTCGAGTGTTGGTGCTCTTGGAGTGTTCTAGTTGCAATGCATGGCCTCTATAATATTCCATTTGCAGCCTTTGGGGCTTGATCCCAGACTTTGCGTAACTTTCGGTGCATACTGAGGTTGTACCGGAGTTCCCGACTCTTCTTTGATTCAGCTCTCGGCTCGGACGGCTGTGGAGTTGTGGCTATATCTTTCGCCTTGGGGGCTTCCTCAACGGGTAGCAGACCACCAAGCGGGTTCTCATCCTGATCGGGCGAGGCATGAGATTTGTTCGGCATTTTCATCTTCGGCTTGCTCTCGAGTGTCGAGACGTGCATGCCGTATGATCCTCATCGACATTTTTTGGCGTCCACAGAGCTATGACCAAGATCTTTGATGATTTGCTCTTCAAGAAAGTAGAGTGCTACATTGATGATTTGGTAGTAAAAACTAAAAGAAGAGAAGACCATTTGCAAGACCTGAGGGTAGTATTCCAGAGGCTGCGCAAATATGAACTCAAGATGAATCCCATGAAATGCGCCTTCGGCGTGTCCAGTGGAAAATTCCTCGGGTTTATTGTCCGTCATAGGGGCATTGAAATTGACCCATCCAAGATTAAGGCTATCCAGGAGCTCCCTCCGCCAAGGAATCTGTCCGAGCTGAGATCTCTGCAAGGGCGTCTGGCCTATATCCGACGATTTATATCAAATCTGTCGGGAAGATGCCACCCCTTTCACAAGCTCATGATGAAAGATGTGCCGTTCCTCTGGGACGATGGCTGTCAGGAAGCCTTTGAGAAGCTGAAAGAATACCTCAAGACCCCTCCGGTGCTGGGGGCACCAATTAAGGGCAGGCCCTTGATACTGTATATCGGATCCACATACTATTCCCTGGGGGCAATGCTGGCATAGATAAATGAAGAAGGCAAAGAACAAGCCTTGTACTACCTAAGTAGGAGGCTGATTAGAACTGAAGAAAGCTACAGCTACATAGAAAAGACCTGCTTGGCACTAGTCTTTGCTGTCAAAAAGCTCCGACACTATATGTTGTCACATGAAGTCAGATTGATATCTGCAGCAGACCCGCTCAAATAAATATTGACTCAGCCAGTACTGAAGGGCCGATTGGGCAAATGGGCAGTGATCCTGATGGAATTTGATATTACCTATACACCCCAACGGGCGATAAAAGGACAGGCCGTGGCTGATTTCTTCGCAGAGCATCCTGTGCCGAAAAATGATATGCTAGGGACTGAGTTACCCGATGATGAGACACTCGAGGCCTGCCAAACCCAGTCAGTTATGTGGCAACTATTCTTCGATGGAGCATCCAGAGCAGAGATAGACTCCGATGGAAAGACCAGAATACGGGCTGGAGCCGGTATTGTGCTGAAATCACCAGAAGGGGAGGTCGTGCATACTTTTTGTTCTATAAACAAGCCCTGCACCAATAATGAAGCCGAGTATGAAGCTCTGATAATCGGGCTATATATAAGCCTCAACATGGGTATCAAAATGCTCCAAGTATTCGGCGATTCGATGTTGATAATAAAATAGATCCAAGGGGAGTTCGAAGTGCGGAAGCCAGAACTGAATCCCTACCACCAAAAAGCTGTGCGCCTCATGGCAAAATTCTACCATATTGAGCTCAAGCATGTGGGCCATGGACACAATGCCCAGGCTGATGAACTGGCGAAGCTGGCCAGCTCACTAGCAGTCCCACCAAATAAGACACTGAACATTGTCGTTATGAACCGGCGGCAAGTCCCCAGTATGCTAGAAGGGTGCCCCAAAGAAGACGAAGTTGCCACCATCAGCACAGAACAAGCGTCTGATTAGAGACAGTACCTGCTGCAGTGGTTTCTACACCAACAACTGCCGCAGATAAGAGAAGAAAAGATGAAACTCCTAAGAATCAAAGATTCTTATGAACTCAGGAATGGAATTTTGTTCCGAATAATGGCAGATGCACGCAAGAAGATTCTACTCCGCTGTCTGTCCACTATGGAAGCCTGGCAAGCGATGAAAGAAACACTTGCTGGGACAGCAGGTTCCCACCAGGCTGGTCCCAAGATGAAGATAGAAATCAAGAAGCTGGGCTACTATTGGCCCACCATGTTTGAAGACTGCTGTAAATTTGCAAAATCATGCCAGAAATGCCAGGAGCATGCTACTGTGCCTAGAAGGCCTAATACGACTCTGCACCCTACAGTTCCCAGTTGGCCGTTTGCACAATGGGGAACTGATGTAGTCGGGCCACTGCCGACTTCCTCGGCCGGACATAAGTACATACTGGCCATAACAGATTACTTCTCCAGATGGGCGGAGGCTATAGTATTAAGAGAAGTGACTGGTGAACTGGTCGCCAGATTCATCAAGCAGAACATTATCTTACGGTTCGGGAACCCCAGCCGAATAATATCTGACAATGGAAGTCATTTCAGAAATCAGAAGGTCTATCGACTTGCTGAGAAGTATAAGATCGAATGAGGACCTCCACTCCTTACAATCTACAGGCAAACGGATTGGCAGAAGCTTTTAACAAGACTCTCTGCACCTTGCTGGCCAAGGTCGTCGGTTCCAATAAGAAGGACTGGGAAGAGAAAATGTATGAAGCTCTGTGGGCGTACCGCACTGTCTTCAAGACACCTACAGGGTGCTCACCATACTCGCTGGTATACGGCTCAGAGGCAGTGGTTCCGGTAGAGCTGGAAGTCCCGTCACTCAGAGTGGCGGCCCAATATGGCCTGGCCCATGGCGAACCGACCAATGCAGAAAGAAGACTAGAAGAACTGGCTGAATTGGAAGGGAAGCGCCTCCGAGCCCAGAAGAGTATCCAAATGTATCAGGCCCGCATGGCCACTGCGTTCAACAAACTCGTAAGAGGACGAGAATTCAAGAAAGGTGACCTCGTCATGGTCATGAAAAAAGAAGTCATGGCGTCCAACCCAAAAGGAAAGCTGAATCCTAACTGAGAAGGTCCTTATGTGATATAGAGGGTCTACGAAGGAGGGGCCTACGTGGTTGTTAACCATCGAGGGGAAATCCAATTCTCACCACTCAACAGAAGACATCTAAAGCTGTATCATGCGGTACAACCGGCATTCCCCGAGTGATCAGGCAAAGCTACCCTTATTTTTGGTATAGCGGCACTCCGCCCTAGCCAAGCTACACCCCTTTCCTTGGTCTAGCGGCACTCCGCCCTAGCCAAGCTACACCCTTTTCCCAGTCTAGCGGCACCCCGCCCTAGCAGAGCTACCATTTCCCGGTCTAGCGGCGCTCCGCCCTAACCGAGCTACCTTTCCTTGGTCTAGCGGCGCTCCGCCCTAGCCGAACTACCCTTTCCTTGGCCTAGCGGCACTCCGCCCTAGCCAAGCTACACCCTTTTCATGGTATAGTGGCTGTCACGCCCCGAACAAGGCGGAAGTATCGGGACGTACAGTTAGGGACACGCTAGCAAGAGAGGGAACTAAATCTAAAACAATACACAAGTGCTACAAGATGGAAATGCTAAATGATTAATAATAAACCACGACTAATACAATAATCCTCAAGTTCAACTTAATACAACTGGAATAATCAACCACTAAAACTCAATAACAAACTGAAACTAAATGATCTCCAAACACAACTAACAATAACACACTGCTAACACACTAGAACTGATACACTCAAGACATCACTCCTGCCCTTCCCCATCGGTAAGCGCGTCACCTGAAAAGCCTAGAAAAGGGGGAAACAACGGGGTGTGAGCTAACGCTCAGTAGGAAATAACAGACATGTATAAGTGATTAACAGTTTAATTACATTTTTCAAAATGTCATGGTACAAATGATAAAAACGATAAAAAGATAACGATGATGAAACGAAATTCAAAGATCTTGCAAGGTCAAGAAATATAATGAATAGAATAGTAAGACAAGAATTTACTACATGAGATAACAATAAAAGTTGGCCATATCAAGTCAATTCAAGTCATGTCAAGCACGTATGTAATTTTATTTCCACGTCCAAGTAATGAGCAAGTACAGTAACCACAAGTAGAGTATAGAACAGTGACGAGTGGAAAGTGAAAAGTAGTAGAAAGTAATGTAGAGAGTAGTGGAGAGAGTAGTGGAGAGAGTAGTGGACAGTCCTAGATTTAACACATGTCAAGTACTGGTGCCAAATGCCACACCTAGTCATTCACCTCCCAGGGGTACACGTAGTGTTCGGGCGCTCTTCCCAGGACTAGACCGAGCCCTTAATTGTTTGCCAGGCATTGATTTCTTTGGATCAAAGATCCCACGAATCTAGACTTCCACAGTTTATGGCCAGAATTCCAAGGTTTAAACTAAGTAGCAATAACAACTTCAAGTAGGAAGGAGATTCATTTCCAGAATTTCAAGGTAAGTATAATCATCAAGGAGATTGAAATCAAGTCACAACAAGAGTTAATCGTGCTTCGCTACTGTACAACAGCAGCAATCAAACAAGCTAATCAACATATTAATCCTAATCATCAAGTTAAGATATCATGATTTAACCATTATCATTTGCATTAAGACAATTGCCAAGAAGCTGATTCAAGATGATAAGACAAAGAACAACTCCCACAGGAGTGAAATAGAATGCATTAACAGAGATTTAGTTACACCATTAACCACTAATTATGTGGGTTTCTATTTAATCTTGTATGCATTGAAATGAAGATGATAAACGGTGTGTTTTTATACTAAGTTTGCATGTATGGACCAATGTTAATTGAAACTAAAAGGGTACATGAATAGGTCATTAGTTCCTCAAAAATGTAGTTTTCAAAGTGTTTAGGTTGAATGGTTTGATTCCCCGATGATCCGGATTGATCCCCGGGTCAAATCATCAAAAAAAACGGGTTTACAATGCATGGGTCGACCCTTTGGGTCGACCCTTGGAAAAATTCCAGGGATGGGTCGACCCCTGGGTCGACCCCTGGCTACCTGGCTGCATGGGTCGACCCATGGGTCGACCCCTGCAGGTTGTGGGTCGACCCATTGGGTCGACCCCTGCAAGGCAGCAAGCTGCTGCTTGCAGGGCTGAAATGGGTCGACCCGTGGGTCGACCCCTGGGTTTCCAGACCCAAAAAGTGATGAAATCTCCACGAATTTGGGGTCTAAAAGTATTGGGATCATAACCATAGACTATAGGGTTAATAATATGCATCTTAGGGTCATAAAACACAATTTTAAATCACGAATTTCGATAGGAATCCAATGAAATACAACCTATTCTATGAAGAACACAAGTAAAGTCTAGCTTGCTAGCATGCTTCTAATAACACACGAAATACTCTAGGCATGATCTATAAAAATTGGGGATTTTGGTGTCAAAAGAAAGCTAACATGCTATTGATTACATTCATGTATGTTAATTAGAAATTGGGCTGTTATCACCTACCTCAAATTGAAGAAGGAACTCGAAACCTAGAATAAAGAACAACTTGAGAGCACCTCACTAAAACCTCGATATCTCCACGGATACCTAATTAAAATTGGGGCTTTTGCCACCAATGGAAAGAGCTCGATGAGAGGTAAAATTTGCTATACTCATGATCAAGATTTGGTTGAGAATTCCTACCTCAATCGATTGATCAAAGAAGGATGAAGGGAAGCCAACGGCCTACTGACCGACCTCCACAAATCGAACTAGATCTCTCCAGATCCGAAATTTCAGCGAACCCCACAGCAGCCAAATGAAAGAAGACTCGTAGGGCTTCATTTTGATAGCTCATAGAGCTTCTGGAGCCTTCTGAATTGGGAGTATTTGCTGCTGCAAGCTACGAGTTTAGAAACGGCGCCGAAATCATTGACTTGACCTAACTATGTCGGCAGCACGTTTTGGGGCTAAGTTTACCTCAAATTGATTGAGGGTAAATGTTCCTTTATGTAATACCTTTCATTTGCCTCTGGAATCACCCCATTTGGTTGAGAATCAAGCTCGAATTTGATGTTCAAAGTTTGGGTGAATAGTAAATTCGAATTTGGGTTAGGTGGGTTATAAGTCAGGCTTAAACCACTGATTAGGGCTAGATAATGATTTAATTAGGCTTACTCCAAGAAGATAAAAGTGTTAGTCGAAGCATCTATTATTTAATTACTATTTTTATGAATTTTTATATGTTAGATAAAATTCCACTTCTACTATTCCGCAATTAATTAAATATTAAGTTCGGAAGACTTAGTTCGCTAATTCGGCTTAATAAACGATTTTATTAGGCTTAATTGTATAAGACAAAGTTCATAAATAAAATTAATTCTACAAGATGTGATTTTTGGAAATTTTTAGAAAATAGTAGAAAAATGACTTATTCTATTAATTAATTAATTAATCCAATTAATTTGGATAATTCTCATTAATTTCGAATAACTTCAAATAAATTCCAAATAATTACAAATAACTTTATAAATAAATTTCTAAAGAATTTGGGGTCTTACACCCTCCCCTACTTAAAGGAATTTGGTCCTCCAAATTCACTGCACTAAAACTGAGAGTAGAAAAAGATCACTCACCTAGAATAGATCGGGATACCGCTTTCGCATAGTCTCTTCAGACTCCCATGTAGCTTCTTCGGTCCCACGCCGACTCCATTGAATCTTGACCATCGGTATCGAACGATTCCGGAGTTGCTGATGCTTCCGGTCCAAAATCTTGACAGGTCTTTCCTCATAGGTCAAATCTTCCTTCAGTTCAAAATCCACTTGTTGAATGATATGAGTGGGATCGTACACATATTTCCGTAACATAGACACATGGAAAACATTATGTACGCCAGACAAATGCGGTGGTAAAGCCAGTCTGTATGCCACCTCTCCCACTCTATCTAGAATCTCGAATGGACCAATGTACCTCGGACTCAGCTTGCCATGAATGCCAAATCTTCGGATCCCTCTCGTCGGAGAGACCTTTAAGAACACATGCTCGCCAACCTGAAATTCCAATGCCCTTCTCCTGTTGTCGGCATAACTCTTCTGTCTTGACTGGGCTACTTGTAACCGATCTCGGATAACACGGATGTTCTGTGATGATTCCGAAACAAGATCTGGTCCAAGCCACTGTTTCTCACCTACCTCGTCCCAACACAACGGGGAACGACAACTTCTACCATATAGTGCTTCAAAAGGAGCCATCTGAATGCTAGACTGATAGCTGTTATTGTAAGCAAATTCAATTAATGCCAAATGCTCACTCCAATTACCACCGAAATCAATCATGCAAGCTCGCAGCATATCTTCCACTATCTGATTGGTTCTTTCAGTCTGTCCATCTGTCTGTGGATGAAAAGCAGTACTGAAATTCAGACGAGTACCCAAAGACTCTTGCAGTCCCTTCCAGAAATGTGAAGTAAATCTGGGGTCTCGATCAGATACTATATTCACTGGGATACCATGCAATCTCACCACTTCCTTTATATACAAAGCAGTCAATACATCAATCGTCCACTTGGACTTAATTGGTAAGAAATGAGCCGACTTTGTCAAACGATCAACAATCACCCATATCGCATCAAATCCACCCCGAGTCCTAGGTAGACCCATAATGAAATCCATTCCAATACTTTCCCACTTCCATTGGGGTATGTCGAGTGGTTTCAATTTCCCTGCTGGTCTGAAATGTTCGGCCTTAACTTGCTGACATACCAAACATCTGCTCACAAAATTTGCAACTTCTCTTTTCATATTCGGCCACCAAAAGGACCTTTTCAAATCTCGGTACATCTTAGTGCCTCCAGGATGAATGGTATATCTGGATCTATGTGCTTCCTCAAGAATGTTGTTCTTTATTATAGCCTCATCCGGAACACAAGTTCTGCCTTTAAATAATAATCTACCATCATCGGCCAACATGAAATCAGGTCTGCTACTCAAGCTTCCCTTGATCTCTACCAACTCGGGATCATTATCTTGCAAGGACTTGATCTCTAACAATAATTCAGGTTTAAGTTGAATCTGAGCAATCAAGATCCGATCATTGTCAATATTGAGATCCAGACTAGATAATTGTTCCAACAACCTCCATTCTTGTAACATGAGACTTGACAATCTAGCTACCGGCTTCCGGCTTAATGCATCTGCCACAACATTACCTTTGCCAGGATGATACTCAATCGAGAAGTCGAAGTCTTTCAAGTACTCCAACCATCTCCGCTGCCTCATGTTGAGTTCCTTTTGAGAAAATAAGTACTTCAAACTTTTATGATCTGAAAACACTGTAAAGGTTTCTCCATATAAGTAATGCCTCCATATCTTTAAAGCAAACACGACTATAGCAAGTTCCAAATCATGAACAGGATAATTATCTTCGTGCTTCCTCAACTGCCTAGAGGAATAGGCAATCACCTTCCCATGCTGCATGAGTACACAGCCTAAGCCAATACCTGAAGCATCAGTATAAACAACAAATCCTCCTTCACCGGAAGGTAAAGCCAAAACAGGTGCAGTAGTCAAACACTCCTTCAGAGTCTGAAAGCTTCGCTGACAATCATCTGACCAATCAAACTTATTTTCCTTGCGGGTTAATCTTGTCATAGGTACTGCAATCTTGGAGAAATCTTGAATAAATCTTCGGTAATAGCCTGCCAGGCCTAGGAAACTTCTAACTTCAGTTGCACTAGTAGGCTGCTCCCAATTCTTCACTGCCTCAATCTTCGAAGGATCAACAGAAATACCTTCCTTGGTGATAATATGTCCGAGAAAGGACACTTCTTGTAGCCAGAACTCACACTTACTGAACTTAGCATATAGCTGATGATCTTTCAATAGTTGCAATGCCATTCTCAGATGCTCAGCATGCTCCAATTCACTCTTGGAATAGATCAAGATGTCATCAATAAAGACCACGACCCATTGATCAAGATAGGGCCGAAATACATCGTTCATCAACTGCATGAAAGCTGCTGGAGCATTCATTAGGCCAAAAGGCATAACGACAAATTCAAAATGACCATACCTGCTGCGAAAAGCTATTTTATAAATGTCCTCTTCCTTAATCCGCAACTGGTGATATCCAGATCGAAGATCGATCTTAGAGAAATATTGAGCTCCCGCTATTTGGTCAAATAACTCGTCAATCCTCGGCAAGGGATATTTGTTCTTGACAGTCTGCCGGTTTATTTGCCGATAATCAATGCACAACCTCATCGAACCATCTTTCTTCCTAACGAACAACACAGGGGCTCCCCACGGAGAAGTACTAGGACGAATAAAACCCTTCTCGAGTAATTCCATCAGTTGCTGCTTCAGTTCCCTCAGTTCCGCAGGAGACATACGATAAGGAGCCTTAGAAATAGGAGCTGTGCCAGGAATAAGATCAATAGAAAAGATAACTTCCCGCTCAGGCGGAAGTCCTGGTAGTTCTTCTGGAAAGACATCAGGAAAATCTCGGACAACAGGAATGTCCTTGATCTCCATCTGCTGCTCAGGAGTTGCACAAACAAAGGCTAGAAAAGCCTCACACCCATGCCTCAAAAGCTTATCAGCTCGAAGAGCCGAAATGAGTGGTACGGAGTTATGGTGCTTGACTCCCGTAAAAGATAAACCAGAATGTCCAGTAAAAGTCACTGAGCTAGAACTACAGTGAACATTGGCCTCATACTTGGCCAACCAATCTACTCCTAGGATTACATCATAATCCTTCATATCCATGCAGACCAAATCTACTGGAAAGTTCTGTTCACCAATCATAACCTTACTAGAAGGATAGAAATACTGGATTGTTGATCTAGTGCCAATAGGGGTTGAAATCTCTAACGGAGTATTCATCAAAACGGGTTCCACAGCTAATGACTTAGCAAATCTCCGTGAAATAAAAGAATGTGTTGCACCAGTATCAAAGAGAGCAAATGCGGGCTTATCGATTATAGTAAGGGTACCTTCGACGAGTCCGCCATCATCAGAAATCCCAGTTTCATCTTCATGTAAAGCTTGAAGCTTGCCTTGTGGTTTCTTGAAGACTAGAGGTTTTGCCGGTGTAGCTTGTTCCGATATGAGAGGACAATTGGGGATACGGTGCTCCTTGCTTCCACATCACAAAAAGGCGCCTAGCTTGCGCCAGCACTCCTCTATCTTGTGACCCGGACGATCACAATAGTTGCACACGCCCTTGAATGGAACAATGGGGCCAGGCTTCTTGTCTTCATGCCTCGGCATCTTGCCCTTCCACGATCCGGACCCGCTCCACGAACCAGGTCCACTAACAGGCCTCTTCTTGGTATACCCAGGTTTGACACTCCCGGAACCCGTAGGTAATTCTTTCTTGGTGCCTTTCCCACGGATTCTCTCCGTCATTTCAAGAGTATCCTCTAAAACTTGCGCTTTCCTCACCATCTCGGAATAAGTGAAAATCTCCATCGGTGCCAATTGGTTGATATAATGAAGCTTCAAACCATTGAGAAAGCGCTTCGCCTTCATCTTCTCGGTGGAAATGAGATGTGTAGCATATCGAGAAAGCCGTGCGAATTGAGCCTCATACTATGCCACGGACAAACCTCGCTGTTTCAAGGCCGCGAACTCTGCCGCTTTCTTCTCTTGCACTCTATCGGAAAAATACTTGCTATTGAAGAATTCCTCGAACTCTTCCCACATAACCTGCCGATCTCCGAGAGTTGCCTTGATAGAATCCCACCAAGTACGTGCATCATGTTCCAGTTGAAATGTGGACAAAAGGACACGCTCCTGGTTGGTGCATTGCATAACTTCAAAGATTCTCCCCATCTCATCTAGCCAGTGCTCGGCTTGGTCAGGGTCAGTCGAACCAGCGAATCTAGGCGGATTCATTCCGCGGAAGTTCCGGTATAGATCACCGGTGCCATGTGGTGCCGCTCCTACCTGAGCTACTTGCTGAAGGGCCTGAGTAAGGCCTTGAACCGTACGTTGCAGGTTCCTCCATTCAGCACGATCAGTTGCCATCTACACGAGAAATAGATTACTTAGGTTCAAATAAGATAGATAATTACACGATTAAGAACCGAACTTAACCCAAGTTCTACCCAATCTCACCAGGTCAGGTCCTAGACTTTTACAAGGTTAGGGATCTAGTGCACCTAGACACGACCAAAAACTCGGTACCTGGCAGAGGTAATCGGTCCGAAGACCACTCGCGCAAGTGTGCGACCTTTCCGATACGCATAGCCTAACGTTCGGGCAACACCTTTTTATATACCGGTTATTGGGATGCAATGCAAGAAAACTTAAACTTAGGAAACCTAGGAATGTGAAACCTAGGGCTCTGATACCAACTAAACTGTCACGCCACGAACAAGGCGGAAGTATCGGGACGTACAGTTAGGGACACGCTAGCAAGAGAGGGAACTAAATCTAAAACAATACACAAGTGCTACAAGATGGAAATGCTAAATGATTAATAATAAACCACGACTAATACAATAATTCTCAAGTTCAACTTAATACAACTGGAATAATCAACCACTAAAACTCAATAACAAACTGAAACTAAATGATCTCCAAACACAACTAACAATAACACACTGCTAACACACTAGAACTGATACACTCAAGACATCACTCCTGCCCTTCCCCATCGGTAAGCGCGTCACCTGAAAAGCCTGGAAAAGGGGGAAACAACGGGGTGTGAGCTAACGCTCAGTAGGAAATAACAGACATGTATAAGTGATTAACAGTTTAATTACATTTTTCAAAATGTCATGGTACAAATGATAAAAACGATAAAAAGATAACGATGATGAAACGAAATTCAAAGATCTTGCAAGGTCAATAAATATAATGAATAGAATAGTAAGACAAGAATTTACTACAGGAGATAACAATAAAAGTTGGCCATATCAAGTCAATTCAAGTCATGTCAAGCACGTATGTAATTTCATTTCCACGTCCAAGTAATGAGCAAGTACAGTAACCACAAGTAGAGTATAGAACAGTGACGAGTGGAAAGTGAAAAGTAGTAGAAAGTAATGTAGAGAGTAGTGGAGAGAGTAGTGGAGAGAGTAGTGGAGAGAGTAGTGGACAGTCCTAGATTTAACACATGTCAAGTACTGGTGCCAAATGCCACACCTAGTCATTCACCTCCCAGGGGTACACATAGTGTTCGGGCGCTCTTCCCAGGACTAGACCGAGCCCTTAATTGTTTGCCAGGCATTGATTTCTTTGGATCAAAGATCCCACGAATCTAGACTTCCACAGTTTATGGCCAGAATTCCAAGGTTTAAACTAAGTAGCAATAACAACTTCAAGTAGGAAGGAGATTCATTTCCAGAATTTCAAGGTAAGTATAATCATCAAGGAGATTGAAATCAAGTCACAACAAGAGTTAATCGTGCTGCGCTACTGTACAAAAGCAGCAATCAAACAAGCTAATCAACATATTAATCCTAATCACCAAGTTAAGATATCATGATTTAACCATTATCATTTGCATTAAGACAATTGCCAAGAAGCTGATTCAAGATGATAAGGCAAAGAACAACTCCCACAAGAGTGAAATAGAATGCATTAACAGAGATTTAGTTACACCATTAACCACTAATTATGTGGGTTTCTATTTAATCTTGTATGCATTGAAATGAAGATGATAAACGGTGTGTTTTTATACTAAGTTTGCATGTATGGACCAATGTTAATTGAAACTAAAAGGGTACATGAATAGGTCATTAGTTCCTCAAAAATGTAGTTTTCAAAGTGTTTAGGTTGAATGGTTTGATTCCCCGATGATCCGGATTGATCCCCGGGTCAAATCATCAAAAAAAACGGGTTTACAATGCATGGGTCGACCCTTTGGGTCGACCCCTGGAAAAATTCCAGGGATGGGTCGACCCCTGGGTCGACCCCTGGCTACTTGGCTGCATAGGTCGACCCATGGGTCGACCCCTGCAGGTTGTGGGTCGACCCATTGGGTCGACCCCTGCAAGGCAGCAAGCTGCTGCTTGCAGGGCTGAAATGGGTCGACCCGTGGGTCGACCCCTGGGTTTCCAGACCCAAAAAGCGATGAAATCTCCACGAATTTGGGATCTAAAAGTATTGGGATCATAACCATAGACTCTAGGGTTAATAATATGCATCTTAGGGTCATAAAACACAATTTTAAATCACGAATTTCGATAGGAATCCAATGAAATACAACCTATTCTATGAAGAACACAAGTAAAGTCTAGCTTGCTAGCATGCTTCTAATAACACACGAAATACTCTAGGCATGATCTATAAAAATTAGGGATTTTGGTGTCAAAAGAAAGCTAACATGCTATTGATTACATTCATGTATGTTAATTAGAAATTGGGCTGTTATCACCTACCTCAAATTGAAGAAGGAACTCGAAACCTAGAATAAAGAACAACTTGAGAGCACATCACTAAAACCTCGATATCTCCACGGATACCTAATTAAAATTGGGGCTTTTGCCACCAATGGAAAGAGCTCGATGAGAGGTAAAATTTGCTATACTCATGATCAAGATTTGGTTGAGAATTCCTACCTCAATCGATTGATCAAAGAAGGATGAAGGGAAGCCAACGGCCTACTGACCGACCTCCACAAATCGAACTAGATCTCTCCAGATCCGAAATTTCAGCGAACCCCACAGCAGCCAAATGAAAGAAGACTCGTAGGGCTTCATTTTGATAGCTCATAGAGCTTCTGGAGCCTTCTGAATTGGGAGTATTTGCTGCTGCAAGCTACGAGTTTAGAAACGGCGCCGAAATCATTGACTTGACCTAACTATGTCGGCAGCATGTTTTGGGGCTAAGTTTACCTCAAATTGATTGAGGGTAAATGTTCCTTTATGTAATACCTTTCATTTGCCTCTGGAATCACCCCATTTGGTTGAGAATCAAGCTCGAATTTGATGTTCAAAGTTTGGGTGAATAGTAAATTCGAATTTGGGTTAGGTGGGTTATAAGTCACGCTTAAACCACTGATTAGGGCTAGATAATGATTTAATTAGGCTTACTCCAAGAAGACAAAAGTGTTAGTCGAAGCATCTATTATTTAATTACTATTTTTATGAATTTTTATATGTTAGATAAAATTCCACTTCTACTATTCCGTAATTAATTAAATATTAAGTTCGGAAGACTTAGTTCGCTAATTCGGCTTAATAAACGATTTTATTAGGCTTAATTGTATAAGACAAAGTTCATAAACAAAATTAATTCTACAAGATGTGATTTTTGGGGATTTTTAGAAAATAGTAGAAAAATGACTTATTCTATTAATTAATTAATTAATCCAATTAATTTGGATAATTCTCATTAATTTCGAATAACTTCAAATAAATTCCAAATAATTACAAATAACTTTCTAAATAAATTTCTAAAGAATTTGGGGTCTTACAGCGGCGCTCCGCCTTAACCTAGCTACCCATTTCTTGGTATGGCGACACTCCACCCTAACCGAGCTACCCATTTCTGGGTATAACGGCACTCCGCCCTAGCCAAGCTACACCCATTTCCCGGTCTAGCGGCACTCCGCCCTAGTCGAGCTACCCATTTCTTGGTATAGCGGCACTCCGCCCTAGCCAAGCTACACCCTTTCTTCGTCTAGCGGCACTCCGCCCTAGCCGAGCTACCCCTTTCCTTGGTCTAGCGGCACTCCGCCCTAGCCAAGCTACCCTTTCTTCGTCTAGCGGCACTCCACCCTAGCCGAGCTACCCCTTTCCTTGGTCTAGCGGCACTCCGCCCTAGCCAAGCTACCCTTTCTTCATCTAGCGGCACTCCGCCCTAGCCGAGCTACCCCTTTTCTTGGTATAGCGGCACTCCACCCTAGCCAAGCTACACCCCTTTCCCGGTCTAGTGGCACTCCGCCCTAGCTAAGCTACACCCTTTTCCTTGGTCTAGCGGCACTCCGCCCTAGCCAAGCTACCCTTTCTTCGTCTAGCGGCACTCCGCCCTAACTGAGCTACCCATTTCTTGGTATAGCGGCACTCCGCCCTAGCCAAGCTACCCTTTCTTCATCTAGCGGCACTCCGCCCTAGCCGAGCTACCCATTTCTTGGTATAGCGGCACTCCGCCCTAGCCGAGCTACCTATTTCTTGGTCTAGCGGCACTCCGCCCTAACCGAGCTACCCATCTCTTGGTATAGCGGCACTCCGCCCTAACCGAGCTACCCATTTCTTGGTATAACGGCACTCCGCCCTAGCCAAGCTACACCCATTTCTCGATCTAGCGGCACTCCGCCCTAACCAAGCTGCCCCCATCTTAATCTGGTGGCATTCCGACCTGTCACCCTCTAAAAAGGAAGGAAGAAGAAAGAACAAAAAAAAAGTAAAAGTAAAAAAAAAATGGGGTTAAAAATAGAGATATCCCGCCAGATTTGCTCCTATATTAGGGACAAGTGCAAAAATGGCCCAAAACCCAGCTGTGGTGAAAACCCGAAAGGGCACGGCAGGCAAAATCGGGTACCCCGCCACGTGAAAACCCGAAAGGGTGCGTGTGCAAAAGCAAGAGGGGGCCGGCTCCGGCGAAAACCCGAAAGGGCGCTTGGGTTGGTAATGTGGTGATTCCAAAGAAAGCCTCACCTCCCACCAGGAAACTCCTCGTCGATCGACCAGCGCCTTGCCTGATCAACGATTAAACCCATCCGGAATGGACCTTACGTCTATTCTGTTGAAGCCGTCATGCATTGCTCAAGAAAAATTCCCTCGATAATAAGCCCACCTCGGGATAGACCTTCCGTCTGTTCTGATAAAACACTTCCACTTGTTTCTGTCTAAGACCCACCACGATGAAACCTGCCCGGTTTAGACCTTACGTCTATCCCAATGAAACCTATCCTACGTCTCACCGCGATGAAACCTGCTGTTGACCGATTGGCACACTGCCCGATCAATAATGAAACCCTGTCCGATTTAGACCTTACGTCTATCCCGATGAAACCTATGAAATCCTTGCATTGGTATAAACCCAATAATAATGATGAAACCTGATACTGATCGACCGGCACTTTGCCCGATCAGCGATGAAACCTTGTCCGGTTTAGACCTTGCGTCTATTTCGACTAGATCTACAGGTCTCTTTACGTCTCGCCGTGATGAAACCTGCTGTTGATCGATTGGCACACTGCCCGATCTATGATGAAACCTATCCAGTTTAGATATTCCGTCTATCCTGATGAAATCTATGAACTCCTTGCATTGGTATAAATCCAATACTGATGATGAAACCCGCCATTGATCGATCGGCATCTCGCCCAGTATCAATGATAAAACCTTATCCAGTTTAGACCCTACGTCTATCCTGACGAAACATATGAAATCCTTGCATTGGGATGAGCCAATACCAATGATGAAACCTATTATCGATCGATTGGCACGCTGCCTGATCGACGCTAAAATCCAACCAGGGTGGACCTTCCGTCCGCTCTGACATAGCACAACACTACTCTTTGAATCTATTCAGACCCTCCGTCTGGATAGATCATGAAACTCTATTCCCTTGCGTTAATGTTAAACCCCACATTAACGTTGAAACTCATATTCTCAGCAAACGGCCTCGTGCCCGAGCTGCTACTTATATCCTCTAAATCGATTCGGATCTTTCGTCTGGATAGATCATGAAACCCTACTTCCCTTTACATTGATGTTGGCACCCACATCAATGATCGTGTGTCCACAATAAACATATGGCGCCATGGTCCATAGGATGAAAGTTCTGGTCCCAGGAAAGACAATGAAAAAGAAAAGAGAAAGAAAATGACAAAAAGTATATATATATATATAAAAATGGGGTTGAAAATAGAGATACCCCGCCAGACTTGTTCCGGCATTCTGGACAAGGGCAAAAATGGCTAAAACCCAGCTGTGGTGAAAACCCGAAAGGGCACTGCAGGCAAAATCGGGTACCCCGCCACGTGAAAATCCGAAAGGACGCATGGGCAAAAGCAAGAGGGGGCCGGCTCCGGCGAAAACCCGAAAGGGCGCTTGGGTCGGTAATGTGGTAATTCAGAAGTTCCATGCCAACCGGCACGTTGCCTTCACCTACCCTTCACTGACGAGGCCTTCCGTCGGTCATCTGGCTCTATGCCCCTCCGATGATAAAGCCTTTCCGAGGTAGATCTTACGTCTACCCTGATGAAATCTGCATACCCTCTTTTCACATATCCCACCAATAATAAAACCGGTCATCATTCCGATAAAGCCTGGCCAGTTCAGACCTTACGTCTGTCCTGATCAAACTCCTAAACCATCCCTTGACCGATCGGCTCCTTGCCCGGTCAACGATAAAACCCTACCAGGATAGACCCTACGCCTAGCCTGATGAAACCTACGTATTTCTTGGCAAAGTCCCACCCGCCATAAAACCTGCTGGAATAGACCTTACGTCTGTCCTGACGAGACCTACACCTCTACATACGTCCCACCGTTGATCGATCGGCACCTCGCCCGATCAGTGATGAAACCATGTCCAATTAAAACCCTGCCAGTTTAGGCCTTTCGGCTATTCTGATGAAACTTATAACACTTTCTTGGCATCGATATAAACCCAATATCGATGATGAAACTAGCTATTGATCGACCGGCACCTCGCCCGATCAATGATGAAATCCTATCCAGTTCAGACCCTACGTCTGTCCTGATGAAAATCAAGCACCCTTCAATGTCCCACCTGCGATAACTTCTACCCAGTCTAAACCTTACGTCTACTCTGATGAAACTTGTAAAACTCCTTTGCATCGATATAAACCCAATGTCGATGATGAAATCATGTACTGGTCGATTGGCACATCGCCCCGACTAGCTTTGAAACTTGCCCGGGACGGACCATTCGCCCGTTTCAGATTGTGCTCTGAGCCTCTTCGCTCACATTCTTGCAAGCCATCTCCCTTGCGGCACGTATGGCCAAGAAGGACGTGTGCTACCACCAACAAAATTCGGTTTAAAGCGCCCCCCGGAGGCCGTCACGCGGTGGAGCGAGTTCCCCATCCTTTCTCTGAAGGCGTGGACGCTCTCCTGCTAGGTACGGGCTACTCCCATAGGGACCGCTGAAACCGCTGCCAAATCGCCGTGAAATATTGACGGTGCGATAAGTTAAGAACAAACCACATATGAGACTGGTTTAAAGAGTCCTTTCCATTGAATAAAAAGGGAATACAAGAAGGGCCCCTGAGGGGAAATTGTATTACAAAAAAAGGGAAACAGATATTCACGGGCGCCGGAATATGTCTTCAAAGGCCAGAAGCCCTACATGCGGGGCAGCCCCCAGCTCATGAAGTCGAGCCTCCTCCTCCTGTAGCCGAGCAGACTCGTCCCGAAAGGATGCCATCTGCCCCTCCAACAGAGCTACTTCCTCCGCAAGCTGCGGTCGAGAAGTTTTTATCTGCGGCAGTTCAGCCCGGAGGTTAAACAGTTCAGCCTCCAGAATGGTTATCCGGCTACGCACGAACTGCTCCCGCTGCGCCAGAGACAGCAGTTGGCATTGGCGCTCCTGAAGAACAGAGTCCGTCTTCTCCAGCTCAGATTTGCACTCCTTCCTTTACAACTTCAAAGCTGTCAGTCTGTCAGACATAATATGCGCCAAGAAGTCCCGGCGATGTATAAACTTTAACAACAATAAAACCCGTTGGGCACATATTTCCATGGGACAGCCCATCGCCTGCAGACCAGCGGTGAAGCGCTCGGCTATCTCCTTCAGCCGCAGATAAGTCAGTCCGGGCTGGGACTCCACCAGCTGGCGCAGCATGTCCAGATTTTGCCAGATGAAACTCTCGGACGAAGCGAAGCCAGGAGAAGGGGCTGGAGCTACTTCGAAAGTCACCTCGCCATCAATGTCTGCCCACAGTGCAACATCCGGCTGAGAGGACGAAGACGGCAAATCCGCTGGAAGAATTGGCCGGTCCCTCTCCGTGCCCTCTGGTTGAGCTGAAGATTCCTCCTCCACCGCTGTCTCGGGTGCTATGGCTTGAACATCCGCGGAGGGAGGACCAATGAATGATGGAGCTATCTCTTCGTGAGTCTCCTGAATAAGGGCTTCATCTTCAGCTACTCTTTCTAATAATGGGGGCGAAAGGTCCCTAGTCTGTAGAGGCAGAGATCCAGTCTCTATAGCCACTGTGGCAGGGATTGCTGATTCTGGCGCAATCGACATTACGGCGGCCGGTATAAAAGCGGAGCTTCTGGCTGGGTCTACTTCGGCTCTGAACTCTGAGGCCCTGACAGGGATGGAAATCTCTCCTGATGATCCTAAGTCCAGTGATGTTAAGTCAGTTGAGGATTGTATTCTCACTGGCACGGGGCGAATAACCTCAGAAATTTCCATGCAAGTTGAAGGTAAAGCAGGGATGATGATCAAATCTGCAGATGAGACATCCATGGAGACTGCGGCCGCATCTGAGCTGGTAGTGACAGGGTCCTGAGGACGAAGCAGAATGATCCTCATCAATGGATGGAAGAAAATAAATGGAACAACAAACAAAAAAGAAGCTTACCTTTAAAGTGGGGTCTATATCCTCAAGATGAGACAAAAGAGGAGAAAGCTCCGTAGTTGAAGCGACAAATGGAGGGGTTATGTCGACTTCAGTGTCGAGCCCGGCAAACTCCTCTTGCAATTCCTCCTCAGAAGATAGCATCAATAGTTTAGGAGGCTGAAAGGGCGGGAGACCTTTTGCAAATACAGGCAGGGCTTCTGATTTTTGGATTTCCTCCTCGCTGCCGCTGAAGGTCACTTCCTCCTCATTATCAGGGACGGTCTCGGAGCTGCCCGAGGATATCTCCACTCTAGCTATATGCTGCGAGGTCGCCTTTAGAGCATGCCGGGATGCAGACCGGGTGATTATGCGTCTGGCCGGAATAGGGCTCTGTTTTATTTGAGTCCTTTCACTTTCCTGAGCATGGGATGACTTTTCCGCTGCTACCGTAGCCCCAGTCGGCTCCCTGACTATCACCTCAACAAAAGGGGAAATCTGAGGGATATAATGAAAAAGAATAACAGCAAAAGTATAAAGAGAAAAGATGAGAGAGCACATTTACCCTCCTCCTCGCCAGCCGGGGTAGGAGAAGGCACCCTCGTGTCCCTCTCTGCAGGCACTGCAACCTGCTCCGGGGCTGTATCAGATAAAGAGAAGCTCAGTCTCGAAGGACGCCTTAAAAGAACAGTCAAGAAAATAATGAAGATTGCATCTGCAAGATATTTATCGCTACTCTCGGCAGGTTCCTGAGCAGCCTCCCTCTGAGACCTGAACTCGTCAAAAGAGGGGATGTCTGGAAGAGGGGTCCCGGCGTCCGTCGCAACTGGAGCTGACTGCTGGACCCGAACAACTTTGGCCCTCTTGGCCTTGACAACTACAGCTTTCACCACAGAAGGCTTCCTCTTCTTGCCCGGAGGCAGGGGAGTGGTCGTAGGTGCCGCCGCAGGGATTTCAAAGTAAGCAGGCTTCTCAGCTTGAGCGATAATCTTCCTGTAAAGTCCCTGCCGTTTTATGTCCGGTCTATCTATACAAAACATAAGAAGGACAGTCATAGTCGACAAATGCAGAACACAATAATAAAAGAAAGACGCCATGAGCACACAGGAAGGGTCATACCTGCTGGGCCATCATAGAAGGTGGAAAGCGGCCAATACAGATAAGCCACCTCCTTCGAGCGGGAAGCAGCCTCCTTCACGAGCCAGCATATGTCACCTATGGTCTGGCATTTCTCCGTCAAGGCAGCTAAATCTTTGTGTCCGTGGAAGTCAAGGCAATGAAACAGGCCGAGGTAATCCATGCACCAGCCGTCGACATAATGAAAAGAAATAAAAAGCGGCCTATTCAGAATGCCGGCTATCGGGTTCTCTACTGACAGCCCGTGAACATTCAGCAGCACGAAAAGCCAAGAAGTGTGCTGATAATATGTGCTGGTGCGGTCTTCCCTCCGCACAAATGTCCGATAAGGGTGAAATCTGTCTACCGGGCCCCTCCAGGGGGCTGCTGTCGGGAGAGGCTCCTCCGGGGGAAATGGATACTGCACCTCCACATGAATACTCCCTATGTGGCCCAGCTGCCTCAGGTCCTTTGTAAAAGCATCTTCATTGATCTCAGAAAATACAGGAGTGGGTATTTCAGAGCCTTCCTCTTTTAAGGACCGACGCTTGGCAATGTATGTGTCCGCCTCCCTCGGATGCTGTGAATAGAGCCTTTTCAGATGAACCTCATCAATCTCAAATACAGGCCCTGATTGCCGCTTTAAGAAAGAGCGCTCGGCCACATCCCAGAAGGCGCCTCTGCCATCCTTATAAAAATTGGTGCGGGTATTCCACCACTTGATGTATTCTGATGTGACCCGGGGAATACGATTAGAAATGGTCGGGACCCTGAAAGTTACGCCCTCTCGGCGATGAAAGAAATCCCACCATATCCGATCGTCACTGGCAATGGAGGAACCATGCTTGGCACGGCTGTCCAAAGGGAACTGAGCGGCTGATGAAGGAATATGCTGATCGTAGCCGAAGTTTCTGCTAAAACGGAATGGGTAATAGGGCTCCAAGATGAGCAAGCCTCCCTTCCTGAAGACCAATACACTGGGTCAGATAGCCATAGCCCACCTTACCAGTTCTGGTTCTAATATGGGCCGGGTGGCATTGGCCCCCGAAACAGGATGGACATAAACTTCTACCTCCTCCATTCTGCATTCCCTCTGAGGGTCTACTAAAGGAGCCAAACCTGCTGCCAAGCTCCAGAAATGAATGCTAACAGGAGCATCTACAGGCACTTTGGTCAACCGGACCCTGATCTTAAACAGCTGCTCTGAGAAAAGGTCGGGTTCGGCGCTAGCAAACTCAATCATCCGAGGGAGCAGTGTGTCTGACTGCAAAGTTCTCGAGGCCAGCTCGGGGAAAATGCTGCAAACCCAAGCATTGAAGAAATGAAATGGACGTACAGTCCGTAAGGAATGGGGAACCCGATGTCTATGCAAATCTCCCAGCGATTTGTAAACTAAACACAAAGCCGCCGGGCACAGAGACAGTCTCATCCCCCAGGCCATCTGACAGGCCGGATATATAGCCTCCGGTCTGATAGTCGTCTCGTCCCCTTGGGGGAGAGCGAAAGTGCATAGCCAGAAGGTCAGATAAGCTGCACAATGAGTAATGGGGTCAACCCCTGCTGGGTTCGGGCCATCTACACCTGCTCGGCGCAGTGAAGCCGGCAATGCTGATTTATAACGAGGGGCCTTGATCTGCTTACTAGGAGTCGGTCCCACGGAAGGGAAGTCTGTATACTTCAAGGGACCCCCGAAGAAGTACTGTATCCACTGTCCTACACGGACTCTCAACCTGCTGCTCTTTTACCGGGGTTGATATCCTTTGGAAGATCCCCTGCTATAGGCCAGACAAATGGTCCGATAAGCCTTCATCAAGTACCGGTATGCGTAGCCAAAGGAATATCTGCCCTCTCCATCAGAGGCATCCTTTACAGAGTCGTCTAGACAGACCTCTTCATATGGCTCCCCATCTATAGGCAGGCCTGAAAGCTGCGCAAGACTCCAAAGATCGAGAGAAGTCTCGCCTTCTGCTGTATAGAACGTATTAAACTGTGGGCAGAACACTTCAAGCATGCCGCAACATAATCCCCGAGAGATGGGATAGCGGAACCTGGAGGCAAATACACTATGATATACCCCAGCTCTAATCAGTAAAGGGGCGTATTCCTTCAAGACAAATTATGTAAACTCCACTGCTCCTACCCTGAAGAGATGGGCATCTGTCACTTTAGCGTCCCCAAACTAGCCGGCAGCCAGCTGATATTTAAATTGAACGGCCAGACAGTTCAGAATGAATGGCTCGTCCCTATAACCCCACTTCACAGGAGCTAGAAAAAGTCCAAAGTTGGGCTTCTCCCGATGGTCACGACCGGCTGCATGGTCCCACCTTGCCGGGGTAAACTCTAGAGCCCGGGTCAGCATCTTCTTCTCCGGCTCTAATTCGGAAATGCCCAGCACGGCATTCCAGTCCCTCTGCTCGCCTGGGAGATATATAGCTCGGGCTCGATAAACAGAACCCTTCATGCTGTCTCTGTCAGCCAGTATTGCCGCTTCCACAGACCGAGCAAGCAGGAAATCCCTCATTCCGCCTATAGTGAAGGCCCGGATAAATGGCAGCAGATGGCGATCCTTCGACAGGTCCGGACGGTAGTCGGAAGCCCTTCTGAAATCAATCCCTTCTGTAGAAGAATAGACTCCGGAAGACGGCACTGTGTCAGTCTCGGAATCAGAGGACTCGTCAACAGTGGCGATCTGGTTATAGCTGAAGTTCAGACTATTCACATTCAGCCAGTTGACTGAAGCCCGAGATATGTCCGGCTGAGCCGATGAACTCGCTCCCATAGTCATGGAAGCCGCAGCAGAAGAGTCGGAAGCCATGTCAGTGACTGCAATCAAGAAAAGATGAAAATAAGCATCGGAAAGATGAATGAGCATGTGATGATTGAATAAATAATTCTAATGAAATTTCGGCAGCATTTCCTCTTGTCTGGGGTTTGCCCAAGAAAATAGGGAGTCACCCACCAAGAGGGAGTGATCCCGAACATAAAATGGGATTCAATCCCGTATAATGAACCTACCCGAGACTAAATCGGTCAAAAAGGGGGGGGGGGACGAAATAAGGCTCTCGGAGCGGGGAAGATCACCGCCGCCGCCGAGATGAAGAGAGAGAAGAGGGATGTGAAAAATGAGGGTAAAAGCCCTCTCGGGGGGGTTAAAAAGAAGAGGAAAGAGAGGCTTCTCGGCGCGAAGGAAAGCGCGCCGAGAACCCTCCGTCGGCCGGAAGAAGGGAGGCGCGCCGAGATGCCCGGGCCGAGAAGCCCGCTGAAGACCCCCGCGCCGAGAAGGCCGCGCGAAGACCCCCGCGCCGAGAAGGCCGCGCCGAGACGCCCGCACCGACAACAGGTCGCGCCGAGAGGGTCACGCCGAGAAGTAACCCAATTCTAGCGCCGAGAAGTCAAAAGGCAGTTGGAAAATATGGAGATGAAAAACATGAAAATGAAAGATATATGCACAATATTGTTACAGTAACATGAACAAGCTGAATAACAATGACAGAAAGAAATTAAGGAAGATACCCTCGAATGATGAAGGGCACCTGCAGACCCCGTGCCGCTTATTCTGCGCTTATGCCGCCCGCAAGTGGGGGGCATTTGTTGACACCTTGAAAATGAGCAAGGGCAGAAGCAGAATTGAAAAGAAGATTAGACCAACAGTGAAATATCAATGACGAAGTTCGTCAACCATCTACCCGGCTGAAGCCTTTCACCGGCCAAGCTGATGTCCGGTGCCATTATCAGTCATACGGCGGCACTGATGAAGCAGTAGTCATCCGACTGATGAGACCTCCTAGCACATTCTAACAAGAAGTCGGAACCGGCAAATGAAGATTGTAAAGGCTTTTACAAAGTCAGAACAAAAGAAGAATCATCTCCACAAACTATACACCCGGCTGAAGTCTTCTCATACTAAAGCTGATGTCCGGTCTTGTCATCGTTCAGGTGACAATGCTGATGAAACCCCAGTCCAATGACTGATGAAGGTTCCTTTGGTCCACTTGAGTCCAACAACAAATTCCTGATACAGTTCCGATATGTTTCTAGAGCTAACAGTTCTAAGTGGAGCTTAAAAGCCCTAAATGGGCCTATGAAATGGGCTTAGGGGTGTGGCATCCAGGCCCCCTCACTCAAATCGCACGCCGCGCCGGGAGCTACTGTCATCTCAGGCGCGCCGTGAAGATGGAGTGGAGTGGCACGCCGACTTCCACCTGCCGAGAAGATACAAGATACAGCTATAAAACCCCCTTCCCCTCGAGCAAGAAAGGGAGGAAAGCTCAGAAGATCCTCACCATCACCACCGCCAGAAAAAAAAAAAGAGAGAGCCTCCTCCACTGAAAGAAAGAGAGAAGAGACCAAAGGAGAAAGCAGAGAGAAAGATTTGAAGCTGATTGAAGGTGGGCACCGGGGAGGGAGAGGAGTCAATGCTCCGCCCACCCCACCCCCCCATTTCTGCATTTCATCTTCTTGTAATTTCGATTGATGCTACTTCTTCTTCTTCTGATGTATTCTACGACATCGTAATCGATTTTCATGCCGCTAGAACAGGACTTAGTCTTTGTCTACAATTTTCTTCTATGTACTCCGTCCCTCTGATGCATGGATGTAATAGTCATGTCCGAATGAATAAACGAATGGAACAGGCCTCGATTGTCGCCTGCTATTGTCTCTGTGGATGTTTGCCCCCTATTCCCCTCCCCAGTCTGATTATTCATCTGCATTTTCTTTCTCGAAGATGCTTTCATGCGCTTGTTCCATAGCCAGGGACAGGCTATCTCTTGGCCTTCGGAACAAAGCCAAGCCACATGATGAGTCACATCTGTGAGATTCCGGAGTTTCTGATGCCCGGTTTGCTTATCGACATCATCAGAGTCGTTTCTGGACCAGAGACAGATATCTCTTGGTTCCCAGGACGACGAATGATAACATCAAGCCATCCTCCTGGAATTCTGCACAAGTAATGGTGACAGAGGCTCCTTATGTTCGGTTCTTCTTTCCCATTTCCCTCTGTCCTTGGATTTCCTTCGAAACCCATTCCAAAGCTGGTCGATACCCAATAAATACATCCATCTTTGACTCCTCAGGGCCCGTCAATCTCGGCCTTAATCACCAGGAAAACCCCCTCAATCATCCATAAACCCCAAGACGGGCAGGGCTGGGGGTTCGCCCGCGAGGGCGTTGCAGCCCCAAGTGCTTGAAGTTCCTGGTGCGGTCGATCCTGCGGCGCCGGTCGAGGTTGGGGGTTCGCCCGGGGAGGCGTCACAACCCCAACCGACCGTGGTGCGCGAGGCGGCCAGCTCCGTCGCTCGAGCAGAGCCTTCTGGCGGGGTGCCCAGGGCGGAGCGGTTCCCTCTGCCGGAGCCTTTGGAAAGGCTCGATATTACGGGCGACCTGTATCGGCTCTGCCGGTCGATCGCCGCAAGGACGAAGGGGGGAGAAAGGTGCAATACCCCCCCGGGATCCTTGATGTTCTGATGGAGGGTGGCCTGGTCATAGCTCGGTCAGCGGCTTTGATGTCGGAGGCGCACGCCCAGACGGAGGCTGAGCGGTCGAACCTCGCCTGGGCCCTTGGGAGATGCGAAAGGAAACTGGCCCGACTCAAGGGGGAGCATGAGGGGCTCCGGCAGGAGTTTTCCGCACTCTGGGAGGTGGCGCGGGCGAGCCGACTGGAAGTCGGGGTGCTGACCGAACAGCTCACCAAGACCCGAGAGTCTCTTGAGAGGACAAGCCGATCCCTAGAGGAGGAGCGTCTGCGTCGCCTCGAGCTAGACGATCGCTGGGAGCTCGAACACGCCGAGCTGCTAGATCGGGCGGAGGTGGCGGAGCGCCTCCGCTCTGAGGCTGAGGTGGACTGGGCCCGGGCGTAGGAGTGTGCGAGCGAAGCCGAGCGGAGGATGGTCGAGGTAGAGGAGCGTCTGGCGAGGGCGGAGGAGCGTGCGGCCGAGGCGGAGCGGGCTCGGGTTGAGCTCGTCGGAAGGGCGGGGCAGATCGAGGCGGAGGCGATCGAGCGCTATAGGAGCTCGGATGCTTATTCGGCCGACCTGGTGGAAGCTTCCCTACCCTATTACGAGGTAGCACTTCGCCGGGGCACTCGAAAGGGGTTCAAGCAGGGCTATCGTCGGGCGGTAAACTACGCCGACGAGCAAAACTCCGCGATCGAGTTCCCCTTTGGTCAACGTTATGACTCGGATGAGTCAGTTTCTAGCTCCTCATCGTCGATCGGGGAAGATTCGGAGGGGTCGCCTCCATCGGGGTCACCGGCTCCAGCCGTTTCGGGAGGGCTCACGACCGAGACAGTTCTCGCACAGGCGAGGTCAGTGTCCGAGCCGGCCATCACCGAAGGTGCCGGGGATGACGCGTCCCCTTCCGCCATTCTCGAGCGTCAAAGTGGGCCCGAGACCTGATGTATTTTGCCTTGTTTCACCTCTTTCCATTTTTGTCTCTCTTTCCTCATTTTAGAGAGTTTCCTTTTTATGTGATAATGAACGACTTACTCTGTTTGAGCACCATCTTTGCCATGATTTGGTTGGCGTATCTGGAGTAGTTGGGAGGTGCCGATATGTTCTGCGCAGTTTTCGCATGCTGATTTGGTAGACTTCTGACGGGGCGTTGTTTCGTTCCTTTACGCTTTGAATGCCAGGCCGCTTCGTGAATCTCGCTAGGGCGGGGATCGAGGAGTTGGAGGTGACCATTCAAGGGGATCCCTTGGCATGTTTTAAAGGGGGGAGTCATTTAAGGTGTGCGGCCTCCCTTGGCCTATAAGAGAGACCGAAGGGCGCTCCTTCCTCCTTAACGCTTAGGATTCTCGCCGACGATCTGTCCTCACTCCTTCTTCTTCACTCTGCGTTACGCTGCTGCAATCTAAGCATGGAGGGTCCCGCGGAGGGTGACGCTGCCGACGACGGGGAGCGGCGGGCTCCCGCTGTCCTGGAATGTTGAACGGATCCCACGGTCGCCGCGCGTGCACGAGACGGGTCCGACGGTCACCGTGCGGATCTGGAGAGGGCTTCGACGTGTGAGGGCACGGCTCTTGCCCTTTCTCAGTTCCGGCGTGGCTTCCGGGCGGGCGCCGAGGCGGAGGACGGATGGGGGTATCAGGGAAGCCTACCGCCACTCCCCTCCGTGTGAGGGGAGGAGGCGACTCAAGTTCCCTCCTAACCTCTCCCAGCAGCCACTTTTTCCCTCTTCTGTTCTTCATTTCTTTCACTCTTCGGGGGCTGCTTGCTCTCTCCTTCCTTCCAAGGAGTTGGCAGATTGGAAGAGGGGAGGCCTTCACGGCGCTCCTTTTTCCTGGTTGTTGCCAACTTGGGAGGTAGCCTTCCTCAACGTTTAAAGGTGGCCTTCCTTCTGCAGTCCCTCTGTCGCCTTTGTCACGGGCCACCCGAGCCAAATGGCTCGACCACCTCTTGTCCGAGCCAGTTTCCACACGTGGCAGAGTCAGTGGCTGGACGCGAGGAGATCAAGACCGAGTCAGCCGAGCGATGGCCTCTTGAAGCGGTGTTAGACGGATTTTTGCTTTTTTGCTTTGTGATGTACTGGCATTTGCCTATCTGATGTACCAACAATTGTTTGAATGACTGGAGAGGGAGTTTTATTTCATTCAATCTTGCTATACAACTTTAGAAATAGAATCTGCGTAGTGTGGTCGCATTCCATGTCTGGGGAATGGGTTCCCCTTCCATTGTAGCTAGCCTGTACGCACCTTTCCCGAGCGTCTCGATCACTCGGTAGGGGCCTTCCCAGTTGGGGGATAGCTTGCCCGCCGCCTCTAGTGGTCGAGAGGCTTCGGCCTTCCTGAGGACAAAGTCCCCCGGTTGGAAACGTCTGTCTCGGACCTTTGCGTTGTAGTATCGAGTGAGGCGGCGCTGGTACTCCGTTGCTCAGACGTTCGCGATCTCTCGGAGTTCGTCTGCCATGTCGAGGTTCTCGAGCAACTTTTGCCCGTTTGCCTCGGGTGAGAAGCTGATCACTCGGAGAGACGGATTGGCGATCTCTAATGGAACGACGGCTTCGGTGCCATATACCAACTGAAAAGGGCTTTCACCGGTTGCCATCCTGGGGGTCGTTCGGTGCGACCATAGTACGCTAGGCAATTCCTCGAGCCAGCTACCCTTAGCCTTGCCGAGTCTGGTTTTTATGCCTTTTAAGATAGTCTTGTTGGCATTTTCAACCAGCCCGTTGGCCTGAGGGTGGGCGACCGAAGTGAAGTGGTTGCGGATATTTAGGTTGGCGCATCTGTCTCAGAAATACCGAGAGTCGAATTGCCGACCGTTATCGCTTACTATCACTCGGGGGATGCCAAAGCGACAAATGATCGATTTCCAAACAAAGCCCCAGATGATTGTCTCGGTGATCCTTGCCGTAGCCTCGGCCTCGATCCACTTGGTGAAGTAGTCGATGGCTACGATGATGAACTTCTTCTGGGACTGGGCCGTTGGGAATGGCCCAAGGATATCGATTCCCCACCGAGTGAAAGGGTAAGGCTCGGCTAGGGTGACAAGTTCCGTAGCCGGCTGATGGACCAAATGGTCGAACCGCTGGCAACGGTCGCACTGCCGTGCGTGAGCCGTGCAGTCACGTTGCAGGGCGGGCCACCAGTACCCCTGCCGTAGCAGGATCCTGGCTAGCGGTCGACCTCCTGCATGCGCTCCGCACAGGCCTTGGTGAATCTCTTGGATGGCTCGGCTTGCTTCGTCGGGACCGAGGCACTTCAGGAGGGGACCGGAGAATGATCTTCGATAGAGAGTGTTGTCGAGGATGACGAAGCGCCGAGCTTGATACTTCATTCGGCGGGCTTCCCGAGGGTCGGAGGGCTCTTGAGAGTCCTGTAGCCAGGACAGGTAGGGGGAGTGCCAGTCACTTGGAGTGGCCGAGTCAACAGCGAGGAGCTCCGTGTCGATGCTCGGGCGCTCTAGCTCTTCTAGGAGGACCGATCGTGTACCTTCTGGGTCTAGGGAGGAGGCCAATCGAGAGAGGGCATCCGCCCGAGAGTTTTGCTCCCGAGCTATCCGGACTACCCCAAATTCCTCGAACTGTTGGGCCAGGCTCCGGACCAACTGAAGGTATTTGATCATGGGTGTCTCCCGAGCTTCATACTCACCGTTGACCTGACCTGCGACCAGTTGAGAGTCGGTGTGGATCCTGACTCGCTCGACCCCCAACCGTCGGGCCATGCATGCTCCCGAGATAAGGGCCTCGTACTCGGAAGTATTGTTGGATGCCTGCAAGTTGAATTTCAAGACGTACTGTAGCTCTATCCCTTCGGGGGACCTCAGGAGGATCCCCGCACCGCTGCCTGCCGAATTGGACGATCCATCGACGAACAGTTCCCAGGTTGGCCCAGTCGTGGTCGGAGGCCTGTCTTCAGCCGGGATGGTGCTTTCGGCAATGAAGTCGGTGAGCGCTTGGCCTTTGATTGCTGATCATGGCCAGTACGAGATATCGTAGGCCCCGAGCATAATGGCCCATTTGACGAGTCGCCCTGAGGCCTCGGGGTGGGCCAGAATCTTCTTCAACGGCTCGCCGGTTAGCACGGTGATGGGGTGCCCCTGGAAGTAGGGTCGGAGGCGCCTTGCGGAGGTAACCAACGCTAGCACGAGTTTCTCGGTTGCGGGGTACCTCCGTTCGGCCTCATTGAGCACCTTGCTGGTGTAGTAGACCGGTCTTTCGATTCCCGAGTCATTTCTGAATAGGACCGAGCTGACCGTGGATGGCATCGCCGAGAGGTAGAGCAACAAGACTTCGCCTGGGATGGGCTTGGAGAGCACCGGTGGCGAAGCCAGGAACTTCTTAAGCTCGGCGAATGCTGTCTGGCATTCCTCATCCCATGCAAACGTAGCAGATGCTAGCTTGGGTCCCCTCATCAGTTTGAAGAAGGGCAAGCATCGTTCGGCCGCACGGGACAGGAAACGGCTGAGAGCGGCGACACGCCCTGTCAGACGCTGGACGTCTTTAACGCACGTGGGCGGGCGCATGTCCAGGATGGCCTGGACTTTGTCGGGGTTGGCTTCGATCCCGCGCTGAATGACCAGGAAACCCAGGAACTTCCCGGATTTTACTTCAAAGGCGCACTTGGTGGGGTATGAGCTTCATGCTGTACTTCAGGAGGGTGCCGAAGGTTTCGGCAAGGTCGGTGAAGTGGTCTTGGGCCTTGGGGGTCTTGACGAGCATGTCATCGATGTAAGCCTCGACGTTCCGACCTAGGTGTCCCTCGAACATCTGATTTACCAGTCGCTGATATGTGGCTCCAGCCCCGAAGGGCATCCTGGTGTAGCAATACACGCCGCAGTCGGTGATGAAGGCGGTCTTCTCGACGTCTTCTGGATTCATTCTGATCTGGTGATAACCTGAATAGGCATCTAGGAAGCTGAGTATCTCGTTGCTCGAGGTTGAATCAACCAATTGGTCGATGCTCGGTAGCGGATAGCAGTCCTTGGGGGTAGCCTTATTCAGATTGGTGAAGTCCACGCACATTCACCATTTGCCTGTGGTTTTTGGCACCAGGACGACGTTGGCTAGCCACATTGGGTACCGGACTGGTCTGAAGAGGCCAGTCTCTTGTCCCTTGGTGACCTGCGCCTTGATGATCGCCTGCTTCTCGGGCGCATGCTTCCTTCTCCGTTGTTGTACGGGCCTCACGGTGGGGTCGAGGTTGAGCTTGTGCATCACGGTCTTCTCTGGTATGCCAGGGAGTTGATCATCGGACCAAGCAAAGACTTGAATGTACTCAGAAAGAAATTTCTTGTATTGCTGCTATTCCTTAGGTGGTAGGTTGGCTCCGATCCTTACTCCGAGGGTCGGGTCATCGTTTAGGAATACCGTTAGCAATTCGCCACCGGGCTCGGTGGTTACGGTCTTTCCTTCGATTCCCTTGGGGCCCTTATCCTTCTCGTCCGGCATTGAGGCTTCCACCGAGATGTCGTAGCACCTTCTAGCCGTGGCCTGGTTACCTCGGACTTCCCCCAACCCATTTTTGGTGGGAAACTTCATTTTCTGGTGATAGGTAGATGGTACGGCCTTTATTCGGCTGAGGATTTTTCGGCTGAAAATGGCGTTGTACGCTATCATACCCTTGACCACTATGAAGTCCACCATGACCGTAACGGTTTTGGGTGGGGTGCCGATGGTGATCGGCAGGCTTAGGGCTCCCTCGGGGTAGGTGGCCAGGCCGTTAAACCCGCAAAGGGGTGTTCGGATCGGGCGGAGCTTGGATGGGTCTTCCCCCATCTTGAGGAAACAGTCATAAGATAATACTTCGGGGGCGCTCCCATTGTCAACCGAAATTCTATCTACGTTACAATGGTTTATTGTGGCCGAGATAACGAGGGCATTATCATGCGGGGTGTTCAGCCCTTCCAGGTCTTGGTCGGAGAAGACTATGACCTGGGGCTCCCTCGGCGGGCCCCTGGAGGGCTCTGAGACCTGGCTGGCCTGTTCGGCATGACGCTTCCTTCCTCGGCTGGTGTCGCCGCCCGATGCCGTTCCTCCAGAGATGACGTTGATGTGGACCCCTCGGGGGGCGTTGTTGATCTCCTCGGCGGCGTCTCGGTCTTCTTTGCGCCCGGCTGCAAACCGGGCCAGGTGCCCCTGACGGATGAGACGCTCGATCTCGTCTTGGAGCTGGTGACAGTCACCGGTGTGGTGCCCGTGGTCGCCGTGGAACAGGCAATGCCTGTCGCGCTTGCGGTTCTTCGATCTCATTGGTTCGGGCTAGCGGAGGAGTCTCGAGTCTTTGATGTCTTCATAGATCTCATAGATTGGCGCGGTCAACGGGGTGTATCGCTCATACTTCCGTTTGCGCTCTCCTTCCCGATCGTGCTTCTTGCCCGAGCCAGGATTTGGCTCGGAGGCCCGCTTCTTGTCCCCCTCCCGACCCGAGCCGGTTGTATCTCGGCAAGCGCTGAGTACTTCTTCGCACTCGGCGTGGCGCAGTGCCAGAGTTACTAGCTCGACAAGGGTCGAGGGAGGGTGGAGGACCAGTTCGCGGTGGAGATTCTCGTCTCGGGTGCCCCCGGTCAGAGCGGTCGTGGTCGAGGCCACATCCAGGCGGGGAATTCTGAGGGCTTCCGATTTAAATCGGTAGACATAAGCCCGGAGCCTTTCCCCTTGCGCCTGTTTGAGGGCCAGGAGCCCCGCTACTGACCTTAGGGGGGCGCGCCCGGCGAAGCTCTCCTTGAAGACTCGCCCGAATTGCCTGAAGTCCCGGATGGACCCTGGGGCGAGGGCCCGGAACCATGCCTGAGCGCCTTGGACTAGGGTGGCCGCAAAGGCTCGGCATTTGATAGGATCCGGCGTTCCATGCAGATTTACCAGGGCGTCGAAGCTGTCGTAGTGGTCGGCTGGGTCGCCCTGGCCATCATAGAGCTTGAAGGTCGGAATGGAGGTTCTGGGAAACACCTCTGCCTTCAAGATGTATTCGGAGAAAGGGGATTTCTCCTCGTCCTCCAGGAAAGAGGTTTTCTGTAGGGCACGGAGGGCGCGCTCTTGCTCTGCAAAATGTCTTTCGAAATCCCTCAGTCGGAGGGATAGTTCCGGCTGCGGTCGTGCCGTGGGACTGGGGGGAGCGTCGTGGCGATCCTCAGGAACGTCAGCGCCCGGGCGTGGAGGCCTCACCCCCTGTTTCCTTTTTCTGGGCGTGGAGGAAGCCTCTTGCTCCGGGGGCGGAGCTTGCGAGGGTCCTCCAACGTTGTTGCGGATGAGCTGCTGACTGCGGAGGGTGAAGCGGCCCCCGGCGGTATGCTGGGATGCACTTCAACGGGGGGGGCTCCCGGACGGGGCGCGGGACCTGGCATCCCTTGCCGCCTGGGCCCTCATGAGCTCCACGAGGACATCAAGCTTCTTATTAAGGGCCTGGAAGACCTCGTCGCCACCGTTGGGGGGTACCCCTGTCGCTGTCGGAGGGGGCGGCGGCCCGTTGGTGGGGACACTGGCGTTGGAGGGAGGGTTCTGTGAGGCCCTAGAGGGGCCATCTCCTACCGCCACCACGGCCTTACCCCTCTCGCCGGCGGACCTCCTCCCTGAGCTTCTTCTCACCATCTTGGCTCTTCGTGTGTTTCCCACAGACGGCGCCAGATGAAGAGGTGAAATCTCGCGCTGTGTCCTGAGCGGGCTGTGGATCACCAGAAGATGAACTGCAAGACAGGGAAACGTATCAGAGGGCCCAGGGGGTTTCCCTGGGGAAGAACCCTCCGATGATTAAGTCAGTAGAGCTGTGGTGGAAGCAATAATGGGGAGGAGAAAAACTAGTGCGCGAGATTCCTCTCCACCAGAGGGGTGAAGCGGATCGTGCTCAGGAGTTTGGGTGTATGAGTGCCTTAATGGCCCTTACCTTCCACCGGAGGGTATCCCTGGTTTAAATAGTACACCGCCTTCAGGAGTCCTGTAAGCTGAGGGGTTTCCGACGGGAGTTACGTCCTCAACGTGGGCGTTCATGGCCTTATCGTGGGAACGTTATCACCTCGAAGTCCGGCGGCTTCTTGATTCCCCTACCCGTTGGGGACTCTTAACGGTAGCATGAACGGATAATATCCGATCTGGCCGAGCTTCTGAAACGCCAGCCCTATCCGGGCGATGAGCATAGCTCGGCGAAAGAGGGGTTGGATAGGTCGGCGAATGCCTGTCTCTCCCGGGCGGGGAAACGGCTTGGGCCGGACCCTCCTTGTGACCTGACCATTACTCGGGCCCTCCGAGCCTATGGGCCTCCGGGGAGAGTTGGTTCCTCGAGTGTTTGTTCATTGGGCTTTTCTTTCCTAAGTGGGCCTTGTGGGCTGTCACTCAGGTGAGCTTGTCTCGTTGGACCCTGTTGGGTCTTGTTGGGCTGCTCTTTGAATGGGCTGCAGAAATCCCCCTCTCCACCTACAATGTTCTCTCATTCTTTCCTAGCTTGGCGCCAGAGCAAACGCTTGGCATAGTTGACTTGCATAGGCCCTGATAGAGTGAACCTCCCAAAGTGTCGATCAATGGAGTCCTCCCACTCTAGATATATACTAGGGTGGGTTCCGTCAAACACAAAGGCTTCTAATGGGCCTAAGAGTGGCGAATATGCCAAGTATGAGGTAGTCATGATGGTGGACAAGGGTGATGCACCGGGTGACTCAAAAGGTAAATGCGCCCTAGGACCAACTTGATAGAGACAAGTTGTGAACTTGCTCTGATACCAATTTGATGTGACACCACCTTGGTGTGGCAGCCACTCGACCGATGAACCTTGGACCTACAATTGCAAGCAAGTAACTTTGAGCGGCGGACTCACTATAGCGGGTCGACTCGCGTAGCGATCACGGTTGCTTGTAGGCAAACCGGCGATGGCGGGAAGGGTCTGAGGTGGGACCTTGCTGCTCCAGGGGTATGGCTAGCTTGGGAAAGACCCCTAAGGGCCTGGGATGCCCAATTTCATGGGCGGCCAGCACGCCGAGGGCGTGGGATGTAGTGTCTCGCTCACAACTCACCCGCGGTGGTCATTCACACATTAGCATTTTGAGATCGGGCGCTCGCCTCACCGACCGACGGGCAATTAGAAAGCGATACTAACTAAGCAAGGTAAAACCAGCAAGGGTGTAACCACATGCTCACCTGATCGGCGTGAAGACGCCGATCCCGGCCGGAGACGATGGCGAGCGGGGAGGCATGGGTATGCACCCGCACGCCGCGTTGATGTCGCTTTGAATGGTGACCTACTGTTACATGCACTAAACCTCGTGCAGGAGGGTGATCTTGGGTTAGGGAAATTAAATTACATCCAAAACTACCTCCACGCAGGGAGGGGCGGTCAGCGGGCCAGGCGGGGGAGGGGAGATGGGTGTTACCGAAGGAGATCGAACCCGGTCTGTGTAGACTGAGTTACTGCCCAGGCTGACTATAACCAACTTGTTGTCGGAGGTAGAGCTCTCTGCTGGGACGTCCGACGGAGGCAGGGTTGGCGTCTCTAGAAAGCTGGTCGAATGGAGATTCACATGGAGGAAAGATCACCAAATTCTGAGGTGGGACGAAGCTGGGATGCTGAATCTCGCGGAGTCGCGCAGGTGACAAATTTGGTCCACCAGAGAGCTCGTTGCCGGGTTCGTACTCTCAGTTGAGGCGTCGAATTGAGGCGGGACCAGTGCTGACGTACTCGTGGGAGAGTCCTCTTTCAACAGGGACCAATAGAGCTTCGAGGAGAGGTCGGAGTAGAGTGCTGGAGGCAGAATGGTGATAGGGTGTCCAAATTGGTTTTGCTGTACTAACCTACGCACTCCAGGGAGAAATGACGGAAGGCAGTGCTCAGGTACTCAAATGACCTCCTTCTTGTTGGAGATGGTAGAGGACTTACAGAAGTCATCCTCCTCTGAAGGGCGCACCAAGATCCTCACAGATCTGGTTGTGAGAGCTGCTACAAGTCACCTCTGGCTGTCTGCCAGAGACAGTCGGCGCAGTCTGGCGAGGACTGCTCCACCGAACAGAACGGACGTCGAATGGAGGTGGGACTACCTCGCCTGCGAAGTTGCTTAGATGGGCTTTCCACCAATATAAGATTTGCTGCTTGAATCCTTAAGGTGTTGTCGTGATCGAGTCTGCAACTCAGGCCTCTGCTGCTGCCTGTGAGCTGGACTGAGCAGGTTGATGTTAGGTGTTGATAGTGGGTGCAAGGGGTGAAAGGACTGCAATGGGGTGAGGGCCAATGGCTGTGGAAGGTGGAGGTAGATGTTGGGGGTTGATGGGGGTGGTTGGGAGAGGGAGGGGGGCGGAGCTAGTAGAGGGTGGGGTCTGGTCCGGCCAAGCAGGGAATGGGGGGGATGGAGAGGGGTGCGGCCTAGGGTGAGTGGGGAAGGGAGATGGGGGTCGGCCAAGCAAGGTGGAGGGGAGGTGGGGGGCTGCGACCAAGGGAGGTTGGGGGAGAGGGAGAGGTTGGGGCATAGCCCTCACGGGGTGGGGAATTCAATTAGGGCCTTGGGGAGGTGAAAGGTTGGCATGGGAAGGGGAAAGATGGCTTGGAGAGAGTGAAGGGGTGCCTAGGAATACCAAAGGTTGCTTTGGTAGATGGGAAAAGTAATGGGACAATTGAATAGAGTATGGGGAGGGGTCTTAATGAGAAGTGAATGGGGAGGAGAGAGAGAGAATTTTGAAATTTGGGGGGAGGAGAGAGAAAGGGTCGCCCCTTTTAGAGAGAGAGAAAGAAAGGGAGGGAGGGAGGGAGCTTCTCACTCCAAGGAAGAAAGTTCTTTGGGAATTCAAAATTTTCTCAATATCCCATTAGCCTCAAATGGAAGAAATGGGGTCCTATTTATAGGGATCCCACAATTTACAATAAGTCCATAACTTTTAGACTAATGACAAGAAACCAAGGGTGGAAGGGGGCGCCCCTGGGCCTAGCCCACTTAATTGAGCCCATTAACCTATCAAACCAACATAATGACTCAATACTTAGGTAAATAATTACCTATCCTAGGTACTGGACTCAAATAAAAGGAAAATTACAATGATATGACTCAAATAAAATATGAAAATTACATGCCTTGACTCACAAAAAGGTGACGGACAGAATGGAGCCATGTTGGCGAGCAATCAGAGCTGTGGAAAAATGTGAAGGGCGAGAGATGCCCCCATCAGGGCGCCCCTTACTAGGGCGCCATTCAACAAATTGAAGGCCCTATGGACAGGCACCATTTCCCTGGGGGCCACCATCCCACTATAGTATTAATAGATATATATATATACACCATGAAGGCCAACACGTGAAAGTGACAGTTTTGTCTAAAATGGATGCCCTCATGAAGAGGCGTCATTTACATGAATAGGACCACCTAGATTAATGGGCGTCCCCTTACAAGGGCGTCATTTCATCTGTGCTTCAAGAAGGTTGAGGCACGAACAACCTCATTTAGCTGGCAAAGCACCACGGACAACAATTATGTAGGATCTTGTTCCTCAACCGGACCCGCAAGGTAATAAACCCATGCTCTGCGTTTCCTATAACTAATTCCCTCCGTAGCACTGGCAGAGGCTCCTGCCATCATTAGTGCTATTCGCAGAAGGGAATATTTCTCTTCTTTCCCTCGGAAGACGTGAAGTCTACGTCCTGCTGCTGGAGCTTTACGACGGCGGAGAACGTGTGGCTTCATCCTTAGATTTCTATTCTATCATCGTAATCACGTCAAAAGGTAGGTGTTCTCAAGATCAGGCTTAACTAGTAGTTAATATAGGTTAACATGCATGGTAGTTAAATCTAGTCATTTAAGTCAGGGGTATATCAAAAGGCTTAGTGGGAAGGCTAGGCCACGCCTATCTGAAACACTAAATCTTGCGTGAGTAGATTCGCCGCCAAGTACCCCCTGTACATCACACGGTTTATACTCATAATCTGTTCTGATTCTTGTAAATTAATCCAAGTTTAAACATTGATATCTATGAAATTAAACTCAGAAATTGTTGCATGAGCATGATTGTACAATCTTGCAAATTTTCATGTCGATCTATGTCCTTGCTTCCTGATTCTGTGAACATGTTATAAATCATGAACAGTAAGTACGTGATTAGTAGCCACCATGTTCAGAAATTTATATCTATTGAACTAGACCATAAAATTCTCGCATGAACATAGTTATATGATCTCCATATTTTTCTCTTCCTGCCCATGTCCTTATTTCCTGATTCAGAGAAACTTTGAAAGTATGAATAGTAACTAACCACCGTGTTCAGAAATTTATATTTATTGAACCAGACCATACAATTCTCGCATGAAAATAGTTCTATGATCCTGATATTTTTCTCTACCTGCCCATGTCCTTACTTCCTGATTCGGAGAAACTTTGAAAATATGAATAGTAACTTGTATCTCAGAATGTACCTCTCTGATGCGAAGCATGACTCACTTGAAAATGGTTCAATTGGTGACTCTCCGCAGTAACGTCAATTAGTTAAAGACACTGCAGAGGGGCGCCAATTGACCAGAGCCTTTACATCACATAGCGACATCCCTAGGTGTCTTCAATTAAATGAAGACACCTTGAGGGGGCGCCAATTCCATTTTTTGGAAAAAATATAAACACCGCATTAGAAATTTTATATCTATGGAATCAAAACCCAACAATTTTGCATGAGCATGATTCTAAACTCTAGAGAATTTTCTCTACCTGTTCATATCCTTACTTTCTGTTTCTGAGAAACTTTTACGGTATGAATAGTGTATGAATAGTATTTTGAGTCACATAATGTACATGCCCGGTGTAAATCACCCCAATTTATTGAATAGCAAAACCCAACAATTTTGCATGAGCATGATTCTGAACTCCTGAGAATTTTCTCTACCTATTCATATCCTTGCTTTCTGTTTCTGAGAAACTTTTACGATATGAATAGTGTATGAATAGTGTTTTGAGCCACAGAATGTACCTGTCGATGTAAATCACCCCAATTCATTGAATAGGGACACCCCGGGAAGACTCCAATTCATTGAATAACGACACCCCGGGAAGACTTCAATTCTTCAATTAGCGACACCCTGGGGTGACTACAATTAAATGGAGACCCCTTAGAGAGACGTCTTTTACTTTTGGTTATTTTATTATTTTTAAATAGCGCCCACCCCCTACGTTGCTAATTCATTTTTGATTTTTTTTTATTTTCTGATTTTCCTGGTGAAGGTGCTTCTGGTTGAGACGATTCTAAATATATTTTTTTCATATTTTTCTGAAACCCGAAAGGCCATCAAAATGTCTCGGAAAGGGAAAAAGAATTAGAGAACGAGATATAATTGAAACCCATTCTTGATTTAAATGAAGACACCCCAAAGAGGCATCATTTCTATTTGTATTTTTTATTATTTTTATTGTTTTTGAAATAGCGCCTCCCACCTTCCCGCTAATTCTTTAAAAATGTGGAAAAATAGAGAAAAATATCCAAAAAATTCAGAAAAATAGGAAAAAGTATAAAAAGGTGAGAAACCCAATAAAAGTAGGAAAAACCACTCAAACAAGATCAATTTGAGAGTTAAATTGGGATGTTATGAGGTAATATGAGATGTACTCACAGTAATGTCAATTTTAGCGTGTCTACAACCCCCATGCGCCAATTCAGTCTGTTAGCTGCCAATCTTCATTTTGATTACTGATTTATCTCGTGATTCGTACTGATATAACCCTAGTACATGTTCCTGCATCATATATGCCTTTGAACTCTATTCCTGGACTCTACCTTATATTCTTACAATGGCAACCCTTGAAATTCTATATTGGCTATATATGAGAGTGGATGTCAAAAGAAATACATGAAATGTTGTGCATATAGGGCCCGGTCTGGTCCTGGGAGGAGCGCCCGAAGGTACTTGTGCCCATGGGAGTTTATTGACCACGGTGTTTGGCATTGCACCGAACTACTTGCTTGACTTGACTTGCTTAGCCCAGAATGGGCAATACTTGACTTGCATGGCCCAGAATGGGTAATACTTGACTTGAGGCCCGTAGAAGGGCGAAATACTTGCTTGACTTGACTTGAGACATTTCACGCTTACTCTCTCTCTCCACTTGCTTCAGTTGACTCGCGTGGCTCGAAAAAGGGCAATTACTTGCTTGAATGAAATGAATGAAATAGCCAATTCCATTGTATTACTTGCTATTATATGAGCTTGAGATTACTCGCTTGATCATTGATTATTACCTTCTTGAAAGGGACTTGCTTGAATATTGATTATCATCTCCTTGGAAAGACTTGCGCAATTACTTGCAAATTTCTTGCTAGTTTCCTTAATGAAACATTCTATTGGAATTCATGTGATACTCTCTCTCCATACAGTTCTTGCTCTCTTATTATTCATCATGCATAGATTTACCTATATACCTGATTTTCTTACTCGTACATCATGCATAGCTATAATGGCAATACATGTAACTTGTAAATCACTTAAAGATTGCTCGAACTTGAGATATAATTTCTACTGAGCGATTCGCTCATCCAGTTGCTCCCTAATATTTTCAAGTGATTCGGATAGCGACAAGAATGGGATTGAGACCAAGTGAAGAGGGCTAGAATGTCAATCGCCTATCATTAGCTAGTCGCGTCTTTGAAGTTATCTGAGTCCTACCTTGTATTTCCAATATGTCAGTTTAGTTGTCTAAACCGTGTTAAGGCATGTAGCCTAGTGTTGGATTTTTAATTTGGAATTGTCATGGACTATCTTTATCTCCTTTGTTAATCAAATAATTATCACTTTGGACTATTGGGATCATTTAGATTTTTATTAGTCTTTTGCGCACTCAGTAATTATGTATGTCAAATTTTATCGCTCTAACGACACGATCTATATAGACGCGTCACGCATCAGAGTATCTTCCGCGCTCGGGATGTGACATAATCAACATCAACCTCCTAGATGGGGCTCGCCTGTGCTAGATGTAACGGTCATGGCCCGAGCTGGGGATGGGGTACTGGGTCCAGGGACGGAAGGCTCCGGAGTTCTAGGACCAGTAGGGCCCCTAATTGAAGGACTCTTTGTTAGGGTGCTAGGCCCGGATACAGAGGGGGGGTGAATATATCCCCTTCAGAAATTATGCCCAAATTAAATCTCTAGAGCTCAGATATGCATCATGCTGAAACTCTTAAAGGGGGAGAATTGTGTTCTTGCAAAAGGGAAAAATTAACTGAATTTTTATACATGCTTCAACTTCTCAAACTATTTTTCTTTTTGATGAAGTCAAAGGGGGAGAATAGTTTGTGTCATCAGCATTACTTACAGCGTAGTATTGCCATCATCAAAAAGGGGGAGATTATTGTGCCTCTGTGATTTTGATGATGGCTATGGTTTTGATGATTGGTTTTTGATGTGAGTTAATCACTGTGAGTCATCTTGCTGTGTGAGTCATCATGTTGATATTTAGTCACTTTCTGTTCATAATGTAGTCTTTTTCAAATGTTCAGTCAAGCATTGCATATTCTGATGTTCAGTCTGATTATCAAAGCATTGTATTGTTGTTCAGTTAGTTTAACAGATTTAAAGCATTGCATGTTTTATGTTAGTCATTTTATCTGCTGCATAAAGCATGTTCAGTTATGTTGTCTGTTTGTGCAAGTCTACACATCCTATTTGGTCGCTCTCCAAGTCTATACACTACCAGCACACACGTACAAACTATCTTCATGTGAAGTCTTCACATCGACTGTTCATGCAAAGTCTAGACATTCGATCAAGTTTGTACACTGGTCTTGGGTTATGGATTCATAAAGTACATACACTCTTCGATTGACTTCAACTGAAGTATGTACATCGGCATGCATTGCATCAAGTGTATACATTGGGTCATGCATTCACTGTAGAGTCTACACATTGCTGGGTCTTATTCAATATCTTCATGCATTCTTCAAAGTCTATACGCTGGATCGTCTTTCTTAGCGTCTTCATATTCCAGGTCCATACAATGGCTGTTGAACTGTGAAGTCTATACATTGTCTGATCATTCATCTTTGAAGACTATACAACGTTGCCTTGTCTCTTCAAATCTATACAACGTTGTCTTGTTTCTTCAAGTCTATACAATGTGCACAGTTTCTTCATGTCTATACATTACATCGTGGCCTTCAGCTAAAGTCTATACATCGGACTGTTTGAGCAAGTCTATACAGCGTTTCATTCACACTGGAAGTCTATACATTAGACTGTGGCAAAGTCTATTCATTCGTTTTCAGAAGTTCAAGTCCATACATTGATCGTTTGGGTAACAAAGTCTGTACATCACCTTCAAGGCATCAAGTCTATACAGTGGACTGTGCTTCAAGCATTGGCCAAGTCTGTACATCGACCTGTTCACTCGTATGAGCAAGTCTATACATTGGTCGGTGGCAAGTCTATACATTGCTTTGCTTTACCCACGTTCAAGACCACCAAGTCTGTACATTGGGTAAAGTCTACACATCGCCTTGGTCACTTGCTTCAAACTCTATACACTGTGAACATTCAAGTCTGTACAGACTTCACTTCAATCAAGTCTGTACATCATTAAGCTGCCTTTGCGCCGAAGGAAGTCTATACAGTGGTCTTCATTTCGTCAAGTCTGTACATTGGTTTCAACTCTCCAAGTCTGTACATCGCTTGTAGCTTCAATGTCCATACAACCATAGCAAGTCTGTACATTAACACCTTACCTTCATTCAGAACCTCAAGTCTATACACTCGTTTCTAAGGCAAAGTCTATACAATCGTCTTCATAGACTTTCAAGTCTGTACAGCCTGATTTGTCATTCAGAGTTCAAAGTCTATACATCGTGGGCTTCAGTTCTTCGAGTATGTACATCCTTCAAGGGCCAAGTCCATACACTATCTCGCTCACATCTTCAAGTCTGATTGAGCATCGTGAAGTCTGATTGTGCACTGTGAAGTCTATTCAGTGGATGAGCATTGTAATGTCTATACATTGGTTAGGCTCGATCATGCAGCGTTCATTTCTTTGTCTCTGCCTGTAGGTGATACAGGTCAATGATTGGGCACGTGAACCAAGGATGATGCCTGGCACGTGATCTGAGAATCCTCTGGAAAGAGAGGGAACGAGACTCCCTCGTGTGAAGGCCTGAAACTCAGGTCAAAAGCCATATAAAAGGTGGCCTCTGCGATGAGATGGTGTGGACTGGAGAAAAAGCCTAAAGAGCAGAATTCCTGAGCAGAAGTAAGAAGAAATAGAAGAAGAGTGAGCCGGCAGAAGAAAAAGGGTTGCAGAGAAGAAGGAGAGAACAGCGTGAGAGAAAAGGAGAGCAGAGGAGAAAGAGAGAGAGAGAGAGAGAGAGAGAGTTCGTGGAGAAGAAGGAAGAAGCTACTGAAGATCTGTCTACTGGACCGTGGATCAAATCCAGGCCAGTCAGCTCCATGAGAGCCACATCTGATGTTCTTTCATTTACAGCTTGTGTTTGCTGTGTTATTTTCGTTTCTTATTTTTCCTTTTTATTTGATCTGATTTACTGTGTTCTTCCGATCCTCTGGACTGAGGTCGGGTTCCTCCTGTTGGTTCAGGAGAAGGGAGATCTGATCTCCGGGTTGCAAGTGACAGGTTGTCACTTGTGGGTTCCCTCTGGTTAGAGGAAGGGAGGCTCGTCCTCCGGTTCTGGGCTTGTAGTTGCAAGTCTAGGGGTCCCTCCTGGTCTGGAGGAAGAGAGGTCTTCGACCTCTGGTTTTCAAGTGGCTGGGAGTCACTTGGGGTGTCCCTCCGGTTGGGAGGAAGAGGGGAGGCTGTTCCCCTGGTCAAGCTATGTGGCAGAAAGTGTTCGCAGACTGAGTCTGCTTGTTTCTAGCGTTGGCTAGTGAAGCCTTACTCCGGTTGGGAGTGAGGGGTGGATGTAGGTCTTGGTGACCGAACCACCTAAAAATCTACTATGCAGTGGTTTTGCTTTGTGCGTTTGTTCCTTGCCTTCTACCTCCCATTCATAGGTTATGCATGCATGGTTAGTTGTGTTATCTTGGATTGTTTGTATTGTTCCTATCTGCAGTAACCTTGAGCATTATATTCTGCTAGGTGTGTTTGGATTGCCTAGTTCTGTCTGCATTTCTGGTTTGATCAGGTGGCTGCATTGTTGCAGTCCAACTGATTGATCATGTGTTATCTTATCATCTCATCTTGCAGAGCTCATTAGTTTTTATTCCGCATATCTGAGCTTTAGAGTTTTAATTTGGGCATAATTTCTGAAGGGGATACATTCACCCCTCCTCTGTATCCGGGCCTAGCACCCTAACAATTGGTATCAGAGCGGTGTCTGCTTAGAAGGTCCAGCGACCTGCAGATCCGATCCTGCTATCTTCGGTGCTAATTTGTTTTTAGTGCATCAATATTCCTATTGCATTAATCTGATTTGTTTTCAATGGCTAGTTGTGCACCCGTCTTTAGTGGTTCTGATTTCAGTCAGTGGCACAGTGCTTTACGTGCTTATGTTAAATTGATCCAGATCTGTGGAAATTAATTTCACAAGGTCCTCACACATTACCAAAGAAAGTATCCAAATGGACCGACAGACACAGATCAAAGGATGGAGAAAATCAGAAAGCCTTTAATCTGATGAAAGCGGCTACTGACAGAGCCTTATGGTCTTGCCTTCATGATTGTAGGTCTGCTAAAGACATTCTGGATATACTGAAGCGAACTCAGATAAAAAATGAGGACAGCTGCATGATGGCTGACAGAAATAATCAAGGCAGCAGTCAAGATGAAGATGATGATGATGATGAGGTAAACCCCTTTGAAAACTATACTTTAGATGATTGGGAAAATGCATATGCTGAATTGTTATAGTCACATGAGAGCTTAAGAAGTCAGTATAAAAAATTGAAGAAGAGTAGTAGGTCAGACAATTTAAATGTCGATTGTAGAAATTGTGCTGAACTGAAAAATGTTCTTGATGCTAGTATGTCTGATACTCAAATGCTGAAGAAACAAATTTCATTGCTAAAAATTGAAAATCAAGATCATGTAAAAGAAATCTCTGAACTTGAAAAGAAACTTAACCTAGCTAGTCATGATTCTGTTCAGAGTAAGGATTTGCTGAAAGAATTTGAATGTGTTAAGTCTGAATTGAACAAGCTGAAATCTGAAAATGATTCTCTCAGAAAACTCTCCAAAGAAGATGAAGAAAAATTAGAGAAACTTAAACAGGAGAACACATTGCTGACTGAAAAATTTGAAGCCATGAAATCTGTAAATGTGGAATTACAGAAAAATATTGAAAAGAAGGAAAATGATTTGAAGGAATTTAAGGCTGGAAGAAAACTTGAAACTAACTCAGAAGATCAGACTTTAATAAATGAGTTAATTCAAAATGATAAGCTTAAGGAAGAAAATGAGAAGTTAAAAATGCTGAACTCCACTATGTCTGAGAGACTGCTAGCCTTAGAAAGAGGAAAAAGTGTTTGTATTGAAGACCCTGAGAAACTGAGCAATCTGGAACAAGAAATTGAAAAATACAAAACAGCTAATAAAGTTTTGAATGAAGCTATGAATTGCAGTGAGCAAGAGATTGTCAGTTATGAGCTACACATTTCCTCTCAAGAAAAAGAAATTCAGGATTTAAAAAACTCCTTGTCTAAATTTGTGAGTGGGCAAGATAATCTGAACAAACTGCTGGGAGTAAAAGTCAATTTTCAGAAGGAGGGGTTAGGTTATAATCCTGTAAATAAAAAGAATTTTGAAAATAAAATTCATACATCTTTTGTTGCTAGCTCTACTTCTTACACTTCCCAGAAGCCAACTGTTCAGAAAAAGCTGGGAACAAAGATTAATTTTAAGAAAGAAGGACTGGGTTACAGTCCAGTCATGAGGAAGGTTGATGGAGCCAACCTGAAAACTATTTTTGTTAAATCTTCTGAACAGGAAGAGCCTTCTACTTCATCTCCAACTCAGTACAAGGCTAAGAAAACAGAAAAATAGGATAACAATCAGAAAAAGGTTGAAAACATCAAGAAAAAGACTGATCTCAAGTATGTGGAAAAAGTGCATGCTGTTCATCAAAAGAACAAAAAGGTTCCTGCCACTTCACTGCATGATGTTCAAAAATCATCCACGCACATATACACACATGCATACAAACAGAAAACTTCATGCCATTACTGTCATAAACCTGGTCATTTGATGCATGAATGTAGATTGATGGAAAAGGATGATCTGAGTGCTAGAAAATATCATGATAAAAATCTTTCATCTCAGAAAAGGAAAATTGAGTGTTTCCATTGTGATAAATTAGGACACAAAATTTCACAATGCTGGTTTGTTAGTGATAAGAATAGATTTCATGCGAGCAATCATGCTGTTAACAAGAACAAATCTGTTTCAAAGAACCAGCACATCATATGTTCTAGTTGCAACAAAATTGGTCACAAGGCCTCTGAATGCTGGTCAGGTTCTTTTAGAAGAAATTCTCTCAATTGCTCTCACTGTGGAAAGCATGGCCACACAGTCAAGGACTGTTGGCATGCTCAGGGTAGAAAATTCAATTCTAAAACTGTTAAATTCACTACCATTAACAGAAAGTCTCTTGCATGCTATCACTGTGGGAAGCCAGGCCATAGAGCTGCTGAATGTTGGCTGGCCGATTTTAGTAAACAGAATTTTAATTTTGTCAACAACAAAAAATTTCATGCATATGCACATGGATTTCATGCTAACAAGAATGTGCATAGATTAAATCTGAAATCTGGTGCATCTTACTATTATTATAGTAAATAGAACTCTCTCTCTGCCAATAAACTTCATGACAACAGTAATGTGCATAAGAAAAATTTGAAATCTTCTAATTCATGTCATTACTGTGGTCAAATTGGTCATTCAATGAATAATTGCTACTTGATGAAATCTGATGACCATGCTGCTAGAAATGTGCTGAGAAAACCTGCTAGGAGTAATACTGTCATGTCAGGACCCAAGACTTCTTGGGTGCCTATTTGTGCAAAATAGTTTGCTAACCTACAGGTGTGCCTTGGAAGCTGAAGAATAAAAGGGGTTAATAAACCAAGGCACCCAAGTTGATAAACCCCATTCTTACACTGTGCAGGTAAATTCTCTGCATTTCCTGTTTTGAAACTCATTACATATCTTGGTTGATGTGTCCATGCATATTTGCTATTTTTTTCTGCATAGCATATTCACTCTTCATCTGCATTGTCTAAATTGAAGCCTCTGAACTCTCCTCAACTGAAATTTATGCTTTGGACACTATGAGTATTCACATCTCTCAAGGCTCATACTGTTTTGTCTGTTTAAATCTGAACTGCATATGAATGTTGTTGAAATCTGTCTGTTGCATAGTTCATTGAAAATCTGAATTGCATATAGGACTGCATATTGAATTATCATGATTGACCTCAATGGTATATAAATGGTAAGCTACCAAAAGGCAGAAAAATCTGTCTGGAGGTTCTTACTATGTGTGAGGTGGTCTTTTAGACCAAGTGCTCCGCCTAGTACCATGGGTCACTTTGCTGATAGGACAGTCTGATTGTGCACAAGTCACAATATCATTTGGAATCATATGTTCAGTTTTCAGTGTAAACATTGCATGTTTTCAGGGGGAGTTAGTTGCATATCTTTGCATAGCATTCAATGTTGAGTCTTTGCATGTCCTTGCATACATATAGTGCATTGTATTTCCTTATATTGAAAATGCGAAAAAGAGAGTTTGAATGCATATTGTGAGGGGGAGTCAATGCATTACATATAGGTTGTCAAATGCATACATTTGTCAGAATTCATTGCATATCCTTTCTTATTGATTTTGTTGACAAACCTTGATCATATTCTGAAAACTTTGAGCTTCACAATCTCTCTTAACAATTGGTATTTCTCCTATCAATTGGTATCATTTGGGTTCAAAATTCTATCAGTCTCTCATGAAGATTTCAATGGGCTATCTCGATCATAAATCTGAAAACTCTTGAACTAGAAATCTTTTATTATATGTTTTTATGAATGTCTGAAATAACTCATGTGGTTTAAGTTTAATGTATTTATGGAGTTTGACTTTAAAATCTCTTAAAAATATCTGAAGCATGTTTTAATAAACCTTAACCATCTAATTCATGCTGTATCTTGTAAAATCTTCTGAAATCTGCATTATTAAATTCATGGCTTTAATTGGTTAAGTACATGAAATTATTATTGACTTGAAGCAAATGAAATTGTCTGAAATGTCTAAAGGGTAAATAGTTGTCAGAGCAATGACTTTGGTCACTGAGAAACCATGTCCAAAGGATTGTGTCATGAGGTGCCTAGTTAACTCTGCAAAATAAAAATTGATTGTTAAATCAGGCAAAGCAATGGCATGCACACTGAGAAATATAACTCACTCATCCAGAAATGATTTGGAATGTGTCATGATGTGTAAATGCTACCTCTGTTCATATAAAGCATGACTGTTAGTCACACTAAGTGCTTAGGGATATTCGTCTCTAATCAAGGTATATCCTCTAGTTACAAGGTGTGCACTGAACTAGAGTGCTCGTAAAATTTGTAGCATGGAAAATTGTTGAACAAATTGAAATATCTGAATATTGATGCTAAAATCAAATTGCTACAACCCTAGACAAAATCTCATATGACTTCATAATTGCTTAATCTCAATACTAATGCATGTAATTCCGAAAGAAGTCAATAAATTTGATTGTGTAAGAAAAAGGGAGATTAATCAAGATAAATATGAGGGCTTGGTTCATTTTTATTAAACTGTGGTTTTAGATTTCAATACAGAATTTTATTGACAAACTTAGCATACATCATGTTTAAACCATGCTGAACAATAAAATTCATTCATAAGCCCTTATAATTGAAGATTTTGAAAAACTATGATTTAGATTTATGAGATTGATATCTCTCTGAAAATCTGACTGAATTTCTTGTGAATGGAGCTTCTTTGAAAGTCTATTAATTGAAACTCTTTTGCTCATTGTCTTTTATTCATTGACCTGAACTTATCTTTGAATTGCCTCTGTGGTCTTCTTCTCGAAAATATCTTTGGGTGTCATGCATCACTTGCATATCAATTGGCATCTATTCAGGGGGAGCATTCCTTGTCATAATGAATCATGTTCATATCATTTGTGACCTTGCATTCATATACTTAGGGGGAAGTATTGCATTTCTTGTTGCATCTGCATTTCTGCATTTACCCCTTCCCATGGCTCATCTTGATTATACCAAATGAGGGAGATTGTTTGCCAAAAAGGGGGAGATTTTCATTCAATCATTGCATGCTGGCTTCTTTTGATCATCTCTGAAGAGGTGAAATCTCGCGCTGTGTCCTGAGCGGGCTGTGGATCACCAGAAGATGAACTGCAAGACAGGGAAACGTATCAGAGGGCCCAGGGGGTTTCCCTGGGGAAGAACCATCCGATGATTAAGTCAGTAGAGCTGTGGTGGAAGCAATAATGGGGAGGAGAAAAACTAGTGCGCGAGATTCCTCTCCACCAGAGGGGTGAAGCGGATCGTGCTCAGGAGTTTGGGTGTATGAGTGCCTTAATGGCCCTTACCTTCCACCGGAGGGTATCCCTGGTTTAAATACTACGCCACCTTCCGGAGTCCTGCAAGCTGAGGGGTTTCCGGCGGGAGTTACGTCCTCAACGTGGGCGTTCATGGCCTTATCGTGGGAACATTATCGCCTCGAAGTCTGGCGGCTTCTTGATTCCCCTACCCGTTGGGGACTCTTAACGGCAGCATGAACGGATAATATCCGGTCTGGCCGAGCTTCTGAAACGCCAGCCCTATCCGGGCTATGAGCATAGCTCGGCGAAAGAGGGGTTGGATAGGTCGGCGAATGCCTGTCTCTCCCGGGTGGGGAAACGACTTGGGCCGGACCCTCCTTGTGACCTGACCATTACTCCGGCCCTCTGAGCCTAGGGGCCGCCGGGGAGAGTTGGTTCTTCGAGTGTTTGTTCATTGAGATTTTCTTTCCTAAGTGGGCCCTGTGGGCTGTCACTCAGGTGAGCTTGCCTCGTTGGACCCTGTTGGGTCTTGTTGGGATGCTCTTTGAATGGGCTGCAGAAATCCCCCTCTCCACTTGTCCCCCTCCTACTCCCGAGCCATGGAGGCTCGATCGAGTAGTTTTTGAGGCTTTGGACCGGCGTGGCTCAGGTGGGTGGAATTCTGTTGGTGTTATGGAGCCACGTGTAGTGGTCGCCTGGGCCCATAATGATGATCCTGGCGGATTTGAAATGAAGGGGCCCCCCTTTTCTCGGAGCACAGAACGACGCGCCACCTTCCTCCAGGGTTTTATAGGCGTTGGGCGCTGTTCGTCGTTCTAGGCTTCTCAGGGTTTTAGGCTTTCCTTAGTTTCTTTGCTTCTAGGGCTCCTTGATGCGCCATGAGAGCACAGTGGAGACGCAAAGTCTTGCGGCAGCGTTTGAGGAGTTGGCGAGGGTAACCGCGGAGGCGGTCCGGTAACTTCCTTCCCCCCCGGAGTCTTCGAGCTCGCGCGAGGGATCATCTTCCAGCTCGATGGCGGATCTACCTTTGGAAATCAAGCAGGTGAGGCGGGAGCCCGTCCCCAATTGCAGTGAGTTGGGGGAAGCCGAGGTGAGGAAGCTGGAGCATCATTTTCGCTTGCCTCTCAGGTACAGCTTTGCTACCGCCGCCCCGTATAAGACGAGTCTGGACAGCCGTACGGGGCACATTTGCACTTTTCTTCTGGCTTGGAAGAGTGGGTTCCACCTTCCCTTAAAGCCTTTTATACTTAAGCTTCTCGAGTTTTTCCGGTTGGCGCCTATACAGTTTGTGGCCAACTCGTATCTCCTTCTTTCCGCCTTTCGGATTCTCTGTCGTCAGCACGACATTTTTCCTTCCTTGGACCTCTTTCACTATTTTTTCGAGTTGAAAGCGCACCCGTCGGCGGGGAAGGGCTTCTACTTTATCCAGGCGAGGAGGAACATGAGTTGCATCTCACTCGCAGCGAAGGACTCCTCGCACAAGGGGTGGAAGACCAAATTCTTCTGGGTGAAGGCGGAGGCGACGGACGAGTCTTGGAGATGTCTGGTTTCGCCCAATTTTCATCAGAATCTTCCCCCTCGCCAGGAGGAGTTCCCTCCCCACGTGGAGCGGCAGGCCGCTCGTCTGCTGGATAACCACCAATCGACCGAGGAGCTGGTGACGCCGGAGAACATCGAACGGTGTTTTCTTACGCGATTGACGTCGACAGGTACCGCTCTCGAGGTTCTTCTCCTGGGGTGGTAGTTACTTTCTTTCTCCTGACCGGGTCTTCTTCCTTTATTGCAGACGTGAGGCGGGAACCTCTGGAGGAAGTTGCTGAGGTCATTGATCTGGAAGATGACTCGGCGGCCGACGAACCAGATGCTTCTGTGGGTCGCGCCCAAGCCCGAGATAAGGGCAAGGGGGTGGCCCCCGAGGGATCTTCACGACCAACTGGTACGAAGCGCAAGGATCCCACGGCGGGAAAGTTGCGGGAGGCCGCGAAGGCCAGGAAACGGGCCAAGAAGGCAGGTCTTCCTTCTACCGCCGGGGGTGACTCCGGCTCGGCGGCGCTCCCCTCTCGGGGGCAAGATGGGGCCGACCCCTCGGGGCCAGCTCCCCCACCTACCAGGCGAGTGGGGGCCGAGGAGACCGGGGGCCCTTCAGAGGGCGGCGATGGGTCGGCTCTCCCCCCCACGGGGGTAGAGGGGGCCGATGTTGAAGTAGTTGACGCTGAGACCGGGGGGTCGGTCGGAGTCGATGATGTCTCGGTCGGTGAGGTGCGGGCCGAGACAGGCAGGGCTGGGGGTTCACCCACGAGGGCGTTGCAGCCCCAAGTGCTTGAAGTTCCTGGTGCGGTCGATCCCGCGGCGCCGGTCGAGGTTGGGGGTTCGTCCGGGGAGGCGTCGCAACCCCAACCGACCGTGGCGCGCGAGGCGGTCAGCTCCGTCGCTCGAGTAGAGCCTTCTGGCGGGGTGCCCAGGGCGGAGCGGTTCCCTCTGCCGGAGCCCTTGGAAAGGCTCGGTATTATGGGTGACCTGTATCGGGTCTGCCGGTCGATCGCCGCAAGGACGAAGGAGGGAGAAAGGCGCAATACCCCCCCCCCCCCCGGGATCCTTGATGTTCTGATGGAGGGCGGCCTAGTCATAGCTCGGTCAGCGGCTTTGATGTCGGAGGCGCACGCCCGGACGGAGGCTGAGCGGTCGAACCTCGCCTGGGCCCTTGGGGGATGCGAAAGGAAACTGGCCCGACTCAAGGGGGAGCATGAGGGGCTCCGGCAGGAGTTTTCCGCGCTCCGGGAGGTGGCGCGGGCGAGCCGACTGGAAGCCGGGGTGCTGACCGAACAGCTAGCCAAGACCCGAGAGTCTCTTCAGAGGACAAGCCGATCCCTGGAGGAGGAGCGTCTGCGTCGCCTCGAGCTAGACGATCGCTGGGAGCTCGAACGCGCCGAGCTGCTAGATCGGGCGGAGGTGGCGGAGCGCCTCCGCTCTGAGGCTGAGGTGGACCGGGCCCGGGCGGAGGAGCGTGCGAGCGAAGCCGAGCGGAGGATGGTCGAGGTAGAGGAGCGTCTGGCGAGGGCGGAGGAGCGTGTGGCCGAGGCGGAGCAGGCTCGGGTCGAGCTCGTCGGAAGGGCGGGGGCAGATCGAGGTGGAGGCGATCGAGCGCTATAGGAGCTCGGATGCTTATTCGGCCGACCTGGTGGAAGCCGCCCTATCCTATTACGAGGTAGCACTTCGCCGGGGCGCTCGAAAGGGGTTCAAGTAGGGCTATCGCCGGGCGATAAACTACGCCGACGAGCAAAACTCCGCGATCGAGTTCCCCTTTGGCCAGCGTTATGACTCGGATGAGTCAGGTTTCTATCTCCTCATCGTCAGTCGGGGAAGATTCGGAGGGGTCGCCTCCATCGGGGTCACCGGCTCCGGGCGTTTCGGGAGGGCTCACGACCGAGACAGTTCTTGTCACGCCCCGAACAAGGCAGAAATATCGGGACGTACAGTTAGGGACACCCTGGCATGAGAGAGAACTAATCTAAAATAATACACAAGTGCTACAAGATGGAAATACTAAATGATCATTAACAAACCACAACTGATACAATAACCTCAAGTTCAACTTAATACAACTGGAATAATCAACCACTAAAACTCAAAGACATAACTGAAACTAAATGCTCTCCAAAACACAACTAGAACTGATACACTCAAGACATCACTCCTACCCTTCCCCATCGGTAAGCGCGTCACCTGAAAAGCCTGGAAAGGGGGGAAACACAACTATGAGCTGACGCTCAGTAGGAAATAACAGACAGGTATAAGTGATTAACAGTTTAATTACATTTTAAGATGTCATGCTACGAATGATAAAACACTAAAAAGATAACGATGATAACACGAAACAAAATTCGAAGATCTTGCAAGGTCAAGAAATATAATGAATAGAATAGTAAGACAAGAATTTACTACAGGAGATAACGATAAGAAGTTGGCCATATCAAGTCAATTCAAGTCATGTTAAGCACGCATGTAATTTCATTTCCACGTCCAAGTAATAAGCCAGTAAAGTAACCACAAGTAGAGTATAGAACAGTGAAGAGTGGAAAGTGAAAAGTAGTAGAAAGTAATGTAGAGAGTAGTGGAGAGAGTAGTGGACAGTCCTAGATTTAACACATGTCATAGTACTGGTGCCAAATGCCACACCTAGTCATTCACCTCCCCGGGGGTACACGTAGTGTTCGGGCGCTCTTCCCAGGACCAGACCGAGCCCTTAATTGTTTGCCAGGCATTGATTTCTTTGGATCAAAGATCCCACGAATCTAGACTTCCACAGTTTATGGCCAGAATTCCAAGGTTTAAACTAAGTAGCAATAACAACTTCAAGTAGGAAAGAGATTCATTTCCAGAATTTCAAAGTAAGTATAATCATCAAGGAGATCGAAACCAAGTCATAACAAGAGTTAATCGTGCTGCGCTACTGTAAAACAGCAGCAATCAAACAAGCTAATCAACATATTAATCCTAATCACCAAGTTAAGATATCATGATTAACCATTATCATTTGCATTAAGACAATTGCCAAGAAGCTGATTCAAGATGATAAGTAAAGAACAAGCTCACAGGAATGAAATAGCATGTATTAACAGAGATTTAGTTACACCATTAACCACTAATTATGTGGGTTTCTATTTAATCTTGTATGCATTGCAATGAAGATGATAAACGGTGTGTTTTTGTACTATGTTTGCAAGAAAAGACCAATGCAAAATTTGAAATCAAGAGGGGTACAAGAATAGGTCAATTGTTCTTCAAAAATATAATTTCAGTGGGTCTAAATTAAATGGGTTGATTCCCCACTGACTCGGATCCATCTCGGGTCGCAAAACGATGAAAAACTGGTTTTCTGGTGTATGGGTCGACCCTTGGGGTCGACCCCTGCAAAACAGGGTTCTGGAACTGCATGGGTCGACCCCTGGGGTCGACCCTCGAGTCTGGGCCGGATGGGTCGACCCCAGGGGTCGACCCTCGGGCTGCCTGGGCTGCCAGGTGCATGGGTCGACCCCTGGGGTCGACCCCTGCAAGAACAGATCCGGCTGCTCTTCCGGAAAACATGAAATCTCATCCAAATGGGGTCCAAATGAGTTGAAATTAAAACCACATGCCATAGGAATCTTGCTAGACATATTAGGGTCATAAAACTACAGTTTGGAAACACTAATTTCATCAGAAATCACAAGAATCACAACCTATTCTATGAAGAACACAAGTAGACCTCGTTTAGGACATACCTCCACTAAATTGACAAATACTCTCGATATACAAAACCAAATTTAGGGATTTTGGTGTCAAAAGAAAGCTAACTCGATCATGAATCCAACCATATACTATATGCTGCATTAAGATCAAGTTATATGACTCAAAATGAGCCCGTAATCAAGCTCTGGCTTAAAGGAAACTATATGAATCATGTTCTAGACATGCTTCTACAAAAATCGAAATTCACGATGCATGCTCAATGGAATTTGGGGCTTTCTACGTTAAATGAAAGATAATAACATGCTGATTACTTCATGTAAGTTAATTAGAGTTTGGTTGTTAGATCCTACCTCAAATCGGAGAGAGAAAACTCGAACCCTAGTATGAAGAACACTTGGATAGCACCTCACAAAAAGTTCGATTTCTCCACGGATACCTAATGAAAATTGGGGCTTTTGCCACCAATGGATAGAGCTCGATGAGAGGGAAAATTTTCTATACTCATGATCAAGATTTGGTTGAGAATTCCTACCTCAATCGATGGATCAAAGAAGGATGAAGGGAAGCCAACGGCCTGCTGACCCACCTTCACAAATCGAACTAGATCTCTCCAGATCCAAAATTTCAGCGATCCCCACAGCAGCCAAATGAAAGAAGACCCGTAGGGCTTCATTTTGATAGCTCATAGAGCTTCTGGAGCCTTCGGAGTTGGGAGTATTCGCTGCTGCAAGCCGCGTGTTTAGAAACGGCTCCGAAATCCTTAACTTGACCAAACTATGTCGGCAACACGTTTTGGGGCTAAGTTTACCTCAAATTGATTGAGGGTAAATGTTCTTTACATTGTGGCCTTCCATTTTCCCCTGATTTCAGATCATTTGGTTGAGTAATCAGGTAGAATTTCGCGTTTTAATCTAAGGGTTAGATATGGGTCAAAAGTGTGCACATTTGGGTTTGAATTCTAAATAGATCTTAACACGGATTTACCATGGCTTAAAGCCAGAAGGAAAAGTTGTTATCTACATCAATATTAACATGTTTACTATTTTTACAGATTTTTCTGAGGTAGTCGAATTATTACTTATACTATTCCGTAATTAATTAAATGTTAAGTTCGGAAGACTAAGTTCACTAATTCCGGCATAATAAATGATTTTTTTAGGCTTAAATGAAGAAGACAAAGTTGCTAAACAAAATTAGTTCTACAAGATGTGATTTTTGGGGATTTTTATAAAATAGTTGAAAAATGACTTATTCTATTAATTAATTAATTAATCTAATTAATTTGGATAATTCTCATTAATTTGAATAACTTCAAATAAATTCTAAATAATTACAAATAACTTTCTAAATAAATTTCTAAGGAATTTGGGGTCTTACACCCTCCCCTACTTAAAGGAATTTGATCCTCCAAATTCACTGCACTAAAACTGAGAGTAGAAAAAGATCGCTCACTTAGAATAGATCGGGATACTGCTTTCGCATAGTCTCTTCAGACTCCCATGTAGCTTCTTCGGTCCCACGCCGACTCCCCTGAATCTTGACCATCGGTATCGAACGATTCCGGAGTTGCTGTTGCTTCCGGTCCAGAATCTTGACAGGTCTTTCCTCATAGGTCAGATCATCCTTTAGTTCAAAATCCATCTGCTGAATCATATGAGTGGGATCGTACACATATTTCCGCAACATAGACACATGGAAAACATTGTGTACGCTAGACAAATGCGGTGGTAAAGCCAGTCTGTATGCCACCTCTCCCACTCTATCTAGAATCTCGAATGGACCAATGTACCTCGGACTCGGCTTGCCATGAATGCCAAATCTTCGGATCCCTCTCGTCGGAGAGACCTTTAAGAACACATGCTCGCCAACCTGAAACTCCAATGCTCTTCTCCTGTTGTCGGCATAACTCTTCTGTCTTGACTGGGCGACTAGTAACCGGTCTCGGATAACACGGATGTTCTGTGATGATTCCGAAACAAGATCTGGTCCAAGCCACTGTTTCTCACCTACCACGTCCCAACACAACGGGGAACGACAACTTCTACCATATAGTGCTTCAAAAGGAGCCATCTGAATGCTAGACTGATAGCTGTTATTGTAGACAAATTCAATTAATGCCAAATGCTCACTCCAATTACCACCGAAATCAATCATGCAAGCTCGCAACATATCTTCCACTATCTGATTGGTTCTTTCAGTCTGTCCATCTGTCTGTGGATGAAAAGCAGTACTGAAATTTAGACGAGTACCCAAAGACTCTTGCAGTCCCTTCCAGAAATGTGAAGTAAATCTGGGGTCTCGATCAGATACTATATTCACTGGAATACCATGCAATCTCACCACTTCCTTTATATACAAAGCAGCCAATACATCAATCATCCACTTGGACTTAATTGGTAAGAAATGAGCCGACTTTGTCAAACGATCGACAATCACCCATATCGCATCAAATCCACCACGAGTCCTAGGTAGACCCATAATGAAATCCATGCCAATGCTTTCCCACTTCCATTGGGGTATGTCGAGTGGTTTCAATTTCCCTGCTGGTCTGAAATGTTCGGCCTTAACTTGCTGACATACCAAACATCTGCTCACAAAATCTGCAACTTCTCTTTTCATATTTGGCCACCAAAAGGACCTTTTCAAATCTCGGTACATCTTAGTGCCTCCAGGATGAATGGTATATCTGGATCTATGACCTTCCTCGAGAATCTTGATCTTTATTGTAGCCTCATCCGGAACACAAGTTCTGCCTTTAAATAATAATCTACCATCATCGGCCAACATGAAGTCAGGTCTGCTGCTCAAGCTTCCCTTGATCTCTACCAACTCGGGATCATTATTTTGCAAGGACTTGATCTCTATCAATAATTCAGGTTTAAGTTGGATCTGAGCAATCATGACCCGATCATTGTCAATATTGAGATCCAGACTAGATAATTGTTCCAACAATCTCCATTCTTGTAACATGAGACTTGACAATCTCGCTACCGGCTTCCGGCTTAAAGCATCTGCCACAACATTACCTTTGCCAGGATGATACTCAATCGAGAAGTCGAAGTCTTTCAAGTACTCCAACCATCTCCGCTGCCTCATGTTGAGTTCCTTCTGAGAAAATAAATACTTCAAACTCTTATGATCCGAAAACACTGTAAAGGTTTCTCCATACAAGTAATGCCTCCATATCTTCAAAGCAAACACGACTGCAGCAAGTTCCAAATCATGAACAGGATAATTATCTTCATGCTTCCTCAACTGCCTAGAGGAATAGGCAATCACCTTCCCATGCTGCATGAGTACACAACCTAAGCCAATACTTGAAGCATCAGTATAGACAATAAATCCTCCTTCACCAGAAGGTAAAGCCAAAACAGGTGCAGTAGTCAAACACTCCTTCAGAGTCTGAAAGCTTCGCTGACAATCATCAGACCAATCAAACTTATTCTCCTTGATCTTGTAAGAGGTACCGCAATCTTAGAGAAATCCTGGATAAATCTTCGATAATAGCCTGCCAGGCCTAGGAAACTTCTGATTTCAGTTGCACTAGTAGGCTGCTCCCAATTCTTCACTGCCTCAATCTTCGAAGGATCAACAGAAACACCTTCCTTGGTGATAATATGTCCGAGAAAGGACACCTCTTGCAGCCAGAATTCACACTTACTGAACTTAGCATATAGTTGATGATCTCTCAACAGTTGCAATGCCATTCTCAGATGCTCAGCATGCTCCTCCTCATTCTTAGAATAAATCAGGATGTCATCAATAAATACCACGACCCACTGATCAAGATAGGGCCGAAATACATCGTTCATCAATTGCATGAAAGCTGCTGGAGCATTCGTTAGACCAAAAGGCATAACGACAAACTCAAAATGACCATACCTGCTGCGGAAAGCTGAATTATAAATATCCTCTTCCTTAATCCGCAACTGGTGATATCCCGATCGAAGATCGATCTTAGAGAAATATTGATCTCCCGCTATCTGGTCAAATAACTCGTCAATCCTCGGCAAGGGATATTTGTTCTTGACAGTCTGTTGGTTTAATTGCCGATAATCAATGCACAGCCTCATCGAACCATCTTTCTTCCTAACAAATAGTACAGGGGCTCCCCACGGAGAAGTACTAGGACGAATAAAACCCTTCTCAAGTAATTCCATCAGTTGCTGCTTCAGTTCCCTCAGTTCCGCAGGAGACATACGATAAGGAGCCTTAGAAATAGGAGCTGTGCCAGGAATAAGATCAATAGAAAAGATAACTTCCCGCTCAGGCGGAAGTCCTGGTAATTCTTCTGGAAAGACATCAGGAAAATCTCGGACAACTGGAATGTCCTTGATCTCCATCTGTTGCTCAGGAGTTGCACAAACAAAGGCTAGAAAAGCCTCACACCCATGCCTCAAAATCTTATCAGCTCGAAGAGCCGAGATGAGCGGTACGGAGTTATGGTGCTTGACTCCCGTAAAAGATAAACCAGAATGTCCAGTAAAAGTCACTAAGCTAGAACTACAGTGAACATTGGCCTCATACTTGGCCAACCAATCTGCTCCTAGGATTACATCATAATCCTTCATGTCCATGCAGACCAAATCTGCTGGTAAGTTCTGCTCACCAATCATCACCTTACTAGAAGGATAGAAATACTGGATTGTTGATCTAGTGCCAATAGGGGTTGAAATCTCTAACGGAGTATTCATCAAAACAGGTTCCACACCTAATGACTTAGCAAATCTCCGTGAAATAAAAGAATGTGTTGCACCAGTATCAAAGAGAGCAAATGCGGGCTTATCGATTATAGTAAGGGTACCTTCGACGAGTCCGCCATCATCAGAAATCCCAGTTTCGTCTGCATGTAAAGCTTGAAGCTTGCCTTGTGGTTTGTTGAAGACTAGAGGTTTTGCCGGTGTAGCTTGCTCCGATATGAGAGGACAGTTGGGGATACGGTGCTCCTTGCTTCCACATCGCAAACAGGCGCCTTGCTTGCACCAGCACTCCTCTATCTTGTGACCCGGACGATCACAATAGTTGCACACGCCCTTGAATGGAACAATAGGGCCAGGCTTCTTGTCTTCATGCCTCGGCATCTTGCCCTTCCATGATCCGGACCCGCTCCACGAACCAGGTCCACTAACAGGTCTCTTCTTGGTATACCCGAGTTTGACACTCCCGGAACCCGTAGGTAATTCTTTCTTCGTGCCTTTCCCACGGATTCTCTCCGTCATTTCAAGAGTATCCTCCAGAACTTGCGCTTTCCTTACCATCTCAGAATAAGTGGAAATCTCCATCGGTGCCAATTGGTTGATATAATGAAGCTTCAATCCATTGAGAAAGCGCTTCGCCTTCATCTTCTCGGTGGAAATGAGATGTGTAGCATATCGAGAAAGCCGTGCAAATTGAGCCTCATACTCTGCCACGGACAAACCTCACTGTTTCAAGGCCGCGAACTCTGCCGCTTTCTTCTCTTGCACTCTATCAGAAAAATACTTGCTGTTGAAGAATTCCTCGAATTCTTCCCACATAACTTGCCGATCACCGAGAGTTGCCTTGATAGAATCCCACCAAGTACGTGCATCATGTTCCAGTTGAAATGTGGACAAAAGGACACGCTCCTGGTTGGTGCATTGCATAACTTCAAAGATTCTCCCCATCTCGTCTAGCCAGTGCTCGGCTTGGTCGGGGTCAGTCGAACCAGGGAATCTAGGCGGATTCATTCCGCGAAAGTTCCGGTATAGATCACCGGTGCCATGCGGTGCCGCTCCTGCCTGAGCTACTTGCTGAAGGGCCTGAGTAAGGCCTTGCACCGTACACTGTAGGTTCCTCCATTCAGCACGATCAGCTGCCGTCTACAAGGGAAATAGATTACTTAGGTTTAATCAAGATAAATAATTACACGATTAAGAAATGATCTTAACCCAAGTTCTACCCAATCTCACCAGGTCAGGTCCTAGACTTTTACAAGGTTAGGGATCTAATGCACCTAGACACGACCAAAAACTCGGTACCAGGCGGAGGTAATCGGTCCGAAGACCACTCGCGCAAGTGTGCGACCTTCCCGATAGGCGTAGCCTAACATTCGGACATCACCTTTTGATATACCGATTATTGGGATGCAATGCAAGAAAACCTAAAACTTAAGAAAACCTAGGAATGTGAAACCTAGGCTCTGATACCAACTAAACTGTCACGCCCCGAACAAGGCGGAAATATCGGGACGTACAGTTAGGGACACGCTGGCATGAGAGAGAACTAATCTAAAATAATACACAAGTGCTACAAGATGGAAATACTAAATGATCATTAACAAACCACAACTGATACAATAACCTCAAGTTCAACTTAATACAACTGGAATAATCAACCACTAAAACTCAAAGACATAACTGAAACTAAATGCTCTCCAAAACATAACTAGAACTGATACACTCAAGACATCACTCCTGCCCTTCCCCATCGGTAAGCGCGTCACCTGAAAAGCCTGGAAAAGGGGGAAACACAACTATGAGCTGACGCTCAGTAGGAAATAACAGACAGGTATAAGTGATTAACAATTTAATTACATTTTAAAATGTCATGCTACGAATGATCATCATCATCATCATCATCATCAGAGCCTTATCCCAATTAATTGGGGTCGGCTACATGAATCATGTTCCGCCAAAGATTTCTATCAAGTGCAATATTCATATTTAAACTCAAGGAACTAATGTCCTTCCTAATAACATCGCACCATCTCATTTTAGGCCTTCCTCGAGCTCTTTTGCTAGCATCCACTAAGATTTGATCACATCTTTTAACCGGCGCTGAGTTAGGGCGACGAAACACATGTCCAAACCACCTGAGTCTATTTTCTCTCATTTTACTAACAATTGGAGCTATCCCTAAGTCCTTACGAATGATAAAACACGAAAAAGATAACAATGATAACACGAAACAAAATTCGAAGATCTTGCAAGGTCAAGAAATATAATGAATAGAATAGTAAGACAAGAATTTACTACAGGAGATAACGATAAGAAGTTGGCCATATCAAGTCAATTCAAGTCATGTTAAGCACGCATGTAATTTCATTTCCACGTCCAAGTAATAAGCCAGTAAAGTAACCACAAGTAGAGTATAGAACAGTGAAGAGTGGAAAGTGAAAAGTAGTAGAAAGTAATGTAGAGAGTAGTGGAGAGAGTAGTGGACAGTCCTAGATTTAACACATGTCATAGTACTGGTGCCAAATGCCACACCTAGTCATTCACCTCCCCGGAGGTACACGTAGTGTTCGGGCGCTCTTCCCAGGACCAGACCGAGCCCTTAATTGTTTGCCAGGCATTGATTTCTTTGGATCAAAGATCTCACGAATCTAGACTTCCATAGTTTATGGCCAGAATTCCAAGGTTTAAAATAAGTAGCAATAACAACTTCAAGTAGGAAAGAGATTCATTTCCAGAATTTCAAAGTAAGTATAATCATCAAGGAGATCGAAACCAAGTCATAACAAGAGTTAATCGTGCTGCGCTACTGTAAAACAGTAGCAATCAAACAAGCTAATCAACATATTAATCCTAATCACCAAGTTAAGATACCATGATTAACCATTATCATTTACATTAAGACAATTGCCAAGAAGCTGATTCAAGATGATAAGTAAAGAACAAGCTCACAGGAATGAAATAGCATGTATTAACAGAGATTTAGTTACACCATTAACCACTAATTATGTGGGTTTCTATTTAATCTTGTATGCATTGCAATGAAGATGATAAACGGTGTGTTTTTGTACTATGTTTGCAAGAAAAGGCCAATGCAAATTTTGAAATCAAGAGGGGTACAAGAATAGGTCAATTGTTCTTCAAAAATATAATTTCAGTGGGTCTAAATTAAATGGGTTGATTCCCCACTGACTCGGATCCATCTCGGGTCGTAAAACGATGAAAAACTGGTTTTCTGGTGTATGGGTCGACCCTTGGGGTCGACCCCTGCAAAACAGGGTTCTGGAACTGCATGGGTCGACCCCTGGGGTCGACCCTCACGTCTGGGCCGGATGGGTCAACCCCAGGGGTCGACCCTCGGGCTGCCTGGGCTGCCAGGTGCATGGGTCGACCCCTGGGGTCGACCCCTGCAAGAACAGATCCGGCTGCTCTTCCGGAAAACATGAAATCTCATCCAAATGGGGTCCAAATGAGTTGAAATTAAAACCACATGCCATAGGAATCTTGCTAGACATATTAGGGTCATAAAACTACAGTTTGGAAACACTAATTTCATCAGAAATCACAAGAATCACAACCTATTCTATGAAGAACACAAGTAGACCTCGTTTAGGACATACCTCCACTAAATTGACAAATACTCTCGATATACAAAACCAAATTTAGGGATTTTGGTGTCAAAAGAAAGCTAACTCGATCATGAATCCAACCATACACTATATGCTACATTGAGATCAAGTTATATGACTCAAAATGAGCCCGTAATCAAGCTCTGGCTTAAAGGAAACTATATGAATCATGTTCTAGACATGCTTCTACAAAAATCGAAATTCACGATGCATGCTCAATGGAATTTGGGGCTTTCTACGTTAAATGAAAGATAATAACATGCTGATTACTTCATGTAAGTTAATTAGAGTTTGGTTGTTAGATCCTACCTCAAATGGGAGAGAGAAAACTCGAACCCTAGGATGAAGAACACTTGGACAGCACCTCACAAAAAGCTCGATTTCTCCACGGATACCTAATGAAAATTGGGGCTTTTGCCACCAATGGATAGAGCTCGATGAGAGGGACAATTTTCTATACTCATGATCAAGATTTGGTTGAGAATTCCTACCTCAATCGATGGATCAAAGAAGGATGAAGGGAAGCCAACGGCCTGCTGACCCACCTTCACAAATTGAACTAGATCTCTCCAGATCCGAAATTTCAGCAATCCCCACAGTAGCCAAATGAAAGAAGACCCGTAGGGCTTCATTTTGATAGCTCATAGAGCTTCTGGAGCCTTCGGAGTTGGGAGTATTCGCTGCTGCAAGCCGCGTGTTTAGAAACGGCGCCGAAATCCTTGAGTTGACCAAACTATGTCGGCAACACATTTTGGGGCTAAGTTTACCTCAAATTGATTGAGGGTAAATGTTCTTTACATTGTGGCCTTCCATTTGCCCCTGATTTCAGATCATTTGGTTGAGTAATCAGGTCGAATTTCGCGTTTTAATCTAAGGGTTAGGTATGGGTCAAAAGTGTGCACATTTGGGTTTGAATTCTAAATAGATCTTAACACGGATTTACCATGGCTTAAAGCCAGAAGGAAAAGTTGTTATCTACATCAATATTAACATGTTTACTATTTTTATAGATTTTTCTGAGGTAGTCGAATTATTACTTATACTATTCCGTAATTAATTAAATGTTAAGTTCGGAAGACTAAGTTCACTAATTCCGGCATAATAAATAATTTTTTAGGCTTAAATGAAGAAGACAAAGTTGCTAAACAAAATTAGTTCTACAAGATGTGATTTTTGGGGATTTTTATAAAATAGTTGAAAAATGACTTATTCTATTAATTAATTAATTAATCTAATTAATTTGGATAATTCTCATTAATTTGAATAACTTCAAATAAATTCTAAATAATTACAAATAACTTTCTAAATAAATTTCTAAGGAATTTGGGGTCTTACAGTTCTCGCACAGGCGAGGTCAGTGTCCGAGCCGGCCGTCACCGAAGGTGCCGGGGATGACACGTCCCCTTCCGCCGTTCTCGAGCGTCAAAGTGGGCCCGAGACCTGATGTATTTTGCCTTGTTTCGCCTCTTTCCCTTTTTGTCTCTCTTTCCTCTTTTTAGAGTGTTTCCTTTTTGTGTGATAATGAACGACTTACTCTGTTTGAGCACCATCTTTGCCATGATTTGGTTGGCGTATCTGGAGTAGTTGGGAGGTGCCGATATGTTCTGCGCGGTTTTCGCATGCTGATTTGGTAGACTTCTGACGGGGTGTCCTTTCGTTCCTTCACGCTTTGAATGCCAGGTCGCTTCGTGAATCCCGCTAGGGCGGGGATCGAGGAGTTGGAGGTGACCATTCAGGGGGATCCCTTGGCGTGTTTTAAAGGGGGGAGTCATTTAAGGCGTGTGGCCTCCCTTGGCCTATAAGAGAGACCGAAGGGCGCTCCTTCCTCCTTAACGCTAAGGATTCTCGCCGACGATCTGTCTTCACTCCTTCTTCATCACTCTGCATTACGCCGCTGTAATCTAAGCATGGAGGGTCCCGCGGAGGGTGACGCTGCCGACGACGGGGAGCGACGGGCTCCCGCTGTCCTGGAATGTTGAACAGATCCCATGGTCGCCGTGCGTGCACGAGATGGGTCCGACGGTCGCCGCGCGGATCTGGAGAGGGCTTCGACGTGTGAGGGCACGGCTCTTGCCCTTTCTCAGTTCCGGCGTGGCTTCCGGGCGGGCGCCGAGGCGAAGGATGGATGGGGGTATCAGGGAAGCATGCCGCCACTCCCCTCCATGTGAGGGGAGGAGGCGACTCAAGTTCCCTCCTAACCTCTCCCAGCAGCCTCTTTTTCCCTCTTCTATTCTTCATTTCTTTCACTCTTCGGGGGCTGCTTGCTCAAACCTTCCTTCCAAGGAGTTGGCAGATTGGAAGAGGGGAGGCCTTCACGGCACTCCTTTTTCCTGGTTGTTGCCAACTTGGGAGGTAGCCTTCCTCAACGTTTAAAGGTGGCCTTCCTTCTGCAGTCCCTCTGTCGCCTTTGTCATGGGCCACCTGAGCCAAATGGCTCGACCACCTCTTGTCTGAGCCAGTTTCCACATGAGGCAGAGTCAGTGGCTGGACGCGAGGAGATCAAGACTGAGTCAGCCGAGTGATGGCCTCTTGAAGCGGTGTTAGACGGATTTTTGCTTTTTTGCTTTGTGATGTACTGGCATTTACCTATCTGATGTACCAACAATTGTTTGAATGACTGGAGAGGGAGTTTTATTTCATTCAATCTTGCTATACAACTTTAGAAATAGAATCTGCGTAGTGTGGTCGCATTCCATGTCCGGGGAATGGGTTCCCCTTCCATTGTAGCTAGCATGTACGCACCTGTCCCGAGCGTCTCGATCACTCGGTAGGGGCCTTCCCAGTTGGGGGATAGCTTGCCCGCCGCCTCTAGTGGTCGAGAGGCTTTGGCCTTCCTGAGGATGAAGTCTCCCGATTGGAAACGTCTGTCTCGGACCTTGGCGTTGTAGTATCGAGTGAGGCGGCGCTGGTACTCCGTTGCTCGGACGTTCGCGATCTCTCAGAGTTCGTCTGCCAGGTCGAGGTTCTCGAGTAACTTTTACCCGTTTACCTCGGGTGAGAAGCTGATCACTCGGAGAGACAGATTGGCGATCTCTAATGGAACGACGGCTTCGGTGCCATATATCAGCTGAAAAGGGCTTTCACCGGTTGCCGTCCTGGGGGTTGTTCGGTGCGACCATAGTATGCTAGGCAATTCCTCGAGCCAGCTACCCTTAGCGTTGCCAAGTCTGGTTTTTATACCTTTTAAGATAGTCTTGTTGGCATTTTCAACCAGCCCGTTGGCCTGAGGGTGGGCGACCGAAGTGAAGTGGTTGCGGATATTTAGGTCAGCGCATCTGTCTCGGAAATACCGAGAGTCGAATTGCCGACCGTTATCGCTTACTATCACTCGGGGGATGCCAAAGCGACAAATGATCGATTTCCAAACAAGACCCAAATGACTGTCTCGGTGATCCTTGCCGTAGCCTCGGCCTCGATCCACATGGTGAAGTAGTCGATGGCGACGATGATGAACTTCTTCTGGGACTGGGCCGTCGGGAATGGCCCAAGGATATCGATTCCCCACCGAGCGAAAGGGTAAGGCTCGGCTAGGGTGACAAGTTCCGTAGCCGGCTGATGGACCAAATGGTCGAACCACTGGCAACGGTTGCACTGCCGTGCGTGAGCCGTGCAGTCGCGCTGCAGGGTGGGCCACCAGTACCCCTGCCGTAGCAGGATCCTGGCAAGCGGCCGACCTCCTGCATGCGCTCCGCACAGGCCTTGGTGAATCTCTTGGATGGCTCGGCTTGCTTCGTCGGGACCGAGGCACTTTAGGAGGGGACCGGAGAACGATCTTCGGTAGAGAGTGTTGTCGAGGACGACGAAGCGCCGAGCTTGATACTTCATTCGGCGGGCTTCCCGAGGGTCGGAGGGCTCTTGAGAGTCCTGTAGCCAGGACAGGTAGGGGGAGCGCCAGTCACTTGGAGTGGCCGAGTCAATAGCGAGGTGCTCCGTGTCGATGCTCGGGCGCTCTAGCTCTTCTAGGAGGACCGATCGTGTACCTTCTGGGTCTAGGGAGGTGGCCAACCGAGAGAGGGCGTCCGCACTAGAGTTTTGCTCCCGAGCTATCCGGACTACCCCAAATTCCTCGAACTGTTGGGCCAGGCTCCGGACCAACTGAAGGTATTTGATCATGGGTGCCTCCCGAGCTTCATACTCACCGTTGACCTGACCTGCGACCAGCTGAGAGTCGGTGTGAATCCTGACTCGCTCGACCCCCAACCGTCGGGCCATGCGTGCTCCCGAGATAAGGGCCTCGTACTCGAAAGTATTGTTGGATACCTGAAAGTTGAATTTCAAGGCGTACTGTAGCTCTATCCCTTCGGGGGACCTCAGGAGGATCCCCGCACCGCTGCCTGCCGAATTGGACGATCCATCGACGAACAGTTCCCAGGTTGGCCCGGTCGTGGTCGGAAGCCTGTCTTCGGCCGGGATGGTGCTTTCGACAATGAAGTCGGCGAGCGCTTGGCCTTTGATTGCTGATCGTGGCCAGTACGAGATATCGTAGGCCCCGAGCATAATGGCCCATTTGATGAGTCGCCCTGAGGCCTCGGGGTGGGCCAGAATCTTCTTCAACGGCTCGCCGGTTAGCACGGTGATGGGGTGCCCCTGGAAGTAGGGTCGGAGGCGCCTTGCGGAGGTAACCAACGCTAGCACGAGTTTCTCGGTTGCGGGGTACCTCCGTTCGGCCTCATTGAGCCCCTTGCTGGTGTAGTAGACTGGTCTTTTGATTCCCGAGTCATTTCTGACTAGGACCGAGCTGACCGTGGATGGCGTCGTCGAGAGGTAGAGCAGCAAGACTTCGCCTGGGACGGGTTTGGAGAGCACCGGTGGCGAAGCCAGGAACTTCTTAAGCTCGGCGAATGCTGTCTGGCATTCCTCATCCCATGCGAACGTAGCAGATGCTAGCTTGGGTCCCCTCATCAGTTTGAAGAAGGGCAAGCATCGTTCGGCCGCACGGGACAGGAAACGGCTGAGAGCGGCGACACGCCCTGTCAGACGCTGGACGTCTTTAACGCACGTGGGCGGGCGCATGTCCAGGATGGCCTGGACTTTGTCGGGGTTGGCTTCGATCCCGCGTTGAGTGACCAGGAAACCCAGGAACTTCTCAGATTTTACTCCAAAGGCGCACTTGGCGGGGTTGAGCTTCACGCTGTACTTCAGGAGGGTGCCGAAGGTTTCGACAAGGTCGGTGAAGTGGTCTTGGGCCTTGGGGGTCTTGACGAGCATGTCGTCAATGTAAGCCTCGATGTTCCGACCTAGCTGTCCCTCGAACATGTGATTTACCAGTTGCTGATATGTGGCTCCAGTGTTCTTCAACCCGAAGGGCATCCGGGTGTAGCAATACACGCCGCAGTCGGTGATGAAGGCGGTCTTCTCGACGTCTTCTGGATTCATTCTAATCTGGTGATAACCTGAATAGGCATCTAGGAAGCTGAGTATCTCATTTCCTGAGGTTGAATCAACCAATTGGTCGATGCTCGGTAGCGGATAGCAGTCCTTGGGGGTAGCCTTATTCAGATCGGTGAAGTCCACGCACATTCGCCATTTGCCTGTGGTTTTTGGCACCAGGACGACGTTGGCTAGCCACGTTGGGTACCGGACTGGTCTGAAGAGGCCAGTCTCTTGTCCCTTGGTGACCTGCGCCTTGATGATCGCCTGCTTCTCGGGCGCATGCTTCCTTCTCCGTTGCTGTATGGGCCTCACGGTGGGGTCGAGGTTGAGCTTGTGCATCACGGTCTTCTCTGGTATGCCAGGGAGTTGATCATCGGACCAAGCAAAGACCTGAATGTACTCAGAAAGAAATTTCTTGTATTGCTACTGTTCCTTAGGTGGTAGGTCGGCTCCGTTCCTTACTCCGAGGGCCGGGTCATCGTTTAGGAATACCGTTAGAAATTCGCCACCGGGCTCGGTGGTTACGGTCTTTCCTTCGATTCCCTTGGGGCCCTTATCCTTCCGGTCCGGCCTTGAGGCTTCCACCGAGATGTTGTAGCACCTTCTAGCCGTGGCCTGGTTACCTCGGACTTCCCCCAACCCATTTTTGGTGGGAAACTTCATTTTCTGGTGATAGGTAGATGGTACGGCCTTTATTCGGCTGAGGATTTTCCAGCCGAAAATGGCGTTGTACGCTATCATACCCTTGACCACTATGAAGTCCACCATGACCGTAACAATTTTGGGTGGGGTGCCAATGGTGACCGGCAAGCTTAGTGCTCCCTCGGGGTAGGTGGCCAGGCCGTTAAACCCGCAAAGGGGTGTTCGGATCGGGCGGAGCTTGGATGGGTCTTCCCCCATCTCGAGGAAACAGTCGTAAGATAATACTTCGGGGGCGCTCCCATTGTCAACCAGAATTCCATCTACGTTACAATGGTTTATTGTGGCCGAGATAACGAGGGCATCATCATGCGGGGTGTTCAGCCCTTCCAGGTCTTGGTCGGAGAAGACTATGACCTGGGGCTCCCTCGGCGGGCCCCTGGAGGGCTCTGAGACCTGGCTGGCCCGTTCGGCATGACGCTTCCTTCCTCGGCTGGTGTTGCCGCCCGATCCCGTTCCTCCGGAGATGACGTTGATGTGGACCCCTCGGGGGGCGTTGTCGATCTCCTCGGCGGCGTCTCGGTCTTCTTTGCGCCCGGCTGCAAACCGGGCCAGGTGCCCCTGACGGATGAGACGCTCGATCTCATCTTGGAGCTGGTGACAGTCGCCGTTGTGGTGGCCGTGGTCGCCGTGGAACAGGCAATGTCTGTCGTGCTTGCGGTTCTTCGATCTCATTGGTTCGGGCTGGCGGAGGAGTCCCGAGTCTTTGATGTCTTCATAAATCTCATAGACTGGCACGGTCAACGGGGTGTATCGCTCATACTTCCGTTTGCGCTCTCCTTCCCAATCGCGCTTCTTGCCCGAGCCAGGATTTGGCTCGGAGGCCCGCTTCTTGTCCCCCTCCCGACCCGAGCCGGTTGTGTCTCGGCAAGCGCTGAGTACTTCTTCGCACTCGGCGTGGCGCAGTGCCAGAGTTACTAGCTCGACAAGGGTCGAGGGAGGGTGGAGGACCAGTTCGCGGTGGAGATTCTCGTCTCGGGTGCCCCCGGTCAGAGCGGTCGTGGCCGAGGCCACATCCAGGCGGGGAATTCTGAGGGCTTCCGATTTAAATCGGTAGACATAAGCCCGGAGCCTTTCCCCTTGCGCCTGTTTGAGGGCCAGGAGCCCCGCTACTGACCTTAGGGGGGCGCGCCCGGCGAAGCTCTCCTTGAAGACTCGCCCGAATTGCCTGAAGTCCCGGATGGACCCTGGGGCGAGGGCCCGGAACCATGCCTGAGCGCCTTGGACTAGGGTGGCCGCAAAGGCTCGGCATTTGATAGGATCCGGCGTTCCATGCAGATTTACCAGGGCGTCGAAGCTGTCGTAGTGGTCGGCTGGGTCGCCCTGGCCATCATAGAGCTTGAAGGTCGGAATGGAGGTTCTGGGAAACACCTCTGCCTTCAAGATGTATTCGGAGAAAGGGGATTTCTCCTCGTCCTCCAAGAAAGAGGTTTTCTGTAGGGCACGGAGGGCGCGCTCTTGCTCTGCAAAACGTCTTTCGAAATCCCTCAGTCGGAGGGATAGTTCCGGCTGCGGTCGTGCCGTGGGACTGGGGGGAGCGTCGTGGCGATCCTCAGGAACGTCAGCGCCCAGGCGCGGAGGCCTCGCCCCCTGTTTCCCTCTTCTGGGCGTGGAGGAAGCCTCTTGCTCCGGGGGCAGAGCTTGCGAGGGTCCTCCAACGTTGTTGCGGATCAGCTGCTGACCGCGGAGGGTGAAGCGGCCCCCGGCGGTATGCTGGGACGCACTTCGACGGGGGGGGCTCCCGGACGGGGCGAGGGACCTGGCATCCCTTTCCGCCTGGGCCCTCATGAGCTCCATGAGGACGTCAAGCTTCTTATTGAGGTCCTGGAAGACCTCGTCGCCACCGTTGGGGGGTACCCCTGTCGCCGTCGGAGGGGGCGGCGGCCCGTTGGTGGGGACACTGGCGTTGGAGGGAGGGTTCTGTGAGGCCCTAGAGGGGCCATCTCCTGCCACCACCACGGCCTTACCCCTCTCACCGGCGGACCTCCTCCCTGAGCTTCTTCTCACCATCTTGGCTCTTCGTGCGTTTCCCACAGACGGCGCCAGATGAAGAGGCAAAATCTCGCGCTGTGTCCTGAGCGGACTGTGGATCACCAGAAGATGAACTGCAAGACAGGGAAACGTATCAGAGGGCCCAGGCGGTTTCCCTGGGGAAGAACCCTCTGATGATTAAGTCAGTAGAGCTGTGGTGGAAGCAATAATGGGGAGGAGAAAAACTAGTGCGCGAGATTCCTCTCCACCAGAGGGGTGAAGCGGATCGTGCTCAGGAGTTTGGGTGTATGAGTGCCTTAATGGCCCTTACTATCCACCGGAGGGTATCCCTGGTTTAAATAGTACGCCGCCTTCAGGAGTCCTGCAAGCTGAGGGGTTTCCGGCGGGAGTTACGTCCTCAACGTTGGCGTTCATGGCCTTATCGTGGGAACGTTATCGCCTCGAAGTCCTGCGGCTTCTTGATTCCCCTGCCCGTTGGGGACTCTTAACGGCAGCATGAACGGATAATATCCAGTCTGGTCGAGCTTCTGAAACGCCAGCCCTATCCGGGCGATGAGCGTAGCTCGGCGAAAGAGGGGTTGGATAGGTCGGCGAATGCCTGTCTCTCCCGGGCGGGGAAACGGCTTGGGCCGGACCCTCCTTGTGACCTGACCATTACTCGGGCCCTCCGAGCCTAGGGGCCGCCGGGGAGAGTTGGTTCCTCGAGTGTTTGTTCATTGGGATTTTCTTTCCTAAGTGGGCCCTGTGGGCTGTCACTCAGGTGAGCTTGCCTCGTTGGACCCTGTTGGGTCTTGTTGGGCTGCTCTTTGAATGGGCTGCAGAAATCCCCCTCTCCAATCTCTAACTAATGATTTTTTGCTGAAACTCAGGTCGAAAGCCATATAAAAGGTGCCCTCTGCGAAGAGATGGAGTGGACTGGAGAAAAAGCCTAAAGAGCATAATTCCTGAGCAGAAGTTGGACTGAGAGGGGTGGAGGGTAATCCGTTGGCCACCATGGTCGAAGGTACAGGTGTTCGACCGGACATGGAGTGTGGCATCCCGATCAAACAACCACGGCCTACCAAGAATAATACTGCCCACCTCCATGGGGAGGACATCACACCAGATCTTGTGACGGTAGGCATGGAACTGTAATGGGACTAGACACCGTAGCCTGATTTGAATGGAGGTGGAATCCACCCATGATACTCGATAGGGGCAAGGATGGTCCACGAGAGTAAGACCAAGACGAGAGACAGTGCCCGTGGAGATTGCATTGATACAACTCCCACTATCGATAATCACCTTACAAACTTTCCCGCCTAGCCTACAGTCGGTATGAAAGATTGTGGTCCGACGCCAGTCATCACTGGCCTGTGGCTGGGTGAGAATACACCTGACGACCCCCAACTGGGCATCGTCTTGATGCTGAGCATCCTTGCCGTCATCCTCATTCTCAAAGAACTCGTTAGCTAATTCCTGTTCTGCCTCATAGCTGACTGACACAAGCTCGGAAGATGAGGTGTTCCCGACCTGTGTGTCCCCAATGACTAGGGATTGACACGTGGGACACTGGTTGGTAAAATCTCCAAACCCATTGCAGCGAAAACACTACTGCCATGATCTACTAGGCTCCCTGATCAAAGGTCCCTTACCCTTATCCTCCCGACGGACAGGAGGTGTAGGCAACAGGGGACGGGCAAGAGGTGCGGGCGCCGGTGGATGGGCAATGGGTGCCGGTTGTTGGGGGCGAGGAGGAAGATCCCTCGGTGGGGGAGGGTGAGGCCTTGGAGCGAATAGCTCCGGACGGGTGGGCTCCTGAGGTCGAGCCATGGGGGCCCTCTGGTATGCCCTTGAAGAGCCGCGGGGCTCGACACTATGAAGAGGGAAGGGGCACAACCATTGGGTAGGCTCAAACTCGGCCTCGAACTGCTCCAACTCGAGAGCAACCTGATACGCCTGTTCCAAAGTGGTCACATTACGGCGGAAAAGTTCATATTGATAGTTTGGCCGCAGACCTCTTCGAAAGCACGAGATGGTCATGGTGCTCTCTTCCGTAACTCCACACCGCAAATAGTACTCATCAAACTCGGCGGTGTACTCAGTCACGGATCAGTTTCCTTGTGTGAGACTCTGCCATTTGTCTATGAGACGCTGGTGATATGTGGCAGGAAGGTACTTCTACCTCAATTTGGTTTTCATGTCATCCCAAGTACAGATCTGGGGTTGATGTCGCTGCATCAACAGGCTCTCCACATTAGTCTAATAGGTTTGCGCCTACCCTTGCAACTTCATCTTTATGTAACGAACTCTTCGGTGGTCTGTCATCTCAAACAACTCGAAGTATCGATCCATGCCGGCCTCCCAATCTAAATCGACCTTTGGGTCCAAGGACCCGTCAAAAAGGGGAGGGTCCGCACGCACGTTCCTAAGAATGCGGTCGTCGTCATCGTAATCACGATTCCGTCGTTGAGCTCGACGGTCACGACCATAACCCCCTTGTTCATTATTGAATGCATAGTCATCCACCACGGGCACTCGCTACCTCCTATCATCTACCCCTTGAGCCTTTGGAGCAGCAGGTTGCTGAACCGGCTCTTGTTGGCCATTTGTCGGCGTGGGTTAAGCCTCAACTGGGGCCCTCTCTAGGACAGCAATTCTCTCTACCAAACCCTGGATAGACTGGTCTGGTGCTTCGGCCTGATCCTCTAAGGCTTTCATCCTCCCTTCCAGACGCGTACCAACGCCATCTACATGCGTACTAAGCCCATCCATACGCGTATCGAATCGATCCATGAGAGATCGAAACATCTCGGCCACTGAAGGCTCATTGGAACTATGGGCTCGGGGATCCGCCATAGGTGGTGGTGGTGAGTATTGGGTACCTCTACGGGTGGGCATGCAAAAGACACAGTGACTGGGATACATAGAGATGAACCTAGACTTAACCAATATTCGGTACTTGGCGGAGTTGCGGGATCTGAAAATCCCCTCACGCAAATGTGCTACCGTCTCGATAGGCGTAACCTATCGTTCCAGGAACACCTTTTGATATACCGAATAAAAGAATGCAAATGCAACACCAAAGACTTAGACAACCCTAGACTCAACTCGCTCTTATACCAAATTGATGCGGGACGAATGAGGGACTAGACGCCAAATGATGTGAACCTTGGACTCTAAGTGACGATGCGACCAGTGACACACGAACAATAGAGCTACCTCGGCTCGACACTAAGAGCTCCTATGGGATATATGCCTTAAACAGAAATGCGAGCTCACTCTTCGTCCCAAGCGAGGGAAACACGGATCCGCGCGGTTGAGAAACCGGCAGAGTCAAGGGTGATCAAACTCCCTTCCGTGCTCGGATCGAGTCACGGGACGGGTTCACTCTCTTTCTTACAGTGGTGATGAACATGAATTAACGAGCTAGAATTCTAATGCTCTCAGCAGCAGCATATAGTCATATACTAAGTAAGTAAATGCCAAGAAGGAGAGACCATTACCTCCACGCTCCGAGCGTGGGGAAGACAACCTCGGCCAAGATAGTACGCCCGGTTAACAATTATCAATAATTACTGAATTAAACCCACTCCACGCAGAGAGGTAACAAGTAACATGTGGGACCCGGGAGGATCAAAATTGGGTTGACAGGTAGCACTTTGATCCACTCCGTCGGTGCCGACACGCTGCAACTTGATGCTGTCCGGACGGCGCGGGTTGACGGTTATGGGGTCCATGACCTGCTCGGATGGCCGACTGAGGCGGGGTTGGTCCCGCTGTGAAGGGAACCCCTGGAGGGACAATCCCTGTGAGGCGACTGCACTGGTTCACCTTGTGGAAGGCGAGGCGGCCCGATTCGTCAAGTGTTGAAGCTTGCTGCCCCTGACCTGATCTGTTGTTTCAGGCTTGCGCGACCCGGCGATAAAAAGTACTGTGATCAGCCCCGACGTCAGAACGATGCGAGACTGGTGCCGATGCGAAGCTGACTCGGAGACCTTCAACCCTCTGGTGTTACAAAAATTTTTCTATAGCCGTATTTTTCATGGGACATTTTCCAAGGGGATAGGTCCCTGTCTCAGATCTGGCCGGGCAGACTGAGATCAGCCTGAAGAAGTGTGTTGACCATTTCTGAAACTCTGGATCTGGGTGATGGGACTTTTATGGAAACTATAAGGGGAAGTAAGGAACACGTGGATATTTTTTTTATAAGTTTCTGTGGAGATTTGATATGGGAAATAGATTTTCTAACAGGGATGGGTCGGATTTGGACTGCAGGGGGCAGCACAGATTTGGGAAAATGCAGAGTTTTATTGGATGGGAAAGAAAATTCCTAAAATCACAAAAAAAATTATGGACGATGGCTTCGGTGGACAGAAGTCCCGGTTCAAATTTTAGCTCATTCTAAAATCGAAAAGGGGGTCTCATGGGCGAAGTGTTAGGTTGCTGAAACACAAGTCTGCACATGTGCGGATCTTGTGGGCTGTGGGAATCTAAATGGAAAAATGGGAAAACGAAGTGGAAAAAATCTAAAAAAAATTTGGGATGTGGGATCAACCCTGGGAACTCACCCTCAAAGTTTCAGCCTCGTTAGATCTACGAGCTGAGATCCAAAATTCTGCCTTTGGCTTGATGTCCTGAGTTGGACATAACTCCGGTTACAGCGGTGGCGGTGCAACGACGGCTCGATGGCGGTGGCGGCGGCGATGGCAAGCTTCATACTCTGATACAGGAGGCGTCACACCTCAGATTGGCAGCCTTCATAACTACAAGGGGAGGGAGAGGAGAGAGAGAGGGGGGGCGGCCCTTGGCCCTTGGAGTAAAAAATGCATAAATTGTTCTATTAATTGTGTGAAAAATGGAAAATACAAGGGCTTTATATGGAATGGGAACCCTAGGTAAATGACCAACCTTACCCTCAGATCTAGGGTTATGGAGGGGTACCTTGGGGATGCCAAAATCCATTTTTCCCCATGTGGTCAAAGCCAAATAAAACAATTAGCCTAATAAGGCTAAAAGAAGGGGTGCCCTCCTCATGGGTCAAAATTGGCAACTTGGGCCAAAGACCAACCAATTGGCCCATTGACCCTTGACCAGCCTATGGGGCCTTCCAAGCTAGGAAGCCCATGAGAGAGGGAAAAGTCCAATTGGGCTTTAAGTGACCTTAAGGTCCGATATGAACATAACCCGTTAATGGACTCTAAATGAACTTGACCCAATGGCTTATTAATAGCCTTACAATGGAGCCCAAATAAAGAATTTGATCCAATGGCTTATTAATAGCCTTACAAAGGAGCCCAAATAAAACCCAAACAAACACACATTACAAATACATTAATGCAATGCAATAAATACCAAATACACCCCAATAAATACTAGAAAATACCCAGACTCAAGACGGAGACTCCAAACTATCTCCAAGCCAAAGGGATGCCGGTGTAGCTCGAGTGTTGCTGCGCGTACGGTACCGACAGTTCGCCGACTCATGCTTCTCGCTTGCTCTGGTGTCCGCACCACTTTGATAAGCTGAAAGATTACTTGAAGACCCCTCCAGTGCTTGGTGCACTAGTGAAAGGACGGACGTTGGTTCTATATATAGCAGCCACTGGGGGCAATGCTTGCCCAGAACAATGAAGAAGGGAAAGAACAAGCCCGTTACTACCTCAGCCGAAGAATAGTCTGAACCTATGAGAAATATACCTTCATCGAGAACGTCTGCCTAGCACTGGTCTTCACCACCAAGAAGCTCTGGCACTATATGCTGTCGCACGAGATTAAGCTGATATCCAAAGTTGATCCGCTGAAATATATCTTGTCCCAATCGGCACTCAAGGGCCGGTTAGGCAAATGGGCGGTCATTCTTATGGAGCTTGATATCCACTATGTACCGCAGAAAGATGTCAAGGGTCAGACCATTGCAGACTTCTTCGCTGAGCATCCAGCACCAGAAGATTGTCCACTGGAGATAGAACTCCCTGATGATGAAACTCTGGAAGCCGACCAAGTGCGACACTCCTTATGGCAATTGTACTTTGATGGCGCCTCCAGAATTGACACCCCAGCAACCGGATCGGCCAAAGTCAGGGCAGGGGCAGGCATAGTCCTGAAATCTCTAGAAGGAGAAGTCATATATACATCCTATTCAATAAACAAACCCTGCACAAATAATGAAGCAGAATACGAAGCCCTAATCATTGGGTTGCAAATTGCCTTGTCTATGGAGATTCAGATGCTTGAAGCGTTCGGGGACTCCATGCTAGTGATAAAACAGTTAGAAGGAGAGTTCGAGGTGTGGAAGCAGGAACTCCTCCCCTATCATCTACTAGCAATCCACCTGATGGCAAGATTCTATTTCATCAGAGTCAAGCACATTAACTGAGAACAAATGCCCAGGCAGACGCCCTCGCAAAGTTGGCCAGCTCTTTGGCGGTCCCGCCGGATACAAACCTGAATATAGCAGTAATTAACCGACGACAGGTCCCCAGCGTGACTGAGGTCCTAGTTGATGGACAAGAAAATGAAGTGGCAGCTATGGAAGAAATCCAACAGCCTGATTGGCGGGAACACCTCCTATGTTGGTTCCGACACCAATAGCTCCCGAAAGAAAAAGAACAAAGAATGAAGCTCCTGAGGGTCAATGACTCTTATGAAATGAGGTACAGAACTCTGTTCCGAATAATGGCAGATGCCCAAAAGAAAATCTTACTCCATTGCTTGTCTCTAGCAGAAGCCTGGCAAGTAATGCAAGAAGTCCATGCCAGGTCAGCCGGGGCACATCAGGCCGATCTTAAAATGAAGATCGAAATAAAGAAGCTGGGCTATTACTGGCCCTCTATCTTCAATGATTGTTGCAAGTTTGCTAAAGCTTGCCAGAAATGTCAAGAGCACGCCAATGTGTCAAGAAGAGCGCCGGTGCCGCTACACCCCACCCTACCAAGTTGGCCGTTTGCTCAATGGGGCACGGACGTGGTAGGACCCTTACCAACATCATCATCAGGGTGCAGATACATCTTAGCCACCATAGATTACTTCTCCAGATGGGAAGAAGCAGTAGCGCTAAGAGAAGTGAGGGGGGAATTGGTCGCCAGATTCTTCCGGCAGAATATAATATTCCGGTTTGGAGTACCCAATCGAATTATCTCTAACAATGGCAGCCACTTCAGGAATCAAAAGGTTTATCGACTGGCTGATAAATATAAGATTGATTGGAGGACGTCGTCCCCCTACAACCCTCAAGCCAATGGGCTCGCAGAAGCCTTCAACAAAATGTTGTGCACTTTGCTGGCGAAGATTGTTAATTCCAACAAAAAGGATTGGGAAGAAAGGATGTACGAGGCGCTTTGGGCTTATAGTACAATTTATAAGACCCCAACTGGCTGCTTACCATTCTCTCTTGTATATGGGTCAGAGGCGGTGATGCCAATTAAACTGGAAGTCCCATCGCTTCGAGTCGCCATCCAACATGCGTTGGCTAGTAGCGAACAAACTAACGTAGAAAAAAGATTGGAAGAGCTCTCTGAGCTCGAAGGAAAGCGTCTCCGAGCACAACAAAAGATCCAACTCTATCAAGCTCGCATGGCCCGCGCTTTCGATAAGCTGGTCAAAGGACAAGAATTCAAGAAGGGTGACCTGGTATTGGTTAAAAGAAGAGAAGTGATGGCCTCCAACCCCAAGGGGAAGTTGGTTGAAAACTGGGTCGGGCCGTATATTATCCGTCGAGTGTATGAAGGGGGTGCCTACGTTCTTGTAGATCACAAGGGAGTAGTTCAGTTCTCCCTTCTTAATGGGAAACATATGAAGATGTACCATGCAGTCCCACCGACATTCCCAGAATGGCCGAAACATACCTTGGCCTAGTGGCACTCCGCCCTGGCCGAGCTCTTTGAAATGTCCAGTCAACCCAAACTAATTATCAGGCCATTGGTCCACAATTCCGGGAACATCCCCAACAAGCACTAAACCCAGGATCCTTTAGAGACCCGCATACATCCATCGGGGACACCACCTACATACAATGTCGCCATTATGGACCATACGTCCGAATCAGCGCCGAAATCCTTCCTTGCGTTAGCATTACCCTCCTGCTAACGAATAAACCCCTTTCGGTGCAGGACTTCGTGTCCTAGCCGACCTTCATACAATATCACCATTATGGACCCTACGTCCGAATCGGCGTGAAAACTCTTTTGTGTTGGTATTTGTCCTTACCAATGAATAAACCCCTTTTTTATTGGCGTAGGGCCCCATGTCCCAGCCAACGGTCATATGCCACCACTCAGGGTCGAACGTCGCACGTCGACCCATTATCATGTTCCTACCTCTGTCAATAAAATAATAATATATATAAAATAATAATAATAAAATATGGCTTAAAATAGAGGTGCCCCGCTAGTTATGTTCAGATTCTCTGGACAAGGACAAAAATAGCTATAACCCAGCTGTGGTGAAAATCCGGAAGGGCGCCGCAGACAAAATCGGGTACCCCGCCACACGAAAATCTGAAAGGGCACATGGGTAAAAGCAAGAGGGGGCTGGCTTCGGTGAAAACCCAAAAGGGCACTTAAGTCAATAATGTGGTAATTTGAAGTTCTTCTTCACCCGCACCCCGATGAAACCAAAAGCATCACCAGTCCCACCGGGGATCTGCTTCTCCCAAACCATCGACTCAGGCCTTCCGTCTCCGTCGACAACAAATATATCTTTGCTTCGACATTTAACCAATGTCGATGAACCAACCATTACTGACCCTTGTCACCATCGACAAGATCGGTCATTTTCCCTTAACTTGGACCTTTCATCGTCGTTAATGAACAAACATATCTTTACTTCGACATTTAACCAATGTCGATGAACAAACCGTTACTGACCCTTGTCACCATCGGCAAGACCAGTCACCTTCCCTTAACTTGGACCTTTCGTCCTCGTTAATAAACAAACATATCTTTGCTTCGACATTTAACCAATGTCGATGAACAAACCGTTACTGACCCTTGTCCCCATCAGCAAGACCGGTCACCTTCCCTTAACTTAGACCTTTCGTCCTCGTTAATGAACAAACATATCTTTACTTCGACATTTAACCAATGTCGATGAACAAATGGTTACTGACCCTTGTCACCATCGGCAAGACCGGTCAGCTTCCCTTAACTTGGACCTTTTATCCTTGTTAATGAACAAACATATCTTTACTTTGACATTTAACCATGTCGATGAATAAACTGTTACTGACCCTTGTCACCATCGGCAAGACCGGTCAGCTTCCCTTAACTTGGACCTTTCATCCTCGTTAATGAACAAACATATCTTTGCTTCGACATTTAACCAATGTCGATGAACAAACCGTCACTGACCCTTGTTACCATCGGCAAGACCGATCAGCTTCCCTTAACTTGGACCTTTCGTCCTCGTTAATGAACAAACATATCTTTGCTTTGACATTTAACCCATGTCGATGAACAAACCGTTACTGACCCTTGTCACCATCTGGAAGACCAGTCAGCTTCCCTTAACTTGGACCTTTCATCCTCATTAATGAACAAACATATCTTTGCTTTGACATTTAACCAATGTCGATGAACAAATCGTTACTGACCCTTGTCACCATCGGTAAGACCGGTCAGCTTCCCTTAACTTAGACCTTTCATCCTCGTTAATGAACAAACATATCTTTGCTTCGATATTTAACCAATGTCGATGAATAAATCGTTACTGACCCTTGTCACCATCGGCAAGACCGGTCAGCTTCCCTTAACTTGGACCTTTCATCCTCGTTAATGAACAAATATATCCTTGCTTCGAAAATTAACCAACGCCGATGAACAAACCATGTTTGGCCCTTATCATCATCGGTAAGATCGGTTAACCTTTCCCTTAACTTGGACCCTTCGTCCACATTAATGAACAAACCTTCTTTGTCTCGGCATCTAACCAACACCGACGAACAAACCATGTTTGGCCCTTGTCATCATCGGCAAGATCGGTCAACATTCCACTAACCTGGACCTCTCATCCATGCTAGCAAACGGTCCTATCTTCGGCAATTAGCCATTTCTGACGAACAAGCCCTTGTCCATCCCGGCCTCGTGCCGTGAATCAAGTTCAAAAAAAAAAGAAAAAAATGAGGCTTAAAATAGAGGTGCCTCGCCAGACTTACTCGAATGTTCTGAGTAAGGGCAAAAATGGCTATAACCCAGCTGCGGTGAAAACCCGAAAGGGTGCTGCAGGCAAAATCGGGTACCCCGCCATGTGAAAACTCAAGAGGGCACGTGGGCAAAAGCAATAGGGGGCCAGTTCTGGTGAAAATTCGAGAGGGCGCTTGTACCGGTAATGTGGTTTAAAAAAAAGGGAAGAGAAAAAGAGAAGAATGATCAATGATTATGATACGTCCTCCATCCAGAGGACCCTCCTCAGGGTCAAGGTAGAATATCCTTCCAAGTCCCACCAATGAATAAACTTCCTTTGCTTCGGCATTTAACCAATGTCAATGAACAAACCCGTGTTCGACCCTTGTCATCATCGGCAAGATGGGTCGACGTTTCCCTTAACTTGGACCTTTCATCCTCATTAATGAATAAACTTCCTTTGCTTCGGCATTTAACCAATGTCGATGAACAAACCAGTATTTGACCCTTGTCATCAACGACAAGACTGGTCAACCTTCCCTTTAACTTGGACCTTTCGTCCTCAGTAATGAATAAACTTCTTTTGCTTCAGCATTTAACCAATGTCGATGAACAAACCCATGTTCAACCATTGTCATCATCGGCAAGACCGGTCGATGTTTCCCTTAACTTGGACCTTTCGTCCTTGTTAATGAATAAACTTCCTTTGCTTCGGCATTTAACCAATGTCGATGAACAAATCCGTGTTCGACCCTTGTCATCATCGGCAAGATCGGTCGACGTTTCCCTTAACTTGGACCTTTCGTCCCCGTTAATGAACAAACCTCAATTGCTTCGGCATTTAACCAATGTTGATGAACAAACTAGTATTTGACCTTTGTCATCATCGGCAAGACCGGTCAACCTCCCTCTTTACATGGACCTTTCGTCCTCGTTAATGAATAAACCTCCTTTGCTCCGACATTTAACCAATGTCGATGAACAAACCAGCGTTTGACCCTTGTCATCATCGGCAAGATCGGTCAACCTTCCCCTTAACTTGGACCTTTCATCCTCGTTAATGAACATACATATCTTTGCTTCGGCATTTAACCAATGTCGATGAACAAACCAGTATTTGACCCTTGTCATCATCAGCAAGACCGATCAACATCCCCTTAGCCCGGACTTCCCGTCCGTTGCTAACAGACAAGCCCTCATCTATCCCGGCTTCGTCCCATGAATTAAGTTCAAAAAAGAAGAAAAAAGAAAAGAAAAGTGAGGCTAAAAATAGAGGTGCCTCGCCAGACTTGCTCGGATGTTCCAAGCAAGGGCAAAAATGGCTATAACCCAGCTGCGGTGAAAACTCGAAAGGGCACCGTAGGCAAAATCGGGTACACCGCCACGTGAAAACCCGAGAGGGCGCGTGGGCAAAAGCAGGAGGGGGCTGGCTTCAGCGAAAACCCGAAAGGGCGCTCAAGTCAGTAATGTGACTCAAAAAAAAAAGAGAGAAGAAAGAAAAAATGATGAATGATGATGAATAGCAATGAACGAATGAAATTAATGAAAAGATGATGGAAGTAATGTCACTTTCTCATTTACCATCCAAGCCCCACAGAAATCTCGTGTGCAGCCAGCAAGTCAAACCCCACCGTCATAGGCGTTACGCGTATGCGGTAACACACCTGTTGCTTCGACATTTAACCTATGTTGATGAATAAACCCTACCTCCATTTTTCATCACCATCGGAGAAATCAACAATCAAACCTTTGGTCCGGATCTTCCGTCTGCATCGATAAGTAAACCTATTCTTGACTTTCTTTATTGTTCGGGGAAAGTAACGAGCCTACCCCTTACTTGGGTTCTCCGCCCTTGTCGAGGAATGAATACATTCTTGGTCTCTCGACAGCCTCGTCACCATCGGAGAAGCCTACCAATAGGCCTTCTGACCTTACCCTTTGGTCTGAGTGGCCGCTACACCTCCGCCCTCGACCATTCATCCTGTATTTGCCAAACTGGGCCCTAGGAGTAGTTACGCCACGGTGGAGTGAACCCCTCACCCCTTCACTGAAGGCGTGAGCGCTCTCCTACCCTAGTAACTCGTATATCCGGGCTAAGTCAATTGGCTAAGAAGAAAAAAGGAAAACAAGGTCATGATCACGGCAAATGGATACATTTCATTTCTATGAAGTGACAAAATACATGTTACTCGGGGCATCCCCTGAGATACATAGAAGCTCACCAAAAAGAAGAAAAAAACAAAAAAGGGATTACTGCAGCGGGCATCAGAAGATGTCTTCGAGCTCCAAAATCCCTAGGGTGGGATGACGGGTTAATTCCTGCAGGCGAGACTTGGTAGCTCCCAACTGCACTAACTTCTCTTCAAGCGAGGCGGCCCGTCCTTCGGACAATTTCACTTCCTCTACACTCTGGACTTCTTGCTGTTCGTCTTCCTGCAACTCAGCCTCAACCCTGGAAAGTTCGGCATGAAGTTCAGCTATCCTGGCTGTTAAAGAGGTCCGACACTGTGAAGATGTGTCGGCCATATTTCGCATTGACTACGATGCCTCTCTCAAGGACGCAAAAGCAGCCCGGCATTCTGTCCGCTCAAGCCTTAGGGCCATCAGCTGGTCAGCCACTTCTCGGCCAAGGAATTCCCTCCTGTTCACATACTTTAGCAACAAGACCACCCGCGGCGTCCAGAGGAGATTTATTGGCCAAGAAAGAAAGAAGGGGAATGAATTCATGACTTAAACGGTGAATGGAGACATTTTATTTCTATGAAGTGACAAAATACATGTTATTCAAAATATTACTCAAATATTGAAGCCAAGCGCCCATCCGCACACACCTCTTCTCCCCAGGCTTGCATGCCTCCCTGGCATCATATGATGAGCGGCAAAGCATACGGTACGCCTTCATCAGGTACCGATAGGCGAAGCCCGCTAGATATCGGCCCTCACCATCAGTCTGATCCTTCAGCCAATCTGGCCAGCAGACTTCTTCATATGGCTCACCGTCAATCGGCACGCCACTGAGCTGTGAAAGACTCCAAAGGTCTAAAGAGGTTTCTCCCTCTGAAGTGTAGAAAGTGTTATACTCTGGGCAGAATACCTCGATCATGCAGCAGCACAAACCCCAAGAGATAGGGTAGCGATACCTTGAGGCATACACGCTATGATATACGTTGGCCTTGACCAGAATGGGAGCATAATGTTGAAGGACATAGTCTGTGAACTCCACTGCTCCGGGTCTGAATGCGTGGGCATCGTTGACCTTCAACTCGGCAAACCACCCGACTGAGATCTGATGCTTGAAACGGACTGCCAGGTAGTCCAATAGGAAAGATTCTTCTCTATATCCCCATTTCAGCGGGGCAAGAAATAGACCGAATACGGGCTTCTCTCGGTCGACACGACCCGCAGTGTCATTTCAATGAGCGGGTACAAACTCGGGCGCCCTGGTCAGCAACCCGTCTTCCAGAACCAAGTCCTGTAGTCCGAGTATAGCACTCCATCTTCGGGGTTCACCTGGTAGATAAATGGGCCTCCCCCGCACTACAAAGTCTGTCAAGCTGTCTCTCTCAACAAGCATCGCCTGCTCAGCTTTCCGGACAAGGAACAAATCCCTTTTCCCTTGAAGGTTAAACCGCGTGAGGAAGGACATTAAATGTTTATCCTTGGGGTGGTCCCACCTGACGGCGTCTCCACGCTCATAACTAAAGGAATCGCCCCCGATAATGAGAAGGTGGCTGGTGTCCACTGTATCGGTCTCTGAGTCCAAGGATTCTGTGACCACAGCAAGCTGCTCATGCCCCCGGTCCAGGGAGTTCACATTTTCCCATGTCACTACGACGCGGGAAACAGAAGAAGAAGAAACAGATGCCATTTTATCTGCAAAAAGCATGACAAGAAGAATAAACAACGTCAGAAACAGTTGACAAAAACAAGATTTCTAACAAAAATTCAGTAGAATCTCCCCAGCCCGGGAGATTGCCAGAAAGAAGCGGGAACACATCCATCAAGAGACGGTCCCGAAAACAGGCCGTGGGTATCGCACCGGGGCCAAAACGGAACACCCAGTGGAATAGCTCTGAGGGCAAGCCCTACTAGGAGCCTCCCGGGGTCCAAAAAGAGGGATTAAAATCCCGGATAGCAAAGACTCACCCTCACCCGCTCAAAGTATGCCCTCGCGCCCCATGCTCTCTCGCCACCGCTGGAAGAAGGAGGAGGAGAGAGAAGAATTCGATGAAAATGAAGAAGGGTGAGAAGAAAAAAACAAAGAAAGGGTTATATAGGGGAGCTCCCTTGGGTTAATCCGGCGTGCTAAATAGCGCCCCGTATTAACCCCTCCTCCTTCCAAATGGCGTGCCGGGAAAGGGCGCGCCGTATTAGCCCATGCGCTAGCCACGCAGGTTTAACCACCGCGCCTGTTTAAGGACTATTCTGAGTCTTTGCCAGCAAGATAGAGAATCTACCCAGCCGGAGTACATCTATGGATCCCGCATCGCTCATTCCTTGCTCGCAACACCCGTGGCTGGGTGCACTCAAAATATGCTCAATGGCGATCAAGCCTAAATGACAAGAATGATACGGTCCACTGAAGCAGAGAAGCCAAGGAAACCAATACACCAGGGCCTTCTCGAGCTGCCAGAACCTTAGGTCACCCAGAATGAACACTAGGGACTTCACCTCAGGAGAGTCGAGAAGAATTCACAACAAACCGGCAGTGCCGTCGGGCCTGCCCAATGAAACGGTATCGACTCGATCGTGCCGCATAAATAATATCCATCGTCCGACCAAGGATGAGAATGTACCCGGTGGTCGGCCACCTGACAAGAGACCTCCCTGAGGTGATAGAATGTCTCTGGCCCTTCAGAACAGGGAACCGGATGCTCCGTCAGCAAAAGTCCTGGACAACCCGACATGGGTACGGCTTCTCAGCAAATTAGGTCTGTTAGTGACCGAATGACCGTCTAGTTAAGGTGAAAGCACCTCGGGTAGTATCCCACTCCCCAAGAAAGCTACCAATGTAGGTTAAGTCGAGCCAGCAGCACAAACCACTGTGCCGAAGGCCATGTCAGCGGAAAACCCACGTGTCCGAGCTAAAGATGCATGGGATTTTGAAAGCTACTATTCAGCAGCCTGAAAGCTTTGTCAATACTTCCCGCCATGGTTTTGCAAGACTAGGATAAGATGAAGGATAATAGTGACTACCGAGGCCAGTCTGGGGCCCGCTGTCTGGCTCGTGTCGAACAAACACGATGAATGGGGTTAACCCGGTGCGCCCTCTTCCCGACGTGCTCCCCTTCCCGGTGCGCCCTCTTCCCGGCGCCCAAGTGCAAATTGGATGCTTCATCGGCACGCTCTTCTCGCGCCGGAGAAGGACCAAGCATTGGCCAGGCTATATAAGCCTATCATCGACCGAATAAAAAGGAGGATCGAAGAAGAGATAAAAAAAAGGGAGAGAGAAGAAAAAGAGAGAATTGGGGAAGAAGAAAGGTTTTCGGGCGAGTAGGACTTAGAGAGTCGCCGTCCCTTACAGCTCGCCCATCTGGCTGGAAGAGCCTGGTGCCAGGGAAGAAGCGTCCATCTACGATACTCTGTTTCTGTAGGTGGGTTTCGGCAGTTCCTCTCCCGGTCATTCCCACTGCTGCTTTCCTTTGTAAGCCTCCGTGAATGTGTGAGGTTAGGGGGGCGATGATATGAGCATCCCCCCTTTCTTTTCTTATTATTTGGGGTTCCTTCTATCTTCCCCCTCCTCTGCGACCAGGGATTCATCCCTGTCCATGTAATCACCGGCCGGTCTTGAGCGACAACGCCATGCCGTCCCGAATGTGTGTGGTAATGGTCCCTTTTTGATAATAATGTTTTGATGTCAAGCGGAGTAATATCTCATGCGCCCTTCTTCCCCCATTTCTTCCTGTGGTTGCATTCGATTCCTAATATTCTATGTGTCTTCGTGCTGATTTCTTCTTCGTCGGTGTTGAACACGCCCTGGGTTATCCCAAAGGGGCTATAGAAATGATCCCTTCCCCGAGGTCCTTTTTATTACATAGACGGCATCGCGTATTCTGTATGTCCACACGTTTCTCAGGGCCGGAGGCGTGTATATAGGTACACTCCCCTTCAGCCCTGGGAACTGCTCCCCGATACTTCCTTGTTCACAACTATGGGCGAGGGGAAGGGGCCATCCCCAAAATTCATGAATATCATAATCATTCATGTTACATAAGCCACTGAACTGTTCTATCATTTGCTCCCTTCAATGTCTCAGCCTCTTTGTTAACTTGCTAACCTTCAGGCTAACTTGCCAACCCCTCTGCTAACTAGCTAACTCTGATATATACATATACACATAACTAGTTGTCGCCAACTCATCGACTGAGTGCATTCTGCATATGCATCGTATTTGACTATTTTTCCTCGAGGAACTTACTGGCCGGGGAGGAGGAACATTCCCCATCAGAGTTTCCACATCGCTACGAGGTCTAAGGAGACATGTCCTGCAATGACATGTCTCTCTGCAGGCCGCCAGGGTGAATATTGAAAGGGCTCTTAGCCCAATATCAAATCCACTATCCCTAAGGGTACGGTGGTGACCATGGGTTATGTGCCCCTCGTAGGCTGGCCCTCAGGGTTTCCTCCCTCAATGGTCATCCCTTTAATCATTTTTTGGCCAATGGAACATTGGTGCCCCTCGTAGGCTAGCCCTCGGGGTTTTCCATCCTTTTGGGTCCACCGGCCGTCGCTGTGCCACCGGGTGTTAAGGAGCTTACTCCATTATGTGGGTATGCCTCCGCTTTCCCCCCGCAACCCTCTGGGGATGCGGAGATGCTGCCAAAATTTTGTCAAACATGTTTGACTGTTTGCCCTCATAATTCGGGCTTAATAAGATGTGTTTCAAAACAATTGACTTCCATGCTTGAGTATGAACCTCGCACGAGTCCTAATCTTGTCTTAGGGGCATCATGGACTTCAATTCACTCGTCAATCAACTCAATGCATCTTAATAAACTAAATAAACTCAAAAATACCTCAAAAATCAACTAACCCGACGTGGTCCTAATCCGGCGCGGTACCCCCCCGCGCCGGAATAGCCTCACACTCAAACTTACCGATTTTCATTTGGCGACCACCCGACGCTCCCAAATCCGGCGCGCCCTGGGCGGGGCGCGCCGGTAAAGGCCATTTGCTTCCCCGCGCCATTTCAACCTCTATACCTATGCTACCCCGCACCGTATAACCTTTTACCTATGCTACCCCGCGCCGGTTTTGAACAAAAATGCATCTTTTGCGCCGTTTTAACTCCTCACTCATTCTCGAGCTTACCCTCGCCTCCTGTGGCAGGGGTTAATCAATCATGAGTCACATAAAGGGCATCATCTAAGTCCAAATCATCTGTCATCATGCATTTGCTAATATATGCATTAGATATAGACATGCATTTCCATTTGCTACATTTATGCATGCTTGCCTGAACGAGACCTTGGTATATCAAATGGCATCGACGGAAGGCCGGGTCATGCCTGACCGGAAGTCTTAGCTATGCGCGATGGTGATCTTCCGACCTACGTCCTCCGCCTCGTATCGAAGGCTCGAACTCAATGAATTATGCATGCTCTGCATGACTAAGAAAATGACAAATGAATCATCTCATGCAACCTTAAAGGTTTCATCATCGCATCCCTTCGCTTGCATTCTATTTCAGCCTCGAACGGCTCGTTATCTCAGTAATTAATCAGAGGTTTTCCTCCTTATTGGAGGATATAATTAACGTCATAGCCTTTATGGTATGGCAGACTTCTGGTCCCGACACGTATCTCATTTTCGCCCAACCCGGGTCAGATTGAGCGCATAATAAACTCGTCACCTAGTGTCAGACACGCCCTACGTAAATAAACCTTTGATAAATAAACCAAATAAATCATAATAAAATATTTTTAATAAAAAATCTATTCCCACAATGGTCCAACGGGTGTATTTATGTGAAAGGACCCCTGGATAAGGTAGAGAAGTTCCGGGGGAAAAAAGAAAAGTCGAGCCGAAAACATGATAGGCGAGAGGAAAAAGAAGAAAGGTTTAGCATCACGGAGGATGATGAACCCCATCACAACAAGAGGTCCCGCAATGGGAATGGTAATGATAAAAAAAATAGTAATGGAAAAAGGAATGGCAATGGCAATGGCAATGGAAAAAGTAACAGAGTTAAGGAAGAAGAAGAAAAGCAACTCATGGCGGCTTGCTCATTCTGTGAGAAGTTCGGGCATACGGCCGAAGAATGTTGGAAGCATCTCGGCGCTTATCTCAAATGTGGAAGTTGGGAACATCGATTGCCCTTAAGTCCTCCCAGAAAGGAACAACCATCAAGGGATAACAATGGACGCGGGCGACGAGGCCAACTAAATGCCATCTTGGACGTGGAAGGTAAGGCGATTGAAGGTACCATCTTGACTTATTTACATATTAGCATTGCCTTGATTATCAGTCCGACTAATTAAAACACACTCTCCGTAAAACTCATGCAATGAATTTGGGGACCAAATTCTTTTTAAGTGGGCGAGGGTGTAACACCTCTAATTTTTCTAGAAATTATTCATGAATTTTTTGGGATTAAATATAATTATTAAGCATATAAAAAGGCTTAATGAGCTATTAACAAAATTATACAATAATTAAATCAATTTAAAGGCCCTATATTAAACAAAGGGTTAAGCCCAACTCAAATAGGCCGAAAGACCCAATTTCAATACTTTTAGGCCCAAGCCCACATCTAGAGATGTAATTAGGGTAATTTACAAAATTAAATTGAATAAATAAGATAAATAGAGGTCAAATAGTTGATAAATAATAAAATCTGAAACTTTCGGAATAAGCGCCTAAACGCGGTCTATCGCACGACCGCTATATCATAATAGTGGTCCCCATTCGACCGCTACTATGTTCTGTGAATGGAGGTGTTAGAAGTATGGAAAAATTAGATTTTTTTCATCCCAATCTCTATGATTCGAAGCTATCTGGCATGGAAACCTAGTCTAGGACTCTTGGGGATCGATCCTACTCTAATTTAGGACTCCTAGATTGATCTAATCCTTCAAAACCTAGCAAACCCTATAAATCGGACCCAGGTACGACCTGTGCGAACCCTCATTTTGGATCGCATTGTTTAACGGTAAGTCATGGGTATTTCATGTTGGTCCTTTAGACTTTAATTTTCTCCTTAGTTTTGTATAACTCCCCTCAAAATCTCGTGCTAGGAGGACACGCCGTTGGAGAGTTAGAAGCACTACAAGTTGTAGGTTCGCTGCAGTCCGCACAGGAACTAGTGTGGTCATCCAGTAAAGATCTAGAGATTGGAAACCCTAATCGAGGTATTTAGAAGATCATCCTTTAGAACTTTTTGTTAACCTGTATATCTTCTACCTACCCTCCAAATTTCATGGATTTATGTCAAGTGGTTAAGGAGAACGAGTGACGAGAAGTCGCTGGTTTAGCACAAGACATGCAGAAACTAGGGTTGACTTCCAATCAGAAATTTGAAGTCTAGGGATCGAATCAAAGGTAGGTTATCTCATGAAAGAGCAAAATTAACGTGTTAGGAACAAAATCCCTCTATTTTCATGTCCTTTCATGCTTTCTACTAGTCGTATTTCATGTTTTACTACTACTGGGCATCTAGGTTGTTTCTGCATGCATAGTCCTGCACCTTCTAATTAAAGATAAGAACTTTGGCATGATTCATATTTTTCCATGCACCCTCTTCATTATAAACATGCTCTTACATATCATCAATTTATTCTCCATGCTTATTATGCATTTATTGCCCTAGGATAGGCCTTGCACTTGATAGTTTTGTGCTATCTGATGCAGGATAGAAATGGTCTACCTGTGGCCGCCAATGTCTAATAGGGGTTCCCAAACGATCGCTACTGTGTAAAAGCGGTTCTGGCAAGACCACTACTATCAGAAATGGTCCTCATAAGACCGCCTTTATATTTCAGTGTTCTGCACTTTGTTAACTCCAAGCAGATTGCAGATTGACCCTATTGTAAATATGTTACGCCTAGTAAATGAGGTTCTATTCCTAGTTATGACTTTACCTTTATGAACTTGGTTATATTGTTCATCCATCATGATAGATCTCATGTCCTTAATGTGTTTTAAACCTATTTTAAACTTATGCTACTTTCATGCCAAAATCATATAGTTTGTATTAAATTGAATTTCCACATGGATTATGAGACTTGTTTTATGCATGTTTGATCGCTGTCTTACACTATCCACTCTCATCTTTGAGACTTTCTGATGCGGGACGGACACGCGACTCGACTCCAAATGGATATGCGATCCTCGGACTCTAAGCAAGCTTGCGATCATCCCTAACGAGGGAAGCGTCGGACGTGCGCGGTTGAGAAACCGGCAAAGAGCTAGGGTGGTCAACTCACAAATTCGTGCCCGGATCGGGGCACGGGACGGTCTCGCTCTCTCTCGTAGCAGCAGTGAATATCAATAAATAGTGAGCTAAGTTACCCAATCATGCTCTCTAGCAGCGGCATATAAAGAATATACGAACTAAGCAAAGTGTCGAGTAAGGAGCGAACACGATACCTCCACGCGCCTGGCGTGGGGACGACTTCCCGGCTGATATCGTACTCCCGGAACAATAAATACACAACAATTACAGCAAGACAAATTGCTACCCACTCCACACAGAGAGGTAAAGGGCGACACAGCGGGGCCCGGGAGTAGCGATTTTGGGTTGACGGGCCGCTTCTTGTGTTGCTTCGACTGCACACGTACTCACGATCGTGGGACCCACGTGCTGGTCCGAGGGGCCGTGTGGGCCCGGGGTGGCACCACTGTGGTGGGGACGCCTGGAGGGGCGCTCCCTGGGACGGCGGTGTGCTGGTTTGTCGGCCGGAGGTCGGGCGTCTCCGATCTCCACTCCCCGGAGTTGCTGGCCACGGATTTGCAGTTCTGTTTTACAGCGCGCGACCCTACGAGATCTGCTACTGCGGCCACTCCCGACGTCGGATCGAAGTACAAGAGGTACTGATGGAAAGCTGACTTGAAATACTTAGATCTATGGCTGGAGAAAGAAATTTGAGTTCCCCGTTGATAGCCTTTGTCAAATTTTCAAGCTGCTGACTCACAGGATCTGAAAACTCAGGGCAGAACCAAGTTTTCCTGAGAGTTGGCATTGACCACGATGTAGACCTTCGATTCGGCCTTTAAGCCCTTCATGAACGTTTTAGGGGAGGAAGAGAGGAAAACGGGGATATATCTTATGAAAGGTTTGGTAGAAGTTTCTTTTTTTTGTGGATTTTATACTGACTTGGGGTCGGATCTGGACAGTAGAAATAGATCTGAATTTGGGGGAAAGACACAATTTCTAAAAATAGGTATAGGCTTTAGAAATTCTACGAAAATTTGTGGAGGGTAGGGATGGTGGACAGAACCTCCAATTAATTTGGGGGTCCCAAAAAAAATCAAAAAAGGGGTCGAAGGGTGGCGAACTAAGCTTCTACTATACATATCTGAAAAGGGACAGATCAGGAAGACAGAAAGACATGAAAATATAAAAATATAAAACGAACTTTGAATGACGTGATTTTTTTATTGGAGGTTGGCAATAAAGAGGGGAACCAATCCAAAAAATCTCAACTACAGATGATGAAGGAGTTTGGAGTTAAAAATCCCGGAGTGGGACTCTATCCAGCCAAACAGAACCTTGGGCAGAACTTCGGAGGCGGCTTCGCGGCGGCTCGATGGCGGCACAAACGGCGGCGGAGACACCAGAGATGAAATCAGAGATAGAGGGGCTCAGGTAGAAGGGGTTCTCAACCCTAAAATGCAGAGGGAAGAAGAGGAACCAGAGGAGAGAGGGGAGGGGCGCACCAGCTCCAATGCTCATTCAATAAATTTTCTTCTTCATTAATTCATGAAAAAAGGTAATACAAGCCTTATATAAATAAAGGAAAATGACCACATATACCCTCAGATCTAAATTGGGGAGGGGTATACAAGGTATAGAACTAATTAGTTCTAATGGACTAATTTTTCAAAAATTAAAATGGATAAAAAAGGGGGGCGCCCCCTTGACCAAGGGGTAAGGGTAGGTGGCCTACCCTTGACAATTTAACCCATTTGTCCCCCCATGTGTCTAATTGACTAGTCCAACCTTCTAGATGCCACCTTGGCCTTTGACCAGCCCCACATGGATGAGTTGGACCAATGGGGAAGGAGTGGGGCCTCTTTGCAGGTCCTACTGGCATTTTGCACATAAACCCACACAATCCTAAGGAAGAACAAATAGGCTCATGAAGCCTTACATTTTTGAATCTACTTCCCCCAGGATATAAAAATAAATAAAAGGACACAAATAAAAAAATAAAATGTACATGCTCGGAGTTGATTCCCAACAATTCTCCCCGGGTGGGAAGAACTCGACCCCGTCGAGTAGGGGTACGGCTGCTCAAGTCGCTCCGGCGGTTCCGTGACCGTGCCAAGTAACGCGGGTATGCTCCACTCTACGTGACCGTCACCTGATCATTTCGTATATACTTGATATGGACAAGCTGCTGTGGGAACGAGGCTAGAGGTGGACACTCCGGGTGGGGCACTCTCAAATGGGAGGAGGCGGCTCGAAGACTCACTAGGAATCACCGTTGGGTCCCTGTTGTAGATCGTGATAAATCCACACAAGTGGAACGAACCACTCATATGAGATATATATAAAAGGATGGAGATGATAACAAAGACAAAAGAAAGCACATGGTGCTATAAAGGAGAGTGATCGCCAGAGGGGTTACCTCAATAATAAAAATAGATGATCGTGAATACCTGGTGATAAGTGGGATGCGGGATGGATTGTGAATTCCTTCCTCCTCCTTCAATCGGCCGGCCGACGAAGGGGGTTTTCCTTGTTGACTACCCTTGCAAAAGACAAAGAAACAAACAAATAGAAGTGGATCAGCCAAGAGTGAATGTAGTATCAATCCCAAATAGAAGATATGATGATGAAAGAGAACACAACATGCGCACCTCTTTTTTGGTTTTTTTAAAACCCCTAAAGAGTTAGGGAAAGGAAAAATATGATACTAATGCAAAAAAAGAAAACAGTGGAGGATGATCGATGGTGATGGTATGATGAAAATAAACAAACAAAAGAAGGAGCCCCTGCTGTTCCTGACAACAGTAAAGGGGAGAATCGGAAGCCTTGGTTCGCTGGAAACGGCAGGAGGAAGCAGAGGGAAGAGATCGCGCAGAGGGAAGAGAAAGACTCTTCTCTGCACGCACAAAGTTAAAAACAAAACAGCTCTCTGCTTCTTTCTCTCGTATATCTGTAACTTCTCTAGTGGTCAGCACATTATTCGTTGTTGTTAACCTTTCACAAGATCGACCAGAGCTCCTTTATATAGAGTTTCAACCGAAGATAAACTCAAATTTAGGAAGATAAGGACGGGCAATGATCAATGAAGGCAGGACTCTAGTTCCAATTCGAGCAAGGAGACCATTGGAGGCAAGGAACTATTCAGGAAAGGCATACTCAAACACGACTCTGAAGGATAAAACACGACCTTCAGAAGGGCGTCAAATTACAAATTGACGACCTACATCAAGACGTTACTCAAAACACGACCATGATCAAGGGCGTCACTTCTTGGATTTAATTTTGGCAATAAAACTTACTTTATTTGAAAATTATGAGAAAACGCCTGAGATGAAGGCGTTACTTGAAAAACACGCCCTGAGGAAGGACGTTAATCAATAATTGGAATTTATTTTGAAACCGGATAATACCAGGAATTGACGCCCTGACATTTGGTCGTCCTTTCTTTTGAACACGCCCTAGGTAAGGTCGCTTTTAAAATAACGCCCCTCTTCAGGTCGCGAATCACAAAAATGCAAGAACAAACCAAAAAACACACAAGAAAGAAAAACTTCATATTATGAATGTATTGAAGTTCACTTTGGGGCGTCAACATAGTGACATGAGATTTGACCAACATAGCGTCAATTTTGGCGTGTCTACAGCTGCCCCGCCTTGGCGTCTGCTTTGCAAGGGAGTGAGACGAAATGAAGCGAAAGTGCAACAACGGAATGAAGTGGAGCGAACTGATAAGTAGATGCCAAGGTGTGATGTGACACGCCTCAGACACCAAGCATTAGAAATCTTTCCAAGATTCTGAATGAAACAACTCCGAGTGATTCCAAGGAAGCATCGATTTGCTGGATAAAAGAGACTAAACTAAACAAGTAAAATGTGCGCGCGGCACGATAAGGAGACACCATTGGAGAGCGGTTACCAGCCAACGTGGACGTGCTACAACCAAGGTAGATTTTTAGAAAAATAAAGGGAATTGAGATGGAGACCCAGCAAAGGGACATTTTCAAGGAACCAGCCTGAGCGGCTTCAGAGAGAATAAAGTATTCAATTTGGAATGGAATAACTCATGTCAACTCAATCAAGAGCGAGTGACCTTCATTATCGCCATAATATGAAGATTTTCATCATGAACCTCAAAGTCCTACATGATGCATGCTGGGCTAAAAGAAAAAGATAAGGTAAACTAAAAAATAGAAAATAACCAAGGATAATATTGTTAAGCCATCCAGATTTGGTCAAGAATCCAGATCTCTGAGCTGACACTAAGCCGAAGCCCGTTTGTCCACGCATCAACCCAGAAAGTGGAACCATCGTCCCAGACCTTCAACGACTCAACGGCCTATCCATGTGATCAAGACTCTCCTGGAACTATCACTATTTTTGATGAAGGGGAACTCAAATTCCAGGTTCATCAGAACCACAAGGTCCTTGATATATTATAATAACGTAGAATACCATATAGTAATAATGCTTACAAGAATAGCATGATGTTACTTCCACAGTGATCCGGGCATCTCGAAACCTGCAATCTTCTGCACTTTGAAAGTTCATTAGCCCTCCCATAATTTCAATATGAATAATCCTCAATTCAAAGCATGACATGATCATAAGTGCAAAATAAAATAAAATTCCAACGAAATAATAGCACTTAAGTTCATCAGAGCACGTAGGGAAGCAAATTCATAAGCTCAAAAATTCACGCCTGGATAGAACGGCGTCAAAACATGAAAGGCGCCTGATGATGAAGGCGTCAAAAAGAGAAACACGCCCTTCACTAAGGCGTTAAATGCACCAAGAGTTCAAGAAGAAAACGACCCACTAAATGACGTTAAATAAAACATGACCTCGGTCAGGTCGTCAATTCAACAATTGACGCCCTAACATAAGGCGTTAATTAAGCACAAGCTTCCGTTTCCGATTCGAAAGCTAATCGCAGTCCTAATAGCCATAAACTTTCTAACTCCGAACAGCCTTAAGACTCCCCCGGACTTCTATAAAGGGAAGGCACTTCCTCAAATCAATCAAAGCAATCCTTCGGAGCTCTATTTCTTCTGCTGCTTCTTCTCCTGTTCGTGTTCTTTTCGCAAACCGGAGATGGAAAGGGCACTTAAGAGATCAAAGTCCTCAACTCCCAGATTAACTGAGATTAATGGGCATATCAGCAGTAGAATCTCCATGAATCAGGTAAAGTATTAGTCTTCTGTTCTTCTCTTTTCTTATCTTCACTGAACTACTTCTGTCGCTCATGCATTCTCCTTCTTTTCTTTCTCCCACAGGATTATCCAAATGTCCCAGGAGCTAGGAGATTTACAAAAATTAAGTGGCTGCCACTTATCCTCTCCAAATTTTCTTCAGATATGAGGGTTTATGTGGCTAGATGGCATCTCTTAGGTCTAGTTACCCATGCCAAACACTATGATCAAATCCACTTAGATTGGGTAGCTATAGGAGCTCTTGTAGAGATATGGCATCCTTCTACTCATACCTTTCTCTTCTCTACCTTTGAAGCCACCATCCTATTAGAAGAATTAGAATTGATCTTAGGCTTGAAGAGATTGAAGCAAGGGGATGAAGAGAAGATGGCCAACATGCTAAAACCAATTTCCTCTCATGAGCTATTAACCACATTGATACCTAGCCCGAACTTAGTGAATCAAATCAAGGTTACCAAAGGAATCAATCTTCTAAAGCTCGCTTCATGGGTGTACAAGAGAGCGGATCAAGCTAAAGAAGAAGAATAGATAGAAAAGGTAACCAAGGCCTTCGTGGTATGCTTAGCAGGAGCACTCTTATTCCCATCCACGGAGGACCTTCTAGAAGAAGCCCAATTAAGCGCCGTGGTTAGCCTATGGGAAAGAGAGAGAGCGGGAGCAGCTATTCTAGCCTATCTCTATAGCGGGCTTACCTCGGCGGCAAAGGGAAGGCCCATCTACGGATGCATGCTAGCACTCTCTAGTTGGGTAGACCTTCACTTCAAATTTGATCCATGTGATGAAGCCCAACAATCCTCAAGAATCTTCTCAAAAAGCCCACTCTTTTATATAACCGGTTCACTTGGGATAAGCAATAGAGTGATGAACCAAATTCCTCAAATCAAGAAGAGAGTGGAATGGAGAGAACACCTCAAAGTGATGCCAAAGAACCTCTTCACTTGCGCACCGGGAATACTCAAGACTCAAGAACTCCGTGCAAGATTCTCCCCCGACACGGACCTTCGACTCATAGGCGCTTCAGAATTCGTTTTGTATAATTCACACCGATGCCTTCCTCAACTCGGGCTTCCACGGCAAATATTCGAGGATCCATCACACCTCCCTCCTATCAAAACAAGGGACCTTGGCGGCAATGAAGATGGAGAAGAAACAACCACAATCCAAGCTTTGTGGAAAATCAATAAAGCTCATCAACCTGTGGAAAGCTTGGAAGAAGAGAGAGGTGAATGGAAGTCTTATGTAATTGCTTTAAGAAGCTTGAGGCCCAAAATGACTCATTGAAGCAGTGTAATCTTTTTTCCTAATAAATCAATAATACGTTCTTATTGAGCCAATTTCAAAGTGTTTCGGATCAAATCTTCCAATAACCTGAGATTCTGTTACAAATAACGCCTCAAGCGATGTCGTTAATTCTAAAAGTGACGCCTCCGCATACGTCGCTTTCAATATTCTAGCTCACAAATTTGACGTCTCCACGAATGGGCGTTAACTGAATAACGACTTAAAATAGGGCGTGAATTCGATTTATATTCCAAAAAGTATTCATTGAAATTCTAAAAGTAACGCCTTCAGCAAAGCCACGTTTCATATAAATAACGCCTCAATCATAGTCGTTACTCAAAAACAGTAATGATCACTCCCATCACATCAATCAATCCCCATTGAATGCGTCTGACGATGGTTATCATTCCCCATGCAAACAAAAATAACGCCTTAAGAAATGTCGTCCATTATCAAGAAACGCCCTTGTTTCAGTCGTTAATTCCATAAGACACAACCTTCCTTAAGTCGTTAATTCCTTTTGACCGTTCGACTTAACTTTCCCTCCTTTCTTCTTCTTCCTTCGTCCTCTTTCCCTTTTTCTCTCCTTCTTCTGCAACCCTAACCGAACCCAACCCCATCTCTCATTCTCTCTTTCTATCTCTCTCTCCCTAGCCCTAGCCATGGCCGGTGGACTCAAGCGGCAGAGGGTTTCGGCCCCGGAGGTGGTAGACTTGGGCGAGGAAGATCACGCCGTGGAAAACGCCGCCGTGGAGGGAGATCCGCCGGTGGCGGCCGAGGAGGCACCGACGGTGGAGCACGGGGACACGGCCGAGGGACACGAAGTGGAGGAACGAGAAGGTGGTGATGACAGTGAAGGAGGAGATGAAGGTGAAGAGGAAGAGGACGAATGCGAAGAGGGGGAAAGAGAAGAAGAAACACAAGAAGGAGATCACGAAGAACCACCGGCCACGGCGGCGCCCATTCCCCGCCCCGGCCAACTCCGGCGACCAAGACAATCAAGGCCTCAACTCCGTGGTGAGTTGACTGGGCCTAGACAACAAAAGGTAAGCCCCTAAACCCAATTTCCATTTTTTTTCAAATTTATTTTATTTTTACCTTAATTTCCATAGCCCTCGGGCTAGAAGACCTGCAACTCAGAAAGAAGACGCCCCCAGGGGTGTCGTGAATTCAGGAAGAGACGCCCACACCTGGGTCGTGAATTCATTTTATTTCCTGAAAAATAATTAAAATCATGAAAACACGCCCTAGAGCATGTCGTCCATTATCATTTTTTTTTACATCAATCCTGTTAATTCCGTGCATATTTGTTCAATTATGTTATTTTCTTTTTTTCATGATATGCTGTTTTTATTTTATTTTCAAAAACCCTGGAAAACAACGCCCCCCATCGGGGCGTCAATTCAACAGATAACGACCATAGGGATGGTCGTCCATTTCATTAATTCCAGAATAAATTATTAAAACCCAAAATCTATTTTAACAGAAAACGCCCTACACAGTGGGCGTTACTTAATGAAAGGACGACCCTGGGACGGGCGTCAATTGAAAATCCTTTAGGAATTTAGAAATTAACCATAGAACCACGCCTCTCACCGGGGCGTTTCTTAGATAAACAACGACCTAGGGTAGGTCGTTAATTACATCAAACATTAACTTCTCAAACCAAGACAATTAAGTGAATTTCAATAAGAATAATTGAACAATTAAACCAAAATTTCTTTCTTTATGCGTGCAGGGGTTGATGAGGACACGGATCTCCTGGGTCATGGTCCGAGCAGCATATTACGGCCTCCCCGAGTTCCAGAGAGCCAGGGTAGATGCTATGGGGTTTGGGGCCTTCCTTAGCATAGAGCCAGTCAGACCCGACCTACCACTTATCTAGGTTCTGAGGGAGAGATGGGATAGAACTAGCCGGGCATTCCTGATGCCTTGGGGGCATATGGTTCCTACCCTAGAGGATGTAGCTAGGATCACTGGACTTAGGGTAGACGGGGAGGCAGTGAGCGGGATCACCTTACCAGACTATACCGGGCTCGCCCAGAGGTTGCTAGGGTTAGAGATGGTCTACGAGACGCCTAGCGAGTGTAGGACTATCTTCCGCACTGACCTGACTACAGTGATGGGCTTAGGGGATGCTAGACATAGGTCCGGGGAATCCTTGGAGCAGTTTTCACAGAGATTGATCGATGGGGCTAGGGCAGTCTATTGCCAGGACCCAGCCGACAGGGAGAGAGCAGACCGAGACTTGAGGAGGTTCCTACTGCTGCTGCTTGGGAGGCTATTGCTGGGGACGAAGGGAGACGTCATCAACTGTCGGTTCCTAGGGATCCTCAAGGATTTGGAGGCAGTTGGCAGCTACGCTTGGGGAGCGGCACTGCTGGCGCATATGATGGCCGACCTGTCCATGGGGACAGGACGAGAGACGACTGTCAGTGGCTTCTCACCTTTTCTTCAGGTATGTATTTTTCCTCTTTTCTTTTCTTTTTATTATGCATGTGAATGCCTCACTAATGCTATGCATGGATGCAGGTTTGGAGCCATCTATACATGCCCATGGGGCGTGCTGACCCATAGCCAGGAGGTGAGGGAGCTTTCCCTCTAGCACGGCGCTGGCTGCCGGTGGTCTTCGGTGCCCCACTCGGCTACGAGTTGTGGGTGCTACGGAGAGAGTTCCGAGACTTCCCTCCCTCGCTGGTATGTATGAATGCATTTTTTTTATGTTTATTAGAATTTATTATGATTATGATGAGATGACACACATGTTCATGGATGCAGGTGCAGTGGAGACCATATGCAGAGATGACAGATGAGGGCCAGCCGTGGGTCGTAGCGGGCCGACCTCGCTTTGGGCATGAGCTCTGGGTTCATTGCTTGAGCGAGATTGAGCCGTTACGGCTTAGGCTAGTGATGAGGACCCTGGGTCTACACCAGGAGTGGATAGAGGTCGGGGAGCCACGAGGGATCGGGAAGAAGACGCGCGGTCGCACGAAGGTGATCAACTGGAGAGTACGGTTCGAGGAGCAGTACGCCGACTGGCGGCGAGGCGGTACTCGAGTCACCTCCCACGCGACTGACAGCTCCGAGTACCTCCGGCGCTACTGGGAGGTATACGCCGGCCGACCCCAGATGAGGGTCCTAGGGGTATGTATGAATGCAATTATTTCTAAATTAAATGCAAATGCTTATGTTTCTATCATGTGACTAATATGTAATGAATGCAGGATGCACGGGACATAGCGGCGATGGATGCCCAGGCCCACCTACACAGCCTGGAGGACCAGCTAGCCGCCACACGAGCCGACCTTGAGACCCTGGTGAGTGTTTAAATTATTTCTATATGCAAATGTATTTTTGTTGAATTATTGATGATTAGCCACTGACGATCTCAATGAATGCAGCGTGCCCAGCAGGGAGCAGTGAGGAGAGACCCAGGGGAGGCCTCCAGCTCAAGAGGGCCCAGTGCAGAGGTGACTGCACTGGCAGAGCAGCTAGCTGGAGCGACCGCACGAGCCGAGGCAGCAGAGCGCGATCTCGCTTCACGGGTAAGTTCCAAAACACAAATCCATTCAAATATTGATTATATAATTGTGCACTGATGAAAATTCATGTTACAGACTGAGGAGCTTCGAGCCGCTCTTACCTGCGTTGATGAGGGCTTCCGTGCGACGAGCACACAGGTGAGTGGTTCAATCATGTGTTGCTTGAATTGCTAGATTACTGAATCATTGCATTAATTGTGGAATTGATGATTTGTTTACCTGTTTGCAGGCGACTCAGCTCCAGGCGGTACGTACCGAGTTGGCGATCCGCGATCAGCGGATCTCAGAGCTAGAGAGGTCCCTGAGGCGTCGAGAGGAGCTGCCTCAGGACGTGGCCGAGCTGCGGGTGGCTCTTGAGCTGGAGAGGAGGGAGCGGGCCCGTGAGCGTGAGGAGCGTGCTTGTGAGCACGCGGAGCTGGCGGACCTGAGGACTCAGCTAGTCCTTTCTCAGGAGCGGCTTCGGGTGTCGGAGGAGCGTCTGCAGCGAGGCCGTGAGCGGGCGCGAGCGGCAGGGTTCAGTTTGGGCGGCTCTTCTTACATGGCGGGCTCCTCTTTTCGACCGAGGAGTGAGACAGGGGACCAGGCTCGAGGTCCAGCGGCTTCACGGGGCTCCATGCCCCCTCCACCAGCACCACCTCGGGATGCCGAGGGTGAGGTTGAGAGCAGGAGAGAGGAGGGTGGAGGCGAGAGCCGAGAGACTTACTTGTACTCCTCCACCCTCACACTTGTACATGATAGACATGATATATATAGATATGAGATTTGGGCTTTTGTTTACTTGAGCACTTTGTGTGGTTGTGGCCTTGTGTTTGTGTACTTTCCTCTTTCCAGGTTCTTCATTTTTTGCTTTGCTTTGCCCTGTTCCTACAACTGTAATCCACACTTTGAACAAACAGGTTAATTCATCTATTCGACTTGGCCCCTTGCCCAATAAGTAAGGGGTATCAATATTTCGACCTTAATGACGGGTCAAGCGGCGAAGCCTTTAATTAAATAAGGTAAATAAAATATCTGATAACGGGGAGATGCATCATACAAACACGCATATGCAAACCATAAATAAAGATGCCCATGCAGAAATGCAAACATACTTGGAGAATGCATCATCTTTTTTTTCACTCATTTATATTTTTTTTTGTTATTTTTCTGAAAAACGCGCCTTAGAGTAGGTCGTGGTTCGCATAAAAGATGCCCTAGAAGACGGCGTGAATTTGAAAAGGAATCTGATTTTTGAAAAAGTAACGACCTGCTCAGGGACGTTATTCTATAGAACGCGCCTTTATCGAAGGCGTTAATTAACTTGCACGCGCCTTAGATAAAGGCGTTAATTGAATTATTCTGCAAAAATGGGTTGACAGGGCTATCAAGACCACGGGTCCTACACGGTCACCATCTAAAATTCATTAACCTTTCTTGAGTAATTAAAAGAGAGTTGACGTGATCATAGTTGACTTGTATTCGAGATTTCGTACAGTGCAATTTCCTAAGTCCGTCTTGACCATCCTGCCAGTTCGTGACTTACCACATAGAAAGGATGGAAGAAAATATAAGGGAAGCCCATAAGGGATTCTGAGATGCTCAAGGTAAAGTTACCTCCCCTACCCTATGCCTGTTGGGATTCGGTCTTTGGCGTTGGAAAATTTATTACCTTTTTGCCTCTTTTATATTGCACGCATACGCCTAAGGTTTTTCCTTGCGGGGACTTCGCCCTCTTGACATGCTTTTCTTTTCACCATTTAACTTTCACTTTGAAATTGACTTGCATTAATGAACAACCTAATTGTACTTGGGCTTTTGTGGCATTTGCTCCCTTTTGGGCCCTGACTTCCACCTACTAGGGCGGCGAATAGGCTTGGCGTGTCTACCCTGAGGTCTCCCTTCCTCCCTTATGGGCCGAAGAAGAAAGAACGGGTATTGTCTTTCACTTTTAGTCAGGTTTTTGACTTCCCATCGGATTTTGCACTGCTTGAGTTCAAGAATAAAGCGTGTAGTGTGTGCGGGAGTCAACCCCCTTTTAAGTTAGCAAGACTGATGAATAAATTCTGAATTTTGACCTTTCGGACCTTGATCCTTCGTGTGCCATGGCACCAATTTTGATCTCTTTTGATTTTGAAGAATTTTTATTTTTTTTAATTTGTTTGCTTTTTGGAATTTCTATATTTTTTTTGTTTTTGCTCTTTGGAAATATTCCACTTTGTTTTGGATTTTTGAATCAATTTTCATTTTTTTGGATTTTGAAAAATACTCTCTCTATATATATTTTTTGGATTTTTGAATCAAGGGTAGTATTTCTTAAGATACAGACCATTCCAAGGGTGAGTTAACTCTTGTCCTTCAGCATTAATCAGTTTATAAGCATTGCCAGGAAAAACATCTTTTATAATAAACGGTCCTTCCCAATTGGGTTGGAGCTTTGAGCGAGGCCCACTGGGCTTTACAAAAATTCTTTTAATTACCATCTCACTGATTTTGAATTTTCTCTCAATCACTTTCTTTTGATAAAAACGCGAGAGCCTGTTTTGATAAATGCGTGCATGCTCAGCGGCGACCAAACGCTTTTCATCTAGGAGTTCCAATTGAGCAAGGAGTGAATCACGACGCTCATCAATAGAGAGTTCCTTGTCAAATTGTACTCTCAGAGAGGGAATGAGAATCTCGTAAGGGACTATCGCCTCCATTCCATAAGTAAGGGCGAAAGGGATTTGCCCAGTGGGGGTACAAATGGAAGTACGATAGGCCCAGAGAGCTTCAACTAGCTTGTCTAGCCAATCCAAAAATTTATTAGCCTCACACGTCTTTTTGACAATTTTTATCTAAGTTTTATTAGTGGCCTCTGCTTGGCCATTGCCCTACGGATAATAGGGAGAAGAATGATGCAATGCAATGTTATACTTGTTGCAGAGATCCTTGAGCTCTTGAGAGATGAATTGAGGCCCATTGTCGGTGACGATGGTGCTCGGGATGCCGAACCTCGTGATGATGTTCTTCATTATGAATTTGCAGACAGTTGATGCTTTAATCTCCACGTAAGCTTCCGCTTCCGCCCACTTGGTGAAGTACTCCGTTGCCGTGAGGATGAACGACTTTTGCTTGGTCAGGAGGTTCGAATCACCAAGAGGTCCAATGATATCAAAAGCCCACATGGAGAAAGACCATGGGGAGGATATAGGATGGAGTGAAGAAGCAGGAGAATGAATTTTGTCGGCGTGAAGCTGGCACTTAACACACCTTCGAACATAGATGGAGCAATCCTCTTCTAGAGTTGGCCAATAGAAACCTAGCCTAAGAATCTTCTTAGCTAGCATCTGGCTGTTCACATGATCACCGCATACTCCAGAATGCGCCTCTTCCATAACTTTCCATGATTCATCATCATCGAGGCAGCTTAAAAAAACACCAGTGAGCCCTCTCCTGTAGAGCACACCTCCAACCAAAACATACCGTTGAGCCACTCTTCTAATTGATTTCTTCTCTTCCACAGTGGCTTCCTCGGGATAGGACTGATTATTGCAATACCTGGCAATCTCATAATAACAAGGTTTTTCTTCGTCAGCCAACTCTTCTTGCCAATCCAAAAGCATGACCTCTCTGCCTTTAAGAGCTTCCCTCTGCTTAACCTTTTCAAGCACTTGATCCCTAACATCGAGGAATGCACGATCCTTAATAGCTGGAGTGTCGCGCTGATGAATCAGGGGAACATGAAAATCATGCTCAGGAGGGAAGACTAAAGCCGAAGCTAAAGAGGCAAGGGTGTCAGCCAAGATATTCTGACTACGAGGAACATGGACGAAGATCAATTTGGTGAAGAGCTTGGCATAAGCTGAAGCAAGTTCCTGGTAGGGTTTGAGCTTGGGATTGATAGTGCGGCACTTGACGAGCACCTGGCGTAGAATAAGCTGACTATCACCAACAATCCTCAAATGGGTGACACCATATCGATGAACGGTTTGAAGACCGGCCAAAAGAGCCTCATACTCAGCTATATTGTTGGTGGCAGGAAAAGTGAGCCGAGCAGCAAATGGGATGGTGACCCCTTCTGGTGTTAAAAGAACCATGCCGATCCCTCTTCCCTGGGAATTTAGAGCTCCATCAAAATGTAATGTCCACATAGGATCGTGGGGTTGATTAATGGACATCAGTTCTTCATCTGGAAACTCCGAATTGATAGGATCAAAGCGGGGAAGAGGGTGATGAGCAAGATGTTCGGCAATGGCGTAGCCTTTGATAGCTTTTTGTTGAATGTAAGTGATGTCAAATTGAGAGAGGAAGCTTTGCCAGCGTGCTAATCGATCAGTGAGGACAGATTTCTCAAGGAGGAATTTAATTGGATTCATGCGTGCAATGAGGTGAACCTCGTGAGCTAGGAAATAGTGTTTTAACTTCTGAACTACCCAGACTAAAGCAGCGCAAGTTTTCTCCATGGCTGAGTACCTCTGTTCACAGGGGTTAAGAAGTTTAGACAAATAGTATGCTGCCCTCTCTTTACCTTCTTCATCCACTTGAGCTAAGACAGCACCTACAGAGTCATCCAGGACAGAAACATAGAGGATAAGCGGCTTGCCTGGAATTGGCGGCCTCAGGACAGGAGGATTGGCCAAATAATCCTTCAATCTGTCAAAGGCTTCCTGACACTTGTCATCCCAATTAAACTTGACCCCCGGCTTAGTAAGCTCGTAAAATGGCCTACATCTTTGTGAATGCTGGGAGACAAAGCGGCGGATAAATTGTAACCTCCCGATTAGTCCTCGCACTTCCTTCAGATTCTTGGGAGGAGGCATATCTCTAATGGCCGTCGCCTTGTTGGGATGAACTTCAATTCCTCTTTTGCTGATAATGAAACCAAGCAACTTCCCTGATGAAACACCAAATACACATTTCTTGGGGTTCATCTTCAACTGATACTCTCGTGATCTTTGCAAGACTTTAGCCAGAACCCCAGGATGCTCAATCCTTGTCCTTGATTTTACAACCAGGTCATCCACATACACCTCAATATAGATATAAATCATGTCATGAAAATTTGCCATCATAGCCCTCTGATAAGTGGCTCCAGCATTGTTGAGTCCAAAGGGCATGACCACATAACAATATGTACCCCATGGTGTAGTGAAAGATGTTTTGTCTTGATCTTCTTCAGCCAGACGAATCTGATTGTAACCTGAAAAGCCATCCATGCAAGAGAGAGTCTCAAATCCTGCCATATTATCAATTAGAAGATCAATATGAGGGAGGGGGAAGTCATCTTTAGGACACGCACGGTTGAGGTCCCGGAAGTCTATACAAATCCGAACCTTTCCATCTTTCTTCATGACCGGGACGATGTTAGCCACCCAATTCGGATAGAGGACAACTCTAACAAATCTAGCCTCATGGAGTTTGTCGACCTCTTCTTTCATCTTTAAAGCCATATTAGGGTGGAAACGCCTCAACCATTGCTTGACCGGGACAGACCCTGGCTTAAGTGTAAGCCGATGTTCAACGAGTGCAGGATCTAAACCAGGCATATCTTCATAACTCCATGCGAACGTGTCCTTGTATTCTTGAAGAACCAAAATAAGCGCCTCCTCTTCGGCAGGCGGCAAGTTCTTGCTGATGTGGACAATCCTAGGGTCTTCTTCGGTACCCAAATTATTTTCTTTGGTAGGCTCTTCTACGGAGGCTGATGGTTCGTCAAATCTCCTCATGCCACTAGCAAAGGCATCAGCCTCGTCCTCATATTCTTCATAACTTTCATCCCCCTCTTCAATAGGGTCTTCATCATTCATAATCTCGTAGACGCCCAAACCCTTATAAGAAACAACAGCATCCTCATATTCCGACTCTGGCAGGATGATCGGATTCTCCACGAATTCAGGAAGAGCCAAACAAGCCTGGCACCTTCTGGCTAACTCCCACAGAAACCTACGGAGAATCTGCTTACCCTTGGATTTCTTATGAGAATCTACCCCATGAATTTTATTAGAAGAAGAAGAACAACTAGCTTGATTAGGATAAGCTGAAAAGGAAGAAGGAGGTAAAAAAGTGGATACAGGAGGTGATACAGATGGAGACCCCTCGCCAGAGGGGGAGAAAAGGTTTATCAATGAATCATGGAAGAGTGGCCCCTAGGTCGGGACGCACTCGGGAGAAAAATAGGAGGTCTCCTCAATAGAGATGAAGGATTGGAAATTTGGCATTTTTTTTCATTTTTATTTTTATCTTCGTTTTTATTTTCCTTTTCTAGAAGAAAGCAATGTGAAGGGAGAATAGCAGGAGGAGTGAAGATTGAAAGCTTGGAGAAAGATTGTATTAGAGATGACCCGCGTGGGGGTGTGATGGAGGGTTTGGAGAATTGCTGGAGGAGCAAGGGAGGAATCGGGAGAGAAATCTGCAGTGAATCTGGAGAAAAGCTGATCATAATTGGCGGCGGTCTCGGCATGCGAGAGAACAATTGAGAATGTAGGGAAGCTATAACAGACGGATGTATAGAAGTGAGGGAAAAGAGGCCGGCCCACAGCCTGTCTATTGTAAATCCTTCTTCAAACGGAATATCTGGCTCCCCAATGTCTGTGTAATCATTCAGCAACTGCCTCTTATTTGTAATTACAGCTGGCATTTCAATCAATTTGTGTATTAGTGGCGGCCATTCCGGATCAGTCGGCATAAAGAGGCGGCTCAAGGAGATAGTGATATCATTCATATCAAACCACCTGTACCAGTCACATTCTGGATCATCCATTTTCCTTCTTTTGTCAGGCCTTAAGGACTCCAGGGCTTTATATGTGGCCAGCGAGGCAATATGACGAGCAAACTGTCTAGCATGAACATCCTGACAGTCTAATATGGAAGTGATTATTGTAGTTTGCTCACTATTCTGAAAGCCACCCGTGACAAAAAGTGTCTGCAACGTCCAGGTAAGCGGCTGGCGATCTGTCTTTAATGTAGATGTCATAACTGCCCATGGTTCATCTTCATTTTTGCCCGACCCTTTGTAGCCCAAACCTCCTCTTGCAATCAATTTCTAAGGCTTTACAGGCCTAATCCTGCCTTGACAATTGGCACCCAGACCTTTGCCATTTTGATACCCCATTTTTATTAAAATGTTCCAACCAGGGGTGTTTATCATGCTTTTCTTCTTCTTCCCCTTGGAAGGTAGGGGTGTCATAGCAACTGCTGTGATAGTCTCGGATGGCGTCGACTGTGGGCGAGGGACGTCCAATACAGATAACAATGGCTTATTGGCAGGCCAAATAGAAGGAACTGATGAAGCCACATGAATATCCTCCTTTGGAAGAATCGGCATACTGGTGACTTTAATAATGCGGCCCTTGTGTGGAAACTTGAGACATTGATGATTTGTGGAGGGCACTGCATCAAGCTGCTGGATGTAGGGACGGCCAAGGATGCCATTAAATGTTGGATCCATGTCCAAAATATGGAAATCTGCAGTGATGGTGGCTGGACCCAAACTTACCTTCAGTGTTATCATGCCTAAAGGAGGCTTCTTAGTGTTATCATATGCAGTGACTGTTATGGTGGATGGCCGAATCAGATTCTCGGGAATGCCGCACATCTTCAAAGTGCTTGGCGGCAAGACGTTGATGGATGCCCCAGTGTCCACTAAACACTGTTGTACAGCCACCTTATTGATATCAACTGTGATGCATAGAGCATATTTTCTTGCTGAGATCGGTGCCAGCTCATGCTCATAAAAAGTGATTGCTGGTTGACTGCCAGTAGGTGTTAAGACTGCGGTTATCTGCTTGACTGGAATGTCCTCATTGACCATGACTTTCTGCAGATATTCCTTTAGAGCTATCTGATGAGTGGTCGACCTCTTGATCAGTTCTAGAATTGATATTCTTGTCAGAGTCCGGTCCAAATGCTTTAACAAGTTGTATTATGTGCCTGGTATGGACTCCTGTTCCTGTTCCTGTTCTTGCGGCCCCTGCGCGGGCTCTAACCCTCTCTGTGGAAAAATGCGGTGGAATATCCGTCCACTGCGGAGCGGCGCCACGCCTTGACGTGCCTCTGTCGGGGCAAATGTGGGAGGAGGGTTAGAAGAAGAAGAGGGTGTGTTAGTGTTGATAAGCGATGGAGGAGTGTTTGAAGAAGGAGCCCCCACAGGGGGTGTTGATGAAGAGTTCAATGAAGATGCCCCCGTACGAGGCGTAGGAGTAGGAAGGGATACCCGGATGCGGGGGGAATTGGTGGGTGGAACGAGGAGAGATCTGGGCATAAAAGGTGGGGGAGCCGATGGTGGAGGGATCCTTGCCGGTGGAGGAGTAGTGGTGGTGGGTGCAATGGGCATTGGCGACGGGCGGATAAGGAGTGGCCTAGATGGCAGTGGTGAAGGGTTGGTGGTGGATGAGATTTGTTGTGGTGTAGGCCGTGGAGGTGGTAAGCGGGTAAGAAGAGGGCGAACCGGCAAGGTTGGAGGATAGGTGGAGGTAGGTGGATTAACGGGGCGCAGAAGGGATCGGCTCAATTGAGGGGTAGAAGAAGAAGAAGAAGAAGAAAGGGTGCGCAAGAGGTGCGGAGGTTGATTTTGATTGTGATTAAATGCCCCGACAGAGGCATTTTCTTCATGCCATCCCTGCCCTCTCTCCACCTCATGGAGAGACGTGACAGGGTTTACGTGCTGGTTTGGTGGGTGCTCCGGTAGTGGATTGTGGACAATCCCCATATCCTGCTGAGGCGCTGGAGCTTGTTGTTGCTGTTGTGGAGCTGGTTGCTGTGGCTGCTGAGCCTGTTGCTGCCGATGAGGCCTTCTTTCTTTCATGGTGGCAATAAACTACCTCATCTCATCCCAGTTGATGCCGCCCTGGTCATTTAGATCATAAATATAATCTCTGAAGTGGAAGCAACGATCAAGGTTGTGACCAGGTGCGCGATGGAAAGCGCAGTAACGGGATGTGTCAACATTCGTGGGCCACGCTGTTCTTTCCCTTGGTAACATGAGCAAGTTGGCGGCCATTAAAGCATTGAAAATATCCGGGAGACTTTCTGGTAGTGGAGGGTAGTGGTCCCTTTTGGGGCCTAGTGGTTGTCTCCGTTGTTGTTGTTGGCCGTAGTTGGTAGGTGGTGGTACCTGGTGGTACTGTTGCGGAGCTGGAGGGTTAGCGCAGTGTGCTTGGTTTTGCGGTGAAGCAAAGGAATGTTGGGGTGCGAATTGGTGTTGTGGAGTGGAGTTGAAATGGGGGTTTTGTGGTGGAGGTGGGTTAGGCCGTGGGTTAGATTGATGGTGGGGGTGGCCAACTACACCAACCTGCTCATTTGCAATAGTGCCCTCAGTCGTGGGCCCGCTGTTGTTGACATTCGTACTTTTCTTAAATAGCCGTGGCTTCGGCTCAAACATGCCCATAATGGGCGAATCCTTCATCTGTGTCTGAATATAACGAGCTCTTTCATAGAGCTCTTCCATGGTTGTTAATCTGTTCATGGCCAGTATGTGCCGGAACTGAGGAGTTGCATTGGAAATTATCATCTTAACTTGTTCTTGTTTCGCCAAAGTGTCTTTCATCTTCTCGGCCATTGAACGCCACCTATCAGCAAATATGATGAAGTCCTCCTCGGGCTTCATTTTTTCTGCAACCAGATATGTGACTGAGAGGGAAGGTCCGACCCGGTCTCTATACTTCTGCAAGAACTTCTTCTGAACAATATCAAAGTTGCTGGCATCAGCAGGATCCAACGAATAGAACTATTCAAGGGCTGGCCCCTCCAGAGATCTCCTGAATAAATAGGCCAAAGAGGCCTTGTTGTCTTGCCAAAAGGAGGTCTCGTACATAAAATCCTTCAAATGAATGAAGGGGTTACCAGTCCCATTATATCACCAAAAATTCGGCATCTCAGATGGTGGCAGATGAAAGACTGGTAGTGTGGGGAGAGAGATTTCCGGTGCATTCTTGGCCGCAGTGACTTTCTTAAGTTGCTCTTCCATGCTAGCCAACTTCTGAAGCAGTAGAATATTAGTATCAGACTCGACTGGGGCCGGATTTTGAATGAAAGAATGCGGTATACGCGTCCGTAGAATTCGGGGAGGTTGGAGAGGTTGGTGCCTAGCCGCAGAGTAGCTCGCCTGTTGGGCCGGCATGGCCGCAGCGGGCGTTGGTGGACGGGAAGGAGGTTTGTGTAAGACCGCCTGGTCATTAGTGAGGTGATGGCCACTCTCGGTCGGAGGGGGATTAGAGGAGGAAGAGGGAACGGACTTCCCTTTCAAAGCGGCCTGGACAGCCTGCCGTTGGGAATCATCTAACTGAGACAAGGTTGAATTAAATCGGTGACATTAATGGGTAGGGAAGAATTCCCCAAGGTGTTGGAAGGTACAGCCTGCGAAGAGGGCTCAACCTCTTTGGAAGTGGTGTCAACCACATGAACTTGCGGATAATGGGAATGAGGAGGGTAATTTTCCTCATGATAGATGGAATCTTGGAGGGTGATTTCATATTGACCAAAAATATTCTCATCCTCATCATCATATGAATACCCGTAGCCCGCCATGTTGATGATCTTACCTGAACGGAGTTGCATGCTTAAAAAGAGAGAAAGCTTATGAAGGAATTATCACAATCAACCACCCAATCAAAACAAGCTTAAGCGAATCAACCCAACCAAGTTTATGCAATCAAGTTGAGATGAGCGCAAGATTTTAGTGTTATCTTGAGATTAGAGTGGATTAATTTGCAGAATAATTCACTCATTTTGCGAAGTGAAACCTAGTTTTGGATCCAAGTGTAGCCTCCGTGTCAACTAGGTTCTTTCTCTTTTCTCACCAACGATAGGTTCTTCTAAACTCCGGGCACTTCAAAGGTACAACCTGCCCAGCGTCCGTGAGGGAATCCACGGGTGCGGGGACTTATGGAGGTCTTGGAAAAGGGATTTCCGGTCCAAAGAGACGGAATGCTCAATGGAGGGTTGTCCCGATTCCAAGAAAGGTGTGTGGAATCCTAGTGTAGAGAGAGGAGGTCTCTCAACCAAATGCCACAAAATGCAGGGTAATATGAGCCAATCACAGCAATGCAATCAAATGATCAATATAAGCATGAACCCAGCATGAAAAACCACAGACAGGAGGATTCTGTGAACCCACAGGAAAGAGACGACCTGGCAACGGTCGCTACCAACAAAATAGACGACAATGTGGCTGTCGTAAATCGCTGTGGTGGCCCACAGGCAGTGCAAAAAACACGCGCCTTGGTGTGAGGTGCGTAATGTGAAAAGGGCGCCTCTATAAAAGGGCGTCAAATATTAGTGGTGCACACGGTCGAGGAAACACGCGCCTTGGTGTGAGGCGCTGCCAAATAAAAAGATGCCCAAAGGGGAGGGCATGAATTATCAGACAGAACAAGGAGACAGCAGATATGATAAAAGACGCCTTCTGGGAAGACGTAAAATAGCAAATAGACTGCCTCGATGAAGGCGTTAAACGAAAAAGTGCCTCTTGGTGAGGCGTTAATTCAGGAAAAATAATCAAACAATCATAAACTGGCTGATCCCGGGAGTGTGCAGTGTGCATGGTGGAGGGTGCCCGTGGGGCACAAAAGGAGGGGTACCGTGGGTATCGAGGGGAAAGGGCACACGTGGGTGCCGAAGGGGAAAGGGCACACGTGGGTGCCAATAGGAAAGGGCACACGTGGGTGCCAATAGGGGATGGTAATCAAAAGAAAAACAGTGGAAGTCCCACCGTGATCGCCAATTTGTAGATCATGATAAATCCACACAAGTGGAACGAACCACTCATATGAGATATATATAAAAGGATGGAGATGATAACAAAGATAAAAGAAAGCACATGGTGCTATAAAGGAGAGTGATCGCCAGAGGGGTTACCTCAATAATAAAAATAGATGATCGCGAATACCTGGTGATAAGTGGGATGCGGGATGGATTGTGAATTCCTTCCTCCTCCTTCAATCGGCCGGCCGACGAAGGGGGTTTTCCTTGTTGACTACCCTTGCAAAAGACAAAGAAACAAACAAATAGAAGTGGATCAGCCAAGAGTGAATGTAGTATCAATCCCAAATAGAAGATATGATGATGAAAGAGAACACAACATGCGCACCTCTTTTTTGGTTTTTTTAAAACCCCTAAAGAGTTAGGGAAAGGAAAAATATAATACTAATGCAAAAAAAGAAAACAGTGGAGGATGATCGATGGTGATGGTATGATGAAAATAAACAAACAAAAGAAGGAGCCCATGCTGTTCCTAACAACAGTAAAGGGGAGAATCGGAAGCCTTGGTTCGCTGGAAACGGCAGGAGGAAGCAGAGGGAAGAGATCGCGCAGAGGGAAGAGAAAGACTCTTCTCTGCACGCACAAAGTTAAAAACAAAATAGCTCTCTGCTTCTTTCTCTCGTATATCTGTAACTTCTCTAGTGGTCAGCACATTATTTGTTGTTGTTAACCTTTCACAAGATCGACCAGAGCTCCTTTATATAGAGTTTCAACCGAAGATAAACTCAAATTTAGGAAGATAAGGACGGACAATGATCAATGAAGGTAGGACTCTAGTTCCAATTCGAGCAAGGAGACCATTGGAGGCAAGGAACTATTCAGGAAAGGCATACTCAAACACGACTCTGAAGGATAAAACACGACCTTCAAAAGGGCGTCAAATTACAAATTGACGACCTACATCAAGACGTTACTCAAAACACGACCATGATCAAGGGCGTCACTTCTTGGATTTAATTTTGGCAATAAAACTTAATTTATTTGAAAATTATGAGAAAACGCCTGAGATGAAGGCGTTACTTGAAAAACACGCCCTGAGGAAGGACGTTAATCAATAATTAGAATTTATTTTGAAACCGGATAATACCAGGAATTGACGCCCTGACATTTGGTCGTCCTTTCTTTTGAACATGCCCTAGGTAAGGTCGCTTTTAAAATAACGCCCCTCTTCAGGTCGCGAATCACAAAAATGCAAGAACAAACCAAAAAACACACAAGAAAGAAAAACTTCATATTATGAATGTATTGAAGTTCACTTTGGGGCGTCAACATAGTGACATGAGATTTGACCAACATAGCGTCAATTTTGGTGTGTCTACACCTGTAGGTGACTAGATCCGGGTATAGATGTAGAATTGATCCCATACTCCTCGAGCGAGTCCACTCGCCTCTCACTCATAAGAGACTAACATCGATGAGCTTGCACCAGACACATGCAAACTCCTAACAAACCACAAACCACACAAACAAGCCACTCAAAACAAACCACACAAAGGAGAAACAATACTGACTCATGCATGACCCTAGACTTAAGGTGGTGGTGACATCAATCCCACTAAGCGGCCGCATCCTGAGCATCGGTAAGCTTCTCCTGAGCTTCGTACTCATCAATGAGTTCCTGATCGGCCTCGTAACTAACGGGCACAAGCCCAGATGGTGAGGGTTCTCCAACCCCTAGGGCTAGTGTGGTACGAGTGGGACATTAGTTGGCAAAGTGGCCAAACCCATGACAATGGAAACACTATAGACGGGACCTACTACTCTCTCCGATGAGAGGGCCCTTACCCTTATCCTCCCGACGGACAGGGGGTGTAGGCAACAGGGGCGAAACTGTAGGTGCCGTGGGCAATAGGGGTGGGGGTGCTGGTGCCTGAGGGCAGGCAATGGGTGCCGGGGGCTGGGATGGAGGTAGATCCCGGGGTGGGGGAGGGCGAGGCCGTGGAGCGAAATGCTCCTGACAGGTGGGCTCCTGAGATCGAGACATGGGGGCCAGCTGAGGTGGGCCTAAAGAGTGGCGGGGCTCGGTGCTACGAAGAGGGGTGGGACCCGACCGATGGCTAGGCTCGAACTCTCCCTCAAATTGCTCCAACTCGAGAGCAACTTGATATGCTTCTTCCAACGTCTTGGCATTGCGGCGGAAAAGCTCATACTGATAGTGGGGCTGCAAACCACGTCGAAAGTGAGAAACGGGCATGGTACTCTTCTCCGTGACACCACATCATAGAAAGTACTCATCAAATTCAGTAATGTATTCGGAGACGGATCGGTCTCCCTGGCTAAGACTTTGCCACCTATCGATGAGTCGCTGACGGTACGTGGGAGGAAGGTACTTTTGTCGAAGCTTAAGTTTCATTTCGCCCCATGTGTCAATCGAGGGCTCTAGCTGTTGAAATAACAGGCTCTCTACATTCTTCCAATGGGTTTGTGCCTGTCCCATGAGCTTCATGGTAGCAAATCGGATCCTTCGACGTTCCGACATGTCGTACCAATCGAAGTATCGGTCCATGCCGAACTCCCAATCTAAATAGACTTTTGGATCTAAAGACCCGTAAAAAATGGGAGGATCCGCTCGCACGGTCTTAAGGACCCTATCGTCCTCCTCATCTCTCTATGGTTGGAGGCCATGACGGCGTTGGCCATACCCCTCATAGGTGTTATCGGACCCATAGTCCTCGAGACCAAGGTCACGACGCGATAGTTCGGGGACCCGAGGAGGGGCAGGTGGAGGAGCCCGTGGTGGCTGAGGAGCAAGTGCGAGCGGGTCCTCGGCCACATGGACGGGCTGGGCCTGGGCTATGGGAATGGCTTGGCCGTTGGCAGCCACCTGAGCGGGTGTGAGTAGGCCTTGGGCCACTATAAGAGAGTCTTCGTGCGACATCTTATCCAACCGTCTGACTAGACCTTTGACAGATCTGTCAGATGACTCCATCCGTTCCTCGATGGCGTTAAAACGGCCATCTATGCGGTCCGAGAAGCTCTTAAAGGTTGCCTCGGTTTGGTCCATCCGGTCTACGAGGGTCATGATCGCCTCGCGCAAGGACTGAACGTCTCTCGAGATGATATCCGGTGGGTTGGCCATAGGTGTAGGGTGATGGTATTGGGTACCTCGCCGAGTGGGCATGCAAAGGACACAAGGACTAGGAGACACAGACCAATGCAAACAAGTGATGCACCTAGACTTAACCAAACTCGGTACCTGGCGGAGTTAATCGATCAGAAGATCACTCACGCAAGTGTGCGGCCTTCCCGATAGGCGTAGCTTAACGTTCGGAAAACACCTTTTGATATATCGGGTTATTGGGATGAAATGTAACCTAGACCGACTTAGACGATGACTAGACGTAAATGACACTTTTTTTTGTTTCAGACACAAAGACTACCCTAGACTCAAACTGGCGCTCTGATACCAAATTGATGCAGGACGGACACGCGACTCTACTCCAAATGGATATGCGATCCTCGAACTCTAAGCAAGCTCGCGATCGTCCCTAACGAGGGAAGCGTCGGACGTGCACGGTTGAGAAACCGGCAAAGAGCTAGGGTGGTCAACTCACAAATTCATGTCCGGATCGGGTCACGGGACGGTCTCGCTCTCTCTCGCAACAGTAGTGAATATCAGTAAATAGCGAACTATGTTACCCTATCATGCTCTCTAACAGCGGCATATAAAGCATATACGAACTAAGCAAAGTGCCGAGTAAGGAGCGAACACGATACCTCCACACGCCTGGCGTGGGGACGACTTCCCGGCCGATCTCGTATTCCCGGAACAATAAATACACAACAATTACAACATGACAAATTGCTTCCCACTCCACACAGGGAGGTAAAGGGTGACACAACGGGGCCCGGGAGTAGCGGTTTCGGGTTGACGGGCCGTTTCTTGTGTTGCTTCGGCTGCACACGTACTCACGACCGTGGAACCCACGTGCTGGTTTGAGGGGCCGTGTGGGCCCGGGGTGGCACCACTGTGGTGGGGATGCCTGGAGGGGTGCTCCCTGGGACGGCAGTGTGCTGGTTCGCCGGCCGGAGGCCGGGCGGCTCCGATCTCCACTCGCCGGAGTTGCTGGCCAGGGATTTGTAGTTATGTTTTGTAGCGCGCGACCCGGAGAGATTTGCTGCTGCGGCAACTCCTGACGTAGGATCGACGCACAAGAGGTACCGATGGAAAGCTAACTTGAAATCATTCGATCTATGGCCAGAGATAGAAATTTGAGTTTCCCGTTGATGGCCTTTGTCGAATTTTCAAGCTGCTGACTCACAGGATCTGAAAACTAAGGGCAGAACCAAGTTTTCCTGAGAATTGGCGTTGACCGCGATGTAGACCTTCGATTCGGCCTTTAAGCCCTTCATGAAAGTTGTGGGGCGGAAGAGAGGAAAATGGGGATATATCTTATTAAAGGTTTGGTGGAAGTTTCAAGTTTTTTTGGATTTTATACTGACTCGGGGTCGGATCTGGACAGCAGAAACATGTCTGAATTTGGGGAAAAGACACAATTTCTAAAAATAGGTATAGGCTTTAGAAATTCTACAAAAATTTGTGGAGGGTGGGGATAGTGGACAGAACCTCAAATTAATTTGGGGGTTCCAAAAAAAATCAAAAAAGGGCTCGAAAGGTGGAAGAACTAAGCTTCTGCTATACTGATCTGAAAAGGAACAGATCAGGAAGATAGAAATACATGAAAGTATAAAAATATAAAACGAACTTTTAATGACGTGATGTTTTTACTGGGGGTTTGGAATCAAGAGAGGAACCAACCCTAAAAATTTCAACTACAGATGATGTCTGCGTTTGGAGGTAAAAATCCCGGAGTGGGACTCTATCCAGCCAAACAGAACCTTGGACAGAACTTCGGAGGCGGCTTCGCGACGGCTCGATGGCGGCACAAACGGTGGCGGCGACACCAGAGATGAAATCAGAGATAGAGGGGCTCAGGTAGAAGGGGTTCTCAACCCTGAAATGCAGAGGGAAGAAGAGGAACCAGAGGAGAGAGGGGAGGGGTGCACCCGCTCCAATGCTCATTCAACAAATTTTCTTCTTCATTAATTCTTGAAAAAAGGAAATACAAGCCTTATATAAATAAAAGAAAATGACCACATATACTCTCAGATCTAAATTGGAGAGGGGTATACAAGGTATAGAACTAATTAGTTCTAATGGACTAATTTTTCAAAAATTAAAATGGATAAAAAAGGGGGGGCGCCCCCTTGACCAAGGGGTAAGGGTAGGTGGCCTACCCTTGACAATTTAACCCATTTGTCCCTCCATGTGTCTAATTGACTAGTCCAACCATCTAGATGCCACCTTGGCCTTTGACCAGTCCCACATGGATGAGGTGGACCAATGGGGAAGGAGTGGGGGCCCCTTTGCAGCTCCTACTGGCATTTTGCACATAAACCCACACAATCCTAAGGAAGAACAAATAGGCTAATGAAGCCTTACATTTGTGAATCTACTTCCCCCAGGATATAAAAATAAATAAAAGGACACAAATACAAAAATAAAATGTACATACTCGGAGTTGATTCCCATCACTTTCATAAGTACATAGTGCGTACTCTGGTGCGTGACTATTAGTTACACTTTGCACATATTAGATACACGATCTTGGACTTGTGATCCTCTCTCTTGGATATTCCTTCCACCGGACTAGGTGATCTTATTTCAAGGCCACTGTAAGTCTCCGCGAGCCTAAGATTTTCACTAGGACGCCGAGCTGGTTGTACCCTCAAAGCCCAATTGTCTAGAAAGCACATATCGGCATTTTTTTATGTGTCTAGGTAGTCACAGCCATCAGGCAACCGCTATTGTTAATTAGAAATCATTCCGTGACCGCGTTAGTCTAGATTTCACCACTGTGTCGACCTTTCTTTCCTCATGCGTCGACTCAGTATAGAAACGGTCTTTCGCTGACCGCCTCTTCATAGAAATGGTCCTGGCATGACCGCCTCTTAAAGAAACGGCCCCGATATGACCTTTTTATGTCTAAGTATCTATTAACCCGGGGTTTGACCCAAGGGTTGATTTTCCAAAGTTCTTAGATGGTCTATTGATTATCTAGAACCTAACACCTTGCTCAATAAGTTATTAATGAATTATGAAAGTTAAAGAACAGGCTGTTATGCTGCCAGATTCTTTTCGTGGAATGACCTTATCCTTAATTCGCTCTTTTGAACTCCCATGATCTTATTTGGTGCATTCTAGTCTTGACATTATTATCATGAACTTATTGTTGAATTGTACATTACTGGCCGAACTTTATTGTTATATCTTGTGGAAGTAGCTTGATTGATAGCGTGAAGATGCAGACTGGGCACTGTATGTGTCCAAGGGCTCCATGCTAGCCCCCTCGGTTGATTGTCAAAAACGTGCTGAAAACCATGAGGTACGATGATACTGGCGTCGCATTGTGCTGGTAGTACTTATTTTTATAGATGAGTGAAAACCATGTGGCAATCTAATGAAATTACATTCTTGCTTGTTTAGTGACTTTCTAGTGCATAGTCTTTATGGTTATGAAAAGTGCATTCTCGTTACATTCTTGTTCGTGAAAGGCCATATTTTCATTCATGCTATATTCTTGCTTGATCATATTCCCAGACTACATGAACTCTCATATCTCATCTTGATCATATCTTGTTACTTGTGTTACTTTGGTTTATTCGCATGTTTTACCGTATTTTCTTTATCTTATTTCATAGTGCTAAAATGTTAATTACTTAAACATTGTCTTCATGTTGATACGAAGATACCCATTGGACAAGTGTGTCCATTCCCTACTTTTTAAATCTTTTTAGGACATTCTAGCGGGTCGGATTCAGATTATGCAAGTGATGGATCCAAGAGCGATTGATGGTTCGAGAGAAGTTGTAGCTAGTCTAGTCAAGAGTCAATTATGTAATTTTCACTTTATTGAGTCTAGTTAGTCAAAGAGTCTTTGAAAACATTTCATTATGATTCAATAAAGTCAAGGTTTTTGGATTATACCCTCTTGTGTTCACTTTTATGTGTGTATGATTAGCGCTCTGATGATTATTATCACTTGAGGTTTCTCTTGCCGGCTGTTCACATTCCCGATTAGTTTCTGCTGCATAATCTTGGTGCGTGACAAGAACACTCCCATTCCTACGCGTCTTGCGGGGAACTAGGGACTTCCAGGCGTTCTATCTCCTAACACGAAATTTGGTAGAAGGTTAGAAGATACTAAGGGGAACGAAAACTTCTAAAGGACAAACTTAAGAAGATGACACCATACCTTCGAACCACGCGATCCAAAATTAGGGTTCGTGCAGGATGAATCTGGGGTCTATTTATAGGGAATGGCATAGGGCTGGGGTTTTAGAGCAAATTGGGAGTCCTATGGGTTGTCAATTCGATCCTCTAAGAGTCCTAGGTAAGTTCCCATACAGATCACATCGATCTTTGGCGATTGTGAGGATAAAAATCTAGACTTTCCATGATTTATCAGTTTCCATTTACGGAACTAGTTAGCGGTCATGCTAGGACTGCTATCACCAGGTCGCGTTCGCACGACTGATCGCTACTTGGTTGGGTCGCCAAATTTTGAATTTAATTCAAATTCCCTTATAATTATCCCTTAATTTTTCTTATTTATCTACTTTAATTTGGGAAAATTAACCTATTACGTTTCTAGGGTTGGGCTTGTGCCAAAAGGCTTAGGTTTCTAGTTTTAAGGCCCATTTTAAAAGGGCTTAACCACTTGGTTATTAATTGGACCTATTTATTAAAAGGCCTTAACCTATTAATCAATTTATTAGCCCATTAAGCTTTTGATCCTTATTAAATACTTAAATAATCTTTTTAATTTCTGAAAAAAATCCCAGAAAATTACTAGATAAATTCTAGGGCTGCTACAAAGGTATTATATTATCTCAGTAGTACAGTTGGATTCTAGACCCAAGTCAGTAAGGATATCTTGCTGGAGGACTAGCGGGTATTTGATTACTGACTTATGAACCTCAGCTCTGTATTCCTATAGTGTCAGTTATTCGGACTCAATGGAATTCTCGCAAAGGCAATTATATGGCCAACATCTGATCATTCACTATCAGTATATAATCAGATAGAGAATGACCTACGGATCTATACTCACAAACTCCTGGCTAGGGTATGGGAGTTCAGTATGGAAAGGAGTTTTCTAGTGAACCTTTTGGAGTACATGGTTCAGCTGTAGCAACTCGAATATATATATATATATATATATATATATATGTAAAAAGAAATAATGAAGATGAAAATAGAATAAATTATGAATATTTTTCCTTTATGTCTTTAAAGTATAGAATACATAAACACAAATCATATCCCACGTGTTAACACGAACGACGAGATTGGCGACATAATTCTGAGAAGGCAAAGACATCGGTATTGTAGCAGTATTGTAGCATCTGATTTAAGAAAGAATTATTAGCTTTAATTCAATCCTAATTAGTGGATGAGGTCATTGCTTGCATCATTGAATAGATGAAGTCATTGGTTATGTCATGGAGGGGGGTTTTATTTCAACATTCACATGTTGAATTTATTTTCAACATAAGTTGGTGTAATAGTAACATGGGTTGGTGACATAAGAAAAATAGGTGGATATTAACTTAGAATTAAATGGGTAATAGAATAATGGGGGGATTTGGCCTATAAACAGAGTTGGGATCTTCCCTACTCAAAGCACAAATCTATTAGGAAATTACTGGTCATAGAGAGGAGGAAAGCTTGAAGTTTGAAAGAGTGTTCTTTGTTCTTGTTCTTCTTCCTCTTTGATCTTCAACTAGGTAGATTTTCTCTCAGGCAAAATATAATTAGATCTTCATATATGTTCCTTTGCATGAGTATTTCGATTCTATGTAATTTTTTCATGATCATGTATTTGTGACTTATTTTGAGTTTTAAAGTTCAAAAATTAAGTTTTCACTGTAAGAAAGAGTTTTAATTTTTTTTCTAAGAGCGCGGATCACACATGGACCGTGACATGAACACGGCAACTGCGTTAAAATCGATGTGTCAGATTTGCCTCATTTATATGCATTATTTCAAAACTTTAATTTTAAATTTTAATATAATGTTATTGCCTTAAACATGCTATCAAAAAATAAATGACTAAGTAAATGAACTCGTAAAGCTATCATTAATTGTTCAAACAACTATGCTCTAATTTCCGTAAACTTCTTGTACACGATTGACCCTGCCTATTTGATCTAAGCTCTATCTAAAAGCTTGACATATTCTTTCAATATATTTCCTTCATTGAATTCTTTCACAAATGAAAATGTTAGAATATGCAAGAATGATTTTCGTTTGATTTATGTGATTATGTGTTTCCGACAAACCGTATAGATAGCAAGTTTACAAAGAAAGATCGGTGTCTAAGGCAAGAGGTCCACAAGCAAATGCCTTAAGTGGATAAGTGGTTATTTAATTAAGACCTTGTGAATGCGAGGAGAACTTCCCACTATCCCACCTTTTACCTGGCCCAGATCACTTTGGTTTTTTGCTAAGCACCCGACTGTGAAAAACTTGAGCTAAACCTGTTATATAAGATTTTCCGCGAGAGCTGATTGTGCCTTGACCGACAATTCATTCCCTTTATTGTCTTAATGTCGTTGAACATGATGTCTTAAATCATCTTTGAACGTTTCTTATAAACTTCATTTATTCTTCATACTGCATGTCATTGGAAATGAAAATTTTACTAGATCTGTACTTTAGCCATAAACTACCATTTGGGAGTGTAGGAGCTAAGTGCCATGCGGGGTAAAGTGCTACGTTATGCGAGCCACCTCTTTAGGCCGGAATGGCGCAATGTGCTACATGATGGGATCAACCTCTTTAGCCTGTAGGGGCAACCTCTAGAGTGCTCCATAACTAAATGTTTAATTATGTGCTATACTACGCTTCATACGTTTTTCCTGAAACTCGGATAGGCCATATTTTAAATGAATTATTTTGAAAATTACATGGGACTCTTGGTCCACCTAAACACTCAATGCTAGAAAATATGGGGGCCCTGATCTGGTCCTAGGTGAGCAAAGCCTGAAAGTACTTGTGCCCGTAGGAGTTGATTGATCAGGTGTGGCATTGCACCAACTGACATGTAAGATTGAACTAGACAATTCACTAGTCACATGCTTGACTCGTTACATGCTTGACTTCTTGTACATGATATTTTTGACTGGATGTGTTAATATTCTTATTACATGGCCAAATTTATAATTCTCTACATGTTATTGATCTTCATGCTTACACTTGAGTTCTATGATATCTATTCTTGAATTTTTGACTTCCTGATCTTGTTCTCTACTACACTTGTCACTTGTTTTATTATCTATTTTATTTCGAGAGCATATAGATGATCCAAAATGGTAATTACTTAAAGTGACATGGTAAAGAGATATAAGTCCTACTGAGCTTTCTAGCTCACCCCGTGTATTGTTGTCAATTTTTAGAAAATTCTGAACATGACAGGAATGGGCTGGAGTGACGAGAGTGCTGATAGTCTTTAGTAGATTTTTCCCCCTAGTCTGTCTACTTAGAAATAAATGAACTACATTTGAATAGTGTCGAAAGTCCTAGAAGGATATTTGTTGAAAATGTCAGATTATGAAATAAAGATATGATTTTATCCATTTGTTATTCATACTCATCAGCTGAGTCTCTTGATCGACCCGCTCGTATAATTGTTCACGCCTTGATATTTCTATCTTATTTGAGGCGTGACAGTGTAGTTGATATCAGAGCCTATGGTTAAAAAGAGTCTAGGGTATCAAGACATGGTTATTAAAAACCCTAGATTCTTCACACTATAGGATAAAAGTTAACTATGTTGGGTCCCTCGGGTGAAATCAGATCTAGAAGGGGGGTTGAATAGATCCTTTTGGAAGCTTTGGTCCAATTAAAAACTTTGCTAATGAAAACATAAACCACTGCTATGATACAAATAAAATACTTGAGCTCAATGCACAGTGGATTTGGCAAGAGTGGTTCAAAGACTAGACCAAAATAACATAAGCAGACATATGAGGTCGACGCACCGGTTTAGTGAGGTTGATGCAACTTAAGGAGTCACAGCTAACAGGATAGCTGAGGTCGACGCACCCACCCTATGGGGTCGACGCAGGTTCCTTGTGAGTCCAACAGTTAGACAGAACTGCTGCTCATCAAACTCCCGGTGTATCAAAATGCTGAGAGCACAAGAAATCAACTAACTAAAACAAGCAAGGCGATCATCATAACAACCTGTGAATAGCGATAGAAGACATGGAGCAAGTGCACAAAGCACAACCCATTGCACAAGGACTTTTTAAGGTGGTTCAGCTACTACCTAGCACGCCTACGTCCACCCCTCACCAAACTTGGAGAGGCTTCCTACTGACTAATAGCTTGAAACAGGTGACACACAGCTTGACACAGCTGACACATAGCTTGACGGCTGACTAACAGCTTGACATAGCTGACACACAGCTTGACGGCTGACTAACAGCTTGAAACCGCTGATTCACAGCTTCCACATGAGGACACAGTCCTTACTGCTAATTCACTGCTTCACAATGGGGATGACGCCCCCCCCCCACACACACACGGCTGAATGCAGCCAAACACCACTTCAGTCTCTAAGCAGAGCACCGGACACACGCACTAAAAAATTGATTTGAAGTTGCAAGAGAAAAACACAAAATGAAACAAGGAAAATGAATGTAGCTTCAGAAATAAGCTCAAGAAGATGTGACTACAGATCTAAAATCAGATCGAAGGCTGCTCACTCTTGCTCAGGCTTTCTGCAGGGCTACTTTCTCTCAAGGATACTCTCCTTTCTTCTTCTCTCTTTTCTTCTACAACACTAGACTGGGTTGGCCAGATGTTGGGCTGCTAACTCTCTTCTCACAGGTTTTCTTTGGCACACGTAGGCTCTTCTCTAAGGCAGCAATAACTTCTTCATTAGAAGCTTCATGTATATATAGAAGAGCTGGCAGAGGGATTTCCCTCCTAGTTCCTGCATTGCAATTGGTTGGAATTCAAAACCTTCTTTGACCACTGACCTTCTCTCTTGATTGGTCCACCAAATCTGATAGCAGGATCACAAAATAAATCTGGACTTGAATCTGATTGGCTCAGAAATAAAATGGAGATTTTCTTTTTCTTGATTGGTTGGAGTAGCGATGATGCTTCTTGGTTAAGGAGCTCCACCAAATCTATATTTTGATAAGCCAGTATGAAGTAGACCTTCATGTGTAATTCTCTGATTGGTCCATGGCAGCAGAAAGACCCAAAACAATGTTCCCTTTAAAAATATGTATTTTTACTATGGCAGATAAGGATAGGTCTCTGTCCTAGGTACCTTTCTTGGACTGAAGTCCCATTAGTTATGACCAAAAAGCATAGTACAGAAAAGCTGACCTTTCCTACATCGGGTATCTGCCAAAAAAGTTCTCCCAAAAAGTTGTACTACAGCCTCATGATGCAGAGGACAGTGGTCAGTCCTAGGAACCTTCTCAAGACCTCAAAAGATGTATTTTTGGAGGTTTGCATTTGCTATTTTTGTGTCCTGGATGATCTTCGAAGCAACTACGGTTTTGACAGAAAAGGGCTGAAAGTCTTCTGATGCGTTGACGCATCAGGATCATGGCGTCGATGCAGCTTCATAAATCTTTGATCTGTTGGCGTGCTTGAGCTTCATAGGGTCGACGCAGGATGGGGAATGCGTCGACGTTGTCTTGGTGAAGGCTGTTTACAATGGCTTCTGGAAGACAATTACGTCGATGCCCTGAGCAGGGTGCATTGACACATCTGCTTGGAGATGCGTTTAAGCTGGCTTCTATGAGACCCTGGCGTCGGCACCCTGAAACGATGGGGTCGATGCATCCTTCAGACTTGGCGTTTACAATGCTTTCTGTGAAGCTCCTTGCGTCAACTCGAGCATGGGGTCGACGCATCCCATGATGGATGCTGGTGTTGACTTCTGCTAGAGCTTGATGGCGTCGACGCATCCTTTCGTAGGGTCGATGCAGTCTTATGCAGTTTTGATTTTTCCTTGGATTCTGAGCATACCTATGCCTTGATTTTTCCTTGGATTCTGAGAATACCTATGCCTTTGCAACTTGAGTTTCTTCCAACCTTGATTGGCTCTTGTTCCTTTACAATTATGTGGCATGAAATCAACCTTACCATGCTGCTCCAAAGCATCAAATCACATGAAATCATGTTATGATATCTTCACACTGCTCGGACTTTGACCTGAACTACAAGAGTGTTGACATCATCAAATGCAAATAAGACTCATCAAAGAGTCATAGTCAGACATCATCAAAATAATAGAATCAAGCATGTTCCACACATGCCCAACATTCACCCCCTTTTTGATGATGGCAACTATGAGTCATTATGAGTTCATTATGAGTCATCTCTTAAAAAAATACAATCAAGAAATAGGCAATTATGACTCATCAAAAACTTCGCCCCCTTCGCCATCGGCAAAGAGGGCTTAGATTAAAGCCATTTTAAATAACAGAATATGCAACTATGAGTCATTATAATGTTACATGCCATGAGTTCTAGAGCACATGGTGTGATAAGGATTTAAATGTAAAACTCAAGCAAGCGAGCAGATAGCCAGATATGCATTTAATAGTGATGTAGAAGTGAAGAGCCAAAACTTAAATGCCAAGAGTTCTGGAGTAACTAAATGCAAGAGTAGATTATTGGGTCCCTTCTTGTTGTTGGGTCCCATGGCTTGGTAGAAACAGATCACACAAATTAGCATCGAATGTCATGAAGTCATAGAAAAGCATCATAGACTGAATCATGAGAGGTATGTGCGGAAATGTCCAAGGGTCGATAAGGTAGGTATATGCAAGATATTTGAAAATAGCAAGAAGATGCAATCAAATAGCAATTCGACAACCATTGAGCTGATTTGGTTTTCAGAGTTTCAAAAATTTTGGTTTTATATTTTCATATTTTTAAGTTATCTATGCAATGCATGGAGGAAGGAAATGCAAACCAACCATTTACATGAAGAGACTTGATACCAATTACTTAGAGAGGTGATGTGTAATATCCCAGACCTTTCGGATCCTTCTTTGTGGGTCCCGTATCTGATTTTTCAGAGTGTCCGACTCCGTTATGTCCAAAATTTTGTTTCGGACATCTTTCATGTTCGGATCGGCACGATCCGGAGTTGTTTCGGAGGCCCGGAAGCGTTCCGCGGCTTTTCCACGCGTGTTTTCTGATTTTCGGTGTGTGTTCCGGCAATTCCTTCGGAACCTCGCTGCGGGTGAACCGGGTCGTTCACCTGGGCACGAGTGGTACCGTTGCGATTGGTGCGTTCCGAGGATTCCGGAAACGTAATTTTCCATTTTTCGATATTTTCTGGATTTTCTATAAATACCCCCCTATTTTCTCTCTCTCCCCTACCTTCTCTTTCTTCTTCTTCTTCCTCCTCTGTTTCCTCCCACCGTGAGCTCTCCCTCTCCCTCTCTCTCTCCCATTCGACCGCGGCGAGCTCCCTTCCGGCTACAGACGGCGGCGGGGCAACGGCGCGACGACATGGGTGACAGCGAGGCGATCTCGTGGGCATGCGGCGAGCGTGGGAAGCATGAAGAGGCGAGGTTTTCTAAAGCGATTTCTTGCGTTCGTGGTCGATTCGGCGGAGCATTTGCTCCATTGAGGTACGGTGACGTTCCCTAGCTCCCCGCCGTTCATTTTTGTGATTTATAGGCTGAGGGGAGGCCGAGAGGGGTGTGATTGAGCGGGTTTGGGGTTTTCCATGATTTGGGGAGAGCTCGCCCGATCTATGGATTTGATGCATGATTTTACATTTTGATGGCCTAGAATCATGCTAGGGGTCCCCAGGGGTCTTCCCCGTTGATTTCCCCCTCTCCGGTGGAGGCATGGGGGCGTGGTTGGAGTTTTTGGGCCTTTCCCGCCGTTTCGCAGTCGGGCAAGTGTAACGATCCTTCCAGGGACCGTCACACAGTGCGACGCGCCTGGGTGGGTGCGTCACATGCCCTTTGTTAGCCAGCTGGGGTTAGGGACTGTGACGGTCCCACGATAGACCGCTACAGGCGTGTGACGCGCCTGGGTTGGGCCGTCAGAGGCATCCGACCGTTGGCATGTGACCGTTATTTTTGACCGTTGGGGGTCAAGGTATGTGACGCACCATGCCTGGCGTGTCACATCCTTATGACGGCCCAGGATGGGTGCGTTAGGGCGCTTTTGAGCGTTTGAAACCCCAGGCGGTGTGACGCTCCTGGTGTGGACCATCACACCCCGTCACCCGCCTGCGTGGGGGCGTCACAGTCTGTAACGCGCCAGGGCAGGCGCGTTATGCTTTGCTTTGCGCTGGGAGCGTGACGGCCGGCGTCGGACCGTCAGGTATCTGTGACGGTCCAGCCTAGGACCGTCAGGCTTCCTGTGACGGTCCCGCCTAGACCGTCACGTGCCTGTGACGGTCCAGGGGTGGACCGGCATGCTCCTGGTTGCCCCGAGAGGGTTGCAACCCCATTTTTAGTCCGACTGTGGTCACCGTGCGACGGGGCCGGTACGTGGGGTGGTCCCCGTACGTCATCGGATGCGGACGTTGTTTTCCGTTGACTTGAGAGTCTACTCCTTCAGTGACCCTCCACTAGTCGTAGCCTACCAATACGCGGTGCTGGTCGTACCAGGGAGTGGTGTACGGGCTACCCTTAGAGATGGTTTGTGGACTGGTTGCCATCGGGCCCCACGTCTTACAGCCAGAGTCCGGCTGAGGGGAAAATCGGTCAGAGGGCCAGACCAGGGACGTGCGGTCTGTGTGTGCACACGTGGTTGGGGGCGGTTGGACCCATGTCGACGCGCGTGACCCCAGCTAGTCACTTGTTTGTGGTTACTTGTGCGGTGTTCGTGCCTTGGGTAGGCGCTACCACGTCAGGCAGTTCACCTGCGGTGCGGTGTAAGTCGTCAGGGGATGCTACCGGCTGTGCTTCTAGTGGGAGGTACTCCTGTCGAGTACGGAGTGTCAGACTTTCAGTTTTGTGACTTCGACCTTCGGGTTTTCCTTGCTGGGTCGAACGTTGAGCTTCGATTGTCTCACCGTGGTAGGTGTGCCGGTTTACGTGCCATAGGACCTTTGTTTTTTAGAGTACAAGGCTTTCCTTTCTGAGGTACTCTCCTACCGCTAGCGTGGTGGTTTCCCGTTTTATGACGTGGGGTGCGAGTGATCCCTACTGAGTCTTGTTCCGAGACTCATTCCCTGCGTGTTTTCACCGTGTTTCAGGTGAGGCGCCGCCCCAGGGGAGCGCGTCTGGGGTGCAGCGTGGTGCGGGTGCCCAGAGGTAGTGCCAGAGGTCAGAGCCAGGGTATGCCCCGTGTAGCTGTACTTTTTTTTCTTGTCTCTGTGCTAGTTGTGGACTACTACTATTGTTGTTATTTATATCTTGTGGAGCATGTATTATGTAAACTGTTAAATTATTTCCTACTTAATATTATAACTGTTTAATTCTACAATTATTTGTGATACTTGTGTAGTCTCCACACCATTCCTTTAACCCTTCCGAGTCTTCGGGCTCGTGGGTGGTGATGCGAGTCTCGGGTTATCGGGCCTTCCCGGTAATCGGATTCTCGGGTCATTACAGCTGGTATCAGAGCAGGGGTTGTGGGATTGCACGAGAATCATAAGTGATTGTAGTGGTCCACTAGTCCACAACGATGATGTATAGATGACGCTGACATTGGGCATCGTGCATTTTCTTGACCTTGCTATTTTTGTGTTTTCTGTCTTTTGGTTCAGGAGCGAGTATGGCGCCGAGGCGGAGCACTCGCTCTCCGCAGGGGCAGTCGGCTGGAGGTCAGAAGATCCAGCAAGGGGTCTAGAGGGACCAGGAGGAGCATAGTAGAGCGCCACCAGCGGCCACCGAGGCAGTGGATACTGCGAGGTTTCCGGGGGCCGAGGATTTCTTCCGTGGCATGTACCAGCTTATGTCTCAGTAGTTCGGTGGAGAGGCTGCTGAGGGCTTGTCTGCTAAGGGTGGGCCAGGCCGAGCAGTGAGGGACTTCGTGCAGTTCTATCCACCTTACTTCAGCGGCCAGCCAAACCCTGATGTGGCTCATGATTGGCTTGATGAGATGGAGCGGGTGTTCAGTTCTGTGAAGAGTGCTGCCGAGGACAGAGTGGTGTTGGCCTCCAACCAGTTGCAGTGTACGGCTCGGAAGTGGTGGTATTCCGAGTGGAAGACGTCTTTTCAGCCTCGTCCACTTGAGTAGGTCGAGTGGGACGACTTCGTAAGTGCTTTCGAGCGTACGTATTGTCCAGACTATGTTGCTACGCAGCAGATGCGGGAGTTTCTAGAGCTGGTGCATGGCGACATGTCTGTGTTGCAGTACAGGGGCCGGTTCGTCGAGCTGGGTCGGTATGCACCTCACATCATGGAGCATGAGAGGGTGAAGACCGCGCAGTTCGTTTAGGGCTTGGGGCAGGAGCTGAGGCACCATCTGATCGTGAACGTGGCCACTGATCTAGAGACAGCGTCTCGTGTTGCGGCTTCTTTGGAGATAGATATAAAGAGGACCCGAGGACCGATCAGCCAGGGGCAGTCTTTGTTAGGTCGCAGTCAGCAGTCGGCTACCCAGTAGTATGGTTCCTTCCAACATGCATCAGGTGGTTCGGGAGTGCCGGCACCGGCAGCGTCGGTGACGGGATCTGCGTCTTTTGGCATGAAGGTCAAGAAGTTTTTCAAGAAAGGGTTCGGTAAGAAGAAGTCCAAGGATCAGGGGCAAGCTTCGCCAGGTAGTGTACAGCAGCCGATTCCCTTGCAGCGTCAGGGATCAGTGGGTGGGTCGCAAGTGCCGTGTCCACGGTGTAGTGGGTTCCACCCAGGCAGGTAGTGCACAGAGCCGATCATCTATTTTCGGTGTGACCAGCCAAGGCACATGGCGCGTGACTGTCTTTAGAGGCAGCCGCAGCAGCAGAGGCAGCATCAACAGCAGCAGGGACAGTATCCGCCGCTACCCAGGTCAGCCAGTGTGGGAGACAGGCAGAGAGCTCAAGGCCAGATCACGCACATGACTAGGGTACAGGCAGTGGCGTCGCAGCTCGTGCAAGGTACCGTTCAGGTTTTAGGTTGCGTGGCTCGGGTTTTGTTTGATTCTGGCGCGTCTCATTCGTTTATTTCGGAGGATTTCACACTGAGCATCGAGGAGTCGGTGGCCCAGTTGTCTTGTGATTTGGCAGTGGAGCTGCCTTCGGGTTATTTCATGGTCACCCCGTATTGCTTCGATCAGGTTCCGGTTTGGATCGATGGGCAGAGTATGCCAGGCAGGTTGTATGCGTTGCAGCTTCGGAATTATGATGTGATTCTAGGCATGGATTGGCTCGAGACTCATGGAGCGGTGGTGGATTGTGGAATGAAGAGGGTCTACTTCCAACATCCGAGCATGCGGACCTTCTATTTCCAAGGTATCTGTTCCATCTCTTCTCGATTCCTCATCTATGTTATTCGAGCTCGTCGATTGCTTGACTCTGGTTGTCAGGGTTTTCTCGCGTCCGTGGTTGTGACTGAACGGATAGAGCCGAATGTCGAGGACGTTCCGGTGGTGTGCGAGTTTCTCGACGTTTTTCCCGAGGAATTGCCTGGGTTACCTTCCCAGCGGGAGATCGAATTTGTGATCGAGGTTGTGCCTGGTACGGGACCTTTGGCGAAGGCTCCCTACCGTATGGCCCCCGCTGAGTTGAGGGAGTTGAGGGTGCAGTTGCAGGAGCTGCTGGCCAAGGGGTATATTCATCCTAGCTTTTCCCCTTGGGGTGCGCCCGTGTTGTTTGTGAAGAAGAAGGACGGTAGCTTGCGGCTGTGCATTGACTATCGACAGCTGAATGAAGTGACCATTAAGAACAAGTATCCGTTGCCACGGATTGATGATTTGTTCGACCAGCTTCAGTCTGCGCGAGTGTTCTCGCGGATTGATTTGCGGTCCGGTTACTATCAGTTGAGAATTCGTGAGTCCGATGTGGAGAAGACTACGTTCAGTACGAGGTACGGGCATTATGAGTTTTTGGTGATGCCGTTCGGGCTCACCAATGCCCCTGTAGCCTTCATGGACTTGATGCAGAGGGTGTTTCGTCCGTATTTGGACCAGTTCGTGGTCATATTCGTGGACGACATCCTTGTTTATTCATGGTCTGTCGAGGAGCACGCGTACCATTTGGGTGTGGTGCTGCAGACGTTGCGAGATCACCAATTGTATGCGAAGCTCAGCAAGTGCGAATTCTGGCTCTGCGAGGTGCACTTTCTGGGGCACGTGATTTCTGGTGATGGCATTTCCGTGGACCCCGCCATGGTTGAGGCAGTAATGCAGTGGCCGAGGCCGAGGTCTGTGACGGAGATCCGGAGTTTCTTGGGGCTTGCGGGCTATTATCGCCGGTTTATCCAGGATTTTTCTCGCATTGCGGCCCCGATGACTAGACTCACGCGGAAGGATGTACCTTTCGTCTGGTCTGAGGAGTGTGAGCGGAGCTTCAGGGAACTGAAGAGATTGCTCACCTCGGCTCCGGTGTTGGTTTTACCTTCTGGCTCGGGAGGTTTTGTGGTGTGTACAGATGCTTCCAGGGTCGGATTGGGTGCTGTGTTGATGCAGCATGGTAGAGTGGTGGCTTATGCGTCTCGACAGCTAAAGCCCCATGAGGAGAACTACCCTACCTATGACCTTGAGTTGGCGACGGTGATCTTCGCGCTGAAGATCTGGAGGCATTATCTATATGGTGAGAAGTTCGAGGTGTTCACTGACCATCAGAGTTTGAGATATGTGTTCTCGCAGAGGGACCTAAACCTCAGGCAAAGGCTTTGGATGGAGTTCATGAAGGATTATGACTTCACCCTGTCTTATCAGTCGGGCAGGATGAATGTCGTCGCTGATGCCTTGAGTCGGAAGGTCGTGGTCAGTGCCTTGATGTTGAGGAAGTGGAGGCTCTGGGAACAAGTGCTCGAAGTATCTTTCAGGCTCAAGATTCCCCAAGAGCCAGGGTTGGCAGTGCTTGCGAGTCTGATTGTCACTCTTGCTATCCGTCGTCAGGTGACAGAGGCTCAGCATGCGGACCCCGAGTTGCCCCAGATTTTGGCGATGACTGATGTGGAGCTCGGCGAGGACGGTGCTGCGAGGTTTTTGTGGCAGGCTGTACGTCCCAGCGGAGGAGCAGGTCTGCCGTGCGGTGTTGTGCGAGGCTCATGGGAGCAGGTACACCGTACACCCGGGTGCGACAAAGATGTATCGGAACTTACGGAGACAGTTCTGGTGGCCTGGCATGAAGAGAGATGTCACCGAGTTTGTGGCCAGGTGCCTGATCTGTCAGCAGGTGAAGGCGGAGCCTCAGCGACCGACAGGTACTCTCCAACCCTTGGATGTTCCAGCGTGGAAGTGGGACCACGTGACCACATATTTTATGGTGGGGTTGCCGAGGACCCCGAGTGGGCAGGATAGTATTTGGTTGTTGGTGGATAGGCTGATGAAGATGACTGGGTTGTTACCGGTCAAAGTCAGCTGGAGCGTGTCCAAGTTGGCTCGCCTTTATGTGGAGAGGATCATTCCGTTGCATGGGGTTTCCATTTCGATCGTGTCGGATCGGGATCCGCACTTCACTTCTGGATTCTGGAGGAGTTTCCAGCGAGCTCTTGGCACGGAGTTGGCTTTTAGCTCGGCGTATCATCCTTAGTCCGATGGTCAGTCTAAGAGGACAATTCAGACTTTGGAGGACATGCTGAGATCCTGCTGCCTGGAGTGGCATGGGAGTTGGATTCATCACCTGCTGTTGGTGGAGTTTGCCTATAACAATAGCTATCATTCGAGCATTGGTATGGCTCCTTATGAGGCTTTGTATGGGCATCCTTTTCGGACTCCACTTGATTGGTTTGAGGTTGGTGAGCGTGTTTTGACGGGACCAGAGTTGGTGCAGCAATGTGTGGATGTGGTGCACCTGGTTCATCAGAACATGTTGGCGGCCTAGAGTCGGCAGAAGAGTTATGCCGACCGGAGGAGGCAGCCCCTCGAGTTCGCCGTGGGCGATCGTGTGTTCTTGAGAGTTTTTTCGATGAAGGGGGTGATGCGTTTTGGACGGCGTGGGAAGCTGAGTCCCCGCTATATTGGTCCTTTTGTGATTTTGGAGCGCATCGGTGAGGTTGCTTATCGGTTGTAGTTACCCCCTGAGTTGGCGTCGGTGCATGACGTGTTCCACGTCTCAATGTTGCGGAAGTATATGCCCGATGACTCTCATGTGCTCGAAGTTTCTGTTTAGCCCGAGATGACTCCAGATCTTTCTCTCCCAGAGTTTCCGATCCGCGTGGAGGATAGGCGAGAGCAGCGCCTGCGGAACAAGGTCATCCCCTTGGTTAAGGTGGTGTGGCAGTGGCACTATGGTGGTGAGGCTTCTTGGGAGCGTGAGGACGAGATGCGTCAGTAGTTCCCGAACCTGTTTGAGTGAGTCTTCCTCTTCTTTCCCCTTGGGTTGTTCTCAATTTCGAGGATGAAATTCCTTAAGAGGGAGGGATGTAATATTCCAGACCTTTCAGATCCTTCTTCATGGGTCCCGGATCTGGTTTTTCGAAGTGTCAGGCTTCGTTGTGTCCAAAATTTCGTTTTGGACATCTTTCATGTTCGGATCGGCGCGATCCAGAGTTGTTTCGGAGGCCTGGAAGCGTTCCGCGACTTTTCCGCTCGTGTTTTCTGATTTCTGGTGTGTGTTCCGGCAATTCCTTCGAAACCTCGCTACGGGTGAACCGGGTCGTTCACCTGGGCACGAGTGGTATCGTTGCGATCGGTGCGTTCCGAGGATTTCGGAAACGTAATTTTCCATTTTTTGGTATTTTCTGGATTTTCTATAAATACCCCCCTATTTTCTCTCTCTCCCCCACCTTCTCTTTCTTCTTCTTCTTCCTCCTCCGTTTCCTCCCACCGTGAGCTCTCGCTCTCCCTCTCTCTCTCCCATTCGACCACAACGAGCTCCCTTCCAGCTGCAGACGGCGGCGGGGCGACGGCGCGACGACGTGGGTGACGGCGAGGCGATCTCGTGGGCGTGCGGCGAGCATGGGAAGCGTGAAGAGGCGAGGTTTTCTAAAGTGATTTCTTGCGTTCGTGGTCGATTCGGTGGAGCATTCGCTCCATTGAGGTAGGGTGACGTTCCCTAGCTCCCCGCCGTTCATTTCCATGATTTATAGGCCGAGGGGAGGCCGAGAGGGGCGTGATTGAACGGGTTTATGGTTTTCCATGATTTGGGGAGAGCTCGGCTGATCTATGGATTTGATGCATGATTTTGCGTTTTGATGGCCTAGAATCATGCTAGGGGTCCCCAGGGGTCTTCCCCGTTGATTTCCCCCTCTCCGGTAGAGGCATGGGGGCGTGGTTGGAGTTTTTCGGCGTTTCCCGCCGTTTTGCCGTCGGGCGAGTGTAACGGTCCTTCCAGGGACCGTCACACAGTGTGACATGCCTGGGTTGGTGCGTCACATGCCCTTTGTTAGCCAGCTGGGGTCAGGGACTTGGACGGTCCCACAATAGACCACCACAGGCGTGTGACGCGCCTGGGTTGGGCCGTCAGAGGCATCCGGCCGTTGGCATGTGACCGTTATTTTTGACCGTTGGGGGTCAAGGTATGTGACGCACCAGGCCTGGCATGTCACATCCTTATGACGGCCCAGGGTGGGTGCGTCAGGGCACTTTTGAGCGTTTGAAACCCCAGGCGGTGTGACGCTCCTGGTGTGGACCGTCACACCCTGTGACGCGCCTGCGTGGGGGTGTCACAGTCTGTAACGTGCCAGGGCAGGGGCGTTACGCTTTGCTTTGCGCTGGGAGCGTGACAGCCGGCGTCGGACCATCAGGTATCTATGACGGTCCAGCCTAGGACCGTCAGGCTTCCTGTGACGGTCCCGCCTAGACCGTCACGTGCCTGTGATGGTCCAGGGGTGGACCGTCAGGCTCCTGGTTGCCCCGAGAGGGTTGCAACCCCATTTTTAGTCCGACTGTGGTCACCGTGCGACGGGGCCGGTATGTGGGGTGGTCCCCGTACGTCGTCGGATGCGGACGTTATTTTTCGTTGACTTGATAGTCTACTCCTTCAGTGACCCTCCACTAGTCGTAGCCTACCAGTACGCGGTGTTGGTCGCACCAGGGAGTGGTGTACGGGCTACCCTTATAGACGGTTTGTGGACTGGTTGCCATCGGGCCCCACGTCTTGTAGCCAGAGTCTGGCTGAAGGAAAAACCGGTTAGAGGGCCAGACCAGGGACGCGCGGTCTGTGTGTGCACATGTGGTTGGGGGCGGTTGGACCCACGTCGACGCGCGTGACCCCAGCTAGTCACTTGTTTGTGGTTACTTGTGCGGTGTTCGTGCCTTGGGTAGGCGCTACCACGTCAGGCAGTTCACCTGCGGTGTGGTGTAAGTTGTCAGGGTACGCTATCGACTGTGCTTCTAGTGGGAGGTACTCCTGTCGAGTACGGAGTGTCAGACTGTCAGTTTTGGGACTTCGACCTTCGGGTTTTCCTTGCCGGGTCGACCGTTGAGCTTTGGTTGTCTCACCGTGGTAGGTGTGCCGGTTTACGTGCCATAGGACCTTTGTTTTGTAGAGTACAGGGCTTTCCTTTCCGAGGTACTCTCCTACCGCTAGCGTAGTGGTTTCCCGTTTTACGAGGTGGGGTGCGAGTGATCCCTACTGAGTCTTGTTCCGAGACTCATTCCCTGCGTGTTTTCACCGTGTTTCAGGTGAGGCGTCGCCCCAGGGGAGCGCGTCTGGGGTGTAGCGTGGTGCGGGTGCCCAGAGGTAGTGCCAGAGGTCAGAGCCGGGGTATGCCCCGTGTAGTTATACTTTTTTTTCTTGTCTCTATGCTAGTTGTGGACTACTACTGTTGTTGTTATTTATATCTTGTGGACCATGTATTATGTAAACTGTTAAATTATTTCCTGCTTAATATTATAACTGTTTAGTTCTACAATTATTTGTTATACTTGTGTAGTCTCCACACCATTCTTTTAACCCTTCCGAGTCTTCGGGCTCGTGGGTGGCGATGCGAGTCTCGGGTTATCGGGCCTTCCCGGTAATCGGATTCTCGGGTCGTTACATGATGCTTTCATAGCAGCCAGGAGAGTCTATCACAGAAGGTCCAGAGATAGCAAACAACATTAGAGCAAATATCATCTAGAAGTCAATTTGTCTTAAGGGCAATGACAGGACATCCAGATAAAAGTCTGGACACAAGGGGTCGACCCTTGGGGTCGACACCTGAATACTAGGGTCCTAGATAGAACTGGACCCGGAGAGGGTCGACTTTAGGAGTCGACAATTGGAATTGGAGAAGAGCCAGATCCAAGAAATCTGAGGATGGGAGTACTTCATCTTGAAGCCACGTTCATAAATGCAGAGTTAGAGATTATTCAGAATCTTCATTTATAGAATTTCAATGATGAAGCCCTTATCTTCAGATTGGTTTAAATTTGATGAATTCTAAGTTTCTCAAAAATAAGTATTTGAAAATTTCTGCATTCAAAATTAATAGAAATGAACCAATATTACATACAGAGATCATGTTAACCTCCTTTCATCCTACTCATGCAATTCTATTATCCCCTTTGAAAGAAACTACAATAAGTATTGAGGTTAAACACTAGAAGTTCCCGATTTTATCCACGGGGTGTTACCATTTTCAGATTTTTCTCTTGATACCAAATGTTACTGTTTTTTTTTCAAGAGCATTCAAGTGTGGCATGCACCTTTTGACATGAGGATGCATGTTGATCAGACGCCAACATCCCTAGTTACTCAGTGTAGCTCACCATTCTGCTTCAATTAGAACAGAGGTAGCAAGGCACTTTATGACCTTGTCCACTCCACTTCATTGATGAAGGGACTCAGTTTCTCAGTGAAATAATCGCCATTGCTCTGTCTTAGGGCACTGAACTTAATACACACCTTTTTATGTAAGGATATATGTTTATCAGACGCCAATATCCCCAGTTACTCAGTATGACTGAAGTTCATTGCTTTCATCAAGTGTAGCCCTTTTTGGAGTTTTCATATTTGATTGATGTTTAAAAATAATACTATAAAGAAGTTCTTTAATCAAAGATACATTTGTACTTAAGATAAACTTTCAGATTTAAGGAAGACATAACGTGTCAAAACATGAAACACTAGTTTAGGCCCATTAAGTCTGAATACAGCCACTTTCAAGATCATTTAGCTTTAAAACTTCAGAAGTCATTAAATTTAAACCAACAGTTTTCATGTCGTGGGTAAACATAGAACTCCACAAAGGAAGAATTTTCTTTTAGAATATACTCTGATAAATGAACTCAGCAATAGATAGAAATTCTCCCAAGAGTTCAAGGCGTTCAAAGAGTTTGGAGTATTAATGAGATTCAAATTTCAAAACATCTCAGACCCAAGATGGAACACATCAAATCGTATATAAGAGCTAAGGAATACATGGAATGCACTTTGGTAGATGAATGGAAGTAGACACTGCACACTTCTCCTGAGTATGTGCAGTGAGCTCAGATGTTGTAAACAAAGGTGAGCACTGATCAAATCGAGGATTAGGATTGAAAGAATTGAACGAATTAACAAAGGTATAGCATTAATGGCACTCCAATTCAGGGTAGACCTTCGAATCTGCTCCCTTGTCCAAACTTCTTCATCTTCAGGCAGATCGAAGGGTCCCTTGCTAACTACCTTCCAAATCTCATAGTCCTTGGCACGTAGAAACACTTGCATACGGTTCTTCCAGTATGCGTAGTTGGATCCGTCGAAGTAGGGTGGCTTACTGACGGATTGTCCCTCTGCAGTCAAACCGCTAGCATCCATAGTGACTAACCTCTTCGGGATGTGAAGCCCTACAGAAGAGTTAGGCTCTGATACCAAGTGATGGATGAGAAAATGATTTGATCTAGAGAGGGGTGAATAGATCTACCCCAAATTAAAAGCACGATTAAGAAGATGAATGCGGAATTAAAGCTACTTAATCACACCAACCACAGTAAACCACTGAATTAATAGAAATTGTAGTCAAGTGTTATGTAAGAATTATCAATAGAAATGATGACTGAATTCAAATTGACAGATAAATCCCAACAGCAGCAGAAATGAATTGCAGACATATGAGATGTGAAGTGGTACTTGGCGGAGGTTGGACTCAATGAGTCTCCTCACGCAAGAGAGGCTACTTTTCAGATAAGTTTAACCTATCCTTCAAGCAGTATCTTTTAATATACCTTCTTCACTCTCACGAAAGCTCAATATATCAACCAAGAGAAGCAAGATAACATACATATGTATATATGGAGCAATCACAAACCATCAAGCATAAACACAAGATTTTTAGGAGGTTCGATCTCCTATAGAGATCTACGTCCACCCCTTACTCAACCGAGTAAGGATTCACTGCTGATACACAGCTTAAGTTTGTTGATCCACAACTTCGGGGAACAAGTTCCCTACACCCTGCTGAGCCTTATAGCTTCGCTATCCAGAGGAATCCACCTTTGCCGCTGGGCCTTACAGCTTGCCAACAACCGCTGATGCAAAGCTTAAATCAAAGAGAATGATAATACGAGAACAAGGAAATCAAGACAAGAGAAAAACAAAATGTAGCTCAAATTGAGCGATCGAACTTTGGTTTTGAACCAGAAGCCAGAACAAATACCAAATCTCTCAAACTCACAAATCGCTCACGATACTCTGCTTTCTCCTCCACTTACTCAGATCCCTATCTCTCTCTCTTGATCTTGCTGGAACTCTCCTTTGACTTCGCTGCTACTCCTCTCTCTCTGCCCTCTAATCCTCTAATGCTTTAGCTTCTCTCTGCGGCTTCGCTCTCTCAGATTTTCCCACACCCAAATTTTGGGCGACTATCTTCCTTTTATAGGTAACAGGCAATCGGCGTGTGGTCCCTGTTAGGGTGCTATGCACAGATTAAGAGGGGGGTGAATGAATCCCCGTTCAAAAATTTGCTTCGATTCAGAACTATTATAGAGGAATAAAACTATTGCAGAGTTAGAACTCTCAAATGGATTAATCAAGTTAAAAACTCTCCAGAAGACAATTATGAGCCCAAGCAGGATGACTGACTCACACAAGATTGCAGGTCGATCAGATTCAAATCACAAGATTGCTCAATGAACTCTTGCCACGAAGCACACTAAGTAAGATCTTCTACTAACACATTCAGTCAAACACCTAACACTAATACCAAACTCAAATAGAAATCACACAGGAAGGCTTTAGATATAGAACGCTTAAAGAACCTGTGAAGGGGGATAGATGATAGGGAAATGCACACCACAAGCAAACCACTACACACAGAATTTTTAGATGGTTCGGCCAGACCCACAGGACCCATAGTCTGCCTACATCAACCCCTCACCCCAAACCGGAGTGAGGCTTCCCTTGCAAAAGCAAGAACCGCCGATTCAGTCTGCAACAGACATTGCCAAACAGCTTGGACCAAGGGAGACAAATCCCTCAACCTGATCTTGCTACCCCCAAGATCAGCACCCTAGATCTACTACCCACAGAACTAGAACCAGAGATGAATCTCCCTTCCTCTAAACAGGAGGGAAACCGTGAGTGACACCCATCCATGCACAACCGGAGACCGAAGTCTCCCTTCCTCTGAAACCCAAAGGGAAACCACAAGTGACACCCCGTCACTTACAAACAAGAGGTCACTGACCTCTCTTCCTCCACACCAGAGGGAACCCACAAGTGACACCCAGTCACTTGCAAACCAGAGACACAACCTCCCTTCTCCTGAGTCCACAGGAGGAACCCCGACCTCAAACCAGAGGATCGGAAGAACACTAATGGAAATGCAAAGGGGCAACCAAAAAATCAAAAGGAAAAGCAAAGCAGTAAGCTCCAATGAGCATAGTCATTCTGGATTTGATCCACGAATAGACAAAATGGATCTTCAGGGAAAGCTCTCTCCTCTCCTCTTCTCTTTTCAGTCTCTGGCTCTCTCTTCACTTTTTTGCTCTCTCGCTCTCTCTTCTTTCTTCTCTTCTTTTCTCTAGCGGCACACCTTTCTTCGCTTGGGATTCTTTGATCGTAGAGGATGTCTTTTTATAGGGCTTCAGACCTGGACTCCCACGAGCCTACGTCTTGGGCGTGTGTAGGGCTTGTGCCCCCTTTTCCAAGGAATCCACATGTCAGAATATCAGTCTTCTGGGATTACGTGCCCATCATAGCTAAATCGATCGCCCAACCTTGTTGATTTAATTAAGTCCCTGTAAGAAGGAAAGCATTTGTCAAACATTGACAAAGTCACAGTCAAAGTGCAGTCAAAATGTCAAAAGAAATGCGTTGACATTGTACGTCCTAACATAGACTCTATGCAAGCTAGCACAGACTCTAGCTAACAGCCCAAGCCAACTAACACAGACCTTGGTATGCACAAGGCCCAACTAGCACCGAGGCAAGATATGCATAGACTAGATATGAACGCTTGACACTCTAGCACCGACCTTTGCATGTCTTAGAGGAAAGTATGCACCGACTCTAATATGCACCGACGTGTATATGCAGATAAGCAAAGAATGCTGCACCGACTATAGCATGCACAAACGTGCGCATGAAATGCAACTTGCACAGACCTTATATAGCCTTGGGCAAAGATATGCACCGACCGCTACAGTGAAATGCACAGACCTTAATATGCCTGAGTGAAAAGATGCAGCGACTTGGCCATGCATCGAACATGTTTATGCCTTAAACAAAATATGCACCAACGTTGACAAAACATGCACCGATGTTGATATGCATAAGCACAACATGTGCAGACTTTATAGGATGCGTGCGCCAATAGAAACTGCACTGACCTTCTAACAGCACTAAGAGAGATATGCACTGACTTGTTATATGAGCTACATGAACTAGCACGGACCTATGCATGCAACACAAAAGATTACACCGACTTTGCATGAGCAAGCTATAGGAAATAGCACGGACCTATGCATGTTCTATGTGCAAAAATATGCACAGACCTAAAAACTACACCGACCTTGTTATGTAAACACACAAGGCAATACTTGCACCGACGTGTTTATGCCTTAGGTACAAACAAGTACCGACCTTATATGTAAGCAACACAAGACATGCACTGAGGTAAACAATGCACCGAGCTCTAACGTGTGAACAGTAACGTGCACAGACTATAAATAGTGGATAGCACGGACCTTATGTGCACGATGCAAAGACTTGCACCGACCTACATGCGAGCCGAAGCTTGCACCGGCCTGTGCGAGCCAAGGATTGCACCGACCTGAACAGTGAAGTGCACATACTTCATATGTGCTAGAAAGCAAAATAGCATCGACCTCATGTGCACTACTACAGTGAATAGCATCGACCTTGACCCTATTCTCACCATATGCACAGACCTATATCCAGGTGATGCAGACTTGAATATGTATGCACAGACCTTGAATGCATGCTGTCTATACTAGCATTGACCTTGAACTGTTCGATGAAATGACCTTGTGTATGCACAATGAACAGCTAGCATGGACCTTATGTGCATATGACTTAACAACCTAATAAAAAATGCATATATCATGCAAATGAATATCATGCAAATGAATATGATGACAACATTAATGCACATAAATCAATGCACATCAATCAATTCTCATTAATGCACATTGCAATGACCAGATGCATCATCATTCAATCTTTCATGCAAACACATGATGACTTATAGTGTTTGCTATCATCAAAACCACAGGGGCACAATAATCTCCCCCTTTTTGATGATGGCAACACTATGAGTCATGAAGATAAAGCAAGATGCTGACAGACAAACTAATAAAGCAAGATGCTATCAACATGCTGACAGACAAACTATTCTCCCCCTTTGACTTCATCATAAAGAAGATAGTTTGATAAGCTATGCTCCCCCATACCAAAAGAGCCTAAACAGTTAGAGAAGAACATACACAACATGTAACCCTACTCACCCTAAAAATGTGAGGTGAAAAGAAGTGAGAATAGGGTATGATGAAGGACAGCCAAGAAGGAGGGTCAAGTAGATTAATCTCCCCCTTAATGCCATAAACATGTTGATCTGACAATTTCCCTCTCTGACAAAGCAGAGGTATTAGAGCGGAAGAAGTGATAAGCATCAATCAGCAAAAAACACAGGGAAAATCAAGGATAAGTTCTGTTCAGAATGAATGTTATCAATGATTAAATGGCAGTGAGCAGAAGAATGCCGAATGAGCTTCAAACACATAAGTAATTCAATACGATTTTCAAAGAGATACCAAATTCATAAATCAAATAGTAAGTATTTTGGAGTCTTCCATGATAAGGGTTTATGAATGAACGTTATTGAACTATATGGTTTAAACATGATGTATACACGGTTTCCCAATAAAGTTCAGTACTCATATCTGAAATCAATTCTAATAAGAGTGAACCAAGCCCTCATATTTACATCTAGATTAACCTCCCTACATCTTACACAATCTATTTCAATGACTTCTTTAGGAAAAATAGTCATTAGTATTGAGGTTAAATAATTTGACATTTCTTAATTTTCACCTTTTGGGTTCAGCAGAATTTTATTTTCTTTTAAAATTTTAGAACAGTCAGGAATAATGCATGCCTTTCGTCGTAAAGGTAGACGCTGATTAGACGCCAGTACCCCTAGCTTACTCAGCAGAATGTACCATTCTGTTTCAGGTATAGGTGTCACCTTTTTACGTAAGGGTACACATTTACCAGACGCAGGTACCCCTAGTTACTCAGTGAAACTAACCTTTGTTAATTTTCTGAACAGAGTTAGCCAAGAAGCATCATGACATTCGGTCTATTGATTTTGACAAGGATCCTAGTTTCTCAGCGCATTTGGCCATTGCTCTGCCATTGCATAACTGAATTAACATTTAGACACAGCTACCCATAAGGTTTTGAAGAAAGACTTGTTTAAAAACAATACAAATTTCTTGCATTTCAACCAAATAGGTCATGATTTCAAAAGTGCATATTACAGAAGATTTTTCAAAATGTAACATGAAACGGTTGGTTAAAATTTATTAAAACATGATTCAGATATTTTTCAAGACATTCAAAAATAAACTCAATGAATACATTAAACTTAAACCAATAAGATATTTTAGACATTCATAATTCTTTATAATCAAAAATTCCTTATAGACAAGATTTCCAAATTTATGAATGAGGTACGCAAATTGAAATCTTCCTGAAATTCAGAAGGATCAAGAAAGGATTCAGAAGCAGTCGACTTAACAACATAACCAGCAATTAAAACATGCATCATATGTGAGAACATTTGAAGTTCATGCATGTTGCAGAGAAGGCCAAGATTGCATCAGGCAAATGCAAGAGCATCAATAGATTTCAGACTCAAGAAGAGTATCAGTGCAGATTAGTTTAGAAAGTTTAGATGGAAGTGACACTAACTGATGCCTGTTGTTGATGTATGTTGCAGAAGGAGCAAGGATTACAGAATGAGTAAAAATATGGTTAGACAATAAAGGTTTCGGATGATTGAATGAGTAATTCAAGTTGGCCGAAATAAATAGAAAGGAAGCAGATGAAAAACCATACAATTCAAAAGTTGATTTATATGCTCCCCCTGACAAGATGCACTCAATCTTTTGGAATTTTCAATGTGAATGATATGCAATTAGCTCATGTATGCATATGCATTGATTCTTTTTCACAGAATGCATTGACCCATCATATATAAAATGACAACCATGCAAAGAGTTAAACTAACCAAATATGCATGAAGCACAAGAATTAACTTGACAGACTCCCCCTATCTAGATCCCATGATTGACAACCCTGAATGCAGCATATGTATGCATCAAATGCAGTCAACCCTTTAATCTCATATATGCATAGATCAAACAGCAAGTGCATGAACTGAAAAGAATGCAAATGTCAGATGCAGTTGTGGATATGTATGCATGAGATCTTAATTGACATATTAAGCATGATGTTCAGCTAAAAGAAAATTCAGGTGAACAAGCATGTAAATAGTAGAGTTGGGGTTTTACCTTACTTGAGCGCCTTGATTTATTAAACCCCCTTTTTATTCTCCATCCCAAGGCACTCCTACAAACAGCATCTCATTTTGCATTCTTAGGAACCCATGTCTCCTTGGGTCCTTTAGTGATAGTAGCACCTTTGAATGGTGCTCTCCTCATTTTCAACACTTGAGAGTCATCAAACCTCATCAAATAGCAGTTAGACATGGAATGTCCTAACTGTCCACAGTAATAACAAGAGATAATAGATTTTAAATTCTTTTTATGCATATTGTCATAAGCAGGGAATCTATGTGCATTAACATGAAGAATTTTGTTATTTGCATGAACATGTTGTTTTCCAGAACCTGTCGACCAGCATTCAGAAGCTTGGTGCCCAGGTTTTCCACATTCAAAACATGCATGAATCTTTCCTATAAAGGTAGATTTATTCCTACCAAAATCATTTCTATTTGCAGTGAATTTAACAAATTCAAAGTCAAATCTCTTTCCCTGGGCATGCCAACAGTTAGAGGCTCGGTGGCCATACTTACCACAGCGAGAGCATGCAATGTGCTTGCCTCTAGAACCAAGGTTACTTCTATCAGAAACATGGTTCACATGAAATTTGTTATAACCAGAATCATTTCCTTTTCCAAGAAATTTAACAAATTCAGACTTGAGTTTCTTCTCCTGAGCATGCCAACAAAAAGCAACAATGTGGCCCATCTTACCACAGTGATAACAATGATTTTTTTTATTTTGAAACTCATGATTTCTGACATGAGTTTTCCTAGCATGCATTTTACTACCTTCTACGTCATCTTTTTCCATCAATCTACACTCATTCATCAAATGGCTGAGTCTACCGCAATAATGGCATGAAATTCTCTTCTTGTGTGCATGAATATGTATGTTGGTATTGTGGACATCATGCACACTTTTAAAATGAGTGTGTGTAGGCTCGTTCTGCAAATTCTCATTTCCTTCAGCTTTTCCAGTAGGTTTCTGACTTTTCTGAATAGTAGCTAGATTTGAATTTTTCTGTGCAGTGATTTGAAAAACCAATGGAGTTTTGATGCTGGTTTGTTCTGAGCTACTTACAAATGATGTATGAATTTTGTTTCCAAAGCTCTTCTTATTTACTGGATTATACCCCAGCCCCTCTTTTTGAAAATTCACTTTCATCCCCAGTAGCTTATCCAAATTATCTTGACCTTCAACAAATCTAGATAAAGAATTCTTTAGGTCCTTAATCTCATCTTCCAGGGATACAATATGTAATTCATAACCAGCAATTTCTTGTTCACTACAATTCACACACTCATTTAGCACATCGTTTGCAGTTTTATAGTTCTCAACTTCTTGTTCCAGATTGTGCAATTTTTCAAACTCTTTTATACAGACAGATTTTCCTTTTTCTATGACAAGAAGTCTCTCTGACATAGCAGTGTTCCACTACTTCATTTTTTCAATCTCTTTAATCAATTTGACATTATCTGATTTCAGATTTTCAGTTTCTTCAACACAGCTTTTATCAATTTTTATTGAGTTCATTTTCTCATTCAACTCTTCCTCTATCTGTTCAGATTCAATTTTCTTGTCAAGCAATTCTTTATTTTCTTCTCTTAATGAGGCAACAAGATCCTTGTACCATTCAAGATCAAAATGGAGTGATTCATTTAATTCTTTCAAAAATGGACAAGCATTGCAAGCAGATTTACCAGAACATATTGTTTCAGCCTGGAGTTTTTCACATTGTTTCCTAAGACATTCATTTTCAGATTTTAGAACATCCAATTCAGAGCTAACACACTCAAATTCTTTCAACAGTTTTTCATTCTGAACTAAATTATTAACATGACCCTGATCATCATCAATCGAGCTAAGTTTTTCTTTTAGTTCAGAAATTTCACATACAAGTTCTTGATTTTCTTCTTTAAATAAGCCAATTTGTTTCTTAAGCACTTGGACATCAGACAAGCATGCATCATAGGATTGTTTCCGTTTTAAGTAATTTTCACATGAGGACTCTGAACTATTCAGATCGATTTTCTTTTTCAATTTTTATATTGTTTTCTTAACATCTCATATGACTCTAGCAACTCACCATATGCATCATGCCAATCATCTAAAGTATAATTCTCGAAGGGGTTTACCTCATCATCATCCTCTTCTTCATTTTGGTTGCTACTTTGATTACTTCCGTTAGCCATCACAGCTATCCTCATTTCTCCTATGAGCTAGCTTCAGCTTATCCAGAATGTCCTTAGCAGACCTGCAGTAATGAAAGCAAGAATGTTGGGCCTTGTCAGTAGCTGCTTTCATTAGATTGAAAACTTTCTGATTTTCTCCAAGCTTTGATCTGTTACTGTTAGTCCATTTAGACTCTTTCTTTGGTAATCTGTGAGGACCGTGTGAAATTAATTTCCACAGATTAGGATTAATCAGTTTTACATAATTATGCAGACTACTAAGCCACGAATTAAAATTAGACCCATTGAAAACCGGTGGATAAGCCATGGATCTAAACAGCATAGGATGACAAAAACAAACCGGCAACCGTATATGTACCACAAAAATGTAGGATCTACTACAGATCGTTGGATCTAGGCAATCAGAACCTGCTCTGATACCAATTGTTAGGGTGCTAGGCACGGATTCAGAGGGGGGGGGGTGAATGAATCCCCATTCAAAGATTTGCTTCGATTCAGAACTATTATAGCGGAATAAAACTATTGCAGAGTTAGAACTCTCAAATGGATTAATCAAGTTAAAAACTCTCCAGAAGACAATTAGAAGCCCAAGCAGGATGACTGACTCACACAAGATTGCAGTTCGATCAGATTCAACTCACAAGATTGCTCAATGAACTCTTGCCATGAAGCACACGAAGTAAGATATTCTACTAACACTTTCAGTCAAACACTTAACACCAATACCAAACTCAAACAGAAATCACACAGGAAGGCTTTAGATATAGAACGCTTAAACAACCTATGAAGGGGGATAGATGATAGGGAAATGCACACCACAGGCAAACCACTACACACAGGATTTTTAGGTGGTTCGGCCAGACCCACAGTCTGCTTACGTCCACCCCTCACCCCAAACTGGAGTGAGGCTTCCCTTGCAAAAGCAAGAACCGCAGACTCAATCTGCAACAGACGCTGCCAAACAGCTTGGACCGAGGGAGACAAATCTCTCAACCTGATCTTGCTACTCACAAGATCAGCACCCTAGCTTTGCTACCCACAGAACTAGAACCGAGATGAATCTCCCTTCGTCCAAACTGGAGGGAAACCGTGAGCGACACCCAGCCACTCACAATCGGAGACCGAAGTCTCCCTTCCTCTGAAACCCAGAGGGAAACCAGAAGTGACACCCCGTCACTTGCAAACCGGAGGTCACAGACCTCTCTTCCTCCACATCAGAGGGAACCCACAAGTGACACCCAGTCACTTGCAAACCGGAGACACAGTCTCCCTTCTCCTGAGTCCACAGGAGGAACCCCGACCTCAAACTAGAGGATCGGAAGAACACTAATGGAAATGCAAAGGGGCAATCGAAAAATCAAAAGGAAAAGCAAAAATAGTAACCTCCAATGAGCATAGTCGTTCTGGATTTGATCCACGAACAGACAAAATGGATCTTCAGGGAAAGCTCTCTCCTCTCCTCTTCTCTTCTCAGTCTCTGGCTCTCTCTTCACTTCTTAGCTCTCTCGCTCTCTCTTCTTTCTTCTCTTCTTTTCTCTGGCGGCACACCTTTCTTCGCTTGGGGTTCTTTGATCGCAGAGGATGTCTTTTTATAGGGCTTCAGACCTGTACTCCCACGAGCTCATGCCTTGGGCGTGTGTAGGGCTTGTGCCCCCTTTTCCAAGGAATCCACGTGTCAGAATATCAGTCTTCTGGGATTACGTGCCCATCATAGCTAAATCAATTGCCCAACCTTGTTGAGTTAATTAAGTCCCTGTAAGAAGGAAAGCATTTGTCAAACATTGACAAAGTCACAGTCATCAAAACGTCAAATCTAATGCATTGACATTGTACATCCTAACACAGACTCTATGCAAGCTAGCACAGACTCTAGCTAACAGCCCAAGCCAACTAACACAGACCTTGGTATGCACAAGGTGCAACTAGCACCGAGGCAAGATATGCACAGACTAGATATGAACGCTTGACACTCTAGCACCGACCTTTGCATGTCTTAGAGGAAAGTATGCACCGACTCTAATATGTGTTAGCGCAGCAAGAGTGATATAGAAGGGGGGGGATGAATAGATCACTCCCTATTTAAACAACTTCAGCGGAAAATCACTACTTCGAAAATCACCCTACCGAATATAGCTAAACAAAATAGCCAATGCAGTGAGAAACTAAAACAGAGTAATAAGATGCGATTAGAATAGGCCGTCCACACACAAGCACACTGCCAAGCAGATAGAGAGCATCAACGATTGCAGCAAATCACAGAGGAGACAAGAGATTTTAAGGTGGTTCGATTGTAGTCCACAATCTACATCCACCCCTCACTCCAACTAGAGTAAGGATTCCACTAGCCAATGCTAGAAACCTGCAGACTCAGTCCGCGAACAATGTGCTGCTACACAGCTTGAATAACCAAGGGAAACAAATCCCTCAACCAAACTCTGCTACCCACAGAGCTTGGAACCTGTTCCAGCTACCAACTAGAACAGAACCGGAGATAGCTCTCCCTTCCTCCAACCTGGAGGGAACCTGCTAATGACAACCCGTCACTAGCAGAACTAGAGATCTACGATCTCTCTTCCTCTGTAGCCTAGAGGGAAACCGGAGTAACACTCCCTTCCTCCAAACACCGGAGGGTAACAACTCAAGATCAGATATGTGAAGAAATAAAAGGAAAAATAGAAATGCAAACAAGAACAACGATGAACACAAATCGTTTCAGAAAAATCAAATACAAATGTAGCTTCCGAAGAAGCAGATTAGGCTCTTCTCTCTCACTCAGACTTTTCTCTCACAGGACTGCTCTCTAATCTTTTCTCTCTATCTTCTTTCTGGAACGTGGAGGCTCTCTCTCTTTTCGTCTTCTGCTCAGGAATTCTGCTCTTAGGCTTTTTCTCCAGTTCAGTCAGTCTCTTCACAGAGGGCACCCTTTATATGGCTTTCGACCTGAGTTTCAGGCCTTCACACGAGAGAGTCTTGTTCCCTCCCTTTCCAGAGCCTTCTCGGATCACGTGCCAGGTATCATCCTTGGTTCACGTGCCCAATCATTGACCTGTATCACCTGCAGGCTGAGACAAAGAATTGTGATTAGTTAGTTCAGTCAGATACGAATGTATAGACTTTAGGATATCAGATTAAGTGTGTACACTGAGGGAGTGTATAAACTTGTGAGACTTCAAGCAACTCAGTGTATAGACTAGCTGAAGAATGCATTAGCACAAAGGATGAAATGTGTGGACTTCTGTGAAGTGTATGAGGCCCTTCGAGTGTAAAGACTCAGGGATGCCAAATAGTGATGGGGCACAGCCCAAAGACCACTAAATATGATGAGATGACCCTAGGACTTAGACCCGCAAGCATACAAGCGCTCAATGATTCTCACAATGACGATTTTTGCTCACCCGATTCACACGTTCACCCGGTGGGTCCGGGAGATAATGATGAAGGTCCGGGGCGGGACCCAATTGTTCTAATGGACTTACAATGCTAGGGCTGACCCCAAATGAGTCTAGGATACCCAACTTTGTGGGCGTCTGGCCCGCAAGGCGGGGGCTTGGTCGCACTCACTCACGGTCCGCGGTGGACACTAACAAAATAGCATGCAAGTTCGAGCCCTCTTCTCACCGCCGACAAGCAATCAAAGCAATACTAAACTAGCAGGAATAAGGCTACTAAGGATAGTATCAGAAGCTCACCTGATCGGTGTGAAGACACCGATCCCGATCGGAGACGAGGGCGCGCCGGGAGGCGAGGGTATGCACCCGATCGCCGCGGCGATGTAGCTTGACCTAAAATTGCAAACGGTACAGCACTACTCCTCACGCAGGAGGGGTGATCTTAGGGTGGGGGTTATGCTTAATACATTCAAAACTACCTCCACGCAGGGAGGGGCCTTCAGCCGGCCAAGCGGGGTGGGGAGAGATGCAAAGGAAACCGAGTTTCCGAGCTTCGCCGATTCTGTCTAGCTTCTATAATTCTGGATAGGGAGTCGATGTTCATGCAGCCAATAAATCCACCGAGCTCAGAATCTGATGAGACTTGCGCCAAAAGATTGCTAACCGGAGAGGGGTGCGGCTTGAATTTTTGGACGACGTTCTGAACTGGGGGCTGACTGCTCCGGTGACTGGAAGATGGATGCAGCTCTGGTCTCTGGCCGAGCTCAGTCTGAAACAGCAGGTTGCAGAAGCGGGCACGGTCGCTCCTGAGCTCCAAATCTGGCACCGCTGAACTCGTTGGAATCGTATACGAGTCTACTTTGCATCAAAACAATCGGGGAAGTCTTCTGATATTGGAGATGAGCTGGGTGTCCAGAGAAGTGGACGGTGGTCGGGGCAGACTGTTAGGAGGCAGATCGGCGTGGTTGTGGTAGAAAATTGGTATCTCTGGTTGTCGAATGCCGAACGGGATTCCGCCTTCTGTTCCTGGACGCTGACAGGGGGAGGAAGAACTTTGTAGAAGACCCTGAAGGCTGAATCCTTCAAGGTTCGTCGTGGGAGAGCCTTCTCTGCCGCTCTGGCTTCTGGTCTGAGAAGTTCTGCACAGTCAGAGAAGAATGGTGATTGCGGACAGCACCGAGCTCGGATGCCGACGAAACCACCTTGCCTTGAAATCTCTCTGGAAGAACTTTCTAGAGATGTAGGCCTTGACACCAGGAGGAGCAGGGAGAGGCCGGGGAAGACGCGACTTCAGAGCCTCCTTCTGCTGCCTGCGACCTGCTACTTGAAGCTTCAATCTTTGCAAGAACAAGGGGAGGGGTAAGGGGAGTAGCACAGCTAGGGGTGTTGGCTGAGGGTTTGGGGAGGGGGAGGGATGTGGTTAGGGCTCCCAATGGGTCCTAGTGGGGAAGGGATGGATGGAGAGGGGGCTGAAGCTGCTGGAGGTGGAGGTGGAGAGGTGGGTGTGCACAAGAGAGAGGGTGTGGGAGGGAGAAGGTGGGGGCGAACTTGGCTTGAGGGGGAGGGGTATGGGGCGGCCTAGGTAGTGGAGGGAAGGTTCAAATTCAAAATTTGGCCTTGGGAGGGGTGGGATTTGTGTGGGGAAGTGGGGGGATTGTGTTGGGAGGTGGAAGAGTTGCTTTGGGACAAGGAGGGGGAGTAAATGAGGGGTTATGGGGAAGAGGAGGGCCTTAATGGAAGTGGGTGAGGTAGTGGAGGTGGTTGGGGGTTGGAGTAAGTGAGGGGGAAGGAGGAGAGAGAGGGAGGGTCGAACTCCCCTTGGGAGAGAGAGAGAGTGAGAGAGAGAGTGAGGGAAAGAGAGTAAGAGAGAGATATTTAAGAGGTAAAAGGAAGTGGTTTTTTCAATATTCATCAAAAGTTCAATACAAGAGGAGAGATGGGGCCTATATATAGGCAACCATTCTTTACATGACCAAAATACCCTTGACAATAAGATAAAAGACCGAGCATATCCTAGACTCAATCCTATGGGCCCATAACTAAAGTAATAAGGCCCAATTAAACATAACAAGGGAAATGGACTAAAACCATATGACTCAATAAAGGAAAATACATAAGATAGGACTCAATAAAAAGAAAATACATAAAATGAAACTTGGGAAATGAAGATAACAAGTGTAGACCATGATCAATCCATATCAAGAGTGTGCAGGCGATCAAAGCTAGAGGGGTGTCGGGAGATGCCCTCATCAAATCCCCCAAGTGTGTCACAGTGTGAGAGTGTATAGAGTTGAGGCTTTTCAGCGAGCTCAGTGTATGGACTTGAAGTGCAACAATATGCACTATATGGACTTCAATGTAGACGATGATGTATAGACTTCGAAGAGAACAATGCTTGAAGGCATCGAATGTGTAGACATTGAAACAGCAGTTAAGCAAGTGTTTCAAATGAGAGAATGTATAGACTTGCAGGTTAACTGAGTGTACAGACTTCAACAGTTAGCCAACGAGTGTACAGACTTGCTCTGCCTAAAGCAATGTATAGACTTCAACCCAAAGCCAATGAATGGACTTGGCGTTTTGAAGCATGCAGGTTGTATAGGCTTGAACACTTGCAAGTAGTGTATAGACTTCCTATATGAAGAGCTATGCGATGTATAGACTTAACCAGACTTCACTCGATGTACAAACTTCAAAGTGCAACGTAGGTAAAAGGCTGCCAATGTACAGACTTTGGTAAAGGCATGAGACGTTCTCAAGACGATGAAGTCTGTACAAACTTTACAGTGAATGGATGCTCAATGAGACGCAAGTTGAGACGATGAGCAGTGTATACACTTTGATGCCCAACAGCGATGTATAGACTAGCAAGTGAGACGCTTAGTGAGACGGTGAGCAGTGTATACACTTAGCCTGATGTATAGACTTTGAATTGTGAAAGTAGACTGTATAGACTTGGAGTGTTCGAAGGACCATTGTATAGAGTTGGAATGTTTGAGCCAATGTATAGACTTCTGCAGGGCTGCCAGTGTATCGACTTGTACAGTGCAGCGACTGTGCAGACTTTGAGGCCGAAGACAGTGTGTAGACTTGAGACGCTCGAGGCCACTGTATAGACATGGGGTTCAGCTGAGAATGTATGGACTTTGACGGAGTGAGACAATGTTCAGACTTTGAAGCTACATTGTGGATGTATAGACTTGAATGAGCATGGAGTGTATAGACTTGAAGGTTTGAAGGCGATGTACAGACTTGGAGAGTTGAAGCCGATGTACAGACTTGCAGATGCGAAGCTGATGTACAGACTTTAAAGGCTATGAACAACAAGGCATGCTGTACAGACTTACTCAATCAAGCCGATGTAAAGACTTTGAATGATTTCAACAGAAGAATGTATAGACATGGCCCCTTTCCGGATGTATAGACTTTCAGATAACCAGGCTACAATCCTGTTGTATGGACTTGAATAGAAAGGCCAGTGAATGGACTGACTAAGCTGATTAATGTACTGAGGGGTCGACTAATCAGCAAGGAGGGGTCGACCCACCACTATTCAGACTATGCAGATAGAGTGTAGACAGAGTCAAGTAGAGCATATTATCTGACAACTATATGAACAACACTCATTAACATGATGAAATATGAATTAATCTAGAGATAGAAGATTGATTTATAGTGTGAGACATCATCAAAACCGTAGGGATGTAACAATCTCCCCCTTTTTGATGATGGTAACACTATGAATCAAGCAATATCATGGCATATCAAGCAATTAACTGCAGTTTCAACAAACAAAGCAAATTCAAAGCAAGTGCAAGCACAGACAAATTAACTGCTACTGCAGAGTTCTTTCTTTCACAAAAACCACTCCCCCACAACTCACTCTCAGCTCTTTTCCTCACAAGACAAGTTATTTCCTTGGCTCAAGAACAAATCTCCCCCTAAACTCATGATTTGATCTACTGATATTGCTAAACTTCTCTCCCCCTTTGACATCAGCAAAAGGAAATGCAGAATATATGAAAGTGCTGGCAACATGAGGACGAAGGGCAGTAACTGCTTAGTGCAGAAAGTCATGAGTAGGTCTTAAGAGAATAAGTGAGGTTCTAAACTCAAGTGAAGATTCTATAAACCCCAGTACACAATAGAGACATAGAATGATGGAAAGGTTTATCAGCATATAAAGTGTATGATTTAGAGCAGGAGTTAACAAGTATGGCCTGATATAGCTGAGCATTCAACTATTCTACAAGACAGCAAGAGACATATTCAGAGAGGTGTTCTCAAGGTATTGAGGACAAGCAATCCATTAGTTGCACAACAACAAGGAAATTTTTTTTTTTGAGATGATTTTCAAGAAGATCAATGAGTAAGTTGGTGATTCACTCTTTTGACATTAGAGATACACCTTGATTAGAGGCCTGAATCCCCAGTTACTCAGAGTGAGTACCTCATTACTTCCTTTATTTTTTATTATTAAGAAACAGAGTTAGTAACTATGTCGTTTGACTTGAGAAAACACCTTGATTAGAGGCCAGAGTTCCCAATTACTCACCAGCAAGCCACCATTGCTCTGTCATGTCTTCTCATTCATTTTTAAGCATTTGACACCTCATGACATAGGAGAAATATTCATTTCATTGATGAAACTCCCAGTTTCTCAGTGCTCAAAACAAGACATGTTTGTTCAGTTAAGCCCTTGTGTTGAAGAGATAGAACGATTGAAAACAATACCAGAAGGACTATTTCTTGAAGTGAGTCTTGAAGTCTAGATTTCAAGCTGATTGGGTCAGATATCAAGACATACAAGTTTTGGCCTGAACTAGAATTATTAACAATGTAGGAAGATATACCTTTTACAATTAATCCAGATCTCTGACAGAATACTAAAGGAAAGATTCTGACTGGATTTTAGAATCACTGACTTATAGACTTAAGAATTAAGTGACATTCTATTGTCTGAGAGAACCACACTAGATCTGTCATGAAACTCAACAAAGACACATATCTGGTCAAACTTTTTGAATCTGTCAAAGAACTCTTCCTCTCACAGCTTAAGCAGCTCCCCCTCACTCAAAGCAGTCCTGAGAGCTAACCAACAGATAGACAGAACACCCCCGTCACAAAAAGAACAGACTTCACAGTTTGTATAAGCCTAATTCTCTTCTCAGTGTTGTGAATTTTTCATTATCCAAAGGTTTAGTGAAGATGTCAGCAATCTAATTATCTGTGCCTACATGAATCAGTTCAAAATTACTTTTAGAAACCTCATCTCTTATGATATGATGCCTTATCTCTATGTGTTTGGTGCGTGAATGCAAAACAGGATTTTTGGCAAGATTAATGGCACTTGTGTTATCACAATAGATAGGTGTGCACCCCAGGTCTACTTGGTAGTCCTGAAGCTGGTGTTTAATCCATATGACTTGTGTTCCACAGCTCCCTGCAGCTACATATTCAGCTTCTGCAGTGGAGAGGGCCACAAAATATTATTTCTTGGAGCCCCAAGACACTAAACACCCACCCAAAAATTCACAATGACCACTAGTGCTTTTCTTGTCTAGTTTACAGCCTGCATAATCAGCATCTGTGTATGCAACTAAGTTAAATGTGTGTGATGCAGGAAATCATAAACCAAGAGAATGAGTAGCTGACAAATATCTGAATATTCTTTTCACTACAGCTAAATGTAATTCAGTAAGTATAGACTGATACCTTGCACACATTCCTACACTGAATTGTATATCAGGTCTAGAAGCTGTCAAGTATTGAAGAGATCCAATCATACCTCGATAAAGTTTGGCATTTACTTCTTTACCTGTCTCATCTGCATCCAGTGAGGTATTGGTACCTATGGGTGTTGTAATGTGCTTTAGGTTTCCCATACCAAACCTCTTGAACAGTTCCAATGTGTATTTGGTCTGGTTGATGAAGCACCCATCCTCTAGCTGCTGTACCTGCAAGCCAAGAAAGTATTTTAGTTCACCAACCAAACTCATTTCAAATTCAGCAGACATCATTTTAGAAAATTCATCACATAGTTCATGCTTAGTTGATCCAAATACTATGTCATCTACATATACCTGAACTATGATGAGATCTCTATTTGTACCCTTGGTAAATAGAGTTTGATCAACTTTACCTCTTTTGTAGCCCTTACTGATCAGAAATTCAGTCAATCTTTCATACCATGCTCTTGGAGCCTGCTTTAGACCATACAAGGCTTTGTTTAACCTGAAGACTTGGTTAGGTTGAGGAGAAAATTAAAATCCAGGGGGTTGTTCAACAAAAACTTCTTCCTTAATGACTCCATTTAAAAAAGCACTTTTAACATCCATTTGTTGGAGTTTTATGTTCTTTGAGCATGCAAAAGCAAGCAACAATCTTATAGCCTCCATCCTAGCAACAGGTGCATAGGATTCATCAAAATCTACACCAAATTCCTGACAGTAGCCCTTGGCTACTAATCTGGCCTTATTCCATGAGATGACTCCATCTTCATTCATTTTATTTTTGAACACCCACGTAGTTCCTATGATATTAACATTATCTGGTCTTGGAACAAGTTCCCAGACATTATTTCTTTCGAACTGGCCTAATTCCTCACTCATGGCATTGACCCAAGCTTGATCAGCCAAGGCCTCTTCTATTGATTTGGGTTCAATTTGTGAGACTAAAGTAATTAAGTCTTCATTATTCACATTCCTAAAATGAGACCTAGTCCGAAGAGGATCTTCAGGATTGCCAATGACATTATCTATCGGATGGTCTTTAAGAAATCTAACATTGGTTGAAGACTCACCTGTTTCTCTTGGCCCTTCCTGATTGAGGGGATTTGTTGTTCCACTTGGCTGAGTCTTCTCTTCTTCTTGGTCTTCTAGGAATTCCTCATCATGATTGGAGTCCCTGTCAAAATTTTTAATGTTAGACACACATTTCTTTTCACTGAAAATAATGTGTGGAGACTCTTCCACTTTCTGATCTGATATGTTAAATACCCTATATGCCCTTGACACTTCAAAGTAACCTAAGAATATTCCAGGGGAGCTTTTAGCTTCAAACTTGTCTAAATCTTTCTTGTCATTGTTATGAATAAAAAATTTTGTTCCAAAAATTCTGAAATGAAACAAGTTTGGTTTCTTACCTTTTAGAAGCTCATAGGGTGTTTTCTTGTGAATGGGTCTTACCATGGCCTTGTTGATTATGTAAGTTGCTGTATTGGCCGCTTCTGCCCAAAACCTTCTTGGTAACTTACTTTCAATCAGCATGGTTCGGGCCATCTCCACCGCAGTTCTATTTCTTCTTTCTACAATCCCATTCTGTTCAGGTGTCCTGGGAGAAGAAAACCTATGAGTTAGTCCCTCTCTTTCACAAAGATTAGAAAACATGGAGTTTTCAAACTCACCTCCATGATCAGATTGAATAGTACAGATCTTTTGTTTTCCTTCTTGTTTGACCTTATTGAAAAATAGATTAAACTTTTGAAATGCATCACTTTTATTTGCTAAGAAGAATATCCATGAATATCTAGAGAAGTCATCTATGATGACATAGCCAAACTTGTTTCCATTAAGACTCTGAGTTCTAGTGGGACCGAAAAGGTCCATATGGAGAAGTTCCTTTGGTCTAGAAGACAATGGCTCAGATCTTAATTTAAAGGAATTTCTGGTCTGTTTGCCTAGAGCACAGGCATCACATGATTTTGATATAGAATTGAATTTAATTCTAGGCATGCCTCTAACTAAATCATGCTTGACCAATTTATTTAAAGTAGTAAAGCTAGCATGACCTAGACGTCTATGCCATTCAAAAACATCATTTTCAGAATTGGCAGATAAACAAATATTAGATTCAGATTCCTCATCTAAGTCTACTATGTAGACATTATTGATCCTGTTGGCTACAAATTTAACCACATCAGAATTTATTTCAAAGATTTTGCATGAATTATCATCAAATACAACCCTGTGACCCTTGTCACATAACTGACTAATGCTAATCAGGTTGTGTTGAAGACCTTCCACAAGTAGAACTTTTTCAATGGAGTTTGTGGAAGACTTACCCACTGTACCAACTCCAATAATCTTACCTTTGTTCTTTCCTCCAAACTTGACCAGACCCCCTACCTTCATCTCTATCTTGCTGAACTTGGATCGGTCTCCTGTCATGTGCTTGGAGCAGCCACTGTCGAGGTACCACTTGTTGTCTTCAGCTGCCAGGCCGACCTACACAACAAAGTCAAGCAAAGTGATTTGGAACCCAAGATGAGTTGGGTCCAAAGACATTGTTCAATTCTCTGATCAAGTGTTTAGGAATCCAGATTTGCTTTAACAATGTTTTCTCTGGCACCTTTACTTCTGTTTTATTGAAATTATAGCCGGTTGGTCTGGAAAAGTAAGTTTTATTCCATTCATTAGGCTTGCCATTTCTAGAATATCTCCTGTAAGTTTGTTGATCAGCAGATTTTTGAAGATGATGATCATTTCTCCAGTAGGTCCTCTTTGGACCCATTTGATTGTAGTACTTCCATCTTTTCTTCTGATCCCCTTGCTTGATCCATTTATCATTTATGTTCTGATTTATGGGCTTAGTGAAATTTTTCATAAAATTCATTCCCATTTTAAAATGTTGATCAGCACTGTTTTTAGAATTTTCCTTCTGACCTTGAGTTCCCTTACTGCTGTTTGAGCTGGATGGTGTGTCCAGCTTTTCTTTTCCCTTCTCTGGGCAGAAGGTAATGGTTTTGAATTGTAAGGGTCTTTTGTTAGATGGGTCATAGCCTAGACCCTCCTTATTGAAATTAACCCTAGCCCCCAGTATTGCATCCAAACTGGATTTTCCTTGGACAAACTTTTCCAAGACTTTCTGTTTGTCTTCCAGCTCCTTTTGAAGGGACTCAGAATTTTTTAGAAGTTCACCATTGACTTTCTTAACATCTTCGTATTTTTCTGAGTTCACTCTACTTTCATTTAAGCTTTCTTCAATTCATATTTTGAGTTCATTCAGCTGATTTTGACTGTCCTGGTTTTCTTCCTTGAGCTTATCATTTTCTTTTCTTAGTGAGGTCATTTCTTCTAGTTGCTCTTTTAGTTTCTAATTTTCCTCACAGACCTGGGTTTGTTCTTCAACAGTGGTATTAAGTTTTCTTTTCAGAACTCTATGCTCTTTACTGAGAGAATTAAACTTATCTAACAATTCACCATAAGCATCCTCCCAGTCATCAATCGAGAAATTTTCAAAGACAGTTATTACCTCTTCCTCGCTGTTTGCCATTAGGCAAATTCCTTCTTCATATTTCTCTGAGGAAGTGTCTTCAGGATCTTCTTCTTCCTCGCTCCATGTGCAGACCATCGCCTAAGGTTTTTTCTTCTTCTGCACCTTTTTGTTCTTCCTCTGAAAGTAGGGACCCTTCTTCTGAAGATCTGGACACTCGCCTTTCATGTGTCCCTGTCTGTTACAATGAAAACAAGTAAGTCTCTTAGAATTTCTGTCCTTATGATTGCTAGATTCAGCATTCTTGCCAAAGGAATATGGCTTCTTCCTCCTAAAGGTCTTCCCCTTTTTCTTCAAAAATTTTCTGAACTGTCTAGTGAGCATTGCCTGCTCCCCCTGATCGAGATCAGAAAAACCATCAAGCTCGGACTCGGACTCGGGGCTACTACTGCTGTTCCCGCTGTTGCTACCCTTGTTGCGGGATGCCCTTAGGGCTACATTCTTAGCCTTCCTATCACTTCGTTCACCGCCTCCTTTGAAATTCATCTCACAGGTCATGAGGGATCCTATGAGTTCATTCACAGTCAAGGTAGTCAGATCTTTTGACTCTTCAATCACAATGGCCTTAGTGTGCCATGCTGGGGATAAGGATCTAAGAATTTTCCTGACTATGTCTGCCTCAACTAGATCCTTCCCTAGCCCCTTAAGTGTGTTCGTGATGAGGGACAACCTGGCATACATCTCAGTAATATTCTCCTCTGCATTCATCCTAAACAGTTCATACTTAGAGGTCTAGAGGTTTACCTTCGAGGCTTTCACTTGAGCTGTACCTTTGTAGATTAATTACAGCTCATCCCACATTCGCTTGGCAGTCCTGTAGGCAGATATACGGGCATACTCCTCTGGGTGAACAACACACTGGATGATGTTCAGCGCCGTCCAGTTGAGCGAAGATAGCTTGACATGGTCATCTGTCCACGCATCCTTGTTCGGTGGTAGATCATATGGGCCAACCGTGATTACCCTCCACAGCTTGTGGCTCTGTGCTCTGATAAACACTTCCATCCTATTCTTCCAAAACAGATAATTATTACCATCAAAAAATGGAGGGCGACTAATGGATTGACCTTCAGCCATGAAGCTTCTAGGACCATTAGCATTTCCCTGACCATTCGCCCACATGATGCGAACCTGCTCTGATACCAAATGTTAGCGCAGTAAGAGTGATATAGAAGGGGGGGGGATGAATAGATCACTCCCTATTTAAACAACTTCAGCGAAAAATCACTCCTTCGAAAATCACCCTACCGAATATAGCTAAACAAAATAGCCAATGCAGTGAGAAACTAAAACAGAGTAATAAGATGCGATTAGAATAGGCCGTCCACACACAAGCACACTGCCAAGCAGATAGAGAGCATCAACGATTGCAGCAAACCACAGAGGAGACAAGAGATTTTAAGGTGGTTCGATTGTAGTCCACAATCTACATCCACCCCTCACTCCAACTAGAGTAAGGATTCCACTAGCCAATGCTAGAAACCTGCAGACTCAGTCTGCGAACAATGTGCTGCTACACAGCTTGAATAACCAAGGGAAACAAATCCCTCAACCAAACTCTGCTACCCACAGAGCTTGGAGCCTGTTCCAGCTACTAGCTAGAACAGAACCAGAGATAGCTCTCCCTTCCTCCAACCTGGAGGGAACCTGCTAATGACAACCCGTCACTAGCAGAACTAGAGATCTACGATCTCTCTTCCTTTGCAACCCAGAGGGAAACCGGAGTAACACTCCCTTCCTCCAAACACCGGAGGGTAACAACTCAAGATCAGATATGTGAAGAAATAAAAGGAAAAATAGAAATGCAAACAAGAACAACGATGAACACAAATCGTTTCAGAAAAATCAAATACAAATGTAGCTTCCGAAGAAGTAGATTAGGCTCTTCTCTCTCACTCAGACTTTTCTCTCACAGGACTGCTCTCTAATCTTTTCTCTCTATCTTCTTTCTGGAATGTGGAGGCTCTCTCTCTTTTCTTCTTCTACTTAGGAATTCTGCTCTTAGGCTTTTTCTCCAGTTCAGTCCGTCTCTTCGCAGAGGGCACCTTTTATATGGCTTTCGACCTGAGTTTCAGGCCTTCACACGAGAGAGTCTCGTTCCCTCCCTTTCCAGAGCCTTCTCGGATCACATGCCAGGTATCATCCTTGGTTCACGTGCCCAATCATTGACCTGTATCACCTGCAGGCTGAGACAAAGAATTGTGATTAGTTAGTTCAGTCAGATACGAATGTATAGACTTTAGGAAATCAGATTAAGTAAGTGTATACACTGAGGGAGTGTATAGACTTGTGAGACTTCAAGCAAACTTAGTGTATAGACTAGCTGAAGAATGCATTAGCACAAAGGATGAAGTGTGTGGACTTCTGTGAAGTGTATGAGGCCCTTCAAGTGTATAGACTCAGGGATGCCAAATAGGCAAGTGTGTCACAGTGTGAGAGTGTATAGAGTTGAGGCTTTTCAGCGAGCTCAGTGTATGGACTTGAAGTGCAACAATATGCACTGTATGGACTTCAATGTAGACAATGATGTATAGACTTCGAAGAGAACAATGCTTGAAGGCATCGAATGTGTAGACATTGAAACAGCAGTTAAGCAAGTGTTTCAAATGAGAGAATGTATAGACTTGCAGGTTAACTGAGTGTACAGACTTCAACAGTTAGCCAACGAGTGTACATATTTGCTCTGCCTAAAGCAATGTGTAGACTTCAACCCAAAGCCAATGAATGGACTTGGCGTTTTGAAGCATGCAGGCTGTATAGGCTTGAACACTTGCAAGCAGTGTATAGACTTCCTATATGAAGAGCTATGCGATGTATAGACTTAACCAGACTTCACTCGATGTACAAACTTCAAAGTGCAACGTAGGTAAAAGGCTGCCAATGTACAGACTTTGGTAAAGACATGAGACGTTCTCAAGACGATGAAGTCTGTACAGACTTTACAGTGAAAGGATGCTCAGTGAGACGCAAGTTGAGACGATGAGCAGTGTATACACTTTGATGCCCAACAGCGATGTATAGACTAGCAAGTGAGACGCTTAGTGAGACGGTGAGTAGTGTATACACTTAGCCTGATGTATAGACTTTGAATTGTGAAAGCAGACTGTATAGACTTGGAGTGTTCGAAGGACCATTGTACAGAATTGGAATGTTTGAGCCAATGTATAGACTTCTGCAGGGCTGCCAGTGTATCGACTTGTACAGTGCAGCGACTGTGCAGACTTTGAGGCCGAAGATAGTGTGTAGACTTGAGACGCTCGAGGGCACTGTATAGACATGGGGTTCAGCTGAGAATGTATGGACTTTGACGGAGTGAGACAATGTTCAGACTTTGAAGCTACATTGTGGATATATAGACTTGAATGAGCATGGAGTGTATAGACTTGAAGGTCTGAAGGCGATGTACAGACTTGGAGAGTTGAAGCCGATGTACGACTTGCAGATGCGAAGCTGATGTACAGACTTTAAAGGCTATCAACAACAAGGCATGCTGTACAGACTTACTCAATCAAGCCGATGTAAAGACTTTGAATGATTTCAACGGAAGAATGTATAGACATGGCCCCTTTCCGGATGTATAGACTTTCAGATAACCAGGCTACAGTCCTGTTGTATGGACTTGAATAGAAAGGCCAGTGAATGGACTGACTAAGCTGATTAATGTACTGAGGGGTCAACTCATCAGCAAGGAGGGGTCGACCCACCACTGTTCAGACTATGCAGACAGAGTGTAGACCGAGTCAAGTAGAGCATATTATCTGACAACCATATGAACAGCACTTATTAACATGATGAAACATGAATTAATCTAGAGATTGAAGATTGATTTATAGTGTGAGACATCATCAAAACCGTAGGGATGCAACAATATGCACCGACGTGTATATGCAGATAAGCAAAGAATGCTGCACCGACTATAGCATGCACAAATGTGGGATGCGCATGAAATGCAACTTGCACGGACCTTATATAGCCTTGGGCAAAGATGTGCACCGACCGCTACAGTGAAATGCACAGACCTTAATATGCCTGAGCGAAAAGATGCACCGACTTGGCCATGCATCGAACATGTTTATGCCTTAAACAAAATATGCACCAACGTTGACAAAACATGCACCGATGTTGATATGCATAAGCACAACATGCACAAAATTTATAGGATTCATGCACCAACAGAAACTACACTGATCGTCTAACAGCACTAAGAGAGATATGCATTGACTTGTTATGTGAGCTATAGGAACTAGCACGGACCTTTGCATGCAACACAAAAGATTACACCGACTTTGCATGAGCAAGCTATAGGAAATAGCACGGACCTATGCATATGCTATGTGCAAAAATATGCACGAACCTAAAAACTGCACCGACCTTGTTATGTAAACACACAAGGCAATACTTGCACCGACGTGTTTATGCCTTAGGTACAAACATGTACCGACCTTATATGTAAGCAACACAAGACATGCACCGAGGTAAATAATGCACCGAGCTCTAACATGTGAACAGTAACGTGCACAGACTATAAACAGTGGATAGCACGGACCTTATGTGCACGATGCAAAGACTTGCACCGACCTACATGCGAGCCAAAGCTTGCATCGGCCTGTGCGAGCCAAGGATTGCACCGACCTGAACAGTGAAGTGCACAGACTTCATATGTGCTAGAAAGCAAAATAACATCGACCTCATGTGCACTACTACAGTGAATAGCATCGACCTTGACCCTATTCTCACCATATGCACAGACCTATATCCAGGTGACGCAGACTTGAACATGTATGCACAGACCTTGTCTAAGCTGGCTATCATGATGTGCACGGACCTTGAATGCATGCTGTCTATACAAGCATTGACCTTGAACTGTTCGATGAAATGACCTTGTGTATGCACAATGAACAGCTAGCATGGACCTTATGTGCATATGACTTAATAACCTAATAGAAAATGCATATATCATGCAAATGAATATGATGCCAACATTAATGCACATAAATCAATGCACATTAATCAATTCTCATTAATGCACAATGCAATGACCAAATGCATCATCATTCAATCTTTCATGTAAACACATGATGACTTATAGTGTTTGCTATCATCAAAACCACAGGGGCACAACAGTCACCACGTTCCCGCCAAAAATTTCACTCATATCTGATCCTTCAAGGTTCCATGCTTCAGAATCTCAGCATTGTAGTTGTCCATGTGGCAGGATCATATGTTCCGTTCCTAGCCTCGGATCACGTGCCATTAACCTGGTACTTTGACTTCCACATGAGATAAGTTCACAGGTTGTCAGTACACCCAGCATATGTTTGACTATGTGACTGACCTGGCAAATAGACGGGAGTGTTAGCTTTTAGCACACGGAGAATGCTGCTAGCATCGACTTTATATGCATGCGACACGAGACTAGCATCGACCTTATATATGCTGCATAGTAATGTGCACCAACTATATGCAGACTGTCTAAATGTGCACTGACCTTCTATCGAACGAACATGAATGTGCACTGACCTTATATGCAGTCACTATCTAAATGTGCACCGATGTTACATACTGAACAACAAAATGTGTACCGACCCTAGCGAGCAGACTAACCAAATGTGCATCGACCTTCTATTGATGGAACAAGAATATGCACCGACCTTGGTTAGCACTGGATGAAAATGTGCACAGACCTTAGTTATGTACGATGCAAAACATGCACCGACCTGATATGCTGCTAGTGAAGACGTGCACCGACCTTAGTTATGTGCGATGCAAAACATGCACCGACCTGATATGCTGCTAGTGAAGACATGCACCGACCTTATTTATGCACGATACAAAACATGCACTGACCTGATATGCTGCTAGTGAAGACATGCACCAACCTTAGTTATTTACGATGCAAAATATGCACCGACCTGATATGCAAGCATGAGCACTAGTGTTGACCATAGCTCATTTCAGACAGAGTATACATTGAGCTTATTATGCAAAATGAACACATGCACTGACTTTATATATGCAGAAGTGACTTAGCAATAATTTTGACTAAAGTAAATTCATCAAAATGATCAGTATTGCAAGAGTCATAATAAAGTCAGCCAAATCAACCATATTGTTGCCAATCACTCAAAACACAACAAACTCCACACAGATCATCAAATCCAGAGGAGACACAATAGCAAAATTTTTGGCGGGAACGTGGTGACCACACGCCGATTGCCTGCTGCGTATAAAAGGAAGATAGTCACCCAAAATTTGGGCATGGGAAAATAGAGAGAGCGAAGCAACAGAGAGAAGAAAAAGCATTAGAGGATTAGAGGGCAAAGAGAGAGGAGCAGTAGCGAAGTCAAAGGAGAGTTCCAACAAGATCAAGAGAGAGAGAGAGATAGAGATCGGAGTAAGTGGAGGAGAAAGCAGAGTATCATGAGCGATTTGTGAGTTTGAGAGATTTGGTATTTGTCATAGCTTCAGGTTCAAAACCAAAGTCAGATCGCTTAGGTTTTTCTCTTGTCTTGATTTCCTTGTTCTCGTATTATCATTCTCTTTGATTTAAGCTGTGCATCAGCAGTTGTTGGCAAGCTGTAAGGCCCAACAGCAGAGGTGGATTCGTCTGGGTAGCGAAGCTGTAAGGCTTAGTAGGGTGTAGGGAACTTGTTCCCCGAAGTTGTGGATCAACAGACTTAAGCTATGTATCAACATGAATCCTTACTCGGTTGAGTAAGGGGTGGACGTAGATCTCTGTAGGAGATCGAAACACCTAAAAATCTTGTGTCTATGCTTGATGGTTTATGATTGCTGCATATATACATCTGTCTGTTATATTGCTTCTCTTGGTTGATATATTGAGCTTTCGTGAGAGTGAAGAAGGTATATTAAAAGATACTACTCGAAGGATAGGTTAAACTTATTTGAAAAGCAGCCTCTCTTGCGTGAGGAGACTCATTGAGTCCAACCTTCACCAAGTACCTCTTAACATCTCATCTGTCTGCAATTCATTTCTATTACTGTTGGGATTTATCTGTCAATTTGAATTTAGTCATCCTTTCTATTGATAGTTCTTACATAACACTTGACTATGATTTCTGTTAATCCAGTGGTTTACTGTGGTTGGTGTGATTAAGTAGCTTTAATTCCACATTCATCTTCTTAATCGTGCTTTTAATTTGGGGTAGATCTATTCACCCCCCTCTAGATCTAATCATTTTCCCATCCATCATTATTAAATGCCTCTGCAAGTCCGTTGGTCTGTGGATTACAGGTGGATGATGTCCTCTAATCAATTTTATACTTATCGGCCAGGCTGTAGACCTTATGGTTTATGAAATGGCAACCGTTGTTACAAATAATTCGACTGGGACCCCAAACGGGAATATTATGTTCTGACAGAAGAAACTGGCAACTAGCTCGCCTGTCACTTCTCTTAGTGCCACGGCCTCTGCCCATCTGGAGAAGTAGTCTGTGGCTGCTAAAATATATTTGCACCCTGACAAAGATGTTGGCAAAGGCCCCACCACATCTGTGCCCCATTGGGCAAACATCCAACTTGGGACAGTGGGGTGTAATGGCATTGTTGGCCTCCTGGGCACAGTGGTGTGCTCCTGGCATTTTTGACATGACTTAGCAAACTTGCAGTAGTCATCAAATATAGTGGGCCAATAATAACCCAACTTCTTTATCTCGATCTTCTTTTTCAGACCAGCCTGGCGGGTCCCGACTGACCCGACATGAACTTATTTCATCACCTGCCATGCTTCTTCTGTAGAGATGCAATGGAGTAGAATCTTCTTCTGGGCATCTACCATTATTCGGATTAATGTTACGTTCCTTAACTCGTAAGAGTCCTTGATTCTGAGTAATTTCATTCTCATTCTTTCTCTTTCGGGAGCTGCTGGTGTTGGAACCAGCGTTGGAAGTGCTCTCACCAATCGGGTTGTTGGATTTCCTCCATAGTTGCCACTTCATTTTCTTCTTTATTGGACAGGGCCTTTGTCATGCTAGGGACCTGACGTCTATTGATCACGGTTATATTCAGGCTCGTGTCTGGTGGGATTGCCAATGAACTAGCCAGCTTTGTTAGGGCATCTGCCTGAGCATTTTATCCTTGATTGATGTGTTTGACTTTAATGAAGTAGAATTCCGCCATCAGGCGCAGTGCCAATTGGTGGTAAGGGAGAAGTTCCTGCTTCCACACATCGAACTCTCCTCCCACTTGTTTTACAACCAGCATGGAATCCCCGAATGCCTCAAGCATTCAAATTTCCTTGAACAGAGCAATTTGTAGCCTCATAACCAAGGCCTCATATTCTGCTTTGTTGTTCGTGTAAGGCTTGTTTATTGAGCAGGAGGTATATATGACTTCCCCCGCGGGAGACTTCAGAACTATGCCTGCACCAGCTCTGACTCTAGCTGATTCGGTTGCCGGAGTATCAATTCTAGATGCGCCATCAAAGTACAACTACCACAGAGTGTGCTGCACTTGGTCTGCTTCCAGGGTCTCATCTTCAGGGACTTCTGTCTCTAGCGGACAGTTTTCAGGCACCGGGTGCGCGGCAAAAGAATCTGCGATGACCTTGCCTTTAACAGCTTTCTGCGGTACATAGGAGATGTCAAACTCCATGAGAATTACCGTCCATTTGCCTAAGCAACCTTTGAGTGCCGGTTGGGATAGGATATACTTCACCGGATCCGCTTTGGATATCAGACTTGTCTCATGCGACAGCATATAGTGCCGAAGTTTCTGCAAAGACAAGTGCCAAGCAGACCTTCTCAATGAAGGTGTATTTCTCCTCAGTTCTAACCAGTCTTTGACTGAGATAGTAAAGAGCTTGTTCTTTTTCTTCTTCATTATTCTGGGCCAGCATTGCCCCTAAGGAGTAGTAGGTTGCCGCTATATACAGAATCAGCGGCCATCCTTTCACCGGTGCGCCAAGTACTGGGGGAGTTTTCAGGTAATCTTTCAGCCTGTCAAGAGCTGTTTGGAATTCTTCATCCCAATAAAAGAGAACATCCTTCATCATCAACTTGTGAAAGGAGTGACACCGACTAGACAAGTTGGATATGAATCGTCGGATATAAGCAAGCCGGCCTTATAGAGATCTCAGCTCGGAAAGGTCCCTTGGCGGAGGTAGCTCTTAAATTGTCTTGACCTTTGCGGGGTCTATTTCAATCCCCCGGTATCTGACAATGAAGCCCAAGAATTTGCCGTTGGACACTCCGAAGGCACACTTCATGGGGTTCATCTTTACTTCATACTGCCTGAGCCTCTGAAATATGACTCGGAGGTCCTACAGATGGTCTTCTTTTCTTTTGGTCTTGACCACCAGATCATCTATGTAGCACTCGACCTTGTGGTAGGGCAGCTCATCAAAAATTCTGGTCATTGCTTGCTGGTAAGTTACACCAGCGTGCTTCAGTCCGAATGACATCCTTTTGTAGTGGTAGATGCCCTTGGCGGTTCGGAAGGCAGTGTGGACCCGGTCATGCTCCGTGATCCATATTTAATTATAACCGGACAAGCCATCCATAAATGACAGAGTTTCATGACCGATTGTAGCATCAATCATAACCTCCGTTATTGGCACCGGAAAGTCATCCTTACGACATGCCTTATTCAGATCTCGAAAGTCTACACATATCCAGATCTGCCCATTCTTCTTTTTCACGGGCACAATATTGGCCAGTCACATGGTATATTGATTCTCTTCGATGATGTAGTGCCCCAGAATTTATATAATAATTTCTGGATTATTTATAAAATTTTCTAAAATTTATTAGGAATTTATAAAAGCTAAATAGACTAATAAAAGGATTATTGGATTAATAAGTCATTATAAGGCCCAATTATGTTAAATAATTAACCTAGCCTATTTAAATAAAATTCAAAAGGTTTAAGGACCAAGCCCATTAAGTTTGGCCCATGTTCTAGAAGGTTATTTAGCATATTTACGTATTTTAAGGATAAATACCATTTTTATGGATAATAATACAGAGAATTAACAAAAGAGTTTGATTGATATTGAACTCTGTGCACGTTGGATGTAGCGGTCTATCGTGCGACCGCCATAGCCATGTAACGTACCAATCTTGATGCGTTACATCTTGTCAGTTCCGTGAAAGAAAGAACGAGCAAAAAGATTAGAACTTTGAGATCTTATCTACAAGAGATCGACTTGGGAGAGTTTATAACATTACTAAGGACTCTTAGGGATTAGGTTCTGGCAAATTAAGGACTCTAGAATCAATCTAATCTTCAAAACCCTATAAATAGAACCTAGTTCTGAACTGAGCGACCCTTACTTTTGGCTCGTGAAGAATCAAGGTAAGGAGATATAATTTCGGGTAAGTTCTTTAGAAGACTTTGTTTAGTATACTTTAGACTAATAGTTCTCCAAACTTCTTGTTAGGAGATCAAGCAACCAAGAAGATTGAAACTTCCAAAGTTGCTGGTTCGACCATAGTAACTCAGGATTCAGAGCAAAAGACCCCTGAAGATCAAGAGATTAAGACGTCTAAACGAGGTAATTAGAATTCAATCCTTTAGAACTTTTTGTTCATCTTAGTTTCATCTTCTTACTCTCAAAATTTCACATCTTTAGGACAAGAGGTTGGAGAGATAGAGCAGCAGGAAGTTGCTGGAAAATCGCTAAAAAAGGAGAACTAGGGCACGTCTTTCAGACTCAAATTAGAAGTTTAAAGCTCAAATAAAAGTGTAAGTTATCTCATGATTTGCAAAAATATCTTGTTAGGGATAAAAGCCCTATGATTATACTTGATTTCATGCATTATAGACTATGAATTCCGTGTTTTAGTGGGTTCATGTATACATACATATTCTTAGCCCAAATCAAAGATCAACGATATTATCTTGTCAATTCACTGCAACCTATGCATCTAGATGACCTTTACTTCATTTTGTCATGATTGGGGTAGTTAAATCTTTTCAAAATATGACATGATTTCAAATCATAGTCTTTTTATTTCATTATACTGTTAGCAGGGACTCTAACGCACCATACTTAGACCATCACAGACTGTAACGGCCTTACGATAAGTCGTCACACTCTCTGTTGTATTTAGATTACTCTATTGTCTCTGACGCACCATAGATGGAGCATTACATTACTGTAACGGACCCTCGATAGACCGTCACAATCACTATGACGCACCCATTCTAGACCGTCAGGGTAATCGTAGATAGAATTAAAAATCAGTCAAGTTAACTTATAAATAAGCCTAGTTATCTAAGTTTTGACCTAATTTCATGTCTTTAAGATTATCTACTGATTCATGATAGAAATTGCATAATTAAGGTATCTTAAGTTAATTTAAGTTATGTTAATTTCATGTGCCAAAATTCTATAGTTTTGTATCTAAATCATGATTTTCCAAAGATGTATTGACGGAGTTTTATCATGATTTCCTATTGTTACACATCCTCTGTCTACCAATAGTGTCATTTCTCTAAGTACAGGGCACATATTCCGATATGTTGTCCATTAGTTCACTTTGTACTGTAGGAACTTTATTCTTGGACATGAGGACCTCTCTATTAGATATTCCTTCCAATAGACTAGGAAATCTTGTTTCAAGGCCTCCGTAATTCTCCGTGAGCCTGGGATTCCCACTAGGACGCCGAGTTGGTTGTACCATTAAAACCCAAGCGATTAGATGACACTATCGATGTTTCTGGTTATCAGTAGTGTAACAGATCTATATTGGACCGTCACGTACATGTAACGGCCCAATATACGACCGTCACATTCAACTAAGTCTGATTTCTTGGTTTGAGATTTAGACTAATGTAACAGCCCAATACTGGAGCGTCACATCATGTAACGGCCCAGTACACGACCGTCACACTGCTTGAGTATTTTCACTCGAGGTTTGACCAAGTATTGATATTCCAAGGTTTCTAGATGGACTCTTGATGATGTAGAACTTATCATATTGATCAAGAAACCTAATATAATGAATGGAAGATAAAGAATGTACTGTTATGCTGCCGATTTATTTCCCTAAGCATAACATAGTATAAGTCATTCTTGATTTCTCATGATTCTTATTAAAACATTCATTCATTGAATTATTGTTATCAAGAGCCTGTTGAAATTGTACATTCTTTGCCATACATTATTATTACATGCGTGGAAAAAGCTTGATTTATACATGAAGATGCGATCGAGCATTGATTGTGTTGAAGGGCTCTATGCTAGTCCCCTCGACTGATTATCGAAAACATACTTTTATAAACCATGGGATATGATGCTACTCACATCGCATTGCGCTGGGAGTACTTTCCTTATAAATAAGTGAAAATCCACAACACAATACAGCATGATTGATGCTTGACTTTCTTGATATTCCATAGAAATTTACGAAGTACTTGCTCATAAGCAAAAGATACTGGAGTGATGATTATGTGGCTTGCTAGTACATTCTCGTTACATTCTTGTTCATGAAAGGCCATATCATGTTCTTATAACATTCTTGCTAGTTCATTCTTGCTCTCATTCTATCTTACATACTTTGGTTTAATCGCATGATTGATCGCATTCTCATGATTTTACCTTATTTCTTTAAAGCTAAAATGTTAATTACTTTAATGATGCCTTCATGTTGATGCGAAGATACCTACTGGGCAAGTGTGCTCATTACCTATTTCTATTCTTTTTCAGGAAATGGAAGTGAGTCAGGTTCGGATTCGGAATGTTCAAGTAGCAGATCCGAGAGTGAATAAAGAATGAGCGAAGACTTATGAAGTTTACATTGTTTAGATCGAGTCCATGTAATTTCTTATTTCTTGAGTCTAGCATGATGGAAGTTGAATTAGTGGTTATATTCGAATATTGGATTTGATTATTAATGAAAGTTGAAGTTGAGTAAATATTGTGCGATTGCATTCTTATGTGTGATTGCCTTGCGCTCTAATCGTTCTTGCTTGTAAGAGGCTTACCATGCCGGTTGTTCGCGTTCCTCGAGCGAGTCTTCCGTTGTAATAAAGGCTCGGGGCGTGACAGTTAAGTTGGTATCAGCGCCTAAGTCTCATGACTTAGGAAGAAGAGTCATGTCATAGGATAAGTCCAAGGTTTAAGGACCCCTACCTATGAACTAAGGAAGAAATTGTCACACCCATGTGAGAATTGGGTAGAACCAGGGATAAGATAGTTAATTAGCTTTAAGATTGATTTTCCTTCCAATTCCACGAGAAATAAGAAGTTGTTATTTTTCTCTCAGGTACCCTATTATTATCATGGCTCATCGCGTAGATTGGAATGGTATGCAACAAACTGTTGCTGGCCTCACTCAGTCATTACAAACCATGGCGCAAGCTGGCGCAGGAGCAAGGGCTGGTGACTTGCATCGCAACTTTCGGAGCTTAAACCCTCAGTGTTTCTATGGTTCTTCTAATCTTGACGAGGCAGAGAACTGGATAGATGAAATGAATTGTATCTTTGATGTTATCCAGTGCACCAATCAAGAGAAGGTGCGTCTCGCAACCTTCCAACTCAATAAAGATGCCTGTACATGGTAGAAGTCGGTTCCGGCACCTCCGGCCGATGCACCTCATGCATGGGATGGTTTTCTTACCCTATTCCGTGCCAAGTACTTTTCTGAGCACGTAAAGGAACGAAAGGCTATGGAGTTCGCCGCTCTTCGGCAAGGGATGATGACGGTTGCTGAATATGAACTGCAATTCTCAAGGCTTGCACCTTACGCACCACATCTTATCAGCACTGATTTATTGAAGGCTAATCGGTTCATGGACGGGTTATGGCCCGGTTTCTTTCAGCAGCTCGGGACCCAAAACATCCGTACTTATGCGGAAATGGTTCAACGAGCGTATTTGTGTAAAAGGACCTTAGAGAAGGTCGAGAAATTAAAAGGGAAAGGAGAATAGTCTAGTCGATGCTCAGATCGGCGTTATAAGAAAGAAAAGTTCAGCATCACGGAGCCCTACAAGAGCCGTGCTAGTAAGAAAAGATCCAAGAATGGGAATGGTGGAAGTTCCCATAAGCAAAAGAAAGTCAAGGAGGAGAAGGAGCAGGTCACCACGGCTTGCACATTTTGTGAAACATTCGGCCATTCGGCTGAGGAGTGTTGGAAGCGCCTCGGCGCCTGTTTACGTTACGAAAGCAGGGAGCATCGCATGCCAGATTGCCCCCTTATGAAGGACCAATCATCTGGTGGAGGACGTAGGAGGCAGGCTCGCCTCAATGCCATCTTAGAAGAAGAGGAAGCGCCCAGGGATGGTGGGCGTATGGAAGGTACTCTTCAAATTTATTCTCGTCCTGCATTTGTACTATTTGACACTGGTGCCTCTCATTCTTTTATCTCCACTACTTTTGTAAAGACATTATCAATTGCATCAGTTCTCTTACCTTCAGATCTCGCTATTACCACACCCTTAGGTTCTGGAACAAAGCTTACCGACTATTATCCTAATAGACGAAGTGATAGTAGAAGGTCACAATCTCCCTGCAAACTTAGTATGCCTTGACATGAAAGGTTATGATGCCATTTTAGGGGTAGATTGGCTTGTAGATCATGATGCTTATATCAATTACCGAAATAGGATTATATCCTTTCGAAAGCTCGGTCTTCCGAGATTCTCTTTTCTTGGCATCAAGTACAAGAAGCATCCTATTATTATATCTTCTCTTCACGCTTGTAAACTTATCTTGCAAGGATGTGAAGCTTTTCTTACTTCTGTCATTATTACCGAATCTAAGGAGATTATCTTAGCATACATTCCTATTGTCAGTGAGTTCCCCGATGTGTTCCCATCCGAATTACCCAGTTTACCACCCGAGAGGGAAGTGAACTTCACTATTGAACTCATTCCAGGAGCAGCACCTGTTTCTATAGCCCCTTACAGGATGTCCCCCACAGAACTAAAGGAATTAAAAAGGCAGTTGCAGGAATTACTAGACAAAGGCTTCATCAGACCTAGCACATCCCCTTGGGGTGCGCCGGTTCTATTTGTCAAGAAAAAGGATGGTTCTCTCATGCTATGCATCGATTACCTGCGACTGAATCAACTCACAATTAAAAATAAGTATCCGTTGCCGCATATTGATGAGCTCTTCGATCAGCTTTCATGAGTAGAATATTTCTCTAAGATTGACCTCAGATCAGGTTATCATCAGCTTAGAATTAAAGAAGATGACATTTATAAATCGGCTTTTCGAAGTCGTTATGGCAACTATGAATTCGTGGTAATGTCGTTCGGGTTAACAAATGCCCCAGCAGCATTTATGCAACTTATGAACAGTATTTTCCAGCCATATCTGGACCAATTCATCGTCGTCTTCATCGATGACATCTTGATATATTCCAAGACAAAGAAAGAACATGAAGAACATCTGAAGATAGCTTTGCAAACACTTAGAGAACATAAACTCTATGCCAAGCTAAATAAATGCGAATTCTGGCTCAAGGAAGTTTTATTCCTAGGCCACATTATTTCAAAAGAAGGTATTGAGGTGGATCCTTCTTAATTCGAAGCTGTCAGAAATTGGAGCCGGCCAACGACTGTATCAGAAGTAAGAAGCTTTCTAGGTCTAGCTGGTTATTATATAAGATTCATTAAGGACTTCTCAAAGATTGTGATTCATTTAACTAGACTCACGAGAAAAGAAAATCATTTTGTCTGGTCAGAGGAATGTGAGAAAAATTTTCAAACTCTTAAAAATCATCTTACTACAGCTCCTATTCTATCACTACCGATGGAAGGTGGTGGATTCGAAGTATATATGGATGCATCTGGTATTGGCTTAGGGTGTGTCCTCATGTAAAATGGAAAAGTAATATGTTATTCTTCTAGACAATTGAAGCGTCACGAGGAAAATTATCCTGTGTATGATTTAGAATTAGCAGCTGTCATTTTCGCCATGAAAATTTAGCGTCATTATCTCTATGGAGAAAAGTTTACGGTCTACTCGGACCACAAAAGCTTGAAATACTTATTTTCTCAAAAAGAGCTATATATGAGGCAGAGAAGATGGTTGGAATATCTCAAGGATTTTGATTTTCCTATTCAATATCATCCTAGCAAGGCTAATGCTGTTGCAGATGCACTCAGCAGAAAACTAATGGGTATGCTATCAAGTCTTATGATTAGTATGACTAATCTTATTTCTCAATTTACTCAATTGAACTTAGATATTGAGAGGAAGGAAGAAGATTGCTTCATGGCTAATATCCGAGCTCAACCTACCTTAATAGAGGATCTAGTCAAGTTGCAAAATGATGATCTCGTGTTACTAGAAATTAAGGCTAATATTGAACAACGATCGGATTTCTCTATTACGGAGGATGGAAGATTGCTATTCAAGGGCCGAGTGTGTGTACCGGATCATGAGGATATGAAGAAATTGATTCTTGAAGAAGCACATAAATCTAGGAATACCATTCACCCAGGTAGTACAAAAATGTATCAGGATCTCAAAAGAAATTTCTGGTGGCCCAACATGAAGAGAGAAATAGCTGATTTCGTTTCTCGCTATCTCACTTGTCAACAAGTAAAGGCAGAACATTTTAGACCCGCAGGTAAACTGCATCCCTTGAATATTCCCGAATGGAAGTGGGAGAGTATAGGGATGTATTTCATTATGGGGTTACCTAAGACAAGAGGTGGACATGATGGTATATGGGTAATCATAGACCAATTAACTAAATCTGCACATTTCATACCAATCAAAAGTCGATGGTCTGTGGATATCTTGGCAGCATTATACATAAGGGAAATTGTTAAATTATATGGTGTCCCAATCACTATTATATCTGATAGAGATCCTCGATTCACATCATAATTTTGGAAGGGACTACAACAGTCACTAGGGACTAGATTGAATTTCAGCACAGCCTTTCATCCACAAACTGATGGTCAGACAGAAAGAATGAATCAGGTGGTAGAAGACATGCTCATAACTTGTGTTATTGATTTTAGAGGTAGTTGGCATGATCACTTGCCTTTGGTAGAATTTACATATAACAACAGTTACCAGACCAGCATACAAATGGCACCTTTTGAAGCACTATATGGAAAAAGTTGTCGATCACCAATATGTTGGAGTGAAATAGGGGAAAGACAATTCCTAGGCCGCGATATTATCAGAGATTCTACAGAGAAGATCAAGCTTATTCAAGAGAGAATAAAGATGACACAAGATAGGCAAAAGTCTTATGCTGATAATCGTAGACGCAACTTGGAATTTCAAGTAGGAGACCATGTGTATCTCAAGGTTTCTCCAGGTCGTGGTATTCAGAGATTTGGCATTAAGGGTAAACTAACTCCAAGGTTCATTGGTCCGTTTGAAATTCTCGAAAGGGTCGGTGAAGTGGCTTATAGACTGGCTTTACCTCCACAATTAGTAGGAGTTCATGACGTATTTCACGTCTCTATGCTAAAGAAATATGTATATGATCCTGACCATATTATCACTTATGACAATCTAGAGATTCAGAAGGATATGACGTATGAGCAAACGTCAATAAAGATTCTGGAACGAGAAGTGCGTCAACTAAGAAATAAAGTTATTCCTATGGTCAAGATTCAATGGAAGAAAACATGGCCATATGAAGCAACATGGGAAACCGAAGAAGCCATGCGGAAAAGATTCCCAGAATTATTCAACTGTAAGTACACATTCCATAACCCATGTATTGAATTTGGGGACAAATTCTTATAAGTGGGGGAGAGTGTAGTGCCCCAGAATTTTTATAATAATTTCTGGATTATTTATAACTTTTTTTGAAATTTATTAAGAATTTATAAAGGCTAAATAGACTAATAAAAGGATTATTGGATTAATAAGTCATTATAAGGCCCAATTATGTTAAATAATTAACCTAGCCTATTTAAATAAAATCCAAAAGGTTTAAGGACCAAGCCCATTAAGTTTGGCCCATGTTCTAGAAAGTTATTTAGCCTATTTACGTATTTTAAGGATAAATACCATTCTTATGAAAAATAATATGGATAATTAACAAAAGAGTTTGATTGATGTTGAACTCTGTGCACGTTGGATGTAGCGGTCTATCGTGCGACCGCCACAGCCATGTTGTCTTGATGCGTTACATCCTGTCAGTTCCGTGAAAGAAAGAACGAGTAAAAAGATTAGAACTTTAAGATCTTATCTATAAGAGATCGACTTGGGAGAGTTTACAACATTACTAAGGACTCTTAGGGATTAGGTTCTGGCAAATTAAGGACTCTAGAATCAATCTAATCTTCAAAACCCTATAAATATGACCTAATTCTGAACTCAGCGACCCTTACTTTTGGCCCGTGAAGAATCAAGGTAAGGAGATAGAATTTCGGGTAAGTTCTTTAGAAAATTTTATTTAGTATACTTTAGACTAATAGTTCTCCAAACTTCATGTTAGGAGATCAAGCAACCAAGGAGATTGAAGCTTCCAAAGTTGCTGGTTCGACCATAGTAACTCAGGATTCAGAGCAAAAGACCCCTAAAGATCAAGAGATTAGGACGTCTAAACGAGCTAATTAGAATTCAATCCTTTAGAACTTTTTGTTCACCTTAGTTTCATCTTCTTACCCCTCAAAATTTCACATCTTTAGGACAAGAGGTTGGAGAGATAGAGCAGTAGAAAGTTGCTGGAAAATCGCTGAAAAAGGAGAACTAGGGCACGTCTTTCAAACTCAAATTAGAAGTTTAAAGCTTAGATAAAAGTGTAGGTTATCTCATGATTGGCAAAAACATCTTGTTAGGGATAAAGCCCTCTGATTGTACTTGATTTAATGCATTATAGACTATGAATTCCGTATTTTAGTGGGTTCATGCATACATACTGGAGAGGGGGATTTCCGCAGCCCACCACAAAGGCAGCCCAACAAGACCTACAAGGTCCAACCGGGCGAGCCCACCCAAGTGATAGCCCACAGGGCCCACTTCGGGAGAAAAGCCCAATAAATAAAGACTCGAGGAACCAACTCTCCCCGGCGGCCTTCTAGGCTCGGAGGGCCCGAGACAACGGTCAGGTCGCATGGAAGGTCCGGTCTAAAGCCCACTCTCCGACCGAGAGAAAGAGGCTCCAGCCGACCTATCCGACCCCACCTTCGCCGGGCCATGCCTATCGCTCGGACACGAGCCAGCATCCCCATAGCTTGGTGAGACCGCTTGATTATCTGCAGGTGCGGCCGTTCAGAGTCCTCCGCCAGCGGGAGAGTCATGGGAGCTGCCGAACTCCAAGGGGATAACGCCCCCACGATCCGGCCATGAAAGCCCCCGCTGAAGACGTAACTCCCGCCGGGAAGCCCTCAGCTCACCGGACTCTTAAAAGGCGACGCACTATTTAAGCCAGGGATACCCTCCGGAAGATGGTAAGATGAACTAGCCATTCACATACCCTAAGCTCCTGAGCACGATTCACTTCACCCTTGGTGGAGAGGATTCTCGCGCATCAGCTCTCTCCTCCCCCCATTATCGCTTCCACCATCGCTCTACTGACTTAGCCATCGGAGGGTTTTCCCCCAGGGAGATCCCCTGGGCCCTCTGATACGTTTCCCTTCTCTTGCAGAAACATCTTCTGGTGATCTACAGCCCGCTCAGGACACAGCGCAAGATTCCGCCTCTTCATCTGGCGCCGTCTGTGGGAAACGCACGAAGAGTCAAGATGGTGAGAAAAAGCTCAGGGAGGAGATCCGCCGGCGGGGCAGGTAAGGCTGTGGCAGCGGCGGGAGGCGTCCCCCCTAGGGTCTCGCAGAGCCCCCCCTCCAACGCCAGCGTCCCCACTAACGGACCACCACCCCCCCCGGCGGAGACAGGGGCACCCCTCGACGGTGGCGCCAACGCCTTCCAAGCCCTCAACGAGAAGATGGACGTCCTCGTGGAGCTCATGAGGGCCCAGGCGGCCCGGGACGCGAGGTCCCGCGCCCCGTCAGGAAGTCCCCCTCGAAGGAGTGCAACGCAGCACACCGCCGGAGGCCGCTTCACCCTCCGCGGCCGACAGCTCCTCCGCAACGACGTCGGAGGACCCTCGCAAGCTCCGCCTGCGGAGCAAGAGGCCTCCTCCACGCCGAGGAGAGGGAAGCAGGGGGCGAGGCCGCCGCGCCCGGGCACCAGTGCTCCGGGAGATCGCCACGACGCCCCCCCCAGCCCCACGGCGCGGCCACAGCCGGAACTGTCCCTCTGGCTACGAGATTTTAAAAGACGGTTCGCAGAGCAAGAGCGCGCTCTCCGCGCCCTGCAGAAGACCTCTTTCTCGGAGGATGAGGAGAAATCCCCTTTCTCCGAGTACATCTTGAAGGCAGAGGTCTCTCCTAGAGCCTCCATCCCAACCTTCAAGCTCTACGACGGCCAGGGCGACCCAGCCGACCACTACGACAGCTTCGACGCCCTGTTGACCCTGCATGGAACGCCGGATCCCATCAAATGCCGAGCCTTCGCGGCCACCCTGGTCCAGGGCGCTCAGGCATGGTTCCGAGCCCTCGCCCCGGGGTCCATCCGAGACTTCAGGCAATTCGGGCGAATTTTCAAGGAGAGCTTCGCCGGTAGCGCCCCCCCAAGGTCAGTAGCGGGGCTCCTGGCTCTCAAATAGGCGCAAGGGGAGAGGCTCCGGACTTACGTCCACCGATTTAAATCGGAAGCCCTTAGGATCCCCCGCCTGGACGTGGCCTCAGCCACAACTGCACTGACCGGGGGCACCCGGGATGAGAATCTCTGCCGCGAGCTTGTCCTCCACCCTCCCTCGACCCTTGCCGAGCTAGTGACTCTGGCACTGCGCCATGCCGAGTGCGAAGAAGTACTCAGCGCCTGCCGAGACACAACCGGCTTGGGTCGGGAGGGGGATAAAAAGCGGACCTCCGAGCCAAATCCTGGCTCGAGTAAGAAGCGCGATCGAGAAGGAGAGCGCAAGAGAAAGTACGAGCGGTATACCCCCTTGACCGCACCAGTCTACGAGATCTATGAAGACATCAAAGACTCAGGACTTCTCCGGCAGCCCGAGCCGATGAGGTCGAAGAACCGCAAGCGGGACAGGCATTGCCTGTTCCACGGCGACCACGGGCACCACACCGGAGATTGCCATCAGCTCCAAGACGAGATCGAGCGCCTCATCTGTCTGGGGCATCTAGCCCGGTTCACAACTGGGCACAAAGAAGACCGAGACGCCGCAGAGGAGATCGACAATGCCCCCCGAGGGGTCCACATCAACGTCATCTCTGGAGGAGCGGCATCGGGAGGCGACACCAGCCGAGGAAAGAAACGTCATGCCGAGCGGGCCAGCCGAGCCTTAGAGCCCCCCAAAGGCCCGCCAATGGAGCCCCAGGTCATAGTCTTCTCCGACCAAGACCTGGAAGGGCTGAGCACCCCGCATGACGATGCCCTCGTTATCTCGGCCACGATAAATCACTGCAATGTAGACAGGATTTTGGTTGATAATGGGAGCGCCCCCGATGTATTATCTTATGACTGTTTTCTCAAGATGGGGGAAGACCCATCCAAGCTCCGCCCGATCCGAACACCCCTGTGCGGGTTTAATGGCCTGGCCACCTACCCCGAGGGAGCCCTAAGCCTGCCGGTCACTATCGGCACCCCACCCAAAACCGTTACGGTCATAGTGGACTTCATAGTGATTAAAGGTATGATTGCGTACAATGCCATTTTCGGCCGAAAAATTCTCAGCCGAATAAAGGCCGTACCATCTACCTATCACCAAAAAATGAAGTTTCCCACCAAAAACGGGTTGGGGGAAGTCCGAGGTAACCAGGCCACGGCTAGAAGGTGCTACAATATCTCGGTGGAAGCCTCAAGGCCAGACGGGAAGGATAAGGGCCCCAGGGGAGTCGAAGGAAAAACCGTGACCGCCGAGCCCGGTGGCGAATTATTAACGGTATTCCTGAACGACGACCCGGCCCTTGGAGTGAGGATCGGTTCCGACCTACCACCGAAGGAACAGCAGCGACACAAGGAGTTTCTTTCTGGGTACGTCCGGGTCTTCGCTTGGTCCGACGATCAACTCCCTGGTATACCAGAGGAAACCGTGATGCACAAGCTTAACCTCGATGCCACCGTGAGACCCGTACAGCAGCGGAGGAGGAAGCATGCGCCCGAGAAACAGGCGATCATCAAGGCGCAGGTCACCAAGGGATAAGAGACTGGTCTTTTCAGACCGGTCCTGTACCCAACGTGGCTAGCCAACGTCGTCCTGGTGCCGAAAACCACCGGCAAGTGGCGAATGTGCGTAGACTTCACCGATCTGAACAAGGCCACCCCCAAGGACTGCTATCCGCTACCGAGCATCGACCAACTGGTTGACTCAACCTCGGGCAACGAGATACTCAGTTTCCTGGATGCCTATTCGGGTTATCATCAGATCCGAATGAACCCTGAAGATGTCGAGAAGACCGCCTTCATCACCGACTACGGCGTGTACTGCTACACCCGGATGCCCTTCGGATTGAAGAATGCTGGAGCCACATACCAGCGACTGGTCAACCATATGTTCGAGGGATAGTTAGGTCGAAACGTAGAAGCCTACATCGACGACATGCTCGTCAAGACCCCGAGGGCTCACGATCACCTCACCGACCTGACCGAGACTTTCGGCACCCTCATGAAGTACAGCATGAAGCTCAACCCTGCCAAGTGTGCCTTTGGAGTAAGATCTGGGAAGTTCCTGGGTTTCCTGGTCACTCAGCGGGGGATCGAAGCAAACCCTGACAAGGTCCAGGCCATCCTGGACATGCGCCCGCCCACGTGCATTAAAGACGTCCAGCGTCTGACGGGGCGTGTCGCCGCTCTCAGTCGTTTCCTGTCCTGTGCGGCCGAACGATGCTTGCCCTTCTTCAAGCTAATGAGGGGGCCTAAAATAGCGTCTGCTACGTTCGCATGGGACGGGGAATGCCAGACAGCGTTCGCCGAGCTCAAAGAGCTCCTAGCTTCACCCCCGGTGCTTTCCAAGCCCGTTGCGGGTGAGGTTTTGCTGCTCTATCTCTCGGCGACGCCATCAACGGTCAGCTCGGTCTTAGTCAGAAATGACTCGGGAGTCGAGAGGCCGGTCTACTACACCAGCAAGGTGCTCGGCGAGGCTGAGCGGAGGTACCCCGCAACCGAGAAACTCGTGCTAGCGTTGGTTACCTCTGCAAAGCGCCTCCGACCCTACTTCCAGGGGCATCCCATCACCGTGCTAACCGGCGAGCCACTGAAGAAGATTCTGGCCCACCCCAAGGCCTCGGGGCGACTTGTCAAATGGGCCATCATGCTCGGGGCATACGACATCTCGTATCGGCCATGATCAGCTATCAAGGGGCAAGCGCTCGCCGACTTCATCGCCGAGAGCACCGTTCCGGTCGAGGATAGGCCTCCGACAGCAACCGGGCCAACCTGGGAACTGTTCGTCGATGGATCGTCCAACTCGGTCGGCAGCGGCGCAGGGATCCTCCTAAGGTCTCCCGAAGGAATAGAGTTGCAGTACGCCCTAAAGTTCAACTTTCCGGCGTCCAACAATGCTTCCGAGTACGAGGCCCTTATCTCGAGGGCCCGCATGGCCCGACGGTTGGGGCTGAGCGAGTCAGGATCCACACCGACTCCCAGCTGGTCGCAAGCCAGGTCAGTGGCGAGTACGAAGCTCGGGAGGCACCTATGATCAAATACCTCCAGTTGGTCCGGAGCCTGGCCCAACAGTTCGAGGAGTTCGAGGTAGTCCGAATAGCTCGGGAGCAAAACTCTCGGGCGGACGCCCTCTCCCGACTGGCCTCCTCCCTAGACCCGGAAGGTACACGATCGGTCCTCCTAGAAGAGCTAGAGCGCCCGAGCATAGACTCGGAGCTCCTCGCCATTGACTCGGCCACTCCCGACGACTGGCGCTCCCCCTACCTATCTTGGCTACGAGACTCCCAGGAACCCTCCGACTCTCGAGAAGCCCGCAGGATGAAGTACCAAGCTCGGCGCTTCGTCATCCTCGACAACGCCCTCTACCGAAGATCATTTTCCGGGCCCCTTCTGAAGTGCCTCGGCCCCGACGAAGCGAGCCAAGCTATTGAGGAGATTCATCGAGGCCTGTGCGGAGCACATTCAGGAGGTCGGTCGCTGGCCAGAATCCTGCTAAGGCAAGGATACTGGTGGCTGACCCAACAGCGCGACTGCACGGCTTACGTACAACATTGCGACCGTTGCCAGCGGTTCGACCATTTGGTCCACCAGCCGGCCACGGAACTTGTCACCCTTACCGAGCCCTACCCTTTCGCTCGGTGGGGGATCGACATCCTTGGGCCATTCCCAACGGCTCAATCCCAGAAGAAGTTCATCATCGTCGCCATCGACTACTTCAACAAGTGGATCGAGACTGAAGCAACAGCGAGGATCACCGAGACAGTCGTCTGGGGTTTCGTATGGAAATCGATCATTTGTCGCTTCGGCATCCCCCGAGTGATAGTGAGCGATAACGGGCGGCAATTCGACTCTCGATACTTCCGAGATAGATGTGCCGACCTAAATATCCGCAACCACTTCACTTCGGTCGCCCACCCTCAGGCCAACGGGCTGGTTGAAAATGTCAACAAGACCATCTTGAAGGGCATAAAAATCAGACTCGGCAAGGCTAAGGGTAGCTGGCTCGAGGAACTGCCTAGCGTACTATGGTCGCACCGAACGACCCCCAGAACGGCAACCGGTGAGACCCCTTTTCAACTGGTATATGGCACCGAAGCTGTCGTTCCATTGGAAATCGCCAATCCGTCTCTCCGAGTGATCAGCTTTTTGCCCGAGGCAAACGAGCAGAAGCTGCTCGAGAACCTCGACCTGGCAGACGAACTCCGAGAGATCGCGAACGTCCGAGCTACGGAGTACCAGCGCCACCTCACTCGGTACTACAACGCCAGAGTCTGAGGCAGACAATTCCGACTAGGGGACTTCGTCCTCAGGAAGGCAGAAGCCTCTCGACCACTAGAGGCGGCGGGCAAGCTATCCCCCAATTGGGAAGGCCCCTACCGAGTGATCGAGACGCTCGGGAAAGGTGCGTACAGGTTAGCCACAATGGAAGGGGAACCCATTCCCCGGACATGGAACGCAACCACTGATGTTGCACAGCCCAAAGACCACTAAATATGATAAGGTGACCCTAGGACTTAGACCCGCAAGCATACAAGCGCTCAATGATTCTCACAACGATGATTTCTGCTCACTCGGTTCACACGTTCACCCGGTGGGTCCGGGAGATGATGGTGAGGGTCCGAGGCGGGACCCAATTATCCTAATGGACTTACAATGCTAAGGCTGACCTCCAATGGGCCTGGGAGTCCCAACTTTGTGGGTGGCTGGCCCGCAAGGCGGGGTGTGGGGTGGCACTCACTCACGGGCCGCGGTGGGCACGATATTGCTTAAAATGAATTCCGAGCACTCTCTTACCGTCCGACGGGCATTCAAGGCAATACTACATTTGCAGAAATGAAGCTACAAGGGTGTGATCAGAAGCTCACCTGATCGGTGTGAAGACACCGATCCCGTTCGGAGACGAGGGCGTGCCGGGAGGCGAGGGTATACACCCGATCGCCGCAGCGATGGAGCTTGACCTGAAAATGTGAAGAGGTACAGCACTATGCCCCTTGCAAGGGGGGGATCTTGGGGTGAGGGTTAATGTATTACAACCAAAAATTACCTCCACGCAGGGAGGGGCCTTCAGCCGGCCAAGCGGGGAGGGGAACGAGCGAGATAGAGTCGACTTTCCGAGCTTTGCCGATTCTGCCTAGCTTCTATAATTCTAGACAGAGGGCCGATGTCGATGCTGCCAATAATTCCACCAAGCTTGGAATCTGATGAAACTTGCGCCAAAAGCTTGCTAACCGGAGAGGGGTGCGGCTTGAATTTTTGGACGACGTTCTGATCTCGGGGCTGACTGCTCCAGCGACTGGAAGATGGATGCAGCTCTGGTCTCTGGCCGAGCTCAGTCTGAAACAGCAGGTTGCAGAAGCTGCCACAATCGCTCCTGAGCTCCAAATTTGGTACCGCTAGACTCGTTGGAATCGTGGACAAGTCTACTTTATAGAAAAACAAACGAGGAAGTCTTCTGATGTTGGAGATGAGCTGGGTGTCCAGAGAAGTGGACGGTCATCGGTGCAGACTGTGAGGAGGCAGACCGGCATGGGTGTGGTAGAAAATTGGTATCTCTGGTTTTCGGATGCCGAACGGGGTTCTGCCTTCTGTTCCTGGACGCTGACAGGGGGTGGAAGAACTTTGTAGAAGACCTCGAAGACTGGTTCCTTCAAGGTTCATCGTGGGAGAGTCTTCTCTGCCGCTCTGGCTCCTGGTCTGAGAGGTTCTGCGCAGTCGGGGAAGAACAGCCTTCACGGACGGCCATGAACTCGGAATGGAGTGATTCCACCTTGCCTGCGAAGAGCATAGGGAGGCCTTTCAATAAAGTTAGGCCACGCCACCAGCAGAACCAGGATGCAGTCATGGATGTCGCTGCAATAGAGTGCTAAACTGCAGGTCGGCCTGCACACAAAGCTGGAGTGGAGAAGAGAGGAGGGGGCGAACTTGGCTTGAGGGGAGAGGAGGGGTGCGACCTAGGGAGCAAGGAGGGAAGGGGAGATTCGAATTTGGGCTTTGGAATGAGTTAATTCAGCCTTGGGAAGGTGGAGATATGCTTAGGGAAGTGAAAGGGGTAGGTGGTGGTTGGAGGGTGGGGTTTTGAGTGGTGGAACTTCCTTGGGACTAGGTGAGGATTAAAGAGGGGTTGTGGGAAGTTGTGGGGAGTTAATGGAGGTAGGTGGGGGTTGGAAGTGGTTGAGAGGGGGAGGAGAGAGAGTGAATTTTGAAATTTAGAGAGAGGAGGAGAGAGAATGGAGAGATAATGAGAGAGAGAGAGATATTGAGAGAGTTTGAAAGGGTTTTCTTCAATATTCATCAAAAGTTGAATACAAGAGGAGAGATGGGGCCTATATATAGGCAACCATTCTTTACATGACCAAAATACCCTTGACAATAAGATAAAAGACCGAGCATATCCTAGACTCAATCCTATGGGCCCATAACTAAAGTAATAAGGCCCAATTAAACATAACAAGGGAAATGGACTAAAACCATATGACTCAATAAAGGAAAATACATAAGATATGACTCAATAAAAAGAAAATACATAAAATGAAACTTGGGAAATGAAGATAACAAGTGTAGATCATGATCAATCCATATCAAGAGTGTGCAGGCGATCAAAGCTAGAGGGGTGTCGGGAGATGCCCTCATCAAATCCCCCGGGGTGGGGAGAGCTCGACCCTGTCGAGTATGGGTCTGCCTGGCTGTCGTACTGCTCCATCATGTCGGGATCCAAGCATATCAAATCCTCCCGACTCACCCATGTATCCTCGATCGGGAGACGGCTCTTCCACCTAACCAGATAGCGCTGATACACCCTGTGCCTCGTAATGATACTCTGCTCATCCAGTATTGCCTCTACCTGCTCTCGTCGGTCTCTCAAGCTGGAAAGTGGAGTCCCTCCGGGAGTGTCTCTCATAAGGGGGGGGTAAAGGCTCAAGCTCCTCACTGGGTTCCACCGCGGGGCCTTTGTGGGGTACCAGGTCCGCCACACTGAAGGTAGGGTGCACCCCATAGCTTTCTGGTAGGTCAAGCTCATAAGCATTGCTGCCAAGTCATCGTAGAACTCGAAAGGGTCCCGAACCCCGTGCCCTCAACTTGGAGGCAGGTCCCGGAAGGAGCTGCTCCGTCCTCACCATCACCGAGTCTCCCACTTGGAACTCGTAGTGGCGCCGATGAGCATCTGCCCGCCTTTTGTAAGTCTCATTGATCCTTCCTATATGCTTGCGAGAATGCGTATGCCAAGGTGGACCTGGGCAGCCAAATGTAGACCGATCACACTTTGATGCTATGAAGACTGTGGTAGTCTTAGGAGGGCCGGGACATCCATAGATGAACCTTTTATGCATGGGTGTGATAAATGTCGGGGGACCCGGACATCCATGTATGCTCCTATCATGCTTAAGACTCATGATGAATGAAGGTGGGCCAATACATCCGAATATGGTCCACTTATGCTGCCTACTTGACATGTGAGTGATGTGGATGAATGTACCCGACTTATGAATCATGTCAAATGGTGTGGTAGGCCTGGACACATGCATGTTTATCCCAAAGGTGACTTCCATGTGCATAGATGTGGGATGACTTTTGAACGTCCACGTGAATGGGTCGAAGGGATCTACGAACGTGGTTATGGGGTGGGGCACTTCATCAATCCCAAGGTGTTTGTTGCCTAAGGTCAAGGCTCTCATGTTGTAACCCGATTCTAGGAAGGGAGGAGTTTGGGTCGACATGGGCGATGTGGGTAAGGTGAGGTGGGTGGTGAATAGGGAAAGTGGGTCACATGGAGATTTAGGCTCCCATAGAAAAGGGTCAAAGGGATTATGGTAAGGGTCACCTAGGTAGGGGTACTCCATGTTCTCAAGGTCCTCAAATGGCGAATCATCTCTCTCTAAGATAATTGGGCCAAGGTTGCTAATGGGTTGGCCAATCAAAGTACTTGGGATCTCAATGGTTGGGGAGTAGACTAGGATGGGTTCCTCCTCCATGGGAAGAAGGAGTATGATCTCACTTGTAAATTGGCCATTGGTGTAGATGGAAGTGATGGAGCCAATGGTGGGGTAAGCTAGGCTAATGGTGCTAGACTCTGATGGCCTCATGGCTAGCATATCGGTCAAGTGGACTTGCCAATGTAGGTAGGCCACTAAGTCTCCCAAATCTTCTACACAATAGGAGGTTTGATAAGTGACATGAGGCTGAGTGGGAATGAGTTGGGATTGATGTCCCATGAGTATGTGGCTTGGTTGTAAACTAGGAATGGTGAGGCCTCGCTTGAGCCATAGGAATATGGACTTATCTATGGTGATGGTGTCATGGGGAAGGGTGTATAGCTCTTGAGGAACTAGGTTAGGAGGGGTGGGTGAGTTGTATGGCCCTTGGATTTCCTTGATTTTGGGAGGTGGATCCGAATTGGTATCCCTCTCCACTTGGGTAGGTGTGTGGGTTGCAACTCCTAAGGATAATGGGGTAGGAAGGTCTATGGTGGGTGGGTTGGTGTTAGTCGAGGCATGGCGCACTCGAGGAGGTGAGCAAGGTCGGACATGGGTTGGACTTGGGAGTGGAAGTAGTGGAGGCCTAATTTGGGGTAAGATTGGTGTAGGAAGCGGGAGGTGGGTTGGGTGAGGGGTTTTGGGTTTTGGGGTGGTGGCCATTATGGGTCTTGGTGGAGGGGTGGACATGGTGTCCACATGGTTTTTAATGGTGAGGGTTGGATGAGTGGTGGTCACCATGGAGAGAATTGGGTTGGTTAGGGGTCTCTTGCCCTTGGGATCACTTGGGGTGAAAGTGGGGGCTAAAGGGGCTTGACTAGTGTAGGTTAGGGAAGGGGGTTTTGGTTGGGATGTGGGGTACCTCATGGGGTTAGGTGGGGAGGTGGAGGTCTTAGGTACTTGGGTTTTAGTGATAAGGGTTTGGACGGGTGGGGTGGGAGGAGTGGGAGTGCTCCTTGGGTTTTGGTGATCCGAGTGGGAAGGGGACACATACCTAGCCCTTAGTTGATCCTTCATGTCCTCCCATGTGGTGAGGGGAGCTTCCCGTCTAATTATCCTTAAGCCCTCAATTTTACACCAATGAGTTTGAGCCCTTTTGGTTAGTTGTATTTTGGCAACCCATGCCTTTTCATCCTCGGAAATATGATACCAATTGAAGTATTGGTCCATTGTAGCTTCCCAATCTAAATATTTGCTAGGAGAGGTCCCATCAAAGGTGGGAAGTGGGAAAGGGGCCATCCTATCGTCTGTCCTTAGGGCGGGCCTATTTTTTCCAAGTTGGTTGAGTCGGCCCGATATGTTATCAAGCCGCTCATTGGCATAGGTCAAGGCTTTCATGAAGTAGTTGAAGTCATGAGTGTTAGTGGTAGGCATCCCTTGGGGTTTTGGATTCATTGTGGGATTGGAAGATGCAGTATTGGGTTGAAAGCGAGTACCACTGCGAGTGGTCATGCAAAACAGACAAAAAGGGGAAGGGGTAAAATAAAGCAAAATACATCAGGCCTCGGGCCCACTTTGAAGCTCAGGAATAGCAGTAGGGGACACGTCACCCCCGGTACCTTCGGTGACGGCCAGCCCGGACACTGACCTCGCCTGTGCGAGAACTGTCCGGGTCGTGAGCCCTCCCGGAGCCTCCGGAGTTGGTGACCCCGCTGGAGGTGACTCCTCCGATTCTTCCCCGGCCGAAGATGAGGAGCTGGAAACTGACTCGTCCGAGTCATAACTCTGGCCATAAGGAAAATCACCCCCGGCAAGGTGCTCATTGGCATAGCTCATCGCCCGGCGATAGCCCTGCCTGAATCCCTTTCGAGCACCCCGGCGGAGCGCTACCTCATAGTAGGGTAGGGCAGCTTCAATCAGGTCGCCCGAGTAAGCTTCCGAGCCTTTGTAGTGCTCGATCGCCTCCACCTCGACCTGCCCGTCGCAAGCCCGCTCCCTCTCGGCCGCACGCTCTTCCGCCCTCGCCAGATGCTCCTCTAGCTCGGTCATCCTCTGCTCAACTTCGATCGTTCGACCCTCCGCCGGGGCTCGGTCCGCCTCGGCCTCAGCGCGAAGGCACTCTGCGTCCTCCGCCCGATCCTGCAGCTCGGCACGCTCACGCTCCCAGAGGCCATCCAGCTCAATGTGATGTTGACACTCGTCTTCTAGACGTTTGCTCTTCCTCTTGAGCGATTCTTGGGCCCTTGCTAGCTGCTCGGCCAGCGTCTCGGCTTCCCGTCGGCTCGACCGCGCCAACTCCCTGAATGCGAGGAACTCCCGACGGAGCCCCTCATGCTCCCCCTCGAGCCGGGCCAGTTTTCCCTCGCATCCACCAAGGGTCCAAGCAAGCCTCGACCGTTCCGCCTCCGTCCAGGCGTGCACCTCCGCCATCACGGCCGCTGTCCGAGCTATGACCAGGCCGCCCTCCATCAGGACATCAAGGACCCCGGCGGGAGTGCTGCGCCTTTCTCCCCCCCTCGTCCTCTCGGCGATCGACCGGCAGAGCCGGTACAAGTCGCCCGAGATACCGAGCCTGACCAGAGGTTCCGGCAAAGAGGACTGCTCCACCCTGGGCACCCCGCCAGAAGACCCTGTTCGGGTAGCGAAGCTGACCGCCCCGCGCGCCACGGTCGGTTGGGGTTGCAACGCCTCCCCGGGCGAACCCCCACCCTCGACCGGCGCCGCGGGATCAACCGCACCAGAAACTGCCGGCACTTGGGGTTGCGACGCCCTCGCGGGTGAACCCCCATCCGCGCCGACCAATCCCTCGGTCCCAGCACCGGCCACACCGGCACCAGCCCCCTCTGCCCCCACAGAGGGGAGAGCCGACCCATCACCTCCCTCTGCGGGGCCCCTGGTCTCCTCGGCCCCCTCTCGCCCGGCGGATGGGAGAGCCGGCCCGGAGGGGTCGGCCCCATCCTGCCCCCGAGGGGGGAGCGCCGCCGAGCCAGAATCACCCCCGACGGTGGTAGGAAAGCCGGCTTTCTTGGCCCTTTTCCTGGCCTTCGCGCCCCCCCGCAACTTCCCCGCCAGGGGATCCTTGCGCTTCAGGCCGGTCGATCGAGAAGTCCCCTCGGGGGCCGCCCCCTTGCCCTTATCTCGGGCATGGACGCGACCCGCCGAGGCATCAGGCTCATCGGTTGTTGAGTCATCTCCCAGATCGACGACCTCAGCCGTCTCCTCCAGAGGTTCCCGCCTCACGTCTGCAACAAGAAGAAGCCCCGGTCAGGAGGAGGAAAAGAGCTACCACCCCCGAAAAAGAGCCTCAAGAGCTGTACCTATCGACGTCAACCGCGAGAGAAGACACCGTTCGATGTTCTCCGGGGTCACCAGCTCCTCGGTCGATTGACGGTTCTCCAGCAGACGGGCAGCCTGCTGCTCCACGTGGGGAGGGAACTCCTCTTGGCGAGGGGGCAGATTCGGGTGAAAGTTGGGCGAGGTCCGGCATCTCCAGATGTCTTCCGTCGCCACCGCCTTCACCCAGAAGAATTGGGTCTTCCACCCTTTGTGCGAGGAGTCCTTCGCCGCAAGCGAGATGCAGCTCCTATTCCTCCGCGCCTGGATGAAGTAGAAGCCTTTCCCCGCCGACGAGTGCGCTTTCAACTCAAAAAAGAAGTGGAAGAGGTCCAAAGAAGGAAAAATGTCGTGCTGACGATAAAGAATCCCGAAGGCCGAAAGAAGAAGATATGAGTTGGCCACCAACTGAATAGGCGCCAACCGGAAAAAATTAAGAAGCTGCAGCACAGAAGGATCGAAAGGAAGACGAAATCCACTCTTCCAAGCCAGAAGGAAGGTGCAAATGTGCTCATCGCGATCATCCAGACTCGACTCGTACGGAGTGGCGGCAGCAAAGATGTATCTAAGAGGCAGGCGGAAACGATGCTCCAGCCTCCGCACCTCCGCTTCCCCCAACTCACTACAGTTAGGGACGGGTTCCCGCCTCATCGGCACAAGCTCCGGGCTCTGATCCGCCATCAAGTCGAGAGAAGATCCCTCGTACGAGCTTGAAGACTCCGGGGGAGAGGGAAGTTTCCGGACCGCCTCTGCGGTTATCCTCGCTAACTCCTCGAACGCCACCGCAAGGCTCCGCGTCTCCGTCGTGCTCTCACGACGCATCAAGAAGCAAGGAAAGCCTAAAACCCTGAAAGCCTAGAACGATGAACAGCGCCCCCTAAAATCCCCTGAGGGTGGCGGCGCGCCGTTCCGTGCTCCGAGAAAAAGGGGGGCCCCTTCGCTTCGAATCCGTCAGGATCATCATTACGGGCCTCGACGACCGCTATAAGCGGCTCCATAATGCCAACGGAATTCCACCCACCTGAGCCACGCCGGTCCAAAGCCTCGAAAAACTACTCATCCTAGCCTCCTTGGCTCGGGAGTAGGAGGGGGAAAAGTGGAGAGGGGGATTTTCGCAGCCCACCACAAAGGCAGCCCAACAAGACCCACAAGGTCCAACCAGGCGAGCCCACCCGAGTGATAGCCCACCGGGCCCACTTAGGGAAGAAAAGCCCAATAAATAAGACTCGAGGAACTAACTCTCCCCGGCGGCCTTCTAGGCTCGGAGGGCCCGAGACAACGGTCAGGTCCCAAGGAAGGTCCGGCCTAAAGCCCTCTCCCCGTCCGAGAGAGATAGGCTCCAGCCGACCTATCCGACCCCACCTTCGCCGGGCCATGCCTATCGCTCGGGCAAGAGCTAGCATCCCCGAAGCTCGGTAAGGCAGGTTGATTAATCCACAGGTGCAGCCGTTCAGAGTCCTCCGCCAGCGGGAGAGTCAGGGGAGCTGCCGGACTCCAAGGGGATAACGTTCCCACGATCAGGCCATGAAAGCCCCCGTTAAAGACGTAACTCCCGCCGGGAACCCCTCAGCTTACAGGACTCCTGAAGGCGGCGCACTATTTAAAGTAAGGGATACCCTCCGGAAGAAGGTAAGATGAACAAGGCATTCACACACCCTAAGCACCTGAGCACGACTCGCTTCACCCTTTGGTGGAGAGGATTCTCGCGCATCAGCTCTCTCCTCCCCCCATTATCGCTTCCACCATAGCTCCACTGACTTAGCCATCGGAGGGTTTTGCCCCAGGGAGATCCCCTGGGCCCTCAGATACGTTTCCCTCTCTTGCAGATTCATCTTCTGGTGATCCACAGCCCGCTCAGGATCCAGCGCGAGATCTCGCCTCTTCATATATATATATATATATATATATCGGCACTATATTCGAGTCCGTGAATATAGTCCCATGTTTCATGATGTTTTTATCGCACTACCCTCAATTCTTATTGACATACAAGCTCTCTATTAGACATTCCGTTCCTTTGGACTAGCAAGTTAGTCATAGAGACCTCCGTAAGACTCCTCGAGCCTTGGATTCCCTCAAGGCCGACTGAGCTGGTTGTACCATAAAAACCCATTACATTATTTGATTGCCATGTCACTCTAAAGAAACATGGTATACCGGCCCTCATGTTATGCAAAGTGTGTATCATGAGAATTTTCTTAATGGGATGAGGTTATCATGCCATTTGATGCTGTTCTTGTAAACCCCAATTCTATATTCAACATGATGTTCTTGTGGACCTCAATTCTATATTAAGAATGAGGACGTCTTGCCATTGATGTGCTGTTCGTGTGGACCTCAATTCTATATAAAGAGTGTTCATACTTGCTTGTCATGGTACCCAAGTTAGGGAACCAATTCCACCTAGTTTTATCGATAATCGTGATTGTACAGTTATTATCGTCATTCTATGTCAAGTGTCATATTTTTGGACGCTATTCTATCCAAGTTATCCTACGTATCTACAAGCTTAATTCTTGAAATTCCATATTGGCTATACACAAAAGTGGATGTTAAAATACATGATTAATGCCTGTGCATATAGGGCCCGATCTGGTCCTGGGAGGAGCACCCGAAAGTACTTGTACCCATGGGAGTTGATTGATCACGGTATTGGCATTATACCGAAGTGCATGACTAGCTTGATTGAACATTCCACCAATCTTGTACTTGTACTTGACTTGATATTACATGACTTGCGTGGCCCGAAAAAGGGTAATTTCATACTTGCCTGCTTGAAACGTGATAGCCAAATTTCCACATGACATGATGAATACACTTGCTTGAATATCTTGATATCTTTTGATATAAGTTCTTGAAAGTTCATGACTAGTTCTTCTTGCTATCGTATTGTTATACAGTCTCTCTATCTTGTCGTTTTATGCGAACATGCATAGCCATAGTGCATTCATGAAAGATATAATCACTTAAACCCCTTGCTAGTTCTTGAGATATAATTTCCTACTGAGGGTTCACTCACTTAGTATTTTCTACTTTCCAGGTAAGTCTGACGATGAGGGAACTCAAACGGATGGGAAAAATCAAGAGTGAAAGAGATAGAGCTTCTTCCGTGTTATCTAGTCTTTTTTTTTCATATTTTCTTGAGTCAACCTTGTATTTTTCCTTTATTTTAGTTAGTACTTCAAGGTTTGTAATAGAGATATTCTTATGAAGGAATAAAGGACTGGGTTATCTTTACTTTTGTGCATCTCTGATTTTGGTGTCAAATACACTAATACTCTGATTGACATGATTGATATAAACTCATCACGCGTCTCCGGATATCTTCTGCTCTCGGGGCGTGACAGTTTTTGTGGTATCAGAGCCTAGGGTATTCAATTCCTAGGAAAAAACCCAAGTCCAGGGATAGGTTCAAACCTTTAACCAGTGAGATTGGGTAGAACCAAGGGTTGAGTTAACATAAAAACTTAAAAGCCCTTAACGTGAGTATATACTAACATAGTTATGGTAATTGTAGGATAATGGCTGCCAAACGTGCTCAGTGGCGCAACATGCAGCGTACACTCCAAGGCATGACCCAAGTGCTGCAACAAGTAGCACAGGGAGGTGCACAACGAGCCGGAAGTCTCCTCCAAGTCTTCAAGAACATGAACCCTCCCAAATTCATGGGTTCTACTTATCCGGATGACGTAGAGCACTGGATCAGGGAGACGGAGCGTATATTCCGTGTTATGCAGTGCACGGATCAAGATAAAGTTTTATTAGCTACTTTCCAACTAGAAAGGGATGCCCGATGCTAGTGGGAGTCAGTCGAAGCTACTATAAATCAAGACCAAGTTACTTGGGAAGAATTTGTTGAACATTTCAACAATAAATATTTTTCAGACCGAGTCCAAGAAAAGAAAGCTACCGAATTTGCCGCACTCAAGCAACGGTCATTATCGGTGGCGGAGTACGAGGCACAATTCTCTAGATTGTCTCGGTATGCTAAGCACTTAGTTAGCACCGAGAAGATGAATGCTAGGAGGTTCCTTAACGGGCTCAGGCCCCAATATATTACCCAGCTGGCGCCAATGGATATTCAGGTCTACTCAGAGATAGTACGCCGAGCTCAATTGTTAAAAGATGCCACGGAGCTATCAGATAGAATCCGTGTGAAGGATAAGAAGGAACAAGTTACAAGTTCGGGTTCCTTTAAACCCAACTTCAAGAAGAGGCCTAGCACTGGAGGTACTTCTTCTCAAGACCAAAAATTTAAGAAGATCAAGCCCTTCTCTATCACTACTACACCTTCGAATATAATATGCAAGCATTGTGACAAGGCTGGTCATAAAGCCAAAGAGTGCTGGAGAAAACTTGGAGCATGTCTCCGTTGCGGGAGCCGTGAGCATCGGATTCCCGATTACCCATTACTTAATGATCCAGCCGGTGACGGAAAGCGCCCGGTAACCAAGAACACTCGTCTTCACGCAATTAAGGAGACCGAACAAGAAGAAGAAGGCGGACTAGTAGAAGGTACACTGAAAGTTTATTCCAAGTCTGCACATGTCTTATTTGATATTGGTGCTTCACATTCAATTGTTTCCAAGAAGTTCGTTGATCCGTTACCCCTAGAACAGGAATGGATAAAATTAGTCTTGTCTACTCCTCTAGGAAACGAGACTGATATTACACACCATTACCAGAACTGTGAAGTATTGGTTCATGGTAAGAATCTCCCTATTGATCTTATATGTTTAGATCTAAAGGAGTATGATGTCATACTGGGAGCGGATTGGTTATCCAAATACCAGGCAATAGTCGATTGCCGCAATAGCAAGGTTACTTTCAAGGACTTTCCAGAACTAGTCTATTCTAGCCCTAAGAGTCGGAACGAGTCACCTCTTATTTCGGCTCTCCGAGCTAGCAAGCTAATAAGGAAAGGATGTGTATATTTCCTTGCATTTGTCACGATTAAGGAGGCTCAGGAAACTAAGATAGAAGATATCCCAGTTGTGCAAGAATTTTCGGATGTGTTTCCGGAAGATTTACCTGGATTATCCCCACAAAGAGAAGTGGCCTTCACCATCGACTTAGTCCCTGGTGCTGGACCTGTTTCTAAGACACCTTATAGAATGTCCCCTGCTGAACTCAAGGAGTTAAAGGAGCAATTAATGGAACTTCTTAAGAAAGGATTCATTAGACCGAGTACTTCCCCGTGGGGAGCGCCTGTGCTATTTGTAAAGAAGAAGGATGGATCCATGAGACTATGCATCGAATATCGACAGTTGAATCATCTCACTATCAAGAACAAGTATCCACTACCGAGAATCGATGAGTTATTTGATCAAATATCTGGATCCAAGTATTTTTCAAAGATTGATCTCAGGTTAGGATATCACCAACTAAGGATCAAGGATGATGACATTCATAAGACCGCATTCAGAAGCAGGTATGGCCATTATGAGTTTGTTGTTATGCCTTTTGGACTAACAAATGCCCCTACTGCCTTTATGCAGTTAATGAATAATATATTCAGACCTTATTTGGATCAATTCGTGGTGGTCTTTATTGATGATATATTGATTTATTCCAAGACCAAGGAAGAGCATGAGGAGCATTTAAGGATTGCATTACAAATATTGAGGACAAACCAATTATATGCAAAACTCAGCAAGTGTGAATTCTGGCTTGAGGAAGTGACTTTTCTCAGACATGTTATATCAAAGGATGGCTTATCAGTAGATCCATCAAAAGTTGAAGCTATAGGAAATTGGGAAAGACCGACTAATGCTAGCGAGATTCAAAGTTTCTTAGGTCTTGCCGGCTATTACAGGCGATTCATCAAAGATTTCTCTAAGATCGCCGTACCACTTACGAGGTTAACTCGCAAGGAGATCCGTTATGAATGGAGTGAGGAATGTGAAAGAAGCTTCCAAAATCTCAAGGATCATCTAACTACAGCTCCGGTCTTAGCATTACCAATGGAAGGAGAGAAATTCGAGGTATACACTGATGCTTCTGGCATTGGCCTCGGATGTGTTCTAATACAATAAGGAAATGTTATAGCTTATTCTTCTCGTAAATTTAAGAAGCATGAAGAGAACTACCCCGTCTATGACTTAGAATTGGCCGCGGTGGTATTTGCACTTAAAATATGGAGACATTATCTTTATGGAGTATAGTTTACTGTATACTCTGATCACAAGAGTCTCAAGTATCTCTTTTCACAAAAGGAACTAAATATGAGGCAAAGACGTTAGCTAGAATATCTCAAGGACTTCGACTTCAATATACAATATCATCCCGGAAAGGGTAACCATGTAGTAGATGCCCTTAGTCGAAAGCCGAGAGCACTGTTAGCCAATTGTATGATTCAAGAATGGAAATTGTTGGAGCAATTCTCTGAACTCAATATAAGCATGGACACAGACTTTCAATGTGTCACATTATCTCATATAAGCATTCATCCGGACCTATTATCTGAAATACGAGTGCTTCAAGATAATGACCCAATATTAGTAGAGATCAAAGGCAAACTGGAAGGACAATCTGATTTCCAAATAACTTGTGAAGGAAGATTAATGTTCAGGAATAGAACTTGTATACCGGATTGTCCCGAGTTAAAGAAGAAGATCTTAGATGAAGTTCATAGATCAAGGTACACGATTCATCCTGGATCTACCAAAATGTACCAAGATGTGAAAAGAAATTTTTGGTGGCCCAACATAAAAAGGGAAATGGCGGACTACGTGTCGCGCTGTCTCACTTGCCAACAGGTCAAGGCGGAACACCAAAAGCCTGCTGGAAAATTACATCCTCTAGATATTCCCAAATGGAAGTGGGAGAATATTAGTATGGATTTCATTATGGGTTTATCTAAATCAAAAGGAGGACATGATGGAATATGGGTTATTATTGACCGATTGACTAAATCGGCGCATTTCTTGCCAATAAAGAGCCGATGGTCAGTTGATGTTTTGGCTACATTATACATCAAGGAAATAGTCAGATTACATGGTATTCCTGTTTCAATCATGTCTGATAGAGATCCCCGTTTTACTTCTCATTTTTGGAAGGGACTACAACATTCGTTGGGAACACGGCTTAACTTTAGTACAGCTTTTCATCCTCAAACGGATGGTCAGACCGAGAGAACTAATCAGGTGGTTGAAGATATGCTCAGAGCTTGCATCATTGATTTCGATGGAAGCTGGCATGATCACTTGCCGTTGGTGGAATTTGCATATAATAATAGCTACCAGGCAAGTATACAAATGGCACCTTTCGAAGCTTTATACGGAAGGAGTTGCCGATCACCCTTATGCTGGGACGAAGTTGGAGAGAAACAACTGCTAGGTCTAGACATGGTAAGGGTTACCACTGAGAAGATACAATTGATTAGAGAAAGACTACAAGTTGCTCAGTCTAGGCAAAAGGCTTATGCTGATACAAGAAGGAGAGATCTTGAATTCCAAGATGGAGATCATGTATTTCTCAAGATATCGCGTGGACGTGGCATACGGAGATTTGGTGTTAAAGGCAAGCTTACGCCAAGATTCATCGGACCCTTCGAGATACTGGAAAGAGTTGGCGAGGTTGCTTATCGCATCGCATTGCCTCCTCAATTGTCCAATGTTCATAATGTGTTCCACATATCTATGTTGAAGAAGTATGTACACGATCCATCACATATTATTGAACATGGAGACTTAGTTATCCAGAAGGATCTCACATATGAACAGAAGCCCATAAAAATACTAGATCGTGAAGTACGTACTCTAAGGAATAAGGTTATTCCCATGCTAAAAGTACAATGGAATAAGAGTTCCGATCATGAAGCCACGTGGGAGACCGAGGAATCCATGAGGAAGTGATTTCCAGAATTATTTTAAGGTATATACTCTACGCTCTCCACTTATATATACTATTGAATTTGGGGACCAAATTCTTTTAAGTAGGGGAGGGTGTAGCAACCCTGATAAAAATAAGATTTTTAAATAAATCAAATTAAAATAAAAGATAAATAATTAGATGATGAAAGCCTAAACGCATAAAAATAAGACAGAATGGAAATAACGCCTTTGGTCAAGACGCTACTTCATTAAGAAACGCCTCTAGAGAAGGCGCTAATTAAAAAGGGACGCCCATATAACAAGGCGTCAATTATCAAACGGCCAAAAGGGGAAGTAAGTGTAACGCCCTCTACCTGGGTGCATTTTATGCAAGAAACGACGCTTGACAAGGCGTCAATTTAAATTAACGCCCTCACTTAGGACGTTAATTCAGTTCGAGTTTCGTTCGACCCAGGAGACCATCCAGGGCAAGTTCTGGATAACTACGACAAAGATGGAAGATGGTAAGGACTCTATCATGGAAGTATTACTTCCAATACAACTCTAACCCTATTAGGATCCCCAAAATCCTATAAGTAACCCTCTCTGTCGAACCCTAACGAGCTGTTGGCCGAAGGAAGCTCTGCTGCTGCTGTGCGTGAAGAACAGGTTTATGTTCTTCTTCCTTCCGTTGTTTCTGCCTCTGGTTGTTTGAGGAAGGAACGTTAATATTCTTTTCTTCTTCTCCCTCATCTTCCTTTGCAGGTAGCATACAAACAACTCGTTGAAGAACGTGGTTCTTCATCAACATCGTTCTTCCTCTTTTTCTTTTACCTTAAATTATATGATTAATGATCTTCATTATTTCTTCTATAGGAAGTCTACAGTAACTCCCTGTCGAAGTGAAGAACATGAGGTTCTTCATCCTCTTCTTCTTCTTCTTCTGCCGGTGATCAGAAGACTCTGTTGCAAAACAGAGTATCGTTTCTCTTCACATATCTTCACTCAGATAGTCATCAGGTAGGTTTTCTCAAGAACGTAGCCCAAACTAGCTTAATATCTTTAATAATATCATCGATCCTCCATGCATATAGTTTTATTGTGGTTTCAACTATTTCTATGCAATTTTCAAAAAAGCAACGCCCTTGACCAGGGCGCTAATATAAAGAAGCGACCCACACTAGGGCGCAAATTCTTGTTTTGACGCCCTACCTAGGAGTCGTCAAATTCATATAAATTGATAATTACCCATGTTAAAAATTCTATATCTATGAAACCATGAACCTAATCTAATGCATGTTCATCCTGATTGAATCCTGCTATTTTTCTGGTCCTGACCATGTACCTGTTTTCCTGAAATTTATTATCCGAAATTTGGAAAATTGTTGAATTAACGACCTGCACAAGGTCGTCTCTTATTGAACTGACGCCCCAAACCAGGGCGCTAATTGACAAGTAACGCCCCAGTCCAGGGCGCGTTTTTATTAAAATTCTAGAATATTGATTTTCTGCAGAATAGAAATATTGAAGGGATGACTAATGTATAAGTCGTCAAATTGTGAATAAACGCCCCTGAGTAAGGCGTTAATTGGATAATTAATGACTTAGCTTAAGTCGCTATTTTCTGTATTACTGTTTTACACTGATTACTGTCACCGAAGGGTTATATATATATATATCGGCACTATATTCTAGTCCGTGAATATAGTCCCTTGTTTCATGATATTTTTATCGCACTACCCTCAATTCTCATTGACATACAAGCTCTCCATTGGACATTCCGTTCCTTTGGACTAGCAAGTTAGTCATAGAGACCTCCGTAAGACTCCTCGAGCCTTGGATTCCCTCAAGGCCGACTGAGCTGGTTGTACCATAAAAACCTATTACATTATTTGATTGCCATGTCACTCTAAAGAAACATGGTATACCGGCCCTCATGTTATGTAAAGTGTGTATCATGAGAATTTTCTTAATGGGATGAGGTTATCATGCCATTTGATGCTGTTCTTGTAAACCCCAATTCTATATTCAACATGATGTTCTTGTGGACCTCAATTCTATATTAAGAATGAGGACGTCTTGCCATTGATGTGCTGTTCGTGTGGACCTCAATTCTATATAAAGAGTGTCCATACTTGCTTGTCATGGTACCTAAGTTAGGGAACCAATTCCACCTAGTTTTATCGATAATCATGATTGTACAGTTATTATCGCCATTCTATGTCAAGTGTCATATTTTTAGACTCTATTCTATCCAAGTTATCCTACGTATCTACAAGCTTAATTCTTGAAATTCCATATTGGCTATACACAAAAGTGGATGTTAGAATACATGATTAATACCTGTGCATATAGGGCCCGATCTGGGCCTGGGAGGAGCACCCGAAAGTACTTGTGCCCATGGGAGTTGATTGATCACGGTATTGGCATTATACCGAAGTGCATGACTAGCTTGATTGAACATTCCACCAATCTTGTACTTGTACTTGACTTGATATTACATGACTTGCGTGGCCCGAAAAAGGGTAATTTCATACTTGCCTGCTTGAAACGTGATAGCCAAATTTCCACATGACATGATGAATACACTTGCTTGAATATCTTGATATCTTTTGATATAAGTTCTTGAAAGTTCATGACTAGTTCTTCTTGCTATCGTATTGTTATACACTCTCTCTATCTTGTCGTTTTATGCGAGCATGCATAGCCATAGTGCATTGATGAAAGATGTAATCACTTAAACCCCTTGCTAGTTCTTGAGATATAATTTCCTACTGAGCGTTCGCTCACTTAGTGTTTCCCTACTTTCCAGGTAAGTCCGACGATGAGGGAACTCAAACGGATGGGGAAAATCAAGAGTGAAAGAGATAGAGCTTCTTCCGTGTTATCTAGTCTTTTTTTTTTCATATTTTCTTGAGTCAACCTTGTATTTTTCCTTTATTTTAGTTAGTACTTCAAGGTTTGTAATAGACATATTCTTATGAAGGAATAAAGGACTGGGTTATCTTTACTTTTGCGCATCTCTGATTTTGGTGTCGAATACACTAATACTCTGATTGACATGATTGATATAAACTCGTCACGCGTCTCCGGGTATCTTTCGCTCTCGGGGCGTGACAATGATAAACCCACGAGGAAGACCATTGGCTCATGCGGCACACTGAATAAATAATGAATAAATCCATGAGAGAAGACAACTGGCTCATGAGGTAAAAAATTTTTTTTGATAAACCCATGAGGAAGGACCACTAGCTCATGAGGTGAAAGGTATCATTGATAAACCTATGAGAAAAGGCCACTGGCTCATTAGGTAATTGCTAAAGTGACTTGAGTGCTTGATAATCATGAATCCCTACACAAGAAAGGATATTTACTTGACAAGTCAAATAGCCAATATCTCGTGACATGATGTGGAAACTCCATGTTTGATATTTCTCGCAACTTGATTGAATTTTTCTTGCTAGTTATTTCATGCCTTGTCTTGTTGCTATATTCTTTATGTCGACTCGCATTCATTCACGCATGATCATAGTACATTGCATAAGATGTAAATTACTTTAAGTAAGACTAAATCATAGAGATGCAATTCCTACTGAGTGTTCGCTCACCTAGTGTTTCTCAATATTTTTCAAGTTATAATGAAGAAGAATGCAATCACGATGGGCAAGGGCAAGAGTGAAGAGAGCTTCGGCAACTTAGACGAACCCTATAGTATTATGTCTGGTTTAGTTAGTTTGAGAGTCTCTTGTAATTTTCTTTTATTGAGTCTATTAGTCTGAGTCAAATTCTAATAAACTTATATTTAGAATTTCAATGAATTTTGTTTCGTCAAATTATATTGTGCCTTTATGCTTTGCTCTGATTATTCATGATTGTTTGCTGCCACATTCCGAACATATTTCCACTGCTATCGGTTCGGGGTCTGACAAGGTTGGTATTTAGCTTCTGGTCAAGACCAATTCATACAGCTCAATGGATTGGACCTTCCGTCCAACATCGGATAAAATGATATCCTTGCGTTGACATAGACCCAATGTCAGTGATATTACCTTGGTTGGCATTGGACTCCCTATCAGGGTCAATCGATACAACCCAACGGATTAGACCTTCCGTGTAAGACCGGATTAAACGGTATCCTTGCATTGACTAATACCCAATGTTAATGATACCATCTACATTGGTATTTGGCTTCTGGTCAAGACCAATTCATACAGCTCAATGGCTTGGACCTTCCGTCTAACGCCTGATAAAATGATATCCTTGCGTTGACATATACCCTATGTCAATGATGCCACCAAGATTGATGCCTGATTCCCCGTCAGGGTCAATTGATACAACCGAACAACTTAGACCTTCCGTCTAAGACCGGATTAAACGATATCATTGCATTGACATATACCCAATGTCAATGATACCATCTTGGTTGATGCTTGGCTCTGTGTCAAGACCAATTGATACAGCTCAACGGCTTAGACTTTCCGCCTAAGACCAGATTAAATGATATCCTTGAGTTGGCGTATACCCTATGTCAATGATACCATCGAGATTGATGCCTGATTCCCTATCAGGGTCAATCAATATAGCTCAATGGCTTCGACCTTCCATCTAAGATCGGATAAAACGATATCCTTGCATTGGCATACACCCTATGTCAACAAGATTAGAGTTTGGCTTTCTGCCAAGACCAATCGATACAACCCAATAGCTTAGACCTTCCATCTAAAGACCGGATTAAACAATATCCTTGCATTGGTATAATCCCGGTACCGATGATTTCATTAACCTGGCGCCCAAGAGCTTTTTGGTCTTAGCCGGGATGTATGACCTAGACCTTCTATCTAAGTCAGATAAATCGATATCCTTGCATTGGTACAATCCCAATACCGATGATTTCATTAACCCAACACCCATGAACTTTTTGTTCTTAGCCGAGACGTATCACCTAGACCTTCCGTCTAAGTCAGATAAACCGATATCCTTGCATTGGTACAATCCCAGTACTGATGATCTCATTCACTTGGCACCCATAAACTTTTGTCTTAGTCCAGAGGTATGGCCTAGACCTTCTATCTAAGCCAGATAAACCTAGTCTCTTGTGATTGGCATAAGCCCAATGCCAACGATACCACCATGATTTGCGCTTGACTCGCTGTTAGAGTTGGATAATCTAGTCCCACCATGATACGAACCCCTAAATTTCTCGCGTTGACATATACCCAATGTCACATATACCCAATGTCGATGATATCATTTGGATTGGTACCTGACTCTCTGTCAGGATCGATCAACACAACCCAATGGCCTAGGCCTTTCACCAAAAGCCAGATAATCTAATTTCCTTGCATCGGTACAATCCCAGTACCGATGATTTCATTAACTTGGCGCCCTTGGCCTATTCAGATCTTAGCCGAGGGGTATGACCTAGACCTTAAGTCTAAGTCAGAGAAGCCCGATTTCCTTGCGTCAGTGCAATTCCAGTACCGATGATGCCATTCACTCAACGCCCATGGCATTTTCCGTCTCAATAGAAGGGTATGGCCTAGACCTTCTGTCTAAAGCCAAATAAAATGAATTTCTTGCGTCGACATAAACCCAATGCTGACGATGTCATTTCTTACTACCAGTCTCACCGGGGCTCACCCTGATCCTCCATTTCAGACCCTCCAACTGAACCCAAGCACAAAACCCTCCTTCCTTGCTTCACATTGACCCCATGTCAAAGATTAAACCCCTGTGGGGCTAGACTTCTTGGCCCATGTGCTTACTACGGTGAAGCAATCCACTCATCCCTTTGCTGAAGGGTGAGCGCTTTATTGTACGTTTACACGGATTGCCAATTTACCAACCTATGGAGTGAGACGATGAAGAAATCTACACCCGTGTACCCGGCACGCTCGTCCCTCGCGTGCACCACCCACAGGTGGGGGGCATTTGTTGATGCTTAAAATGTGGTGTCCAAAATCAGGTGAGGTCAGCCGTAGAAGAAAAGGAGGGTGTACACAACACTGTTTAGGCTGAAAAGGGTCCTTGGACAATGAGCTGTGTCGATGCACAGCGTTAGCTGCGTCGACGTAATTGAAGACAAAGAAGAAAAACTACTGATCAACAGGCTACGTCGACGCACCTCACAGGTTGCGTCGATGCACCCTCAACGGCGTAAGAACTGTACCCACCATAGGATTCGAACACGGCACTTGATCCCCAGAAAGCAACGATCAGGGATCATCGGTATGGTGATACCAGCTTCCAGAAGGCGTGTGTAGCCCGTACAAGGCACGTGGTCGAGTGAGCTCCAATGATTGGAGATTCCTCATCCTGACTTGATGGAACCCTTGTGTTGTCCCTATAAAATGGAGGCGATGCTCCGAAAAGAAGCCCCGGCCCCTTGGCTGTTAAGAGCTTCCCACGACCGAATTCCATAGTGATCTACATTTGCTCCTGAGCGAAGGAGAAGAAGAGAGGGGGAAAGAAAGTGAGAAGAGTTGCTGCTCCGAGGAGGGAAGGGAGTCAATGCTCCTCCCTCCCCCATTCTTTATTTTCTTTTCTTCCCTACTATGTAGCTCTGTTTATCTTTTTGTTTTCTGTTTGATTGCTTCCCAGATCAACTAGTCTTGGGACGATGTACTTCTTCTATGCAAAAGCAATGAATGAAAGTGTTTATTTCATGTTATAACACAAATATGTTCATCTTTGTAAATTTTATTTTAATCCCAACCCTCATAGTTGTGATGTGATCTTACTGTTTATGTTTCCCTTTCTCTATCGATCAGAGAAGAGCACTATATCACGAGAGGGGCTAAGCTCCAGCCTATCCAATTGCAATGGATCATGTTTGTGTTTCTGTCCCTCCCAATTTGCCAGATGAGGGTCTGTTCTTAGACCTCATTTTGCTATCCGGGGTGAAATTATCCTAATCCCTTCAATGGGTTAACGCCCTCATGGGCAACATCAACTATGTAGGTCCCTTCCCCCAATCTCTCAGATAGGTCCTGATCACTTGTGTTGATTTAGATCTGCCTCGTGCATCCGATTTGCATGCCTTCCATTTGCTTGATATGCATACTCTCTTGCTGCTTGGTGTATAGAATTTTTAGGGAAACAACCATCTACCTTCTCACCCACGCCTATGGGTTGTGGAGACTTTGGCTTAGGCCCAAATCTGCTGGAGCTTGCTTGGTTCTTTGCCTTTTCTCCCACTCAACTCCAGCCCGTTGAGAAGCTGCTGGAGAGGGGGATTCCTGCAGCCCACTCAAAGAGCAGACCCAACTAGGCCCAACAGGGCCCGACGAGGCAAGCTCGTCCAAAGTGACAGTCCACAGGGCCCACTTGGAAAAGTCCAATAAAACAATACTCGAGGAAACAACTCTCCTAGGTGGCCCTAAGGCTCGGAGAGCCCGAGCATCGGTCAGGTCACAGGAAGACCCGCGCACGAGCTATCCCTCCGCACGGAGGAGGGAAGTGCTAGCCGGTCTGTCCGACCCATCTCCTCACCGAGCTAGGCCTATTACCCAAGAGGGCCAGCCCCTCTAAGCTCGATACGACCGATAAAATATTTATCATTGCAGCCGTTAGAGTCCACAGCGGGCCGGGCCCCAAGAAGTCCAGGAGCTCCGGCTTCCCCGTGAGGATAACGCCCCCACGATGAGGCCATAAAAGCCCACGACGAGGACGTAACCTCCACCGGAGACCCCTCGGCTTGCAGGACTCTAGAGGGCGGCACACTATTTAAACCTGGGATACCCTCCGGCGAAAGGTAAGTCCAAAAGGGCATTGATCCACCCCCAATTCATGAGCACGGATCACTTCACCCCATTGGTGGAGAGGGATCTCGCGCCTTCACCTTCTCCTCCCTATCGCTGCTCCCACCATTGCTCTACTGACTTGAGCGTCGGAGGGTTTCGCCCCAGCGAATCCCCCTGGGCCCTCTGACCCGTTTCCCTGCCTTGCAGTTCACAAACTTGGTGATTACCAGCCCGCTCAGGAACCAGCGTGAGATTTCACCTCTTCATCTGGCACCGTCTGTGGGAAACGCACGAAGAGCCAACATGGTGAGAAGGAGCTCAGGGAGGTGGTCCACCGGCGAAAGGGGTAAGGCCATGGTAGCAGCAGGGGATGGCCATTCCAGGGCCTCACAGAACCCTCCCTCCAACGCCAGCATCCCCGCCGACGGACCACCCCCCCTGCGGCGGTGGGGCTACCCCCCTACGGTGGCGCCGAAGCCTTCTAGGCCCTCAATGCCAAACTGGATGTCCTCGTGGAACTCATGAAGACCCAGGCGGCCAGGGATGCAAGGTCTCGTGCCCCGTCAAGGAACCCCCCCGCAAGAGTACGTCCCAGCACAGAGCTGGGGGCCGCTTCACCCTCCGCGGCCAGCAGCTCATTCGTAACAGGGTCGGAGGACCCTCGCAAGCTCCGCCTCCGGAGCAAGAGGCCTCCTCCGCGCCGAGGAAAGGAAGGCGGGGGATGCAACGGCCAGATCCAAAAGCCGACGTTCCCGGGGACCGCCAAGATGCTCCCCCCAGCCTCGCGGCACGACCGCAACCGGAGTTGTCCCTCCGGCTGCGAGATTTCGAAAGGCGCTTTGCTGAGCAGGAGCGCGCCCTTCGCGCCCTACAGAAGGCCTCTTCCCCGGAAGATGAGGAGAAATCCCCGTTCTCCGAGTATATCTTGAAGGCAGAGGTATCTCCTAGAGCCCTCTTACCAACCTTCAAGCTTTACGACAGCCAGGGCGACCCGGCCGACCATTATGATAGCTTCGACGCCCTGATGACTCTACACGGAGTGTCGGACCCCATCAAGTGCCGAGCCTTCGTGACCACTCTGGTCCAGGGCGCTCAAGCGTGGTTCTGGGCCCTCGCCCCCGGATCCATCCGAGACTTCAAGCAGTTTGGGCGAGTCTTCAAGGAGAGCTTCGCCGGAAGTGCCCCCCCAAGGTCGGTAGTAGGGCTCTTGGCCCTTAAATAGGCGCAAGGGGAAAGGCTCTGGGCTTACGTCCACCGATTTAAATCGGAAGCCCTCCAAATCCCCCGCCTGGACGTGGCCTCGGCCACAGCCGCACTGAACGGGGGTACCCGGGACAAGAAGCTCCGCCGTGAACTTGTCCTCCACCCCCCCTCGACCCTTGCCGAGCTAGTGACTCTGGCTCTGCGCCACGCCGAGTGCGAAGAAGTACTCAGCGCTTGTCGAGACGCAACCGGCTCGGGTCGGGAGGGGGACAAGAAGTGGGGCCCCGAGCCAATTTCTAGCTCGGGAAAGAAGCGAGACCGAGATGGAGAACGCAAGCGGAAGTACGAGCGGTACACCCCGTTAACCGCACCAGTCTATGAAATCTATGAAGACGTCAAAGACTCGGGACTCCTCCGTCGGCCCGAGCCGATGAGGTCGAAAAACCGCAAGCGAGACAGACATTGTCTATTCCACAGTGATCATGGGCATCACATCGGTGACTGCCACCAGCTCCAAGATGAAATCGAGCGCCTCATCCGCCTGGGGCACCTGGCTCGGTTCACTGCCGAGCGCAGAGAAGATCAAGGCGCCGCGGAAGAGATCGACAACGCCCCCCGAGGGGTTCACATCAACGTCATCTCGGGAGGAATATCATCAGGAGGCGACAGCAGTCGTGGAAGGAAGCGTCATGCCGAGCAGGCGAGATGAGCCCCAGAGCCACCCAAGGCCCCGCCCCAGGTCATAGTCTTCTCCGATCAAGACCTGGAGGGGTTGAGCACCCCGCATGATGATGCCCTCGTAATCTCGGCCACTATAAACCATTGTAACGTAGATAGGATTCTTGTGGACAATGGAAGTGCCCCTGATGTATTGTCTTATGACTGTTTCCTCAAAATGGGAGAGGATCCATCCAAACTCCTCCCGGTCCGGACGCCCCTCTGTGGGTTCAACGGCCTGGCCACTCTCCCCAAAGGAGCCCTAAGCATGCTGGTTACCGTCGGCACCCCACCCAAAACCGTTACGGTCATGGTAGACTTCATGGTGATCAAAGGGATGATAGCGTACAATGCCATCTTCAGCCGGGGAATCCTCAGCCGGATCAAGGCAGTACCATCTACCTATCACCAAAAAATGAAGTTCCACACCAAAAGCGGGGTCGGGGAAATCCGAGGTAACCAGGCCACGGCCCGAAGGTGCTATAATATCTCGGTGGAGGCCACGAGGCCGGACGGGAACTATAAGGGCCCCCGGGAAGTTGAGGAAAAATATGCAACCACTGAGCCAGGTGGCGAGTTGCTAACAACTTTCTTAAACGACGACCCGACCCTAGGAGTAAGGATCGGAGCCGACCTACCACCCGAGGAAAAGCAGCAATATAAGCAATTTCTTTCTGAGTACATCCGAGTCTTTGCTTGGTCCGACGATCAGCTCCCTGGGATACCAGAGGAGACCGTGATGCACCGACTCAACCTCAACCCCACCATGAAGCCCGTGCAGCAGCGCCGAAGGAAGCACGCACCCGAGAAGTAGACGATTATCAAGGCGCAGGTCACCAAGGGGCAAGAGACTGGTCTTTTTAAACCGGTCCTGTACCCGACGTGGCTAGCCAATGTCGTCCTGGTACCAAAGGCTTCCGGCAAATGGCGGATGTGCGTGGACTTCACCGACTTGAATAAGGCGACCCCTAAGGACTGCTATCCCTTGCCCAGCATCGACCAACTGGTCAACTCGACATTAGGCAACGAGATGCTCAGCTTCCTGGACGCCTATTCGGGTTACCATCAGATCAGAATGAATTCTGAAGACGTCGAAAAGACCGCCTTCATCACCGACTACGGCGTGTACTGCTATACCCGGATGCCTTTCAGGTTGAAGAACGCTGGAGCCACATATCAAAGACTGGTCAATCACATGTTCGAGGAGCAGCTAGGTCGGAACGTCGAGGCGTACATTGACGACATGCTCGTCAAGACCCCCAAGGCCCAGGACCACTTCACCGACCTCGTTGAAACCTTCGGCGTCCTCCTGAAGTATAACATGAAGCTCAATCCTGCCAAGTGTGCCTTCGGAGTAAGATCCGGGAAGTTCCTGGGTTTCCTGGTCACTCAGCGTGGGATCGAAGCCAACCCCGACAAAGTCCAGGCCATCCTGGACATGCGCTCGCCCGCCTGCATTAAGGACGTCCAGCGTCTGACGGGGCGTGTCGCCGCTCTCAGCCGTTTCTTGTCCCGTGCCGCCGAACGATGCCTGCCCTTTTTTAAACTATTGAGGGGGCCCAAGTTGGCATCTACTACGTTTGCATGGGATGAGGAATGCCAGAAAGCGTTCGTCGAGCTCAAGGAGTTCCTGGCTTCACCCCCGGTGCTCTCAAAGCCTCTGCCGGGCGAAGTCTTGCTGCTCTATCTCTTGGCGACGTCATCAACGGTCAGCTCGATCCTAGTCAGAAATGACTCAGGAATCGAAAGACCAGTCTACTACACCAGCAAGGTGCTCAACGAGGCCGAGAGGAGGTACCCCGCAACCGTGAAGCTCGTGCTAGCGCTGGTTACCTTCGTGAAATGCCTCCGACCCTACTTCCAAGGGCACCCCATCACCGTGCTAACCGGCGAGCCATTGAATAAGATTTTGGCCCACCCCGAGGCCTCGGGGCGACTCGTCGAATGGGCCATTATGCTTGGGGCCTACGACATCTCGTATCGCCCGCGCTCAGCTATAAAAGGTCAAGCGCTCGCCGACTTCATCGCCGAAAGCACCATCCCGACCGAAGGTAGACTACCGACCATGCCCGGGCCAACCTGGGAACTGTACGTCATCGGATCTTCCAACTCGGTCGGTAGTGGTGCTGGGATCCTCCTAAAATCCCCCGAAGGAGTGGAGCTACAGTACGCATTGAAATTCAACTTTCAGGCGTCCAACAACGCTTCCGAGTACGAGGCCCTTATATCGGGAGCGCGCATGGCCCGACGGTTGGGGGATGAGCGAGTCCGGATCCACACCGACTCTCCGCTGGTCGCAAGCCAGGTCAACGGCGAGTACGAAGCTCGAGAGGCACCCATGATCAAATACCTCCAGCTGGTCAGGAGCCTGGCCCAACAATTCGAGGGGTTCGAGGTAGTCCGAATAGCCCGGGAAGAAAACTCCCGAGCGGACACCCTCTCTCGGTTGGCCTCCTCCCTAGACCCAGAAGGTACCCGATCAGTCCTCCTCGAAGAGCTAGAATGCCCGAGCATTGACTCGGAGCTCCTCGCTGTTGACTCGGCCGTCCCGAGCGACTGGCGCGCCCCCTACCTGTCTTGGCTCCGAGACTCCCAAGAGCCCTCCGACCCTCGAGAAGCACGCCGAATGAAGTACCAAGCCCGACGCTTCGTCGTCCTGGACGACACACTCTACCGAAGGTCTTTCGCCGGCCCTCTCCTGAAGTGCCTCTGCCCCGACGAAGCCAGTCGAGCCATCCAAGAGGTTCATGAAGGCCTGTGCGGAGCGCACTCAGGGGCAAGGTCACTGGCCAGGATCCTGTTACGACAGGGGTACTTGGCCCACCCTGCAGTGTGACTGCTCGACCTATGCTCAACAGTGCGACCGATGCCAGCGGTTCGACCACTTGGTCCATCAGCCGGCTACAGAACTCATCACCCTCGCCGAGCCTTATCCCTTCGCTCGGTGGGGATCGACATTCTCGGGCCATTCCCTATGGCTCAGTCCCAGAAAAAGTTCATTGTCGTCGCCATCGACTACTTCACTAAATGGATCGAGGCCGAAGCCACTGCAAGGATCACCGAGACAGTCGTCTGGAGTTTCATCTAGAAATCGATCATTTGTCGCTTCGGCATCCCCCGAGTGATAGTGAGCGATAACGGTCGGCAATTCGATTCTCGATATTTATGAGACAGATGCGTCGACCTAAACATCCGCAACCACTTCACTTTGGTCACCCACCCTCAGGCCAACGGGCTGGTCGAAAATGCCAATAAGACTATCTTGAAAGGCATAAAGACCAGACTCGGCAAAGCCAAGGGTAGTTGGCTCGAGGAATTGCCTAGCGTAGTGTGGTCGCACCGAACGACTCCCAGGACGGCAACCGGTGAAAGTCCTTTTCAGTTGGTGTACGACACTGAGGCCGTCATTCCATTAGAGATCGCCAACCCGTCTCTCCGAGTCATCCGCTACTCGCTCGAGGAAAACAACCAAAAGTTACTCGAGAACCTCGACCTAGCCGATGAACTCCGGGATATTGCCAGCATCCGAGCGACGGAATACCAGCAACGCCTCACTCGATACTACAACGCCAGAGTCCGAAGCAGACACTTCCAACCGGGAGACTTCGTCCTCAGAAAAACCGAAGCCTCTCGACCACTAGAGCGGCGGGCAAGCTGTCCCCCAACTGGGAAGGCCCCTACCGAGTGGTCGAGACGCTCGGGAAAGGTGCGTACAGGCTAGCAACAATGGAAGGGGAACCCATTCCTTGGACATGGAACGCAGCCGCACTACACAAATTCTATTTTTGAAATTGTACAACAAGATGGACGAAATAAATTCCTTTTCTTTTCATTCAAAAATATTGATACATCAGAAAGGCAAAAGCCAAAGTAAATTGCATGACAAAAAGCAAGAAAATCCATCTAACACCGCTGCAAGGGGTCATCGCTCGGTTGACTCAATCTCGATCTCCTCACGTCCAGCCACTGACTCTGCCTCGCGTAGAAACTGGCTCGGACAAGAGGGGGCCAATCCAGTTGGCTCAGATGACCCCTGACAAAGGTGACAGAGGGACTGCAGAGAAGGTAACTACCTTCTAAAGTTGGAGAAGGCTACCTTCCAAGTTGATAGAGGCCAGAGAGAAGGAGCGCCATGAAGACCTCCTCTTTCCCAACCTACCAACTCCTTGGAAGGGAACAGAGAGAAAGTAGCCTCCGAAGAGTAAAAGAAATGAAGAGCAGAAGCGGGAAAAAGAGGCTGCAGACGGAGGAAGGCTTCGGTGAGGAGGGAGCTTGATGCGCCTCCCCCCCCATGCAGAGGGGGAGTGGCGGCAGGCATCCCTAATACCCCCATCCGTCCTCTGCCTCGGCACCCGCCCGGAAGCCACGCCAGAACTGAGAAAGGGCAAGAGCTGTGCCCTCACACGTCGAAGCCCTCTCCAGATCCGCGCGGCGACCGTCGGACATGTCTCAAACCCATGCGGCGACCGTGGGACCCATCCAACAAGCCAGGACAGCAAGAGCTCTCTGCTCCCCGTCGGCGGCGGCGTTGCCCTCCGAAGGATCCTCCATGCTCCGAATGCAACAGCACAACGCAGAGTGAAGAAGAAGGAGTGAGGAAAGACTGTTATAGAAAATCCCAAGCGGTAAAGAGGAAAGGGCGCCCTTCGGTCCTTCTTATAGGCCAAAGGAGGCTACATGCCTTAAATGACTCCCCCCTCGAAAACACGCCAAAGGATTTCTCCCCTGAACAGTCACCTCCAACTCCTAGTTTCCCGCCCTAGCAAGATTCACGAAGCGGCCTGGCATTCAAAGCGTGAGGGAATGGAAAGACACCCCGTCAGAAGACTACCAAATCAGCATGCGAGAACCACGCAGGACATACCAGCACTCTCCAAGTACTTCAGATACGCCAACCAAATCACGGCAAGGATGGCGATCAAACAAGTAAGTCATTCATTATCTCATAAAGAGCAAACTCTCTAAAGGAGGAAAGAGAGACAAACAGGAGACATGGGCAAAATAAGGTAAAATACATCAGGCCTCGGGCCCACTTTGAAGCTCGGGAGCTACGGAAGTGGGCGCGTCACCCCCAGCACCCTCGGTGACGGCCAACCCGGGCATGGACCTCGCCTGTGCGAGAACTGTCTCGGTCGCGAGCCCTACCGAGACGTCCGGAGTTGGTGACCCCGCCGGAGGAGACCCCTCTGGATCTTCCCCACTCGACATAGAGGAGCTAGAAGCCGACTCATCCGAGTCATAGCTCTGGCCCAAAGGGAACTCAATCCCGGAGTCTTGCTCATCGGCGTAGTCCACCGCCCGACGATAACCCTACTTAAACCCCTTTTGGGCGAACCGGCGAAGCGCTACCTTGTAATATGGTAGGGCAGCTCTCTCTAGGTCGGCTGAGTAGGCGTCCGAGCTCCTATACCGCCCGATCGCCTCCGCCTCAATCTGCTCCGTCCTCCCAACGAGCTCGACCCAAGCTCGCTCCGCCTCGGCCGTACGCTCCTCTGCCCCCGCCAGGCGTTCCTCTGCCTCGACCCTCCCTCGCTCGGCTTTGCTCGACCGCCTCTCCGCCCGGGCTCGGACCGCCTCGGCCACGGAACGAAGGCGCTCCGCTACCTCCGCCCGGTCCAGTAGCTTGGCACGTTCGAGCTCCCCGCGACCATCCAGCTTGAGGTGACGCAGACGCTCCTCATCCAAGAGTTTGCCTTTCCTCTCGAGCGACTCTCGGGCCTTAGCCAACTGCTTAGTCAGCACCTCAGTTTCTAGCCGGCTCGCCCGTGCCAAATCCCTGATCACGGAGAACTCCCGTCGAAGCCCCTCAAGCTCCTCGCTGAGGCGGGCCAGTTTCCTCTCGCACCCCCCGAGGGCCCAGGCGAGACTCGACCGCTCCGCCTCCGTCCGGGTGTACGTCTCCGCCATCAAGGCCGCCGACCGAGCCATGACTAGGCCACCCTCCATGAGGACGTCGAGGACTCCGGAGGGGGAGTGGCGCTTATCTCCCCCCGTCGTCTTTGCGGCAACCTCTCGGCAAACCCGATACAAGTCGCCTGAAACACCGAGCCTTTCCAAGGCCTCCGGCATGGAGATCCGCTCCCCATCGAACGCCCCGCGAGAAGGTTCGGCTCGAGCAACGGGGCCGACCGCCCCGCACGCCGCGGTCGGTAGGGGTTGTGACGCCTCCCCGGGCGAACCCCCAACCTCGACTGACGCCACGGGATCGACCGCACCGGGAACTTCGAGCACTTGGGGCTGCGACGCCCTCGCAGGTGAACCCCCAAACCTATCTGTCTCGGCCCGCGCCTCGCCGCCCGAGACATCGCCGACCTCGATCGGTCTCTCTGTCTCGACGTCGGCTACTTCAGCACCGGTCCCCTCCATCCCCGGGGAGGGGAGAACCGACCCATCTCCGCCCTCTAAGGGGCCCCTCGTCTCCTCGGCCCCCTCTGGCCTGGTAGGTGGGGGAGCTGGCCTAGAAGGGTCGGCCCCATCTTGCCCCCGAGAGGGGAGCGCCGCCGAGCCAGAGTCACCCCCGGCAGCGGTAGGAAGGCTAGCCTTCTTGGCCCGTTTCTTGGCCTTCGCGGCTTCCCACAATTTTCCCTCCATGGGATCCTTGCACTTCGCCCCGCTTGGCCGCGAAGATCCCTCGGAGGCCACCCCCTTTCCCTTATCCCAGGCTTGGGAACGACCCGCGGGAACGACGGACTCATCAGCCGCCGAGTCATCCCCAAGATCGATGACCTCGGTGACCTCTTCCAAAGGTTCCCGCCGGATGTCTGCAATGAAGAAAAAGATTCGATTAAGGAGTGAAAAGGCGACCCTCCGACCCCGCAGAAGGATCCGAAGGATGATACCCGATGGCTTGAGCTGTGTAAGCAGATACTGCTCTACGTTCTCCAGCGTCACCAGCTCCTCAGTCGACCGATGATTTGTCAACAAGCGAGCGGCGTATCCCTCCACATCGGCGGGGAACTCCTCCTGCCGCGGGGGAAGATTCGGATGGAAGTTGGGCATAACCTGGCACCTCCAGGATTCATCCACTGCTTCCGCCTTCACCCAGAAAAACTGCCTCTTCCACCCTTTGTGCGAAGAATCCTTCGCCGCCAGCGGAATACAACTCCGATTCCTGCGCGCCTGAGTAAAGTAGAAGCCTTTCCCCACCGACGGATGTGTCTTCAGCTCGAAGAAATAATGAAAAATATCCAGGGACGGGGGAACCCCCTGCAGACGGCAGAGGATCCGAAAGGCAGATAGCAAAAGATTCGAGTTGGCCACCAACTGGACAGGCGCCAACATGAAAAAATTGAGAAGCTTCAGAACGAAGGGCTCGAAGGGGAGGCAGAATCTTCCCTTCCACGCCAGGAGAAAAGTACAAATATGGCTCGTGCGGCTATCCAAGCTCGTCTCGTATGGGGCAGCGGCTACAAAGCTATATCGGAGAGGCAGGCGAAACCGATGCTCCAGTTTCTTCACATCAGCCTCCCCCAACTCGCTACGATTGGGGACGGGCTCCCGCCTCACATGCTCGATTTCTGAGTGCAGATCCGCCATAGAGCTAGAAGAAGAACCTTCACGAGAGCCCGAAGACTCCGGGGGAGAAGGAAGCTGCCGAATCGCCTCCGCGGTTATACGCGCCAGCTCCTCAAATACTGCCGCAAGAGCTTGCTCCCCCGCTGTATCTTCACGGCGCATTAAGGAGCCCCATAAGCAAAGAAATGGAGGAAAGGCCAAAAACCCTAGAAAGGGTGGGAGGACGAGCAGCGCCCTACACCTATAAACCCTCGCGGGAGGCGGCGCGCCGTTCCAACCTCCGAGAAAAAGGGGGCCCCTTCATTTCAAATCCGTCAGGATCATTATTACTACGGGCCCAGGCGACCACTACACGTGGCTTCATAACACCAACAGGATTCCACCCACCCGAGCCACGCTGGTCCAAAGCCTCGAAAAACTACTCAACCGAGCCCCCTTGGCTCGGGAGTAGGAGGGGGAGAAGTGGAGAGGGGGATTCCTGCAGCCCACTCAAAGAGCAGACCCAACTAGGCCCAACAGGGCCCGACAAGGCAAGCTCGTCCAAAGTGACAGTCCACATGTCCACTTGAAAAAGTCCAATAAAACAATGCTCGCAGAAACAACTCTCCTAGGCGGCCCCAAGGCTCGGAGAGCCCGAGCATCGGTCAGGTCACAGGAAGACCCGCGCACGAGCTATCCCTCCGCACGGAGGAGGGAAGCGCTAGCCAGTCTGTCCGACCCATCTCCTCACCAAGCTAGGCCTATTACCCAAGAGGGCCGGCCCCTCTAAGCTCGGTACGACCGATAAAATGTTTATCATTGCAGCCGTTAGAGTCCACAGCGGGTCGGGCACCAAGAAGTCCAGGAGCTCCGGCTTCCCCGTGAGGATAACGCCCCCACGATGAGGCCATAAAAGCCCATGACGAGGACGTAACCTCCACCGGAGACCCCTCGGCTTGCAGGACTCCAGAGGGCGGCGCACTATTTAAACCTGGGATATCCTCCAGTGAAAGGTACGTCCAAAAGGGCATTGATCCACCCCCAATTCCTGAGCACGGATCACTTCACCCCATTGGTGGAGAGGGATCTCGCGCCTTCACCTTCTCCTCCCTATCGCTGCTCCCACCATTGCTCTACTGACTTGAGCGTCGGAGGGTTTCGCCCCAGGGAATCCCCCTGGGCCCTCTGACCCGTTTCCCTGTCTTGCAGTTCACAAACTTGGTGATTACCAGCCCGCTCAGGAACCAGCGCGAGATTTCACCTCTTCAGCTGCTATTCACTATACGTTAGCCACCTTGGCTTGTATGCTAATCACACACAAGCACCGTCATGTCTGCTTGAAGGCCAGTGCAATTATGTCTTTAAGAATCCCCATGCATGCACACCTGCTGCGTCTTCTTCCATATATAAGAGCAACATCAAATTCCCTTTATGCATTCTGCACTGTAATACATTTTGGTCTTCATCCCCCACGAGCCTGTATCCTACATGAGCCCCATCTCTATCCCAGTCATGCATTCCTGTAGTCTATAGTATGCCCATGTTTTGAATATCATGGTTTCATGTCTCCATTTGGGGAATGGGTTTGCTAACGTTCTAAGCAAGATCCGTGACCTCACGCACTGGAGCAATAATGCCTATCCTCTTATTTCACCGAAGTTTTCTTAAATGTAAGGACCTATCATTAGGGAAGGGATATACCATATTGTTTGAGCATTCGCATATGATTTTAACCATCTCCCCGACTGAAGGTTTTATACCGTTCATATTTTTTTGTCAGCACCCTCAGATCCCCAGGGGCATATTCCTTCATGGCATGGTCTCTGGAGGATCTTTCTCTGAAGGGCTAGATATTAATGGCCATAGAATCAGCAGCAATCAAATGCACAATGCAGATTTGGAAGTGTGACAACGCATGGGTCAGTAGAGCCCCTCGTAGGCTAGTCCTTGGGGTTCCCTGCCCAATTTGGGATATAGGGTAGCCACTTTTGGGCTCACCCTGAATTTTAGGGGCCATCTCGGGACCTCCGTGGATGAGCTTCCTATTTTCACCCCCAAACGCTTTGCTCTAGGGAAGGTGCTGCCCAATTTTTGTCAGAATTTTAGACTTAAAGAAAATGGACCAATGACAAAGAGATGAACTGGACAAAGAACAATGCTGAAAGAACATATCTGAACAAAAAAGATGACCATGTGAAGAGAATGTTGTGTTGGCAGCAATAAAGAAAAGAAAACTATTTAAAGGAAATGAAAAGAAGAAAAAGAATAAAAGAAAGAAGTAATCAGCAATCCATAAAAATAACTAAACAATGAAAGCATACAATCATATGGAGAGCATGCATGCACGTGCAAACGGATGCACACTTGCATGATTTGCTAAACGTAAGATAATTTGGGGTCTGCTACGGAAGGAGTCGACTCTGGGGGTCGACAGCCTTTGGCCCAGGCTCTGCCCACTGTTTTCATGTGACAGATTTGCCTAGGGTCGACACCCTGATTCGACCCCCTTTGAGCTTAACAACTGCCCAAAGGCCAGTTCTGCTGTGGAACAAAATCAAACACCTTACGAGCATCATGCAACTCACATTAACTCATGCTAAACTTCCATGAGCGTGGTTGAACTCTTTCCCTCATGCATTCCTCAACATTGAGCAATTCATTAATACTCACAATGAATCATGCATGCATCATGCGTGTGAATTGAACCATATACATATGCCACCCATGCATGCCTAAATGCCATGATCGGCTGGTATATCAAATAGCGGGTTGGGGAACGTTGGGCTATGCCCATCTGGATCTTCCCACTATGTGTGAGTACACAACTCCGCCTCGTACCAGAAATAACCAAACATGCACCCAAGGTTTCAAAATGGTTCTAAGGCATATTTTTTCAAACATGCTGACATGAACAAAATGAATAAACAAATGGAAAAAGAAGGAGATTTCTGCTCATTGACGTAGGCTGCGTCGACACAACTTGACCCTGCGTCGACACATCTAGACTCTGGACAGAGCATCGCGCCCTACGTCGACGCCGCACTGGCATGAGTCGATGTCGCCTCGCGATGGGCTGAGGAGCCCAACGTCCTGCGTCGACGCAACTTCTCAACTCGTCGACGCACCCAACGCCTTGGACTCATTCCGTGCTACTGGGGTCAGTCAACCCAGCGCGCTGGGTCAACGCACGACCTGGCTTGAGTCGACTCACCCTTCTTGGGTTGACTCACCCACGTCCTGAGCCGACCTGGCAGCCCAGATCAACTTGCCCTTGCTCAGCTACCTGAGTTGGGCCTGAATGGTCAATGTCAACCCTTTATGGGTCTTATACACTCAGATGAAATGACGAATGATAAAAAAAAGGGATGACTCAAATAAAACATAAGGTGAATCCAAATGAAATAACAAACCATAACAAAAAGAAAGAAAACAAAAAAAAACAATAATAATGATTATAACCATAACACAATAATAATAATAATAATAGTGATATGAAAACATAATAATAATAGAAATATGGATAAAATAAATAAATAATAATGAATAAATAAAAAAGACCTTCCTTAAGAAGCTAATAACATCTGACCCGGGGCTCCTCCCCCCCCCTTAGACCCTATATGAGGGGAATATTAATGAGGCCTTTACAGGTCCTGCTTGAATCTTGGGGTCATCCCATCATGGCCATGGCCTTACCTTACTCTGGACCAATAGCCCATCATATCTAACATATTTCTATTGGGATCTAACCCCAAATATTAATCTTGTCGTGCTCCTGGCATACATTCTTAGCACGATGTAGTGGTGCAAACCAAGATTCAATGGGGGGGTGAATGAATCTCCCTCTAACAACTTGATCAAATTAAAACTTTGCCTGAAGACTTTAGACTAATGAAAAATTAAAAGCAATCATGAACGCAGGTAGAAACGTGCCTAACATACATCCAATGGTTGCACATTGGAAAGCAAACCACAGTACACAAGAACTTTTTAGGTGGTTCGGTCCTCCAGACCTACATCCACCCCACACTCAATCTAGAGTGTGGATTACTGTTGACTCACAGCTTGAAACCGCTGGGCCTCATAGCTTGCCTACAAACCGCTGCGCATCACAGCTTGCGTCAGCTGGGCCTCACAGCTTCCCAACCGCTGGGCATTATAGCTTCGCCGACCGCTGAGCATTACAGCTTAGCTTTCCAGAGGAATCCACCTCTGCCGCTGGGCCTTACAGCTTATGCCACCACTGATACACAGCTTAGAAGAAATATGAAAAACAAAAACAAAAAATCAAAATGTTTAGCATCGGAAGACTGACAATAAAGACAAACCGAAATGCTCACGCAGGAGCGATGTGCCTTGAATATGATCTAGAGGACACAGTCGAGAACAGATCTTCAAGACTTGCTTCAATTGCTTCACGATATCTTCTCTCGAGATCCCTCTTCTTCACTATCTCGCTATCACCTATCACTCTTAGACTCACACTCTTCTTTCTCTCAGAAGTCTGCTGAAATACGACACTTTGTTCTTCTTCTTAGGTCTCTTCTTCTCTTTTGCTCTCTCAGACTTTTTCTTCAAAATTCCATCATCAGTCCAAGGGGGGTGAATAGATCAGTCACCCAATAAAATCGACTGCAGCAGTTTCAAGTGCGGAAATAAAACAAACTACTGCTGGACGGCAGAAAGATAAGCGAAAGCGATCACAGAAAGCCAACTCTAGCAAATCTGAACTTAAATGATCCTAAACATGCATCTACTGCGGATGGAAGAGGTAACCAAGAATCACAACAATTCGCAAGACAAACGCACAGTAGACAGGAAATTTTTAAGGTGGTTCGATCTCAAACCCGAGATCTACGTCCACCCCACACTCCAAACCGGAATGTGGCTTCAACCGCTGACACACAGCTTCGCTGATCCACAGCTTCGGGGTCACAACCCTACAGACAGCTGGGCATTACAGCTTATGCCGTCCAGAGGAATCCTCCTCTGTAAACCGCTGGGGACTTACAGCTTCACCCGTTCAGAGGAATCCTCCTCTTCCCGCTGAGCATCACAACTTGCTCTGCTGACACACAGCTTGAAAATAAGGTTTCAGAAAACAAGATAGAAACAAACGAAAAACAAGAAATCCCCAGAGGGAATGTAGCTCACAATGAGCAATCTCAGTTCTGGTATCTGAACTGAGAGACTGATGAACAAACATTGAAAGTAAATCTCTCAGACTCCTCTCTCTCAACTCTCTCCTTCTCTCCTTCTCTCTTTCTTCTCTTTCTCTTATCTCTGGATCGTGTAGGCTCTCTCTGCTTCTACACTTCTTCAGGTAAGTTCTCAATTTCGATCTCTGTGCTCCTCAGGAAGAAGCTTCTTATTTATAGAGCAGTGAACAGATAGGGCGTGTGGTCATCACGATTCCTGCCCGAATATCTAGGTCACGTCTCAGCATCATAGCCTCGTTGCATTCCACGTGTCACGATCCTGGTGCTTTCTTTCATTCTCGAGTTTTGTGCCCTTCTTAGATTCCTTGAACAGAAGTCCTGTCAGGTCGGATTTATTATTAGTTTGAATCAATCTGAAGGAAAAGAGAAGGATGCATCGAGTTAGTTCGATATTTGAACTAAGCATGTACAGACTTGATGGATATAATGCAGTATGCATATAGGAAGGTATGCACAATGAAGATGAATGCACAGGCATACCACTGAGCTGTGTACAGACTTTTGGTGAGCGTGCGACAAGATGATGTACAGACTTGCTGTGCTTAGAGTTTAAACATGAATGCATAATGCACAGACCTAATGAAACTATGGATGAACTTAACTTCTCGTATCAACAAAGGTTGTACAGACTTGTGAAATGATGCACGAACTTAAATGCTAGTATCAACAACGGTTGTACAAACTTGTGAAATGATGCACGAACTTGAATGCTAGTATCAACAAAGGTTGTTCAGACTTAAGCCCCTGCAGCACCAAGAGTCGCACGGACTTTATGTATTTGTGTATGCGTGAGGCAAAGCGATGCACTGACTATGTGTATGCGAAGAACACGGGCTGTACAGACTTGGCTGCGAACTGAGCTAATGGATGAATAGTGCTTGCACTGACTTGGTCGAGTGAAGCAACGTCGGTTGTACATACTTGAAAGCATGCAGCGATGTATAGTCCCGACAGACGCAATGTACACGCATCGACTTTCAATGCGTAAACAAAGTATGCACAGACTATGTATACTGAAGGATGAAACATGCATGGAATCAAAAAGAATGTACAGACTTTGATTTCATGGACCGTATACCTTGTGCAGAGAATGGAATGCATAGGCCTTTACATGAACTTTAGTGGATGAATCTAATGGTGTTGGCTATCATCAAAACCAAGAGGCACAACACTTCTATATATATATAGCTCGCAGAAGAGAGGCGCGTGGAAATCAAGTTTCTCACCCAGAAATTCCAACAAGAGCACGCTTATCGGAGCCCACGTGTCAGATCTGGAGGATGAGAGAAGGACACGTGGCTGAGAGTTCTTGGAGAGCAAGTCTCCTCGAATCACATGCTTCAGTCACATAGTCTTGGAACACGTGCCTCACTCATGGGAATTTCATTTATCCTGCCAATTAAAACTGAGGCATTTAATCAAACATTTTGTGAGCTGGAGTTCATATAAACATTCATATGCACGGGCTTATTATATGAATGGGACAAACATGCACCAACTAGGTACATACATAGACGTGAGTGCTTAGATCATTACATGCATTAAGTAGACGTGCACTGACCCTTGTATGCATAAGACAAATATGTGCACTGACCCTTTCATGCGAAGATAAAACTTGCACCGACCCTAATATGAAGGATGCAGAAAGTGCACTGACTTTTGTATGCGAATGCTAAAACATGCATCGACTATAGATGCAGTCATCAGGAGTGCGCCAACTTCTGTATGCATGAGACACAAATGTGCACCGACCCTTGCATGCATGCAACAACAAAAATTACATCGACCTATACAAGCCCGATGCAAAAGTTGCACTAACCGTTATACCCTTAAGATGAAACATGCACGGACGTATGTTACACAAGGCAGAGTATGCACCGACGTGTTCTACCGAATGCAGAGTATGCACTGACTTGTACATGCTCGAGGAAAAAATTGCACCGACCTTATTAGGAGAATACAAAACGTGCACCGACCTTATTCTTCCTTATGTGTAAGGCAAAATCGTGCACCGACTACATGTGCATTCTACAAACAGAAATGCACCGACCTAATATGTGCAAAGTAAAATGTGCACAGACCTTAAATGCTCACATCAAAACTTGCACCGACCTTATGTGGTCATAGCAAAACCTGCACCGACTTATATGCTCACAGCAAAACCTGCACCAACCTGCATGCTGACGAAAATATGCACGGACTTGATATGCAAACGAGGTAAAGTTGCACTGACTTATTTGCTGTCCTTAGACACACAAAATATGTATTGACCTATATGAATGTATAAACAAAAACTGCATCGATGTAGATGAACACTTTGAAAGATCATGCAACAACCTATGTTCTGATTTTAAGACACACAACATATTTGAATGAAGTGTTTATTCATTTTTGTCTTAACATGATTTATAGAATGTCATTCTCAAAACCAGGGTTCTAACACTCTCCCCCTTTTTGATGATGGCAACTATGAGTCATGTATGATCAAAACAGTCAATGAATTAAACAATCATTCTTCATACACTCATTCAATTCTAAACACTCAAGCAGGTGAGATCACAAGTTGTTAATTATCATTCACAGAATTTATTCATTAACATGCATAGCAAGAGTAACATTCAACACAAATATGCACTCAACACAAATATGCAATATGCAGTAATGACATTTCTATGTACAGTAAGAAAAATAAACTGATTTTGATTTAGTATCTCATAACACAAATGAATCTCATTCAGAGCCTTTTTACAATAGAATCATCGGAAACATATCAGCATCAGTCATTATCTGCTCAGCATCAGCATCTGTCCAAACAAACTATGAACTGTCAACTATGAACTGTCATACATGACCAAAAATTTCTCCCCCTTTGTCATTATCAAAAATAATTGGAGGACACTTAGACATCAGCAGGACTTGTGCGACCAGAACTGGTACCTCTAGAGCTTCCCCTTCCTCTGGGTGGTGTGCTGCTAGAGTTGCCCCTTAGAGGTACTGCCCTTGGAAATGGAATTCTGTCAACTTTGGTTCCGAGGGCTGCAAATTTGGCCATGACTTTCTAGTCATTCTGCTTGACTAAGTCATGAAGCTCTTTGACAGTAGTTGTCATATCCGCAAACCAGTTTTGCATCATGCTACCCATATTGTCTATTTGGGAAGTCTGCTGGTTGTGTATATTAGCCATAAAAGTAGAGGAGCTGGTGGCCTGTTCAGTGACAACATTTTTGAAATCGTTAGCTAAGTTCTGAACTTGTGTCTGAACTATATCTAGTTTTCCATAGGTGTTTCCAAGTTGTATGACACTCCCATGTAGTTTATTAGATATAGAGTCAATTTTTTGATTGAGCTCCTACTGATCTTGTTTTAGTATGTTCATCTGAATCTTTACAAGTTCAAGAGCTATCTTGATATCATAAGAGTGGTCAATAGTTTGAGTGAGTTTTTCAAAAGATGTAGTCTGAGTGTCTTGCAGTTTGCCCAAAATATCTCCAGCTTGTTGACACACTGTCAATAAAGAATCCAATACACCATGCAATTTTAAGTCAGACTTGTGCTTGTCATATACAAATTTTATCCATTGACTATCCACAGTCTGTTCTAAGTGGAGCATTCTGGCATCAAGTCTCTGAATGGCTGGATGCATGTGCATGAATTGTGCATTCATTATTGTTCCTTAACTCATAATAAGGTTTACCAATGTGGCAAACATCTCTGTAATTTGTGGTACTAAGTCATTACTACCTGAATTGGAGGGGTGAAATTTTGGTGGGATAAATGGTTCTTCTAGAGACAAGGGAGGCTAAATTCCAAGAGCTGTAATTGGCCCATGATGAGGTCCATAGAAGGGAGCAAATTGTTCATGTGGGAGTACTACCTCAGCTTCCTGGACTTCTTGAGGTTGCTCTTCCTGAACCTCTTCTACTCTGTGCTATTCCTGAACTTCTACCTCTCTTTGCTCTTGCTGAAGATCTCCCTCACTTTGCTACACAAATCTTTGTTCAGGCTGATCATCTGCTTGTTGCTAAGACTGCTGTCCAAAGTGATCAAATAACCCATCAATATGTTGATCCAATTGCTACATAATTTGTTCATCAGTCAAGTTCAGCTCATGAACTTCTTGTTCTAGCTGTAGATCTCTAAGATGATGTACTGCAGGAACTACATCTGTGTCTACTTCTATTTGTTGCACTGTAGGAATTCCTTCATCAACAACTTCTATTTCACCAATATTGTATACCTGCTGATCAGGTACATGTTCAACTGTTGGAGGTTGATCCTCCCCCTGACATTGTATTTCCATATATAGCTGTCCTGACTGACCCTCACCTTGTGGCTGCAGGGTCTGTTCAGCAATGATATCTTCTTGTTGTTCCATCATTATCTGTTCCCTTTCAATTATCACAGGATGAATTTCTTCTTGAGAGACTTAAGGCTGTTCTGAAATAGCATCTTGTACACTTGTGGGCTGTTGTTCTGTCAGTGATTCAACTCGAATCTTACTCTTTCCCCCTGAAGGAATATCCTTTTCTGATTGGTCCTTTCCTTGGCTGGCAGAAGGAATATTCTTTACTTGAGTCTGTTTCAACTTCATGAATTTATTAATAAAATCCATATTGTATACATTCACCTTTGGGATTTCTTTTGAACTCTCATTCTCCAATGAGATATTCATCTTCTTGAACATGACAGTCAAATGGGTAGCATAGGGCAGGCTTCTCCTAGACTCTCTTTATGTGCCCATAATCTGAATCATTATGTCTGGAAGACATACCTTGATTTTTTTGAACAGAAAAAACAATATAAATCTCTGAGATTCAGTTATCCTTCCTCTTCCTCCAATTTGAGGTGTTATCATGGTTGTGAGAATGTGGTGAAATAACCTCTTTGATGGAGAGAACTTGTTCGCATTAAGCTGAGTCAATTTTGTCTGATTTTTATCTATGGGGTTACTAGGCAACCCTGTAAGAAGGGAGTAAGCCTAATGATGATTGTATTTAAATTCTCCTTCTACAACCCCTTCTTCTGGAATTCTAAATGTTTTATGGAGGGAATGCCTAGAAATTTCAATGTTTGTCTCCTTGACACTAGACCAAATTTTAAGCTGTACTGAATCAAAATTTAAATTATTATAGAACTCAGCAACGAGTCTAGGGTAATAAACTCTATGCTTACCCAAAAACTTCTTTCATTTTTGAAATTTAAACAGCTCAACCAATTCAGGATATCTTCAAGTCATTTCATGGTCATGAAAATCCACATACTGTGGAAACACGATCTTGCCCGCTTCCAAAATTATCTCAGCTTGAAGTGAAGACCTAGTGGGAATACCTTCTTCTTTAGATGCTTCAAGGGTGGTTTCTGTAGTGAGTGTCCGTTGGCCCTTGGAAGACGTTCCCTCAACCTTTTCTTTTCCTTTTTCTTTCTCCTCTTGTGGGACCTCTTCACCTGTTGCTGACACAGTTTCCTCTGGCTGCGGTTCCTCCATTGCCTTCCTCTTTCCTTTGCTCTCGGTGACTGGAGATGACATGGTGGGATGACAGTGGTGGAGGCGATAAGGGTGGAAGATGGATCGTAGAAGAATGAATAGAGGAGATGTGGAGAAGGGAAACTGGAGATACAGGCTTACGATCTCGGCACGAGAGAAAGAGTCGTGAATGCGGGAAGAGGTTTCGACTTGAATGAGGAGGGTATGAAAGATAATGTAAGTAGGGCTTGGTATTTTATATGAAATACTACCGACTTTACCAAATTCAACAATTAATACCCAGACTACCCTTTACTTAAAAGAAAATGCCTTTCTTCGCCTCTTTGTGGTTCCCGGCGTATGGGATTACATCTTATGATATAAATCTTCACAACTTATTCCTATGAAGCAAACTCAATGGAGATAAATCAATTTAATCAAGAACACTGCCCAATCAGAGAAATCAATAATCTTACTAGTCATTTTCAATAGCCAAAACTGATTGAAAAATCTATTTTATATTGAACTTAAAACAATTTTAGTTTACTGAAAAGACCGCAGAGTCAACCATATTTTTCATTGGTCTTTCATAATTTTTGGTTGAGCATTCCAGTATTACTGCACTTTTTTACTCAAGGAGACATGTTGATTAAACACTAGAGTCCTTGGTTACTCAGTGCAGCTTTACCTTTATGCTTCAAATTTTGAACAGAGATAACATTTATTATCATGACTTGACCTCTAAATTTCTTTGAAACAGATGGTCAGTTTCTCAAATGATATGCCATTGCTATGCTTATTTCATTATTTTCCTTTTCATTTAATAGCGTATTCCCTGGTCTTTTAACAGAATTTTCTTAAAACTTGGCTTAAGAACCATATAAACACCAAATTTCCTATCAGATTGACTTATTACTAATGACTTTCAGATTTTAGACAATCTTCTGAGCAGTTCCAATTTGGACTGTTTTAAAACCATTGAAGAATCATTCAAGGTTAATTGTGAGTATTTTAAGATAAGATTTAATCTTCATACACCGAAAATCACATTGCAGTTAAGATCAGCAATTTTGTTCTTAGTTCAGAGTTATCTTAGTAGTTGGCTGTTGAAGATTAGTAAAGGTGACAGATTTCAGACTTTACTCCCCCTGAATTACATGGGGGGATGAGCAATGAGATATGAGTGAAGGCTACTCAAGAGCAAGGTTAAGACTAAGGGCCACATAACACACATTCAAAGACACAGCCTTAAAGTTTAGCCACAGACTACCAGCCTTATATATATAATCCAGCAACATTCAGCCTTCAGCTTGTGGAAAAATCAGTGTTTCCAAATACCAATTCTCAAACACCTGGCCTTCTATCTTAGACCAGACTCAAGCTGATTCGAAAATCAATATCTCAGCAGCAGCACTTCACTACTCATCAGACATATTTAACCCACTGTCCAAACAGTAATGCAACAATACCCAATCAGATAGAACAACCCCAAAACATTATACACACAATCTCTGATCAGCTCAGCTCCCCCTCAAAGTGTGCAGAGATTTCAATCAAGCATCACTTGTTTTTCGTAAGGTACATAGAGATGCAGCAACTAAATGCACATTTTAGATTTAAACTACATGCAATGTTTTGGACTCTTGGTACTTGGCGGAGGTCTGGCCTCTACACATAGCGTGGGTTTCCAGACAGAAGACATCTGCCCTTCTCCCAACTTTCATTTGATATGCCAAGAAGTCATGCAAACCTATACATCTACTCATGAACATGAATGACTAACTTAACAAAAATCTCACATGGAATATGCATGAATTAGATTAATAGCATGTATTACTCATAACAAGATGGCATCAATCATCAATTTATTCTAATCAAGCATGCAACATTCCACACAGAGCATTATTCAGGCAATTTCAATTAAGATAATTAAGAAGTGAGGTTTAACTAACCTTTGTGCCCTGATTTCATTGAACCCCACTTTATTTTATCCATAGGAGCACACCTGCATCCAAAAGGTTATTTGAAATATCTTGGAGCCCAAGAGTTCTCAGGTCCAGCAGGATTAGTAGCACCCCACATTGGTGCTCTACAATTATTCCACCCACTCATCCAAGAACATTCAGAAGTAGTGTGGCCTAGTTTTCCAAAATTATTACATATGGGAAGTTTATGCATGAAGAATGAATCATGAACTCTCTTAAATGCAGAATGTTTCATGTGAGTAGGATAAATCGCATTGTCTTTCACAAACCAACAATCAGATATAACATGCCCAAACTTTCCACAGTTAAAACATGTACCCTTCTGAGTTTCAGATTTTCTAGCATGCTTATTTACATAACTATTTTGGGCATGAATCTTTCTAAAAGTTTGATTTTCTTGTTTCATTAAGTTATAGTTATGCATATAATGGCCTCTCACTCCACAATAAAAGCATGCATCAGAAACATTTCTAACAGGTCTTTTCACAAGTTTATTTTTAACTACATTTACATGTTTGCATGCATCTAACTCATCATTTCTCATAACAATACAATCATCCATAACATGTCCTTTCCTACCATAGTAGTGACATTCATGCAATTTGGTGACAGGTTTGTTCATTATGTGACCAGAAGTATTAAGGGCATTCACAGGAGGAGCATTGTTCTTCTTTTTCTGTTTTTGGACATTCACATGAGGAGCATTGTTCTTCTTTTTCTATTTTTCATCCCTTTTCAGATTTTTAATGATATTTTCTGATTTCTGAGTAGTAAAATGAAAAACAGATGAACTAGAGGATTTTTCTTGTTCTAAACTTTTTACAAACATAATTAAATTCTTCTTACCATTAACTTTCTTATTAACTGGACTGTAGCCCATACCCTCTTTCTGAAAATTTACATTCGAGCCAAGGATTTTATTCAAGTTATATTTCCCTTTTATAAATTTTGCCAAGCAATTTTTTAGATCTTCAATCTCAGTTTGCAAAGAAGCAATGTTACTCTCATAACTTGCAATGTCAATTTCACAGGAGATTACTTGATGATGGAGAGCATCATTCAAACTTTGGAGTTTGTCTATTTCCTGTTTTAGCTTTGTTTCACAATTAGCTTCATTTTCTTTCAAGATAGATTTTCCTTTTTCTATAGCTAACCATTTTTCTAACATAACAACGTTCAGGACCATTAGCTTTTTATTTTGTTCTTTCATATGACAATTTTCTTCAAGCAGTTTATCTTCATATTCATTAGCTTCCTTTTTCCTTTCAAGCAATAATTCATTTTCTTCTTTTAAGGATCTGATTAGACGCTTTTGGATGTTATCATCAGAATCAAGATCTTCAATCAATTCCTTTAAGAAAGCACATTCATTACATGAGTCTTCATCTTTAAGAAATTTGTTTTTAACACTTTCATTTTTAGATTTCAATCTATTTATTTCAGATCTCCACTTTTTCATGTCTGATTTTAGATTTTCATTCTCAGCTTTTAAATGTGTAACTTTAGAGATCATTTCTCTTCTTAGTTTTTTCTTTTCAGACTTTACTTTCTCGTATTTTTCAATCAAATGTTCATTCAATGCAACAAGATCTTCAAGACTGAAATTATCGGTTTCAGAATTTACTTGTGAAGATGAATCTTCCATCTGATCACTTCTGTGATTTCTGGCCATGAGGCACTTCACTTCATCTTCACATTTGCTGGCTGCTATCATGTTGATGATTTCAGTAGCACTCTTGCACTTAGAAATGAATGGAGATTGGTCATCATTTATCGCCCCTTTTGTTAGTTAAAGGGCTTTTTGATTTTCAGCAAACTTTAGTCTGTTTGAAGCAATCCATTGTGATTGATCCTCTGGAATGTCATACGGACTGTGTGAAATAAATATCCACAAATTAGGATCAACAGAAATAACGTAGTCTCTAAATTTCCCAAACCAGCTATAAAACTCAAAACCAGTAAATTGAGGAATTTCAGCCATTGCAAACAAAACCAGATCAAAGACAGCAAAGAAAGAGATGAAAGCAAATTGCACCAAAATGAGATGGATCTAATCAGCAGGTCGTTGGACCATCTGTTGCAGATTCCTGCTCTGATACCAATTGTTAGCACGATGTAGTGGTGTAAACTAAGATTCAGAGGGGGGGTGAATGAATCTCCCTCTAAAAACTTGATCAAACTAAAACTTAGCCTGAAGACTTTAGACTAATGCAGAATTAAAAGCAATCAGGGACATAGGTAAAAACGCGCCTAACATACATCTAACGGTTGACACATTGGAAAGCAAACCACAGTACACAAGAGCTTTTTAGGTGGTTCGGTCCTCCAGATCTACATCCACCCCACACTCAATCCTGCATGTGGATTACTGCTGACTCACAGCTTGAAACCGCTGGGCCTCATAGCTTGCCTACAAACCGTTGCGCATCACAGCTTGTGTCAGCTGGGCCTCACAGCTTCCCAACCGCTGGGCATTACAGCTTCGTCGACCGCTAAGCATTACAGCTTAGCTATCCAGAGGAATCCACCTCTGCCGCTAGGCCTTACAGCTTATGCCACCGCTGATACACAGCTTAGAAGAAATATGAAAATTGAAAATAGAAAATCAAAATGTTCAGCATCGGAAGACTGACAATAAAGACAAACTGAAATGCTCACGCAGGAGCGCTGTGCCTTAGATCTGATCCAGAGAACACAGTGGAGAATAGATCTTCAAGACTTGCTTCAATTTCTTCATGATATCTTCTCTCGAGATCCCTCTTCTACACTATCTTGCTATCACCTATCACTCTCAGACTCACACTCTTCTTTCTCTCAGATATCTGCTGAAATACGGCACTCTATTCTTCTTCTTAGATCTCTTCTTCTCTTTTGCTCTCTCGGACTTTTTCTTCAAAATTTCATCATCAGTCCAAGGCACGACCGGTTCTTCTATATATATATAGCTCACAGAAGAGAGGCGCGTCGAAATCAAGTTTCCCGGCTAGAAATTCCAACAAGAGTGCGCTTATCGAAGCCCACGTGTCAGATCTGGAGGATGAGAGAAGGACATGTGGCTGAGAGTTCTTGGAGAGCAAGTCTCCTCGAATCACGTGCTTCAGTCACATAGTCTTGGAACATGTGCCTCACTCATGGGAATTTCATTTATTCTGCCAATAAAAATAGAGGCATTTAATCAAACATTTTGTGAGTTGGAGTTCATATAAACATTCATATGCACGGGCTTATTATATGAATGAGTCAAACATGCACCGACTAGGTACATACATATACGTGAGTGCTTAGACCATTACATGCATTAAGTAGACGTGCATTGACCCTTGTATGCATAAGACAAATATGTGCACCGACCCTTTCATGCGAAGATAAAACTTGCACAGACCCTAATATGAAGGATGCAGAAAGTGCACTGACTTTTGTATGCGAATGATAAAACGTGCATCGACTATAGATGCAGTCATCAGGAGTGCACCGACTTCTGTATGCATGAGACACAAACGTGCACCGACCCTTGCATGCATGCAACAACAAAAATTGCATCGACCTATACAAGCCCGATGCAAAAGTTACACCGACCGTCATACCCTTAAGATGAAACATGCACGGACCTATATTGCACAACGCAGAGTATGCACCGACGTGTTCTACCCAATGCAGAGTATGCACTGACTTCTGCATGCTCAAGGCAAAAACTGCACCGACCTTATTAGGAGAATACAAAACGTGCACCGACCTTATTCTTCCTTATGTGTAAGGAAAAATCGTGCACCGACTACATGTGCATTCTACAAACAGAAATGCATCGACCTATTATGTGTAAAGCAAAATGTGCACAGGCCTTAAATGCTCACATCAAAACTTGCACCGACCTTATGTGGTCACAGCGAAACCTGCACCGACTTATATGCTCACAGCAAAACCTGCACCGACCTGCATGCTGACGAAAATTTGCACGGACTTGATATGCATACGGAGGTAAAGATGCACTGACTTATTTGCTATCCTTAGACACGCAAAATATGCATTAACCTATATGAATGTATAAACATAAACTGCATCGATGTTGATGAACACTTTGAATGGTCATGAAACAACATGTGTTCTGATATTAAGACACACAATAGATTTGAATGAAGTGTTTATTCATTTTAGTTTTAACATGATTCATAGAATGTCATTCTCAAAACCAGGGTTCCAACATACATTTGGCTCATAAATTGGGACTCTTGTCCAAACATGAATTGGTCAATAAATGACCAATTTTGTTTAAATGTTTACCCCTCAATGGGGGATGTTTCATTGAAATTCAGAATTTTCATTACTTCTCTTATCAATATCAATTTCAGGCCAGAGGGCCCCTTTTTTTAGCATTTCATCAAAGATTTTCTCCCCCCAGGGAGATGTAATTAATACCGTGACCTTTATGACGCGACGGGTATCAGTCCTGACCCGATACCAACATCATCTGATCAGTCAAATGGAGTGCACCAGTTGCCCCGGACCACCTTGGTCTTCAGAACATGAATAAAATGTCACTCTTGTGACTAGCACGCCCACTCACTAATAAACTGAAATGATAAAACGATAAGAAAGATGAATGTGATAAAAAGTGCATCCACACCTGCCCCGTCCAATGACATGCCTGAGTAGATAGCTCAATTGGTGGAACTAGTACCCATAAGCTCTCAATTGATGGAGTCTCAACAAGATCCCTTAAACATCCAAAAGTGAACGACAACTCCTTCAGCGAATGGCAAATATCTAGGAGCTTTGCTTGTAATGTAGAAACCTTGATCTGAAGTGGCTTCAGCTTCTTCAAAGGCAACTCCCTTGACAGGCGAGGAACATCAATACATGGGAGTCTAAGCTTTGACAACGGAAGCTTCATAATGCCCAGGGCTTGTAACGACCTAAGATCTAGATACTGGGAAAAACCTGATAGCATTCGAATCCAGGTCCGCCACCCATGATTTGGAGGGCTCGAAAGGGCTAAAAGGTGTGTGTGAGTGACAGTATACAGGAATAAGAAATAAAGCATAAAATAACAATAATAAACTAACAACATAGTCTAGTCTAAAAAGTATAGTCTACATAAAATAAAACGTACCTAATGCCAAGTGAACACTCGGCACGGCGAGTTGGCACCTAGAAACCTCCACGCAGGACCCTCGAACCACGAGGAAGAACCGCCTCACCTGAAAAGCAGGGGTGAGTCTCCTATCACTGGCTTTGTAGGGGTCCCGCGGAACCCCAACCATAAACAACGACGACAGCGGAAAGCAGCAACAAAAAGTAAGAGCGGTAATCACGATGGCCGGTAAAACATAGGCTCTACGTTGCTCCTACTGTACTGGGAAACACACCCTGATCTCACAGTCGGGGGACCACCGGACTACCTAAAACCACAGATACCGAGGGAAAGCACACGACAACTCTACCGTGGAGGCCTGTCACAAAGACGGGGCCTAACCTGGACCACACAGTCCACGGGTACCGTCACGACCTCGCTATCGTGAACCTGACCTAGCCAAGGGATGAAGCCCATGTAATCCTACCGAGCGTCTCTGGCCTCAGCCTCGAAAAACATATAGAAACTATCCGAGAAGCCACGCCTCGTGGTCAGAAAATGGACTCTCAGGTCACTGAAACTCTTGTCCCGTGACGGGGGCACCTGCCCACTAAAAGCACATCTGGAAGCGTCCACCGATGACTTATTCCACGCCTCATGTGTCCCTCTCGCCCCATGTAAAAATCGAGACACAACACAAACCACAGTAGAAGAACAAGGGTCTAGTCGGGGTCGTGCTCGTCAGCACGCGTCCGAAGCCCCCGACCATGTGTGCACACATTGACAGACTGTATAACGCCAGGCCCTCTAGTTGGTTTTCCTCCCAGCTCGGACTGGAGTCACTACAGGAGAGGCCGTATGGCAAACCAGCCTAAAAACCGTCTCTAACGGGTGTAGCTCTCCACTTACCCCCTAGGTGGGTTAGCACACGCGTGCCCAGGCAAGCCACTATAGCTCTCCACCTACTCCTAGGTGGGTCGGCACACGCGTACCCAGGAAGCTACTACCAGTGGGGATCACCACATAAATGACTCTTGGTGGAAACCACCAGAACACGGACAGGCCACGCACAGGCCCTATCACGTCCAGCTCGGGAAACAGGTGGCACGATGCCACGGGACTCTAGGCAGTCCAATAAACCTATTAAACCAATGGTCCTTGAGTCACAAGACTCAGGATCAAGACCGTTGTACAGGACAGCTCCAGGCCGCCAATTTGGCCTATACCTAGGTCAGAAACCTCGGTCCGATATAAGTCTTAAGGCAGGACATAGCCGCCGACTCAATCCCTTCCAAAAGGAAACTAAGAAAACCCTCTAGTCCCAGGCTGGGTAATTGGACTCACAGTTCAAAGGCCATACGCACGGCCCACACAAAAACCACTTTGCAAAGAAGTTAACGACGTGCGGGAATAACCCTCTGCACTTATACCAACCCGTGGCGACTCGATCTAGCATAAACACGGAGGCCCGAAACACAAAGGGTCACACGAACCCTTAAAACCCATGGGCACACTAATCGAGGTAAAATAGTACCTTTGGACACCCAAAAATATGGTCACGGTACCCACGGGGTGTCTGGGACACTCACGGCGCTAAAGGTTGGTCATTGGGTCTCAACCGGACTGACCGGGACCCAAAACGGGCTTGCCCACTACAGTTCGGTAGACCAGACCCCTGGGGTTGGTCGACCAGCCCAGACTAGGCGGTCGACTGCCCACGCGTAGGGGAGGGGGACGCCCAGGTCGGTCGATCGGCGGTGGTCGGTCAGTCGACCGAACTGAGGCGAGATCCCCCTGCTCGACGTTGCCATTCGGTCGACCGAATGCGATAGGGAACCCTCCGAACCTTGCCCTAGGGTTCAGTTTCCACGCCCACTCAACCCCAGTCGAGGGGGAAAACAATGGGGATCATTCCGCGGGTCCCAAAACCCAAAAATGGGAGGAAGAAAGTGAGAAAGCCTTGCATGATCCTACGAATCCGTCGCACGCCCTAAAATGCATTCAATACCCCCCGTCGTGAATAAACCTACACTCGGCTCACCATGGGCTACCAAATCCACCGGAATTGAAGTACAGGGGCTAATTAAGGATCTGTCCCCCTACCTCCATCGAAGATTTGACGCATCGTGGATGCCATTCCGTCGCAAAATGCCCGTGAAACCTCTGCCGGTTCACGAACGTGCACCCGAGCTTCCTCGCGCCACCACGCCTCGATCCTCGCCCCGTCCACACTGCCCCTCGCCCCACGAGCGTCGCCACATCACCCTCATCCATCTCCGTCGGCGGCCTGGGGAGAAGAGAGGGGGAGAGGAGATAATGTGAGAGAAGAGAGAGGGAGAGAGTGAGAAATGAGAGTGAGGGAGAGAGATAAAGGGGTGGGGGTTTAAATAGAAAATCTAGAATTTCTGGAAAATACAAAAAATAGGGAAAAATACTCCCCATGATCCTTGAAAAATGCACAACGCGTTGGTAACGTCCTGGTGTGAGACAACACATCGGTTCACTTTATACGGAGTTCCGAAGGTCCAACATGCAAAGACACGCGTAAAGCCCAAAACACTCTCCCAGACTCACCAAGGCCCTCCGAACTCATGGATCCTAATCCAGAAAAATCCAAAAAAATCTGGGGTGTTACAGGGCTCTTGGAATATTCTTCTTACATGTGCTTGGTAACATGGGCACTTGCCTCTTGCATAGAAGTTCGAAAGGAGCAAACTTGGCATTGAGGGCTTCTAGCAAGGGCTGGCCTGACCTGCCCTTGAGCATGGACTTCATCATCTCCTTGGCAATAGAATATGTCATTATGATGCTTGAAGAGAACCCCGTCTCTTTGCTAGGTACTTTCACCATTACGGAACAAGCGGTAATGATAGCTTCAAGTGCATCTTTTCCAATCAGCCATGTAACTTTGATTGGCTTAGCCTTTGGCCAGCATGGCATCAATTCTTGAATTTTTTTCTTCGTGAGCATTGACGGAGACTTGGTCTTTTCAAGCTTGACCGGTATGAGGACATGAATTGGCATCCGGTAAATAAAATCTTGAATCTTGAATGGCATGGCCGTGACCAAGTTTGATGAGGACATCCCTCACGCAACTCTCTAGCTGGGGTCAGACACGACACAGAGCAGAGTAGCTAGACGCGTAGAGGCCTTCATCAATTTTTTTGAGATCATTTTATGTATTTTTACCTTTTATTTGAGTCATGTGCCTATGTTTCGTGGTTATTTGCCTATGTTTTGCGTCAATATGTCTTGTAATTGCTCCCTTGGATTGCAAGGGGCATTTAGTTGTTTGTCAAGGGTACTTTGGTCATGTAAAATATATGGCTCCAACAAATAGGGGGCCAAGGCTCCTAAGAAAGCTAATGAGAGTTTGAAATTTTTTTGAAAGTGTTCTCTCTTGAGTGTTCATTGGTGAGAAGCCAAGTTGGGGTGTGAAGCCCTAGGGTGAGAAGCCCTTGGGGGGAGTGAGAAGTGGCTCTCCACCTATCCCTCTCTCTCTACCTCATACCTGCACCCCCTCCCTCTCTCTCTAAAACCTGCGCCCTCCTCTCTCTCTCCACCCCTCCACATCGCCTTCCACATCAGCCTAGCCTACCACCTCTGATGGGGACATCAAAGCAAGATCACTAACATTTTATTTTACATTTGTGTCCTTTTTATTTATATTTATACCCTTGTGTAATTGGGTACGCAATTGTATGGCAAGTATAAACCAAAATGTGAGTCCTTAGGTTTTAGTGGGTTTATGTGTAAAAGTCTAGTAGGTCCAGTAGGGTCCCCCACCCTCTCCCTCATTGGTCCACTTGGCTTAGGGCCCATGTGGGGCTAGTTCAAAGTCCAAGGTGGGCTTGGACTAGACTTTTCCAAGATTGGACCAAGGATATTAAAAGAAAAAAAATTCAAATTGGCCATCTTGGTCAAGGGGGCGCACCCTTCATATATAGGTTTTGACCACATGGGGGAAAATAACTTCTATCCCTTGTATACCCCTCCCCTAACCTAGATCTGAGGGTAGTTTAGGACATTTTTACATTTCTATATAACCCTTGTAATTAGCTATTTTCATAGATTAATGAGAAGAAAAGAATGGAAATTGTCCAAGCCTAAGGGCACCCCTCCTCTCTCCCCTCGGGTGGATTCCCTACAATACTTGGTGGATTCCAAGTGATCTCTCCTCCCCGGAGTGCGAAGCTCCGCCGCCGGTGCCATCGAGCCGTCACCGAACCACCGCCACCACTTCGTCGGAAGTTCTATCCACTCTGAACAGAAGCCTAGTTCGTGATTTTTAGCTCTCAATCACGAGCTCAGATCGTGATGAAATTTTCAAGGTGAGTTCCAAAGGTCCATCCCATGTCCTAGAAAAATTGTTAGATTTTTTCCACTTCGTTTTCCTATTTTCCCATTTAGCTTCCCACAGCCCTCAAGATCTGCCCCTGTGCAGATCTGTGTTACAGCAGCCCTGTTCTTCCTTTATTCGACCCCCTTCCCCATTTCAGAATCAGCTAAAAATTGAATTGGGACTTCTGCCCACCAAAACTCACCCCCACAAATTTTTCCACGAATTTAGGAGTTTTTCTTTCCCTCTGAAAAGTTAAAAGTCAGGCCAAAATCTGTTCTGTCCTTTGCCGTCCAGATCCAACCCCTGTCCAGTCAAAAATCCATTTCCCCTATCAAATCACCTTTAGAAAATCCACAAAAAATATTGGCATCTTCCTTACTTTCCCCTCTATCTTTCATAAAAACCCCAACCTCCAGATCCGATGTTTTCTCTCCGGTCAAACCCCATTCTTAGCCAGATCCAAATCTGTCCTGGCAGATCTGGTTCTCTGAAACAGCAGGTTATAAATTCAACCAAGGCCATTACAGAGATAGATAAAATTCCTTCTCTGGCCTGGGGTCGTAGCTCTCTGAAATAGCTTTCCAACGGCACCAGTCTCGCGTCAATCAGAGGTCAGGGATGATCGCATCAGCCATTCTCGCTGGGTTACGTGCTGCAGGAACAGAAGAAATAGCTCATGGACGGCAAGCAACAATCACCCCGGGCCGGCCGCCTCGCCTTCCACAAGGTGAACCAGCACGTCGCCTTCCTAGGGAATGTCCCTCCAGGAGCGATCGTCCCAGCAATACCATTCCTGGCCCACTCGGCCTGCTGACCAGGACGTGGACCCCACTATTGCCAGCACACGCAACCACCGGAGTTGTCCAAGTTGCTGCCCGTCAACCCAAGATCGGTCCTCCCGGGCCCCTTTTGTAGCCCTTTACCTCCCTGCATGGAGTGGGCAATAATATCACTGCTGTAATTATTGTAATATTTTTATCGGGAGTTATCGTACTTGGCCGGGGTCGTCTTCCCCACGCGCGGAGCGTGGAGGTAAACTCGCCTCCCTCTTTATCGCATTTGCTCAATTCATATATTTTTGAATGCCGATGCTAGAGTGATAGTACGTAGCTCGATATATTTTTAATCACCACTGTGGGAGAAAGAGCGAAACTTGTCTCGTGACTCGATCCGAGCATGGAAGAACCGAGTACCCTTGACTCATTGTCAGTTCCTCAACCACGCACGGTCCCACGTTTCCCTCACTAGGGATGTCCGCGAGCTAGAGTCCTAGGTCACGTGCCCGTCCTGCATCAACCTGACCTGCCACGTCACCCATTTAACCGCAACGTCATCGTGACTCTTCACATCTGCAGCCACGCATTCAAGTCCTCCATTAACTCCCACCACCCCGTAGACACCCTTCCAGCCCCCAACACACCTCTTCCCCTTCCCAAGCCAACCCTTCACCACCCTAGGCACCATTCCACCTCTCCAAGGCACCCCTCAGCTTTCCTAATATTGCTATTAGGGAGAATCCCTTCCCCTCCATGCCACCTCATTTCCACTTAGGTCACACCCCACCTCCACTCTATTCCTTCCCCAACCTGATCGCACCCCCCTTCCCCTTTCACCACAGCCCATAGCTCCGCCCTCCACTCCCTCCTCCCTCCCTTCCCCCAATAGAAACCACCCCCTCTCCCTCTAGGCCACTCTCCCCCTTCGCCCTCTCTCACCATCACCCAAATAGGCTACTGCATAAGGACATCAAGAAGCCTCAACCGCAGTAGCACTCCGGTGATCCCAGCATCCCCGGCAATGGGTTCTAGGTCAACTGACTCTACCAGGAAGCAACCACATCATCCGTCACCTCACCGACCAGCTGGGCTCCTCTGTTCTCTGGCTGCTCTCACCGGTGGCCTACGTCAACAGTGCATCATCGCTACCCTACTCTCCAACAACCGGTCTGCCCACTCCAAAGGACAATCCATCAACGAGCTTGGCACTCCGACGCTGGCATCCCAGAGCTCCGACGACCGTCACAGTAGAATAGCAGCAATCATGGACGACCCTAGCAAGCCCATCAACAACCCGAGGCTCTTTCGACACCAGTGCTCCATCCCCATACCACTTCTCATCACCGATAAGCAACTGCTCAAGTTTGGACTGGTCTGCACCACCTGCACAGGTCGGCGTCATCCAACTAGCAGTGTCCATGTTTGGTCCCAGCACTGCACGCCATCGGTCAGTGGATTCTAGACCCTCCTTCATACTACCCTAACTTGCCAACCACTTTCTATAGTGGCCTGAAAATCAGCGGGGCCTTTAGCAACGTCCACTTGCAGACTGGTTTAGGTCGACCAGATCGGGACAGTCTCGACCTCCCCCTCCCTGTGCCTAGCCAGCTGATAGCCCCCCCTTACATGGAGGTAGTTTTGGTTGTAAAACCTCAGTCCCCACCCCTGAGCCACCCCTCCTGCATGAGGTGTTTAAGGTTGTAACAACAGGTCGTAGGTCAAGCCACCCTGACGCAGCGTAGGGATTGCTTACCCACGCTTCCCCGCTCGCCCTCGTCTTTGACTAGGGTCAATTTCCTTAAACCGACCAGGTAAGCACTTGACTCTTGCTTCTTAACTCTGTTCATCTTGTATTTCTTCTCACTCCGCGGGTGAGGAAGAGAGCGCTTGGCCCCGAGGATCCACCCTCAACCAGTGGCCACCGCAGTGAGAGAGCAAGAGTGAAATCTATGCCCCTTCGACACGAAGTCTACCCCGTTGTCACAGGTACCCCGATCAAAGGGAGGGTGACTTGAGCTCTGCTGGTACTGAAACCAGCAGGGGACTGACCCTATGGTCATGATTCACCTTCCCCGAGTCACCCCAGACTAGGTTGCGCAACGATAGTCTATCTGCCGGTGTCAATCTCGCATTCGAACTATTATGCTTGGTGGCGTAAGTCTTTGGGTAGTTGGATCAGTCTAGTTGCATCCTTAGTGGTCTCACATCAAGTGGTATCAAAGTAAGTCTTAGGCTTGTTCCTATAAGTCAGGTCCTAAGGCTTAGTTGCATTGGTGTCACCTCCGATAATCCTCGTGCATTGTCATCACCTACATTTGCATGTCCATCCGTCGGGGTACCCCATACCAACCTAACCTAACCACCACAGCTCCAACCATGGATCCCAACCCCCAAGAGGACCTAGCTGCTAGAATAGTTGCTCTCCAAGGCCAAATGAACACCATCACGAAGGCCACCACAAACATCCTCGGGAGACTCGATATCAAGGTCAAATAGCCCGTCGCCTGGAATGCGGAGAATGAACCTGAGTTTGTCTGGCCTGGCCTGTCTGCCCGGTGTCGACCAGCAGGTTGGCTCTCCTACACCACAGTCCCCATGGCCACCCATGATTACACCCCATACTAGAAGTTCAGCTACCTGTCCAGCCTCGACCAGCAGGTCGGGTTCCCTCTCCACCGCCCCACCATGGCCACCGGTAATGGTGCCCCGTACCAGCCATCCGACTACCTGCAAAGTCTCAACCAGCAGGTCAGATCTGCTCCCTGTCATGTTCACACCACTCATGCTATTCCAAAGCCCCGCCAACTCACCCACTTCCAACCAAAAGATAGAGTATCTTGTCCATATAGTGCACATTGGGGTACGCAAGAGTTCTTCGTGATCCTACACACTACCTTGCTTGGGAAGCCTAGATGGACTCACTTCTAGATAGGGATGACTGGTCAGAATTTACAAACGTAAGATTTGCTATGAGATTGAGGAGCCGGGCCAGATACTATTGGCTCGATGATCAGTTATGCTTTGCCGTCTGGATGCAAGAGCCCGTCACTTGGGCCTTGATGAAGGAGAAACATCAAGAAAAGTATCTCCCATCCAATTACCAACCGGTGACACACCCAAAACCCCTACACACATCCCATATGTCTCCCACGACACCCAACCCCACCAAGCATGCCCCCTTCGCAACCACACATGAACTTCAAACACCCCCGATAACCCCTCTGCCAACTCCCTCAAACCTCTTAGCATCACACCCGCCGGTCCCATCTGCATGGGTCCCTAATGATACCATCCCAAAAGAAAATGCCAACTGGGAGACCGAAATGTCTAAGAATGAGGATGAGTCCACTCATAGTCCTGAGGTACTAGAAGTTTATTAGGCTGACCCCACACTAGAAGAAGAATACCTAGCCTTTAAAGATGGCCAAGGTCTGATCCCCACTCTAATAGGAACACACTCTCAAGCTGTCGAGGAAGACTGTCATCAAACCCCCACCCCTCAAATTAACTTTGATCTCCACCTTGAGCTGCTCACCTTCACCCATGGGGAGATAGTCATAATAGGGACCCTCACTGATTGGCTAAAGAAAAGCCCAATCCAGGACAACTCAGGCCCCCACTACCATCCCATGGAACATGCCCTCCAATTGGTGACCTTCCAACCTACCCATGTTACCTATCAATCATTCCACTTCATTGAAACCTTAGAAGATCTGGTATGGTGTTTGGAATGGCGAATCAACCTGACAGGCCTGCTAGCCTCAGGACTTCGAGAGCCTAGAACTGTTAGCTTAACTTATCCGTCCATTGGATCCATTACCTCTTTGTGCACCGTAGGTCGATGCACCTGCAAGCTCCTGATATTTCTTCCAATCACCGAAGAACATGAATTGGGCCAATCTCAAGGAGCTAGCTCATAAATCATAAAGTTCAACCAGCCTTTTGACCCTACAGTTTCATTGATTCCCCTTGACAATAATGATTTAACTCACACTGGGGAACTTATAACTTGGGCATACCTATGTCAGGAGTTTGAAGAGACACACTTCACCAAAGGCCAAACCATTCTTGATCTTTTTGACCCATCATCCTGGGAACCCTAGACCAACAAGCCTTACTCCCATTCTTTGAAGATGTCCACCACTTGATCCCTTCCCTAGTCGATCACAGAAGGGCCGACCAAATCCCACCTTTGCATCTACCTACAAAAAAGAGTCTGGTTAGAAAGAAGCACGTCATATGGATAGGGTCGCATGCATCATTGTGTCTAGCATCATATATGAGTAAGGAAGTGAATGAGTTTGGATGTCCAGGTCCTCCCATGTGTAGACTCTTAATTTCGGACATCCCGCAGACCTTGTCTAGGCATCATAGAAGTGACACTTTCTCTTGGTTGACTGGGAGTGTAGGGTCTCATCCTTGTCTAGGTAGGCTCCACCATGTCCCTTCGCGGATCCAGCTAGGTGAATTTTTTGAGATATTAATATGATTCCCTACACTGATCCCTAGGCGGCCAGGGTGCTGGCTACCCAGAACCATATGGCGACCAGATACTTGGCCGCCGAGCCAAATCAAGGCAGCCAAGGAGCTGGCCGCCCACATCCCAAGGCAGCCAGACTCCTGGCTATCCAGTTCCTCAAGGCGGCCACAATGTTGGTTGCCCAGCTCCTTTGAACAGCCATCGACTTGGCCGCCTCCTGGTAACCGTCCGTCAACTCCATGATCCGCCCACTCCAGGCACGTCCTCCGCAACCACTCCCACTCAGGGGGTCAAGGCGCTCGTAGTCTCACGTGTTCTCACCTCAAAATGGGTCAAAGCTTACACATAATCTATCTTCGAAGGTTTTTGGAGGGAAATCCCCCCCCACACATACAAAACCCCATTCCGAACAATCTCGCAGGGGGTTTTTTAGACATTTTTTGTGAGGAGAGACATTTTGAGAGGTTCTGGCAACTCGGAGAGCCCTCCCTGACCTTAGTCTCGTCAAAGAGCTTCATCCAAGGAAGAGAGCTTTCGTCTGCCACCGGAGGAGCCAAAACTTGTTGAAGGCGGCCATCGACATGGCCGCCCACCACCTCTGAACGGCCACATAGTTGGCCGCCTCCTGTTCATCGACGAGATCCCTTGTTCTCCATATTGCTACGTTTCTTTCTGTTTTACTGTGTTCATGCATGATAGATTTTCCTAGATCCTATTTTAAAGAGGTTTTCCAATCCAAAACATAGGGAAGGTTGATGGTCGAAAGTCTCGGCCACCCCCCTTCCCACCCCCCTTCCCGGTACGATCACCCCCAATTGCATGTTTTTCCTTTTGGTTTGAACATATACTACGCTATCAAAGTCTAATGAGTCTACTTTCTCTATTTGCTAGTTAATTTGCAGGAAATTCATCACCGGCTCGTAGAGCTCCCCATTCTTGGTCGGCCGAGAACGAGGACAGGAAGATCCCACATTCTCCCATTCTTAAGGCACTTGCGATCATCACCCTATGAGGCTCAGGTATAAGTCTCTGGTGATCACCCCATTTCTATTTTTCTAACACGTGTACTGTAGGCCACAGTAGTAGTTCGGAGTGGTTGGCACATCACACACTCCGCAGCCCCCTTCCGGCGCCTACACCATGCCCATCAAAATAGGTAGGAAGCCTGTGCATGATAGATCCACATTTGGATGTGCAAGTCCTCCCATGTCCATCAAAATTGATAGGGATTCTAAGCACGATAGGTCCACGTTTGGATGTCCAGGACCACCCATGCATGCTAGGGTGTCTAAGCTTGTAAAAACACTTGCATTCCATAAACATGTTGGCAAGTACATTAGTAAGAGCAACGAGATCTACAAAAGAAAGGCAAACTCTCGTAGGCGCCACCAAGAGTTCAAAGAGGGTGAATCTGTGATGGTGAGAACTGAGAGGCTCTTCCCTAGAGCCTATTCAAAGTTGAGACCCCGAAGGACTAGAACCTTCAAGGTCTTGAGGCGCATTGGCACCAACGCTTATGAGTTGGACCTCCCTGTGGAACATGGAGTTAACCCCACCTTCAACGTGGCAGACCTTATGCCCTACTAGGGCACCGCGGTGGAACCAAATGAGAATCTTGAGCTTGTTTATTCCCTTGAGAGAGAGACCACCCCCGTAAGACCACCTTAAACCAGGAGAGCCCGGCGAGAGTAAATTGAGAAAATACTAGATGAAAAGGTTACTACCACCAGGAGCAAGGTGTACCAACGCTACCTAGCCAGGTGGAAGGATCGACCTCAGTTGGAGGGTTCTTGGGTGAGCTGGGACGATCTTCTGCGGCTTGACCCAGATCTTCTGGAGCATTACTAGAGCGGGGTGGTCCCATACTTGACGGGGTCAAGTTCTCCGCACCCTGGGGGTATGATGGGGACATCGCTCGCACAACTCTCTGATTGGGGTAAGACACGACACCGAGCTGAGTAGCTGGACGCGTAGACGCCTTCATTACTTTTTTTAGATCATTTTATGTATTTTTCCCTTTTATTTGAGTCATGTGCCTATATTTCATGGTTATTTGCCTATGTTTGGAGTCATTATGTCTTAAAATTGCTCCCTTGGATAGCAAGGGGCATTTAGCTATTTGTCAAGGGTACTTTGGTCATGTAAAATGTATGGCTCTTATAAATAGGGGGCCAAGGCTCTTGAGAAAGCTAATGAGAGTTTGAAATTTTTTTGAAAGTGTTCTCTCTTGATTGTTCCTTGGTGAGAAGCCAAGTTGGGGTGTGAAGCCCTAGGGTTAGAAGCCCTTGGAGGGAGTGAGAAGTGGCTCTCCACCTATCCCTCTCTCTCTACCTCATACCTGTGCCCCCTCCCTCTCTCACTAAAACCCGCGCCCCCCTCTTTCTCTCTCCACCCCTCCACATCGCCTTCCACATCAGCCTAGCCTACCACCTCACCTGCCATGTCACCCATTTGACCGCCACATCATCGTGACTCTACAAATCTATAGCCACCCATTCAAGTCATCCATTAACTCCCACAGCCCCGTAGACACCCTTCCCGCCCAAAACACACCTATTCCCCTTCCCAAGCCAACCCTTCACCACCCTAGGCACCCTTCCACCTCTCCAAGGCACCCCTTGGCTTTCCCAAGACTGCCATTAGGGAGAATCCCTTCCCCTCCCTACCACCTCACTTCCACTTAGGCTGCACCCCACCTCCCCTCTCTCCCTTCCCCAACCTGGTCGCACCCCACTTCCCCTTTTCCCATAGCCTATAGCTCCACCCCCCACTCCCTCCTCCCTCCCTTCCCCCAGCAGAAACTACCCCCTCCCCCTCGAGGCCACTCTCCCCCTTTGCCCTCCCTCACCTTCACCCAAACAGGCTGCTGCACAAGGACAACAAGAAGCCTCAACCGCAACAGCGCTATGATGATCCCAGCATCCCCGGCAGTGGGTTCTAGGTCGGCTGACTCTACTAGGAAGTAACCACATCATCCCTCGCCTCACCGACCTACTGGGCTCCTTCATTCTCTGGGTGCGCTCACTGGTGGCTTGCATCAACAGTGCATCGTCGCTACCCGTCTCTCCGACAACCGGTCTCCCACTCCAAAGGACAATCCATCAACGAGCGTGGCACTTGGACGCGGGCTATCACGCCCCTAACCGATAGTAGCGGGAAGCGATACTCGAAACGTGGCAGTGAAACAGTCATGATAAATAGAGCAGAAAATAAATAAACACAATTGATAATATTCAAACACATGAAGGCCATTAATTTGAGAAAAATATGGTTTTATTGATATTTGAAAATTTAAATACAATTTGACTCAGCTTTACAATAATAGACTCAAATAGAAGAATAAAGAAGAGAAAATAGCAAGACCCACTATACTATCTAGACTCAAGAAAATAAAAAGACTCAGTCTCAAGGCTCCAGGTTCACTCGATCACGTTGACCCGATCCCAATTGCAAGCGTTCCATCTACCGCGTTACTTGAAAAGGATGGAAATAAGGGGGGTGAGCAAGAAGCTCAGCAGGAATTACTCTCTATCATCAGGCAAAATTTAAGTAATTAATCATTTTCAGGAATGTATAAATAATGCGAGAAACTCAATTAAAGCAAACTAAGTAACCAACAAGATCAGAAGACAATCGCTAGATAAATGGAAAGGATCTTTTCAAGTCTAGATATCAAGCACCAATAACAAGAACTTCCTAATGAATGGCCATTCCAAGTCAAGTCAAGTCAAGTCAAGTCGAGTCGAGTCATGTCATGCAAGCAAGTACTTCATGCTTTCAAGCAAGTATAGCAAGTATCACGAGAGTATGGAATGTCGTAGACTTAACACGCTACATAGTACTTGGTGACAATGCCACACCTAGTCATTCACCTCCCCGGGGTACAAGTACACTTCGGGTGCTCCTCCCAGGACCAGACTAGGCCCTGAAATATGATTGCCTTGGCATTGATTTGTTTGGATCATAGATCCCATGAAGTCTTGACATCCACAAATAAAAATGGCCAAGAGTTCCAAGATCAAGCTCATGTAATCAAGGTAAAATGCGTAAGAATATTGATTTTTCTTGAGATTCCAACAATAAGCTCATTAATCGATAGGAATAGTCATTTAAAGAAATGACTCTCGAATGGGTAAATGTCAACAATAGACCTAACAATATGTCAAAACTCGAGGTACAATAGCCTAGTTAGTCCAGAGTAGCTCACACATATCAAAACCATGAAAACATCGATTTCCAAAAAGCTGGAATGTGAAACGGTCAGCAAAGGACCGCTAAGATAAGAACATGGTCTAATTCGGACCGCATGCACAATGGGAACAGTCTAATCAGGACCGCATACAATTTACAACGGTCAACACCAGACCGTCCAGGTGGTATGACGCGCCCTAAAACACGAGTGACCAAGCCCAGGGAAAAATGGTCCTGGACTGACCGCTAGACTAACCTAGCGGTCCAGAGAAGGCCGCTAAGGTCAGAAAATGGTCTGAACATGGCTGCAGCCCTTGCAGAGCATGGGCTGATCCAAAATCACAATTTCGGTCAATTAGGAGGGTTCAAGACTTATGGTACAACCCGCCCGCGTCCTAGTGGCAATCCTAGGCTCGCAGGGGCTTACGGAGGCCTCGGAACATGAACACCTAGTCCGACAGAAGGAATATCCGACGGAGAGGTAATTCAATGCCCAAGAATTTAATAGCTCACAATCAACTGAAAAATAGGATATTCGGTCCAGTCGTCACCACCGGAGTGGCACGACCTTAAAACAGATTTAATAAGACAGCAATGTGATAATGGAAATAATGAGAAGGAAAGGCGAAACTAACATTTATTTACTCTACTCATTTCAATCATAAGATATCAAGAACGATGATCATGGAGGAATAATCATGAAGAAGTATAACTTAGATCATTAAATTCTATTTTATTAGTTAATAGTGTGATATTTAACAAAAAAGTCCTACCAGCAAGTTATATAACCTGGATTAACAAAGAATAACACGTCGTAATCAAATGAACAACACAGGGTAGAAAACGGTCACAGAGCAGACCGCCAGAAGCCTAAAACGTTCAAGGGTAAGGCCGCTTAGCCTGGTTAGCGGTCAAACTTATGGCCGCTAGATCAACAGTGCAAAACAGGATCCTTGCGGTCTATCGGGTGACTGCTAGACACATAAGCGGTCTATTGTGAGACCGTTAAGCTAAACGTAGAACTAATAAGAAGCAAACGGTCTGTCGCGGGGCTGCTAGACCATGCAAACGGTCTATCGTACGACCGCTTGACGCCTGGCGGTCCCTGGAATGACCGTTTCGTTCAACCCAACCCAGAACATAGAAACGCAAGACACCGGTCCAATGAAAGCAAGATTAAAACATGAATATAGTATGAAAATTAGACTATTTACTATCAAAACGTAGGTAACTCAAAAACACACATCATGGCATGCTCAATTTAAAGATTGCATTAAGATTTCTTACTGTAACCTAAACAAAAGTGAACGTGAGCAAAACCCTAATTTCATGCTCCACATAAAACTAGGAATACGCATGATATAGATAGCCAAAATTGGGCGAAATAGGTTCAAAAGAAAGCTAAGGACGAGATCTATCTATCCATGTTATTTAATTAGATTGGGCCTGAGAGAAACCTACCTTAATCGAGGAAGAGAAGGGAAGACGCGCTCGGCAGAACCCTAATACACGCCGCCACCAAATGCCCAAATTCACCTAGGTTCGACCACGATAGCCCACGCCACCAGTTGGAACGTCAAATAGGGGCCTAGGGCTGCTAAATCCCTCAATTTATAGCGTCCAAGGAGGCTTTTAGAGGTCGAATTGGACTCAAGAGTCCAAGGAAGAAAAATCGGTGAAAATCTTGCACCTTGATCAAATCCACGCCGCCGTCGCCGCTGGAAGGCTCTAGAGTCTAGGGTTTCGAAGGCAAAATGGGTCTCTAGGGTAGATCTATCCATTGGGCCTGGTTTGGGCTCGATTGATTAAGAATTGTGCTCCAATTTGGTCGTTTAAGATTGACCTATTAAAATAATAAATTTGGCCATTAATTCCTTAATCCACCCTAATTAAATATTTATTAGGGGTAGGCCCAGTTGATATTATTGTTAAACACTTCGTTCTCTATAAGAATATATTTTTTTCATATTTTTAGAAATTAGTCAAAACTTTGGCCTACGGGTGAAATTCAATTGATTTAATCTATATACATATTAAATTCAGATTATCATGAAAAATTCAATTACATCTTTAAATATGAAATTTCTTTTATGGTAATTGTAGAAAAATAATTATTCCTTCTTATTTATATAATTTGGCCACTTTCAAAATAAATAATATTCTTTAACTAAAAAAATTATTGAAGTCATTAAATAGCAAGTTAATAGCTTTAATCAATTTTAATTTATCTTACGTTGAATTAATGATTCGATTAGTCATTCTTATTTTTACAAAAATTAGATTCCCTTTTCTTTTCGCACTCTTTTCATTTATTTCTATTTATCACATTTTATTTCAATACATATTTCAAAATTTTAATTTTATATTTTATTATTTAACCGGGGTGTTACACTGGCATCCCGGAGCTCCAACGACCTTTACAGCAGACTAGCAGCAATCACGGAATACCCTAGCCGGCCCTTCAATAATCGAAGGCTCCTTCGACGCCAGTGTTCCGTCCCCGTACCACTTCTCATCACCGAAGCAGCTGCTCGAGTCTGGACCGGTCAGCACCACCTGTGCAGGTCAGCATCATCCAACTAGCAGTGCCCAAATTTTGGTCCCAGCACTACACGCCATCGGTCGGCAGATTCTAGACCCTCCTCTGAACAGCCCTACCTCTCCAACCACCTCCAACAATGGCCCGACGATCAGTGGAGCCTTCAGTAATGTTCGCTTGCGAACTGGTTCAGGTAGACCAGATCGGGCCTGTCTCGGCCTCCCCCTCCCCGTGCTTGGCTGGCTGACAGCCCCTCCCTATGTGGAGGTAGTTTTGGTTGTAAAACCTCAATCCCAACCCCTGAGCCACCCCTCCTGAGTGAGGCATTTAAGGTTGTAACAGCATGTCGTAGGTCAAGCCACCCCGACGCAGCGTGGGGATTGCGTACCCACGCTTCCCCACTCGCCCTCATCTTCGACCGGGGTCGGTTTTCTCAAACCGACCAATTAAGTGCTCGACTCCTGCTCTCTGACTATGTTCTTCTTGTATTTTCTTCACACTTCGTCGGTGAGGAAGAGAGCGCCCGACCCCGAGGATCCACCCTCGACGAGTGGCCACCGCGGTGAGAGAGCGAGAGTAAAATCCATGCCCTTTCGACGTGAGGTCTGACCCATTGTCGTGTGTATCCCGATTAAGGGAGGGAAACCTAAGCTCTGCTGGTACTCAAACCAGCAAGGGATTGACCCTAAGGTCTCGATTCACTATCCTCGCGTCACCCCGGGCTGGGTTGAGCAATTATAGTCTATCTGCCGGTGTCGATCTCATGTTTAAACTATTGTGCTTGGTGGCGTAAGTCCTTGGGAAGTTGGATCAGTCCAGTCACATCCATAGTGGTCTCACATCAAAGTTCTTCTTTCCCAGCTCTTGAGAGTCATCTTGTCATGCCCCGAACCGATAGTAGCGGAAGGCATGCTCAGAACGTGACAGCAAAATAGTCATGTCAATCAGAGCAACAAAAATGACACATAAGAATAACACCAATGGTACGAAGAGGCCATTGTTGTACCCCTTGTGCTTTGTTGATGATGTGATGTTTTAATGATAGCAACATGAATGAGTCACCACATTGTCTTGAATATGTCTGACCTTTTCTGTGGGAGATTGCATAAGTGTGAAGAATGCATGTGTATGCTTGAGTCATGCTGTGATATATTGGCTTGTGCTTGATTTTTGTTCTATGCATTACTTCTCTGCTGATATGTTCATGCATTGTCTTAGGCTAACTCTGTACAGCCTACGTCTCTTGCAGCGTCAACGCTGTGAGCATTCTCAAGTCTGCAGCGTCAACACTGTGAGTAAGCACTTTGTTTCAGGTTCTTCAAGTCTATACAGACTTTAGCGTCTCATTTAGCGTCTAAGGCAAAGTCTACACATTGGCTAAGTGTGTACATCGCTTACATTTCTTGAGACCAAGTCCATACATCGTAAAAGTCTATTCACTCCTCTTGGCCTTAGCATCTGTTTTGAAGTCCATACATTGGTCTTCAGTTCAAGTCTGTACAGCGTTACGTTCTCTTTGGAAAGTCTGTACAGCGTGAAGTCTGTACATTAGGTTTTTCACATGAAGTATGTACAGCCGTTCACTGTTGAAGTCCATACACTGGTCGGTGGAATTTGAAGTCTTTACACTGACTCGTTTCATTTCCTCAGATGTCTATACATTTGCCTCCATGATTCTAAGTCTATACATTCGCTGCAGAGATCTCTGTCAAGTCTATACATCGACTGTCTTGCTTGAGCTTAAGTCTGTACCGAGTCAGCGTCTCGTTGACCGTCTCTTGTTGTGTCCTCATGTTATTTCTACGTTTGTGTCTTCGTGTTGTTTTCATGTCTTCGTGTTATTTTTGTGTTTGAGTCTTCATGTTATTTCTGTCTTCTGTCTTCGTGTTGATTTTACTTCGTGCATTCCTCTCTAAATTCAAGCTTTAAGTGTCTCAAGTCGAGTCTGACTGTGTTGTCTCCATGTCGTCCTTAGTTCGAGTAGTTTCTTTGTTATTTCTGTCTTCGTGTTGCTTTTCCTAGACCTCATGTCTTTCTTGTTTTGTAACCACACTTCGTGTCAGTGTCTGTGTTCATCTTCGAGTCATTCGTGCGTTCGAGCAACTTAATACTCGAGTTGTTTTCGTGTGTATTCAAGTCTTTTTAGTAAAGTGTCGTTTCACCTCGTGCCGTTCTCTTTGCTGTTTATTATGTCGTGTTGTTTTTGTATTCGTGTCTTCGTGTTGCTTTTCCTAGACCTCGTGTCTTTCTTGTTTTGTAACCACACTTCGTGTCAGTGTCTGTGTTCGTCTTCGAGTCGTTCGTGCGTTCGAGCAACTTAATACTCGAGTTGTTTTCGTGTGTATTCAAGTCTTTTTAGTAAAGTGTCGTTTCACCTCGTGCCGTTCTCTTTGCTGTTTGTTATGTCGTGTTGTTTTTGTATTCGTGTCTTCGTGTTGCTTGTGGATCTCGTGTCGTTCTCTTCGTAGTGGTTGTTTTGTTACAGTGATACTTCGTGTCATTCTCTTTGTAGTGTTAGCCTTATTAGTATGTACCTCGTGTCGTTCTCTTTTTAGCTCATGCTGTTTTAATCTGACCTCGTGTCATTCTCTCTTTATTTCGTACTGCAGTAATCTTGTGTATCTCGTGTCGTTCTCTTTTTACCTCGTGCTGTTTTAATCCGACCTCGTGTCATTCTCTCTTTATTTCGTACTGTAGTAATCTTGTGTATCTCGTGTCGTTCTCAGTACAGTGCATCTCGTATTGCTATCACATACCTCATGTAGTTTTAGTTTTTGTGGCCCTGAGTTATAATCATTTTATTTCTTTGCAGAAGAAGAAGAAAAACAAAAAGAAGAAGGTGGTCCGAGGAAGAATACTCCTCAGTGAATGGGAGGCACGTGATCCAAGGCTGGAAGGGCAGATAGGATTGTGACACGTGTGCTGAAGCTGGCTGAGAGACTGACACGTGGCCACAAGTTCTGGGCGGGAAATGAGGAAGCCACACGCGCCCAGTGCTGCCCTCCTGCTGGCTGCTGCTTATAAAAGGAAGCCTTCATCCAACAGATAAAGAAGATCGATGTAGAAGCCTGAAGTGCAGAAAGTCCTTCGATCCAGAAAAAGAAAAGAGGAAGAAAAAGAGAAGAAGAGAGAATAGCAGAGAGCGTGAGCCGAAGAGAATAGAGAAAAAGAGATCGAGAGAGCGAAAGAGCAGAAGAAGAAGAGAAGAGAAGAGACAGAGATAGCCTACGAAAGAAGAAGAAAAGAAAGAGAAGAAGAGCAGAAGGAAAAGAAGAAAAAGAGAGAGTTGGAGAGCTCGTGAGGGTTAAGAGAAAAAGAAAGTGAGACATAAGAGAAAAGGAAGAGAAGCTTACCTGAAGATCTGTCTACTGGACCGTGGATCAGATCCAGGCCAGTCAGCTCCGTTGAGAGCCACATTGTGCATTTCATTTTTCAGCGTTCTGTTTGCTGAAGTTATTTTCATTTCGTGTTTCTGTTTTTCCCTTTTTGTTTGGTTATCCTTGTTCTTCCGATTCTAAGTAGTGAGGTCGGGTTCCTCCTGTGGATCAGGAGAAGGGAGATCAGATCTCCGATTGCAAGTAGCTGGGAGCTACTTGTGGGTTCCCTCCGGTTGGAGGAAGGGAGACTTGTCTCCGGTTCTGGGCTTGCAGGTTGCAAGTCCAGGGGTCCCTCCGATTGGAGGAAGAGAGGTCTTCGACCTCTGGTTTGCTGGTGACTGGAAGTCACTGGTTGGTTCCCTCCTGGTCTGGAGGAAGAGAGACCTTGCGTCTCTGGTTTCCAAGTGACTGGGAGTCACTTGGGGTGTCCCTCCGGTTGGGAGGAAGAGGGGAGTTTGTTCCCCTGTTCAAGCTGTGTGTCAGCACCTGTTGCAGACTGAGTCTGCTTGGTTCTAGCATTGGCTAGTGAAGCCTCACTCCGGTTGGGAGTGAGGGGTGGATGTAGGTCTGAAGGACCGAACCACCTTAAAACTATTTGTGCAGTGGTTTGCCTTGCGTTAGCTCCATATCTTCTACCTCCCATTCACAGGTTGCGCTTGCTTGGCTAGTTGCATTATCTTGAGAGTTAATTTTTGAGCATTATATTCTGCTTAGTGTGTTTGCGTTGTTTAGCTCTGCCTTCGTTTCTGGTTGATCAAGTGGCTGCATTGTTGCAGTCCAACTGTGTGTCCATGTGTTGCCTTATCATTTCATCTTGGAAAGCTCATTAGTCTTACTCCGCATATCTGAACTTCAATGTTTTAATTTGGGCTATATTTTCTAGAGGGTTACATTCACCCCCCCCTCTGTATCCGGGCCTAGCACCTTAACAGCCATAACTTTCACAAAAATACAATTTTTATTGATATCAAGAATTTAAATTACAAATTTGATTCGGTTTACAATAATAAACTCAATAAAGAAAAAAAAGAAAAAAAATGAACATGACTCACTACATTAACTAGACTGAAGAAAATAAGGAAAAGACGACTCCGGTCTCTAAGCTCTATGTTCACTTGGTCACACTGGCCCATTCCCAATTTCTTACGCGTCGATCACCGAATTACCTGAAAAATGTTAAAGTAGGGAGTGAGCAAGAAGCTCAGTAGGATTTATACTCTATCGCCAGACAAAATTTAAGTAATTAACCATTTCATGAATATGCATGAATGATGCATAAAACACAATTATGGCAGACTAGGTAAACAATATTAACATAATATAATTGACAATTAAATAGAAACAAGATAGTGCAAGTCGAGATATCAAAAGCAAGCAACTAGAACTTTCATCTGAATAGCCATTTATCAAGTCAAGTCAAGTCACGTCAAGTAAGTACTTTCACAAAATTCACGCATGTATATCAAAGTTTCATGAGAATGTGGAATGTCGTAGACTCAAATGCTAGCTAGTACTTCGGGACAATGCCTCCTCGTGTCATTAAAACTCCCATGGGCACTAGTACTTTTCGGGCGCTATACCCAGGACCAGACCGGGCCCTTATGGTGCGTTGGCATTGAGGGTTGGATCAAGGATACCACGAAATCTAGACATGCACAATATTTAATGGCCAAGAGTTCCAAGGTCAAGCTATGTAACCAAGGTAAGATTCATAGGAATATGGATTTCTTTAAGAGTTCCAACAACAAGCTCATTAATAAAAGGGTAAGTCATTTAACAAAAATGACTTTGATGAATGATTTATAGGAATATGATTGAGAATGGAACTAATAAAGGTCATAATCTTGAGATATTATAGCCTAAAGAGGCTATATTGGTCTAACACATAAAAACCACAAGAAACGGAAATATCGGAACACTGAAAGAAGAGACGGTGAGAACTAGACCGCTATCAGAATATGGCGGTCTTGAGGGGACCGCAAAAAGTGGGTTAGACCAGGCTCGGCCGGTCAAAGTAATGAACGCGCCTGAGGAACCGGACGCGTTTAAATGAAGGCGTCGGGGACACTGAACGCGTCAAAAAGTGGCCACATGGCTCCGAGAAAGAAGATGGTCTAGGCAGGACCGCAACCATCAAATGGCGCTCTTGGAAGGGCCATTTTCATAAAACTGACAGAATTTTGGTAGAACTTCGACATGCCTCGTTCCGTAAAAAATAGACTTCCAATGGGTTCAGGTCTTGGTGGTACAACCTGCTCGACGTCCTAGTGGGAATCCCAGGCTCGCGGAGTATTACGGAGGTCTCAGAACATGAACACCTAGTCCGGCGGAAGGAATATCCGACGGAGAGGTATTCAATTCCCATGAATTAATGGCTTAAAAATCAACGGAAAATGAGTGTAGCGGCAAGTCGAAACCACCGGAGTGACACAACCCTCAAACAATCTTAAGAAGGTAACAAGCTAAGAACAACAATTAAAGGATAGTACAAAATTTTTTACAAGTTAAACCCATGATTTTGACTATTCATTCTACATTTTCTCAAATGATAGACAAGATCAAAATTAGAGCTTGCTATTCTAGCAACCTAATTGGTCATGCCTTGTAACGTTTTACTCTCAACAACGTGCAATATCACAGCATAACCATCACATAATACGCAGGAAAAAGAACCGATTTCATGCTGGAAAATAAGAGACAAAAACGGTCTTCTGCAGGCCGCAACTAGCAGAAGACGGTCTCAAGAAGACCGCTACAGTAAAACCATTAATATATATATATATATATTGAAATAAAACATGAACGTGTCTAAGAGGCTGGACGCGTCTACGAGAAGGCGTCAGCTTTCTATGGCGCGTCAATAATATCTCATAATTATTAAACTAATTAATATACGTGAACGCATCTTAGAGATACGACGCGTCAATCAAAATAATATATTTTTTTCTAAAAATTGGGGGGAAAGACGGTTTATCGTGTGACCGTTTCTTCCTCAAGCGGTCACTGGTGCAACCATTTTTAACACCGAGATCTGCCGATGGCGAACTCCAACAGACCTTGACTAAAACGACGATTGCGATCAATATAGTGAACGGAATTCAGGCAAAATGGAACTGTTGGAAAGAGCATTCAAAGGAAAATAAGATAACATGCTTTAATTAAAGTTTAGGCTAAGATAAACTAGTATAAGATGAACTGAAAGTGAAGGTAACCTTTTGGGTATACCTCTGAGTAGACTAAGAAATTCGATCGACATGGTCTACTAAAATTGGGCAAACTAATATCAAATGAAAGAGGATAGAAAGATGAACAAGATGGCATATTTTGTTATCGGTTCAGCCTGAGAGAAACCTACCTTTCAATGTGAGAAAGGAAGTGGACGACGGCGGAACCCTAGACGAAAGCTCCCTCTTCCTCAACGCACCATGCCCTCAATCGCGCTCACCGGTGGTTGCTACGGCCAAATGGGATACTAGGGAGTATTAGACATCAATTTATAGGGCTAGGGTCGAAGGAAGAGTCGGGTGTATGCTAGGGGATCAAAGGGAAGAGTCTTCCGCGCGATGTTCGCGGTTGACGAGTTCAACGAGCCTATCTTCGAAATTCGGTGGCTAGGGTTAGGGTTTACGCGAGGGATTAGAGGGGAAATGGACCTCTATAATGGGCCTATGATTTGAGATAGGATTGGCCTCAATTGGGCTCGAATTGAGTTCGAATTTGATTGATTAAGCTCATTCTACCCAAAACACCGTGTTTTACCTGTAAACCGTTGGTTCGGGCTTAATCACATTTTATTTTGGGCTTGGCCTAGTTAACAAGTTTATTAAACATTCCATCCTCTACAAGAATATAAAATTTTAATATTTTTATAAATTAGTCAAAATTTGGCTTATGGGTGAAATTCCATAAATTTAATTAAGTTAAATTCGGATGGTCGTGAAAAATTGATTGTATCTCAAAATATTAAATTTCTTATATGGTCGTCGTGGAAAAATAGTCATTCCTTTTTATTTATATAGTTTGGCCACTTTCAAATCAATTAATTAATTATTGTGTTGTCGTTTAACTAAGAAACTTATTGAAGTCATTAGATGACATGTTATTTAAGAAAATAACTATTTTAATCTTTTCAGTAGACTGGCCTCACTTTTACGTCGGGTCTCAAATCAATTATTCATTCCATTTTTTTGTAAATTTAGTTTTTCTTTTCTTTGGTTCATTTTTATTTATTCACACGAGATTAAATAATTTAAGCAATTTTATAACTTAATTCACAACATGTTTTTCATATATTTCTTTTCCCTCATTTGTAATTTCATTATATATTTTGTTTTTTAAATTTTTATCCTTTATTAATTGACTGGGGTGTTACACATCTTTTACACATGTATGTATAAATGTACACTGGCTTTGAGGTGAGGTGGAACATGGTGAGATGGAAGCGGTAAGCTTAGTGGATGACGAAGATTCAATGGAAGGCATTATTGGGAGGATGGTGGGTGGATGCATAAATATGGTGAGCTTTGCCCCTTGCTCAGAAGCAGGTGGGGTTGGCTCAAATGTGGAAATAGGTGGATCCTACTAAGGCTGAGCCATGGGTTTGGGTGAAAGGTCAATCGAAGGATTGGGTATGATTGGCTTTGTAATAGCAGGGATGGTGGAGGGTTTAGGTAGCGGTGATGGAGGGCTAATTGAAAGGGAAGAGTTAGTGGAAGACTTGGTGGAGGCCGATGGTATGGTTGTTGGAGGGTGAATGATAGTAGACTTGGTATAGGTAAACCTCCTAAATTTGGATGGTCGGGGAGAAGGTTTTGATAGTTAAAAGTCAAGGAGAGAAGGTTGCGTGGATGATTGTTGGTGCATCGATGTGGGTTGTTGAAGTATCAACCCGTCTTCAAAGCACCAGGTGGTTTCAGAAATGGGTGTTATGGTGGTGGCATTATCCTAAGCAGGGGGCTCTTGTAGGTATTGTGGTGGCGGAAGTTGGAAGCTAAGGAACCTTCGAGCAAGTGGAGCTGAAGACATCTCAACATGGGCTGGTACAAATTCCTCATAGTCGGTGTCCTCTTGAACATCGAAACTTGTTGGATCAACCTACTCACATGTTGTAATTTCCTTCCATAGTTCCTCCATTCTATTTATCCTATTCATGAGAGTTTGATGGAGGGGATCTACTTGAGAAACCGAAGGATGCCCTTGGGGTCTTTGAGGGACTTGAACTGAAGGCTTTGGACTTGTAACCCTCTTCAATTGCTCCTCCACTTTAGCTATTTTATCGATGAGAACTTGCTGGAGGGGACTCACTTGCGAAGTGGAGGGCCGACCTTGGGACCTTTGAGGGGCTTGGAATGAAGGCCGTGGGGCATGGAGGGGTTTACCAATAAAAGGACCGAGTTGGACAGGGGTGCTGGGAATACATGGGCCTCGAGGTCGTGAAGGAGGATGATTGGAAGAAGGTGGGTGATGGACAACCCGAGAAGGAGTGGAATGAGGATAAGAGGAAGTATAGGATACACTCTCAACAACAGCCTTAGGGGCTTAGATTTGTTGAGGGATAAGATGATCTAATGCATGCAAGACTTGAGAGACCTTATCATCATTTGGAGGAGATTGTTCAATGGGATTGGTGGCTCACAATTGATGCGAGGGACCACGGAATTGGTGATTGCCCACAGGGTGGACATGAGAGGGATTGGAATGAGGTCCCTTATGAAGATTTTGATGAGAAGGATAGACTGGAGGGTTATGATATAGAGCAAATTGATCATCCTCATAGTCATATGTATAATTAGACATGTCAATGTGATTACCAAACCACAACATTATGCACATCAAATAATGTTCAATCAACATAAAATTTTACAAAGATTTCACATAAGTGGGATGTTTATGCTTGGATTTAGTTACTCCTTGATGAATTAAATGATTTTCACAAGGCTTAAGCAATTCACTCAAGGGTAGAAACCTAGTTTTAATGTGGTTTGACTTCAGTGTCAACTGAGTAATTTCTCACCACATTTAGGCCAACTAAATTTGAGGAACTTCAAAGATAAAACCTGCCTAGTAATCGAAGAGGGAATTCTTCGATGTCGGGGACTTACAGAGGCCTTGGTGGAGGAGATTCTTGTCACGCCCTGAGACATATCTACAGTGGAAGTAGTATCGGGGGAACATGAGCAGCCGGTAATACGCCTCAAGCTAGCAATAAAATCAGAGCGCAATAAACATCCACATAAAGATGGAGTATGCAATATTTGACCAAAATTCTAACTTTTATTGATAATAATGGTTCATAATTACATAATGTTGACTCTTGATCTACTAGACTCAAGAAAAAAGAAAATTACATAGTGAGACTCAATAAAGTGAAAATTACATCATGCCTCTAGACGACTTGAAAACTCTTGACAGTCTAAGTCTTCTCTCGACCATCAATCATCACTCTCAGACCCGTTGCTAGAATACTCTGAATTCGACTCACTTGAACTTCCTGAAAAGATTGAAAAAGTAGGGTAATGAGCACACTTGCCCAGTAGGTATCTTCGAATCAACATGGAGGCATGCTTTAAGTAATTACATTTTCGCTCTAGTGAATAAGGTAAAAATGTGATAAAACACCCGAACGAAATCCAAGTAACAATATAGGAATTATAGAGATATGAAGAATATCAATGGACAATAGAGCATGATCAAGCAAGATTTATAAGGTAAAGTGGCCTTTCCTTAATAAGAATGAACTTCATAACCATAAAGGCTCTGTACTAGAAAGTCATGACCAAGAAAGTACTAGCAGGGATGTAAATTTTCACAAGTTGTCTCATGGTTTTCACCTGTCTATAAAAAAAGTACTCTCGGCACAATGCGACGCCAAGGTTCATCGTACGCCATGATTTTTAGCACGTTTCCGGCTATCTGCCGAGGGGGCTAGTGTGGAGCCCTTGGACACTATCCGTGCCCGCTCTTGCATCTTCAAGTTACAGATTAAGCTACTTCCATGAGAATATAGTAAAGTTCGGCCAATAATGTTCAATTCAACAATAGTTTCCATGATAACGTAGCCAAGGTAGAGAACGCACAATAAGAGATCATAAGAATTTCAAAGATGACTTAAGATAAGGCCATGCCACAGAAAGAATCAGGCAGCATAACGGCATATTCTTTAACTTCCATAACATATTAGATAGCTTTGGAATAATGTGTGTTAGGTTCTAGATAATCACTAGACCATCTAGAATCATAGAAAAATCAACCCTTAGGTCAAACCTCAGGTTAAGTATACTTGAGACAGAAATGGTCATGCTAGGGCTGTTTCTTGAAATAGCGGTCATGTCTTGGCCGTTAATATGATATAGCGGTCAACTCAGAACCGTTTCATGAGGAAACAGCGGTCAAGTGAAAGGCCGCTAGTTGATAGTTGCGGTCTCTTGGATGGCCGCTAATATCCAGAACTTAGAAAAAATACCGGTAGTGTAAGTACTTTCTAGACAATTAAGTTTTGAGGGTACAACTAGCTCGGCGTCCTAGTGGGAATCCCATGCTCACGGAGACTTACGGAGGCCTTGAAACAAGTTCACCTAGTCGGATGGAAGGAATATCTAACGGAGAGGATCACAAGTCCAAGAGGTGTGCTTATAAGTGCAAAAGTGTATCTAATGGCCACGTACCGGGGTTCGCACCATGTACTTAAGAAAAGACTCTAGATGAGAGTGAATCGAGAAAAATAACAATCAAATATCATCAACGAAACAAGTCTCATAAACATATGAACTTTAGCTTTAATACAAGAGAATATGGTTTTGGCATGAAATTAACATAAGTTTAAAAATAGGTATTTTAACCATATAAGACATGCAACCTATCAAGGATAATGCACAATATAACCAATATTACGAATATGAAGTCAAAACTAGGAATAAAACCTATTTACCTAGGTTTATCATATAGTTAATAGGGTCAATCTGTAATCTGTTTAGAGTTAACAGGTAGCAGAGAACAGATATAAATAGCAGTCAGGTGAAAACCGCATGCTGGGATTAGTGGTCTATCGCAGGGCCGCTATATACATATGGCGGTCTAATAGAGACCGTTTCTCGTCTGTGACAGACAGAAGTAAAATAGGTCATATAAGCCTTATTGTTGGCAATAGATAAATGAAAATCATGCTAAATAGAAGGATAAGCCATGATAGACCATAAGAAACGCATGGAGATGCATGGTTCACATGAATTAAGTCAAAATTATCAATTTTTCATGAAATGGTAGGATTCATGCATGCTGTGATAACCTAGATGCGCAGTTGAAATAAAACAGCAGATAATCCAAGTATAGTGCATGAAATCACGAGGTAACAGAGGGCTTTTACTCCGGACATATTATTCTAGCCATCCACGAGATAACCTACCTCTGGGATAAGCTTTAGACTTTGAATTTCTAACTGGAAGATCGCTCAGGTTCTGTGCTAGACCAACAACTTCCCGCCCCTCTATCTTCGGGTTCTATTGACCTAAATTTGTAAAAATGGGAGGGTAGGTAGAAGATAGAAAAGGGAACAAGAGGTTCTAAAGACACTACATGAACTAACCTCGTTTAGGGCTTCTAATCTCCTGATCTTCAGTAGACCAGTGCACTGGTTCCTATGCAGCCTGTAGCCAACCAGCGACTTGCAGACGCCCTAATTCTTCAACGGCTGGGTCTTCTTGCATGAAAATTGGAGGGGAGTTGGATAAAACTAAGGAGAACAAAATCATTTAAAGAATCAATATGAGATAACATCTCCTTACCATCGAACTTTGCGAGCCAAAGAAGGTTTCGCATAGGTCGAACCTAACCCTATTTATAGAGTTTACCTAGGGTTTGAGATATTAGATCGAACTTAGAGTCCTAAATTGGGGTAGAACTGATCCCTATAGTGTTCTAGAGAGTCTCCCATGCCAGATAGCTTCGATCCAAGGTGATTTGATTGTCAAAGATCCAAGCATTTGCACGTTTCTCCCATTCACGGAATCAGAAGGAGGTAGCGACCATGTCTGGACCGCTACAGTCAAGTGGCAGTCTCGTAATAGATTGCTATTTGACAATTATTCTGAAATTTTTATATTTTTGAATTTATCGACTATTTATCCCTTATTTGTGCTATTTATCCCCTTTTTAATTTCCATTATGTTTCTATAATTGGGCTTAGGCCTAAAGGGCTTGGATTTGGGTCTTGTGGGCCTATTTAGGTGGATTTAAACCTATCATAATATCTAGGTTTTGAAATAATTATTAAATAGACCTTTGTTTCTTAAATAGGCCATTTTGTCTACTTAAATATTTAATAATTATATTAAATCTTAAAAAATTCTTAGAAAATTCTCGTGTATTACACCCTCCCCGACTTAAAAGAATTTGGTCCCCAAATTCAATGCATGGGTTTTATGGAGAGTATACTTACAATCGAATAATTTTGAAAATCTCTTGTGCATAGCTTTTTCCGTTTCCCATGTCGCCTTGTGCGGCCAGGATTTGCTCCATTGGATTTTGATCATGGGAATATTTTTTTTCGAAGCTGATGTACTTCTCGATCAATTATCTTGAGTGGCCTTTGCTTGTAAGTCAAGTATTCTTGTATCTCCAGGTTATCATAAGTGATGACATGGAATGGATCAGGAATGTACATTTTTAGCATTGAGACATGAAAGACATCATGAACTCCTGCTAGTTGAGAAGGCAAATCTAGTCGATTAGCAACCTCACCAACCCTTTCAAGAATTTTAAAAGGGCCTATAAATCTTGGAGTAAGTTTACCTTTGATGTCGAATCTTCGAATACCTCGACCCCGAGAAACTTTGAGGAATACATGGTCTCCTATTTGGAATTCCAGGTCATGCCTTTGATTATCAGCATAAGACTTTTACCTATCTTGAGCCACCTTGAGTCTTTCTTGAATCAGCTTGACTTTTTCAATAGTATCTCGAATGAGTTCTGGGTCTGGAAATTACTTTTCCCCAATCTCACTCTAGCATATAGGTGAGCGGCAACTCCTGTCATATAGGACTTCAAATGGTGCTATTTTAATGCTAGCTTGATAGCGATTATTATAGGAGAATTCCACTAGGGACAAGTGGTCGTGCCAACTTCCACCAAAATAAAGTACACATGCCTGGAGCATATCTTCCACCACCTGATTGGTTCTTTCAGTTTGCCCATCCGTCTGTGGGTGGAATACGGTGCTGAAATTCAACCGGGTCCCTAATGAATGTTGTAGACCCTTCCAAAATTGAGATGCAAATCGAGGGTCTCGATCAGATATAATGGTGACAGGGACTCCATGCAGTTTCACAATTTCTTTTACATATGAGGCAGCCAAGACATCCACGGACCATCGACTCTTAATAGGTAGGAAGTGAGCCGACTTGGTCAAGCGGTCAATGATCACCCAAATACTGTCATGTCCTCCTCTTGATTTAGGTAGACCCATGACAAAATCCATCCCTATACTTTCCCATTTGCACTCGGGAATCGCCATGGGATGTAGCTTTCCAGCGGGCTTTTGATGCTCTGCCTTAACTTGTCATGATACATAGTCCGCCACTTCTCTTTTCATATTTGGCCACCAATAATTCCTTTTAAGCTCTTGGTACATCTTGGTAGCACCAAGGTGAATGGCATACCTTGATTTATGTGCTTCATCCATAACCAGCTTCTTAGTATCAGAATGATCTAGGACACAAATTCGACCTCGGAATAGTAATCTTCCGTTAGTTGCAATAGAGAATTCTGACCGTTGATCTATATCATCCTTGATTTCCATCAGTATAGGGTCATTTTCTTGCAACTTGACTAGGCCTTCTATTAATGTAGGTTGTGACCGGATATTGGCAATAAAGCATTCTTCTTTCTCCGCATTTATCTCTAGATTTAATTGGGAAAATTTAACTATGAGATTAGTCATACCTTTCATGAGACTTGATAACATTCCCATTGGTTTCCTGCTGAGCGCGTCGGCTACAATATTCGCCTTGCCTGGATGATATTGGATGGCGAAGTCCAAATCCTTAAGGTATTGCAGCCATCGCCTTTGTCTCATGTTTAGCTCCTTTTGAGAAAAGAGATATTTCAGACTTTTGTAGTCCGAATATTCCGTGAACTTTTCTCCATAAAGATAGTGACGCCAGATCTTTAGAGCAAATATAACGGCAGCTAGTTCCAGATCATGAATTGGATAATTTTCTGTGTGCCGCTTCAAGTGTCGTGAGGCATAGCAAATCACTTTGTGTAGTGCCCGAAAATTTTATCATAATTCATAATATATTATATTTTTTGTTAATGCGTGAAATATTTATTGTGTTTGACTAAAATTTTGTTAAAAAAATATTAAAATGAGTTAGGTAAATTTCCCTTAATTATAATACAATTTTGAGTAATTAAGAATATACACTTTAATTTGTCTTATCCATAATTTATAAATATAAATATATATTCATATTAAGATGATTATCTGCCAACTAGAAATATTTAGTTATGTTTTGTTTGTCTTCATGTTCTAAGAAGAAGGGGAGCACAAGTAAACTATAAAATAAGGGAGTGGGTCTCGTAATCCATTAAAGGCATTACTGTTCATTTTGAATGTTATTGTTCATTTTAAGGTTGATTTTCATTTCTTGAGTTTTTATTTATTTTATATTTTTCTATGGTAGAGTAAATTGAGGTGATTAATGGATAACAATTAGAATTTTCAAATTCTTTTTATATTATGAGATATCAATTTTTAAAGTGGCTAATGAATAGTTGTTATTAGGTTTTACCCTTTTTCTTAAGAAAACTCACGTATTACATATGTGCATAACAGATAATATATGTACGAGTGGGTAGTGAGTTTTAAATGAAGTTCACATAAATGAATATAGATATAATAGGAAAATGGACGAGAGACAGTGGGTTTTAAATGAAACTCACGTAAAATCATATAGGTACAACCGGAGAAACAGGTGAGAAACAGTGGGTTTTAAATGAAACTCATATAAATGCATATAGGGACAACCGGAGAAACGGGTGAGACATAGTGGGTTTTAAATGCCCCATTGTTCTTTTTGATGAGGTTACTATTCAGTTTGGAGGCGATTTTCATTTCATGGGTTTTTTATTTATTTTATATTTGTCTATGATAGAGTAAATCGAAGTGATTAATGGGCAATAATTAAAATTTTCAAATTATTTTTATATTGTGAGATATAAAAAATTTTAGTGGCCAATGAATAGTGAAAAACGTTACTGTTCGTTACTATTTGTGAAATTCATTTTCATAGTAGTCTTGCGTGTAGAGATTTCCGCGGTGAGTTTGACCGTTTCAGAGTTTCCCCTTGCCATTTGATTTAGATTAATTGGATTAAGGGTTGAGATTTAAAACCCCTGATAACAACCATATGACCCTTTAAAGGGTGGCATTGGAAGGGAGTTGGCACTCCTTTCCCTCCCTTTTCTCTGCAAGTCGTAGGAGGCATTGGTGTTTTTATTTTTCCTCTGTTCTGAGAGTGAAGGGTGTGAGTGCTCTTGTTCCCTGTTGGGAATAAGAGAGTTTAGAAGGGAAGCAGTGCGGGAGTCTTTTGAAGGACTTCTAGGCTAGCATTAGTAGCAGGTGTGGTCAACGGAGTGTTTGCTTCGAGGAGTATATTCTTTGGATTTTTCTAGTTTTCTTCATTGAGGCAAGTTTCTAAACTTCAAAGTTGTCCCATTGGCATACTCTAATTTACTCGGGAGGTTGTATTATACGAGCCCAACTGTCTGTTTTGGTTGTGTTTAGATTCAATTTTTGCTCGGCCAAAAAATATATTTGTTAATGAAATCATGCAGGTCTCAAACTGAATGATTTTTATACCACTATTTGGTGTTTGATTTCTTAGGTGTTTTTTTAAAAAATAATTGATAAACATGAGAAATAGGGTTTTTGATAATTTCTGGGTTTTTCCATCTATTTATATGTTTTGCATGATGATCGATTGAGTTTTAAATGAAGATGGCATTTTTAAGGCCCATCCATGTCCAGATGTGCTCAGACCCCGGTCCATGCATGTCAAGATGTGCTCAGACCCAAGTCCATGCATGTCCAGATGTGCTCAGTCCCAGGTCCATGCATGTCAAGATGTGCTCAGACCCAACTCCATGCATGTCCAGATGTGCACAGACCAAGGTCCATACATGTCCAGATGTGCTCAGACGCAGGTCCAAGCATGTCCTGACATAGGTCGATGCACATTATGTATTGCTCTGACCCAGGTCGATGCACATTGTGTATTGCTCTGACCTAGGTCGATGCACATTGTGTATTGCTCAGACTAAAGTCGATGCACATTATGTATTGCTCTGGCCTAGGTCGATGCACATTGTGTATTGCTAATACTAAGGTCGATGCACATTGTGTATTGCTCAGACTAAGGTCGATGCATCCTGTGTTCTGTCTCGGTTTCCAGCAACTCAGAAAAAATGAGAGACTAAATTAATTCAAAAAAATCTGAAAAATTGGCAAATGATAGAAAACCATATTAATTACTCACTATAAAATTTTTGTGCTCACAGAAAATTTGCACCCATAGTTATGAGTTTTTTTCTACGCATGGGTGGCCAAAAATATAAACCTGTTTTCTAAATTCCAGAAACCTGCAAATAAAGTGTTTTGAAAGGTCATTTTGCTTCCGAAAAATATGAAAAATTAGGAAATGATAGATGGATAAGTTGGTAATTTGCTGTGGAAATTTCATGTTCATTAAAATTTTGTGCTTATAATTATGAACTATTTTATATGCATGTGTAGCTTGGAAATATGCTTGTATCTATTTTCAAAAATCTGAAACCTATTGTATTCCTTAAATATGTGGAAAAATTAAGCTATTATATTGGCTATATAGATACTGCTGCCATAGAATGATCTAGAGCCAAACTATAGAAATGCCTTTATGGGAAGGCTCAATCTGTTCTAGCCTGGAGGGCACGAGGTGAAATCATGGAGGTGGATAAATTCCACTGGTTAAGGTGGTAAGGACTTTTCCCGTTTCAGCGGAGTTAACCAGGACTCGTCTATGTTGCCTAGGTGTCCGAGTATCTGTCTATTCTGACCTTCTAATGGTGGTTTGGGCACTGTGTCTGGCCATATGTTATATAAAATTCTATCTCTGTACCTAAAACCTGTAAAGGCATATGATTTTTGAAAGTGGGTAAATTCTGAAATTCTATTTTCTGAAATCTGCTTCAATCATATACCTTTTACGAAAGTTCTTTCCGTTATTTGGAAATCTGAACGAGAAGGTGTTTCTTTTATTTTGTGGTCACAGTTTTAAATTCCCAATACCTTGTTTCATGTTATAAGCATTATAGTATTTTTGTAAGTTTAAGTACCCTCATAGTAAGTTGGGCATGGAAAAAGAAACCGATTTGAATTTGGTGACTTATTGAGTCTATTCGTAGACTCATGCTTGCAAATATTTTCTAGTGACTCCGCTGGTGAGGACGAGGCATTAGTGCATAGTGACTCCGAATGTGACGATTTGGTGTAATCGTTAGGATTTCTTTCCCTTTCCAGTTGAGGTGATTGTGTTAGAAACTTTATCACATTGTAATAATGGATGGTTGTATGGAATTCTTCAAGTTTTGTTAGTTGGACTATTGTGATTTTAGGAAGTGGAATTAAGTTATTGGCTTAAAATTTCTTCTGTTGTTTATTGTTCTCTTTTTTTATGTAATTCTTCAACCAATTTCTGTTCTGTTGGGTTTTTCCCACTGTGGCATCTCTCCTAAATCCGATGAGAGTTAGGAACTGAACCAGATTATAAGGTGGGGTGTTACAGAGTGGTATCAGAGACAAAAGTTGAGAATTTACATAAGTAAGTCATCAGCAAGATTCATATCCCAAAAGCTAGATAGTTTCATAAGTAATGTGAGTAGAAAACATTCATATAAAGAAACAAACCTATAATAATTAGGAGCTCAACCTTATTAATCTATTGTTTTATTAGGCTATGGCATCCCGTAGTCGCTGTTGCCCCTACTCGTGAGGAGGAGCCGAGAAGGGATGTGGGAGAAGGTCAACAAGGATTGCCGGTGTCGCCGCTGCCGCCATTGGTTGATTATGGTACGTTCATGCAAGGATTGGTGTGGGTGATGCAAACTCAGGCCGAAGCGCAAGCTGCATTGCAAGCTCAAGTTCAGGCTCAAGCCCAGGTATGGTAGATTGGTTGGGGTGTGTAACGTTATTTGAGCGGGCCTGGTAAGTAACCTATGGTATTCTTAACTCAGGCCCTATCGCAATCGGAGGTAGTTCAAAGGGTCATTGACGGACCATCGGTCATGGAACGATTCTAACGAATGAACCCGCCATCTTTTAAGGGGGAGAGAAAACCCCTAGTTGCGGAGCATTGGTTGCTTGCAATGGAGAAGGTGTTCCGAACCATTCGATGTGATGATAATGAGAAGGTCAATTTGGCAACATTTATGCTGGAGGAGCGTGCTGATGTGTGGTGGTCCTCTATTCTGTGGAACCAATTGGAGGGCGGATTGGTGGAAGCAACTTGGGATGAATTTGTTCATCTATTTAAGGCAAAGTACATCCCGAGCATGTCCAAGATAAGATGGAGCAGGAGTTCCTTACTCTAACTCAAGGGTCCATGACGGTGCTGGAGTATGAGGCACGTTTTGCGGAGCTAGCCAGGTATGCACCTCATATTGCGACCGACAAAAGGTGGAAGGTGAATAAGTTCGTGATGGACCTTCGACCGTCGTTGATAACCAGATTGGTGGCATTCAATCACCGTACGATGGATGAAGCTCTTAGTGCGGCATGTCGACAAGAAAGTGAAATGGAGCAATATCACGAAGAGAAGAAAGCGTTGGCGAAGAGGCCATCATCGTCCTTCCAGCGGCAAGACCGTGAGAAGAAGGCATCTTTCCCTCGACCATCAGATTTCGCGCCAACGAAGTCTGCACCTCAAACCGGTGGATCGGGGGGATCGTCAGGAGGCAAGGCAGAATGCAAGCATGGAGGTAAAGAGTGCTGGATGGTGACTGGTAGGTGTCTGAGATGTGGAAGCCCTGATCATAAGATTAAAGATTGTCCAAAGGTATAGTCGTTTGCGCCCACTAAAGCCCCATGACGGTAGCCGCAGCGTCTGCAGCAGCGAAACCAACCAGGAAGTTCCAAGCGCCAGCACGAGAGTTTGCTTTGGCTAAGGAGGATGTGGAACAAGCGGACCATGTGACTGAAGGTACACTTTTAATATCCGACTTCTATGCTAGAGTTCTATTTGACACTGGTGCCACTCATTCATTTGTGTCCGACCGATTTTCAAAAAGATTGCATGATGAGTTGGGTCTAGTAGCAACAAACTTAGATGTACCCCTTCTAGTGCACACACCAGTCGGAGCACTGTCCATTACTAAGAGTTATCCTTCCTTGTCCGTGAATATTGAATGACAGAAGTTGTCGGGTCACTTCTATCTTTTGAAGATGAAGGACTACGACACTATTCTTGGTCTTGATTGGCTGGAGAGGCATTACGCTCTCATTGATTGCCGCAAGAAGCGGGTGGTGTTTTGCATTCCTGGCAAGAAGGAGTTCTTCCACCCTTTACCCAGGTTTGGTTCGGGAAAGTTTGTGATCTCGGCCATGAAGGCAGCCATATCATTATGCAAGGGCTACAGTGCATTCCTAGCTTGCGTGGTGACCACAGCTGAGGTCAAGGAAGCGCCATCACTAGAGAGGATCGAATTGGTTCGAGACTTCTCCGATGTCTTTCTGGAGGATTTGCCAGGGTTGCTGCTTGTCCTAGAGATCGAATTCTCTATTGATCTTCTACCCGGTACAGCACCAATTTCCAAAGCACCTTACAGAATGGCACCAGCAGAGAGGGCTGAGTTGAGGAAGCAGTTGCAAGAGCTATTGGACAAAGGCTTCATTTGACCAAGTGTCTCGCCTTGGGGAGCCCCAGTCCTATTCGTGAAGAAGAAGGATGGATCACTTCGACTCTGTATTGATTATCGGAAGCTCAACCAGGTAACTGTGAAGAACCGCTATCCTCTGCCTCGCATTGATGATCTCTTTGATCAATTGCAAGGTGCCACGGTATTTTTGAAGATTGATTTCTGATCAGGATATCATCAACTTCGAACTAAGGAGGAGGATACTTCGAAGTCAGCTTTTCAAACAAGATACGGGCACTATGAATTCTTGGTTCTACCCTTTGGTCTAATGAATGCCATGGCAACATTTATGGACTTAATGAACCGAGTGTTTAGGCCCTATTTGGATAACTTCATGGTTGTATTTATTGATGATGTGCCGATTTATTCCCTTGATGAAGTGTCTCACTGGGAGCATTTGAAGATTGTTTTGGAGACTCTCCGGACGCACAAGTTGTATGCAAAGTTCAGTAAGTGCGACTTCTGGCTTAAGGAGGTTCAATTTCTTGGCCACGTAATATCTGGCAATGGCATAGCTGTCGATCCATCGAAGGTCCAAGCTGTGTTGGAATGGGAGGCTCCAAAGACTCCCTCTGAAATTTGGAGTTTTCTAGGGTTGGCTGGATATTATCAGAAATTCATTAAAGGCTTTCCTTCAATTGTTGCACCTTTGACGAGATTAAAAAGGAAAGGAGTGAAGTTCATATGGTCTGAGGACTATGATTGAAACTTCCAAGAGTTGATGAAGTGTTTGACATCAGCTCCACTTTTGGTCCTACCCAATAGCATCGACACATTCACTATTTATACCGATGCTTCAAGGATTGGAGTTGGTGGTGTCTTAATGCAAAATGGTAGGGTTGTGGCGTATGCTTCCAAGCAATTGAAGGAACATGAGAAGAACTACCCTACACATGATTTTGAATTGGCAACGATTGTTCATGCACTGAAAATTTGGAGGCACTATCTTTATGGAGTTAAATTTGAAGTCTTCACGGATCATAAGAGCCTCAAGTACCTTTTCTCCTAGAAGGAGTTGAACCTGCGACAGAGGAGGTGGGTAGAGTTCTTAAAAGACTATGACTTTGAGTTGCTATATCACCCTGGTAGGGCAAATATGGTAGCCGATGCTCTCAGCCGAAAGAGAACACTATTGCGACAAGATTGCAAGATGATTGAAGATGATGTTCATTCTATAACAATCATAGAGCCACAACTTTGTCGAGCTTTTGTTGCCTAGTTATCCCTCAAGTCTACGGTTGTCGATCGTATAGTAGAGACCCAATGAGATGATCCTCGATTGTAGGGAATGATTGGCAAGGCAGGTATTGCCCGTGACGAGGAAGGTGTTGTTAGATTTCAGTATCGGATCTGTGTGCCAGATGTGGCAGATTTGAAAAATGAAGTTTTGGAAGAAGCCCACAAGTCAAGGTTCTCCATTCATCCTGGTAGTAGCAAGATGTATCAAGACTTGAAGCGGAACTTTTGGTGGCAAGGTATGAAGAAGGATGTGGCTGAGTTCGTGGCCAAATGTTTGATTTATCAACAAGTGAAGGTAGAGAATCAAAGGCCGTTTGGCTTAATGCAAAGGATTGAGATACCTCAATGGAAATGGGAAGATATCACCGTGGATTTTGTCCCAAGTTTACCCAGGTCCTTCAGGGGCAATAATTCCATTTAGGTGATTATGGATCGGTTCTCAAAGACTGCACACTTTTTGGCCATGAAGAAGAGGCAATCGGTGGAAAGTCTGGCACGTTTATATGTTGAAAATATTGTTAGACTGCATGGAGTCCCGAAGTCCATCATTTCAGACCGAGATCCTCGCTTCATATCGAGGCTTTGGCAGGACTGCAGAATGCCTTTAGGTCTCAGCTGAAGCTTAGTTCGGCTTATCATCCCCAAACGGATGGCCAGTCGGAGAGGACTATTCAGACATTGGAGGATATGTTGAGAACTTGCGTTCTTGACAGGAGAGGAGATTGGGAGCGACATCTACCTCTAGTAGAGTTTGCTTACAATAATAGCTTTTATGCAAGTATAGGCATGGCTCCATTTGAAACTTTGTATGGAAGACCATGTAGATCTCCTCTATGTTGGGAGGAGGTTGGTGATAGACAGTTGATCGGGCCCGAAGTGGTGCAGGAAACTTCCGAGAAGATTCAGCTGATACAGCAAAGACTGAAGCAACGCAAGATCGAAGGAAACGTTATGCGGACAACAAAAGGAAAGGCTTGGCTTTCGAGGTTGGCGAGCATGTATTCCTCAAGGTATCACCTACCAAGGGAGTGGCTAGGTTCGGTAAGTAAGGAAAGTTGCATCCGAGATTTATCGAGCCTTTCGAGATTTTGGAGCGAGTGAGAAACGTGGCATATAGGTTGGCACTACCTCCACCTATGGTAGCAATCCACCCGGTGTTTCACGTGTCTATGCTCCGTAAGTATGTACATGATCCTACACACATCATCAGTTATGAAGACTTGGAGTTCCAATCGGACCTGTCTTATGAGGAGCGACCAGTTAGGATTTTGGATCGTAAGGAGCAGGTTCTTAGATCGAAGACTATTCCGTTGGTGAAGGTTATGTGGTGGAATTTCTCTCAAGAGAAAGCATCATGGGAGCTTGAAGCGGAGATGAAGAAGAGATATCCCCATCTATTTGGTATGTATCTTGCTTTAAACTTCGAGGACGAAGTTAATTTTAAGGGGGAGAGGGTGTAGTGCACGAGAATTTTATCATAATTCATAATATATTGTATTTTTGGTTAGTGTGTGAAATATTTATTGTTCTTGACTAAAATTTTGTAAAAAAAATATGAAAACGAAGTAGGTAAATTTCCCTTAATTATAATCCAATTTTGAGTAATTAAGAATATACAATGTAATTTGACTTATCCATATTTTATAAATATAAATATTTATTCATATTAAGATGATTATCTGCCAACTAGAAATATTTAGTTAAGTTTTGTTTGTCTTCATGTTCTAAGAAGAAAGGAACTGCAAGTAAACTCTAAAACAAGGGAGTGAGTCTCGTAGTCCATTAAAGGCATTACTGTTCATTTTGAATGTTACTATTCATTTTAAGGGTGATTTTCATTTCTCGAGTTTTTATTTATTTTATATTTTTCTATGGTAGAATAAATTGAGGTGATTAATGGATAACAATTATAATTTTCAAATTCTTTTTATATTATGAGATATCAATTTTTAAAGTGGCTAATGAATAGTTATTGTTGGGTTTTACCCTTTTTCTTAAAAAAATTCACATATTACATATGTGCATAACAGATAATATATGTACGAGTCGGTAGTGAATTTCAAATGAAGTTCACATAAATGAATATAGGTATAACAAGAAAATGGATGAGAGACAGTGGATTTTAAATGAAACTGACATAAATGCATATAGGTACAACTGGAGAAACAGGTGAGAAACAATGGGTTTTAAATGAAACTCACGTAAATGCATATAGGCACAACCAGAGAAACACGTGAGAAATAGTGGGTTTTAAATGCCCAACTGTTCTTTTTGATGAGCTTACTATTCATTTTGGAGGCGATTTTTATTTCATGAGTTTTTTATTTATTTTATATTTTTCTGTGATAGAGTAAATCGAGATGAATAATGGGTAACAATTAGATTTTTCACATTATTTTTATATTGTGATATATAAAATTTTTAGTGGCCAATGAATAGTGAAAATGTTAATGTGTGTTACTATTCATGAAATTCGTTTTCATAGTAGTCTTGCGTGTAGAGATTTTCGCGGTGAGTTTGATCATTTCAAAGTTTCCCCTTGCCATTTGATTTAGATTAATTGGATTAAGGGTTGAGATTTAAAACCCCTGATAACAACCATATGGCCCTTTAAATGGTGGGATTGGAAGGGAGTTGGCACTCCTTTCCCTTCATTTTCTCTGCAAGTCGTAGGAGGCATTGGTGTTTTTATTTTTCCTCTGTTCTGATAGTGAAGGGTGTGAGCGTTCTTGTTCCCTGCTGGGAGTAAGAGAGTTTAGAAGGGAAGTAGTGCGGGAGTCTTTTGAAGGACTTCTGGGATAGCATTGGTAGCAGGTGTGGTCAACGGAGTGTTTGCTTCTAGGAGTATATTCTCTGGATTTTTCTGGTTTTCTTCATTGAGGCAAGTTTCTAAACTTCAAAGTTGTCCCTTTAGCTTGTTCTAATTTACTCAGGAGGTTGTATTATACGAGCCCAAATGTCTGTTTTGGTTGTGTTAAGATTCTATTTTTGCTCGGCCAAAAAATATATATATGTTAATGAAATAATGCAGGTCTCAAACTGAATGGTTTTTATACCTCTATTTGGTCTTTGATTTCTTAAGTGTTTTTTAAAAAATAATAGATAAACATGAGAAATAGTGTTTTGATAATTTCTAGGTTTTTACATCTATTTATATGTTTTGAATTATGATCGATTGAGTTTTAAACGAAGATGGCATTTTTAAGGTCCATGCATGTCCAGATGTGCTCAGACCCAAGTCCATACATGTCAAGATGTGCTCGGACCCAAGTCCTTGCATGTCCAGATGTGCTCAGACCCAGGTCCATGCATGTCTAGATGTACTCAGACCCAAGTCCATGCATGTCTAGATGTGCTCAGACCCTAGTCCATTCATGTCCAGATGTGCTCAGACCCAAGTCCATGCATGTCCAGATGTGCTCAGACTCAAGTCCATACATGTTAAGATGAGCTCAGACCCAGGTCAATGCATGTCCAGATGTGCTCAGACCCAGGTCCAAGCATGTCCAGACATAGGTCGATGCACATTGTGTATTACTCTGACCCAGGTCGATGCACATTGTGTATTGCTCAGACTAAGGTCGATGAACATTGTGTATTGCCCTGACCCAGGTCGATGCACATTATGTATTGCTCAGACTAAGGTCGATGCACATTGTGTATTGCTCTGACCCAGGTTGATGCACATTGTGTATTGCTCAGACTACGGTCGATGCACATTGTGTATTGCTCTGACCCAGGTCGATGCACATTGTGTATTACTCAGACTAAAGTCGATGCACATTTTGCATTGCTTAGACCCAGGTCGATGCACATTATGTATTGGTCATGTTATGTCTCGATTTCCAGCAACTCAGAAAAAATGAGAGGCCAAATTAATTAAGAAAATTTTCAAAAATTGGAAAATGATAGAAAACCATATTAATTACTCACTATAAAATTTTTGTGCTCATAGAAAATCTGCACTCATAGTTATAAGTTTTTTTCTATGCATGGGTGGCCAAAAATATAAACTCATTTTCTAAATTCCAGAAACCTGCGAATAAAGAGTTTTGAAAGGTCATTTTGCTTCCGAAAAATATGAAAAATTAAGAAATGATAGATTGATAGGTTGGTAATTTGTTGTAAAAATTTCATGTTCATTAAAAATATGTGCGTATAATTATGAACTATTTTATACACATGTGTAGCTTGGAAATAAGCTTGTATCTGTTTTCAAAAATCTGAAACTTATTGTATTCCTGAAATCTGTGGAAAAATTAAGCTATTATATTGGCTATATAGACAATGCTGCCATAGAAGGGTATGGAGCTAAACTATAGAAATGTCCCTATGGGGAGGCTCAATCTATTCTGGCCTCGAGGGCATGAGGTGAAATCCCGGAGGTGAATAAATTCCGCTTGTAAAGGTGGGACAGACTTTCCCCGGTTATGCGCTGTTAACCAAAACTCGTCTCCGTTGCCTAAGTGACCGAGTATCTGTCTGTTCTGACCTTCTAATGGTGGTTTGGGCACTGTGTCTGGTCATATGTTATATAGAATTCTGTCTCTGTACCTAAAACCTGGAAAGGCATATGATTTTTGTCTAGATAGGGATGACTGGTCAGAATTTACAAACGTAAGATTTGCTATGAGATTGAGGAGCCGGGCCAGATACTATTGGCTCGATGATCAGTGATGCTTTACCGTTTGGATGCAAGAGCCCTTCACTTGGGCCTTGATGAAGGAGAAACATCAAGAAAAGTATCTCTCATCCAATTACCAACCGGTGACCCACCCAAAACCCCTACACACATCCCATATGTCTCCCACTACACCCAACCCCACCAAGCATGCCCCCTTCGCAACCACACATGAACTTCAAACACCCCCGATAACCCCTCTGCCAACTCCCTCAAACCTCTTAGCATCACACCCGTCGGTCCTATCTGCATGGGTCCCTAATGATACCACCCCAAAAGAAAATGCCAACTGGGAGGCCGAAATGTCTATGAATGAGGATGAGTCCACTCATAGTCCCGAGGTACTAGAAGTTTATTAGGCCGACCCCACACTAGAAGAAGAATACCTAGCCTTTAAAGATGACCAAGGTCTGATCCCCACCCTAATAGGAACACACTCTCAAGCTGTGGAGGAAGACTGGCATCAAACCCCCACCCCTCAAATTAACTTTGATCTCCACCTTGAGCTACTCACCTTCACCCATGGGGAGATAGTCATAATAGGGACCCTCACTGATTGGCTAAAGAAAAGCCCAATCCAGGACAACTCGGGCCCCCACTACCATCCCATGGAACATGCCCTCCAATTGGTGACCTTCCAACCTGCCCATGTTACCTATCAATCATTCCACTTCATTGAAACCATAGAAGATCTGGTATGGTGTTTGGAATGGTGAATCAACCTGACAGGCGTGCTAGCCTCAGGACTTCGAGAGCCTAGAACTATTTGCTTAACTTATTCGTCCATTGGATCCATTACCTCTGTGTGCACCGTAGGTCGATGCACCTGCAAGCTCCTGATATTTCTGCCAATCCCCGAAGAACATGAATTGGGCCAATCTCAAGGAGCTAGCTCATAAATCATAAAGTTCAACCAGCCTTTTGACCCTACAGTTTCATTGATTCCGCTAGACAATAATGATTTAACTCACACTGGGGAACTTATAACTTGGGCATACCTATGTTAGGAGTTTGAAGAGACACACTTCACCAAAGCCCAACCATTCTTGATCTTTTTGACCCATCATCCTGGGAACCCTAGACCAACAAGCCTTACTCCCATTCTTTGAAGATGTCCACCACTTGATCCCTTCCCTAGTCGATCACAGAAGGGCCGACCAAATCCCACCTTTGCATCTACCTACATAAAAGAGTCTGGTTAGAAAGAAGCATGTCATATGGATAGGGTCACTTGCATCATTGTGTCTAGCATCATATATGAGTAAGGAAGTGAATGAGTTTGGATGTCCAGGTCCTCCCATGTGTAGACTCCTAATTTCGGACATCCCGCAGACCTTGTCTAGGCATCGTAGAAGTGACACTTTCTCTTAGTTGATTGGGAGTGTAGGGTCTCATGCTTGTCTAGGTAGGCTCCACCATGTCCTTTCGCGGATCCAACTAGGTGAATTTTTTGAAGTATTAATATGATTCCCTACACTGATTTCTAGGCGGCCAGGGTGCTGGCTGCCCAGAACCGTAAGGCGGCCAGATACTTGGCCGCCTAGCCAAATCAAGGCAGCCAGGGAGCTGGCCGCCCACATCCCAAGGCAGCCAAACTCCAGGCTATCCAGTTCCTCAAGGCAGCCACAACGTTGGTTGCCCAGCTGCTTTGAACGGCCATCGACTTGGCCGCCTCCTGGTAACGGTCCGTCAACTCCATGATCCGCCCACTCCAGGCACGTCCTCCGCAACCGCAACCACTCCCACTCATGGGGTCAAGGTGCTCGTAGTCTCACGTGTTCTCACCACAAAATGGGTCAAAGCTTACACATAATCCATGTTCGAAGGTTTTTAGAGGGAAAGCCCCCCCACACATACAAAACCCTGTAGACACGCCAAAATTGACGCTTTGTTGATTAAATCTCATGTCACTATGTTAACGCTCCAAAGTGAACTTCAATATTTCTATAATATAAAGTTTTTCTTTTTTTGTGTGGTTTCGTGATTTATTCTTGCATTTTTTTGTGATTCACGACTTTGCCTAGGGCGTGTTTTAATTAACGGCCTTGCCTTGGGCGCGTTATTAAGAAAGGACGACCAATTGTAAGGGCGTCAATTCCTGGTATTTTACCAGTCCCAACTAATTACAAATCAGTGATTAACGTCCTTCCCTAGGGCGTGTTATTAATCGACGCCTTTGCTTCAGGCGTCTTTTGGAATTTTCAAATAAAGAAGGTTTTATTACTAAAATTGAATCCAGGAAGTAACGCCCTGATCCTGGTCGTGTTTTGAATTAACGTCCTTGGGCAGGTCGTCAATTGTTGAATTGACGCCCTTCAGTAGGTCGTGTCTCACTCCTTTTCGTGTCCTTCCTAAACTCGTGTCCCGAAGAGTTCCTTGCCTCCAATGGTCTCCTTGCTCGATTGGAACTAGAGTCATGCCTTCTTTTGATCATTACCCATTCTTATCTTCCCAAATTTGAGGTTATCTTGGATCTGGAACCCTATATAAGGATGTCTTGATCGACCTCGCTCGAGGTTAGCAGCAAGAGGCAGAGAGCAGAGAACACACAAGCGCACAGAGGCTCTCTTCATCTTCTTCCTGTACGATCTTTTAGAAGAGCTCTCTGCTTCCTCTTCTTCCTCCCGACGGCATCAGCCTCAGTTCCCCTCTACTGTCGTCAGGGACAGCAGGGGTCTTTTGCTTTATCTATTTGCATTTTCCATCGGTTATCATCCACTGTTTTCTTCTCTTGCATTAGTTTAGTATCATATTTCTCCTCTCCCTAGTTCTTTAGGGGTTTTAAAACAAACAAAAAAAAGGTGCGCATGTCATGTTTCTTTTTCATCATATTGTTTATTTGGATTGATACTATACTCACTCTTGGCTGATCCACCTTTTCTTTTATTTGTTTGTTCTTCGTTTCAAGGTAATCAACAAGGAAAACCCCCTTCATCGGCCGGCCGATTGAAGGAGGAGGAAGGAATTCACAATCCATCCCGCATCCCACTTATCACCAGGTATTCGCGATCATCTATTTTTATTATTGAGGTAACCCCTCTGGCGATCACACTCCTTATAGCACCACGTGCTTTCTTTTGTCCTTATTGTCATCTCCACCCTTTTACATATCTCACATGAGTGGTTTGTTCCACATGTGTGGAGTTATCACCATCCATAAATTGGCGATCACGGTGGGACTTCCACTGTTTTTCTTTTGATTACCATCTCCTATTGGCACCCACGTGTGCCCTTTCCTATTGGCACCCACGTGTGCCCTTTCCCCTTCGGCACCCACGTGTGCCCTTTCCCCTCGGTACCCACGGTACCCCTCCTTTTGTGCCCCACGGGCACCCTCCACCGTGACCACTGCACACTCCCGGGATCAGCCAGTTTGTGATCTGAATTAACGCCTCACCCAGAGGCGCATTTTAATTTAACGCCTTCATCCAGGGCGTCTTATTTATGTTTAACGTCTTCTGATAAGGCGTGGTTCATCATATCCCCTGCTTTTATTATGCTGTTTGTGGATTCACGCCCTACCCCAGGGCGTCTCTTTATTGATTAGCGCCTCACATCAAGGCGCGTTTCCAGATTTGACGCCCTTTAACGAAGGCGTCCTTTTCACATATAGCACCTCACACCAAGGCGCATTTTCTCCATTGCCTGTGGGATCCCCAGGGATTCACGACAGCCTCACTGTCGTCTTTTTTGTTGATAGCGATCGTGGCTAGGTCGTCTCTTTCCTGTGATTTTACAGAACCCTGCTGCCTTTGCTTATTTATGCTGCATTGATTCTTATATTGATTATTTGGCTATATTGGTGTGATCTGCATATCTTGGCTTGCATCTTGTGGCATTTGGTTGAGAGACCTCCTCTCTCTACACTAGGATTTCACACATCTCTCTTGGAATCGGGACAACCCTCCATTGAGCATTCCGTCTCTTTGGACCGAAAATCCCTTTTCCAAGACCTCCGTAAGTCCCCGCACCCGTGGATTCCCTCACGGACGCCGGGCTGGTTGTACCCTTGAAGTACCCGGAGTATAGAGAACCCATCGTTGGTGAAGAGAGAGAAAGAACCTAGTGGACCCGGAAGTCACACTTGGATAAACTAGGTTTCACTTTGCAAAAGGAGTGAATTATTCTGCAAATTAATCCACTCTAATCTCAAGCATAACACTAAAATTTTACATTCATCTCAACTTGATTGCAAAAATTTGGTTGGATTAATTTGCTTAAAGTTTGCTTGGATTGAGTGCTTTTTGTGTGATAACCCCTTTCATAAAAGCTTTCCCCCTGCTTAAACATGAAACTCCGTTCAGGTAAAATCATCAACATGGCAGGCTACGGGTATTCTTATGATGATGGGGATGAGAATGTTTTTGGTCAATATGAAGTCCCCCTCCAAGATTCCATTTATCATGAGGGAAATTACCCTCCTCCTCAGTCTCATTACCCTGAGGTTCATGTGGTTGATACCACTCCTCAAGAGGTTGTGCCCTCTTCTCAGACTTTACCCTCCAACACTTCGGGGAACCCTTCCCCATCCTTCAATGTCACGGATTTAATTAATGCTCTATCCCAGTTAGATGATTCCCAGCGGCAGGCAGTTCAGGCCGCTTTGAAGGGGAAGTCCGTTCCCTCTTCCTCCTCTAATCCCCCTCCGGCCGAGAGTGGCCATCACATTGTTAATGACCAGGCGGTCTTGCACAAACCTCCTTCCCGTCCACCAACGCCCGTTGCGGCCATGCCGGCCCAACAGGCGAGCTACTCAGTGGTTAGGCCTCAGTCTCTCCAACCTCCCCGAATTCTACGGACGCCTATACCGCATTCTTTCATTCAAAACCCGGCCCCGGTCGAGTCTGATACTAATATTCTATTGTTTCAGAAGTTGGCTAGCATGGAAGAGTAACTTAAGAAAGTCACTGCGGCCAAGAATGCCCCGAAAATCTCGCTCCCAACACTGCCAGTCTTCCATCTGCCACCATCTGAGATGCCGAATTTTCGGCGATATAATGGCACTGGCAATCCTTTTATTCATCTGAAGGATTTTATGTACGAGACCTCTTTCTGGCAAGACAATAAGGCCTCTTTGGCCTATTTATTCAGGAGATCTTTAGAGGGACCAGCCCTTGAGTGGTTCTATTCGTTGGATCCCGCTGATGCCAGCGATTTTGATGTTGTTCAAAAGAAGTTCTTGCAGAAGTATAGAGACCGGGTCGGACCCTCCCTCTCAGTCACAGATCTGGTTGCAGAAAAAATGAAGCCCGAGGAGGACTTCATCATATTTGCTGATAGGTGGCGTTCAATGGCTGAGAAGTTGAAAGACACTTTGGCGGAACAAGAACAAGTTAAGATGATAATTTCCAATGCAACTCCTCAGTTCCGGCACATACTGGCCATGAACAGATTAACAACCATGGAAGAGCTCTATGAAAGAGCTCGTTATATTCAGACACAGATGAAGGATTCGCCCATTATGGGCATGTTTGAGCCGAAGCCACGACTATTTAAGAAAAATACAAATGTCAACAACAGCGGGCCCACGACTGAGGGCACAATTGCAAACGAGCAGGTTGGTGTAGTTGGCCACCCCCACCATCAATCTAACCCACGGCCTAACCCACCTCCACCACAAAACCCCCATTTCAACTCCACTCCACAACACCAATTCGCACCCCAACATTCCTTTGCTCCATCGCAAAACCAAGCGCCCCGCGCTAACCCTCCAGCTCCGCAACAGTACCACCAGGTACCACCACCTACCAGCTATGGCCAACAACAACAACGGAGACCACCACTTGGCCCCAAGAGAGCCCACTACCCTCCACTGCCAGAAAGTCTCCCGGATATTTTCAACGCCTTAATGGCTGCCAACTTGCTCATGTTACCAAGGGGAAGAACAGCGTGGCCCGCTAATGTTGACACATCCCGTTACTGCGCTTTCCATCGCGCACCTGGTCACAACCTTGATCTTTGCTTTCACTTCAGAGATTATATTTATGATCTAAATGACCAGGGTGGCATCAACTAGGATGAGATGAGGCAGTTTATTGCCACCATGAAAGAAAGAAGGCCTCCTCGGCAGCAACAGGCTCCACAGCAACCAGCTCCACAGCAGCAACAACAAGCTCCAGCGCCTCAGCATGATATGGGGATTGTCCACAATCCACTGCCGGAGCACCCGCCAAACCAGCACGTAAACCCTGTCACGTCTCTCCCTGAGGTGGAGAGAGGGCAGGGGTGGCATGAAGAAAATGCCTCTGTCGGGGCATTTAATCACAATCAAAATCAACCTCCGCGCCTCTTGCGAACCCTTTCTTCTTCTTCTACCCACCAATTGAGCCGATCCCTTCTGTGCCCCGTTAATCCACCTGCTCCCACCAATTCTCCAACCTTGCCAACCTGATCCCTTCTTACCCGTTTACCGCCTCCGCAACCTACCACGCAGCGAACTCCGCTATCCACCACCAACCCTTCACCTTCGCCGTCTAGACTACTCCTTATCCGTCCGTCGCCAGCACCCGCTGCACCCACCACCACTACTCCTCCATCGGCAAGGAACCCTCCACCATCGGCTCCCCCATCTTTTATACCCAGATCTCTTCTCATTCCACCCCCCAACTCTCCTCGCATTCGGGTATCCCTTTCTACTCATACGCCTCCTGCGGGGGCATCTTTGTCAAACTCTTCATCAATGCTCCCTACAGGGACTCCCTCTGCAAACACCCATCCACCACTTCTTAACGCCAATACACCCTCCTCCTCTTCCAACCCCCCTCCTCCTTTACTTGCCCCGACAGAGGCACGACAAAACGTGGCACCACTCCGCAGTGGACGGATGTTCCAGCGCATTTTTTGTCAAAGAGAGCAAGAGCACGCGCAGGGGCCGAATGAACAAGAACAAGAACAAGAGTCAGTGCCAGGAACTCAGTATGATTTGTTAAAGCACTTGGACCGAACTCCAGCGAGGATTTCAATTCTGGAATTAATCAAAAGGTCCACCACTCACCAGCTAGCTCTGAAAGAGTATCTGCAGAAGGTCATGGTCAATGAGGACATTCCAGTTGAGCAGATAGTCACAGTTTTAACGCCCGCTAGCAGTCAGCGGCAATTACTTTCCATGAACATGAGTTGGCACCACTCCCAGCAAGAATGTACACTCTATGCATCACAGTTGATATCAATAAGGTGGCTGTTAAGCAGTGTTTGGTGGACACTGGTGCATCTATCAATGTGTTGCCACCTAGCACTTTAAAGTTGTGTGGCATTCCGGAAAGCCAAATTCGGCCATCTACTATAACAGTCACTGCTTATGATAATACTAAGAAGCCTCCTCTAGGCATGATCACACTGAAAGTCAGTTTGGGTCCGGCCACAATCACGGTCGATTTCCACATTTTGGACATGGATCCAACTTTCAATGGCATTCTGGGCCGCCCCTACATTCAACAGCTCGATGTAGTGCCATCTACAAATCATCAGTGCCTTAAGTTTCCACACAAAGGCCGCGTCATCAAAGTTACCAGTATGCCAATTCTACCAGAGGAAGATATACACTTGACTTCATCAGTTCCTTCTATTTGGCCTGCCAACAAGCCGTTGCTATCAATACTAGACCTCCCTCATCCACGGCCAATGTCGCCCGAGACAGTCACGACAGTTGCTATGACACCCTTGCCTTCCAAGGGGAAGAAGAAGAAAAGCATGATAAACACCCCTGGTTGGAAAATTCTAATGAAAATGGGGTATCAAAACGGCAAAGGTCTCGGTGCCAGTTGTCAAGGTAGGACTAGGCCTATTAAGCCTCAGAAATTGATTGCAAGAGGCGGCCTGGGCTACAAAGGGTCGGGCAAAAATGAAGATGAGCCGTGGGCAGTTATGACATCCACCTTGAAGACAGATCGCCAGCCGCTTACTTGGACATTAAAGACACATTTTGTCACGGGTGGCGTTCAGAATAATGAGCAGACTACAATAATCACCTCCATTCTAGACTATCAAGATGTTAATGCAAGACAGTTTGCTCGTCATATTGCACCATTGGCCACTTATAAAGCCCTGGAATCTCTAAGGCCCGATAAAAGAAGGAAGATGGATGATCCAGAGTGTGATTGGTACAGATGGTTCGATATGTACGATATTACTATTGCTTTGAGCCGTCTCTTTATGCCGACTGATCCGGAATGGCCGCCACTAATACATGAATTGATTGAAATGCCAGCTGCGATTATAGATAAGAGGCAGTTGCTGAGTAATTATACGGACACTGGAGAGCCAGATGTTCCATATGAAGAAGGATTTACAATAGACAGGCTGTGGGCCGACCTCTTTTTCTTCACTTCTATGCATCCGCCTCTTCTAGCTTCCCTACATTCTCAATTGTTCTCTCGCGTGCCGAGACCGCCGCCAATTCTGGTCAGCTTTTCTCCAGATTCACTGCAGATTTCTCTCCCGATTCCTCCTTCGCTCCTCGAGCAATTCTCCAAACTCTCCATCACACCCCCACGCGGGTCATCTCTAATTCAATATTTCTCCAAGCTTTCAATCTCCACTCCTCCTGTTATGCTCCCTTCACAATGTTTTCTTCTGGAAAAGGAAAGTAAAAACAAGGATAAAGATAAAAATGAGAAAAAAAAATGCCAAAATCCCAATTTTCCAACCCTCCATCTCCGTTGAGGAGACTTCTTATCTCTTTTCCGAGTGTGTCCCAACCCAGGGGCCGCTCTTCCATGATTCATTGATAAATCCTTTCTTCCCCTCTGGTGAGGGGTCTCCATCTGTATCTCCTTCTGTATCCACTTTTTCACTACCTTCCTCTTTTTCAGCTTATTCCAATCAAGCTAGTTGTTCTTCTTCTTCTAATAAAATTCTTGGGATAGATCTCCACAAGAAATCCAAGGGTAGGCAGATTCCGCGTAGATTTCTGTTGGAGCTAGCCAGAAGGTGCCATGCTTGTTTAGCCCTTCCTGAATTCATGGAGAATCCGGTTATCCTGCCAGAGTTGGAATATGAGGATGCTGTTGTTTCTTATGAGGGTTTGGGTGTCTACGAAATCATGAATGATGAAGACCCTATTGAAAAGGGGGATGAAAGTTATGAAGAATATGAGGACGAGGCTGACGCCTTTGCTAGTGGCATGAAAAGATTCGACGAACAATCAGCCTCAGTAGAAGAGCCTACCAAAGAAGTTAATTTGGGTACCGAAGAAGACCCTAGGATTGTCCTCATCAGCAAGAATTTGCCGCCCTCCGAAGAGGAGGCGCTTATTTTGGTACTTCAAGAAAACAAGGACACATTTGCGTGGAGTTATGAGGATATGCCTGGATTAGACCCTGCGCTCGTTGAACACCGCCTTACACTTAAGCCAGGGTCTGTCCCGGTCAAACAACGGTTGAGACGTTTCCACCCTAATATGGCTTTGAAGATGAAAGAAGAGGTCGACAAGCTTCATAAGGCTAGATTTGTTAGAGTTGTCCTCTACCCCAACTGGGTGGCTAACATCGTCCCGGTCATGAAGAAAGATGGAAAGGTTCGGATTTGTATAGACTTCCGGGACCTCAACCGTGCGTGTCCTAAAGATGACTTCCCCCTCCCTCATATCGATGTTCTGATTGATAATACAGCAGGATTTGAGACTCTCTCTTTCATGGACGGTTTTTCAGGTTACAATCAAATTCGTTTGGCTGAAGAAGATCAGGAGAAAACATCATTCACTACACCATGGGGTACATATTGTTATGTCGTCATGCCCTTTGGACTCAAGAATGCTGGAGCCACCTATCAGAGGGCTATGATGGCGATTTTTCATGGTATGATTCACATTTTTATTGAGGTGTATGTGGATGACCTGGTAGTGAAATCAAGGACAAGGATTGAGCAGCCTGGGGTTCTAGCTAAAGTCCTGCAAAGATCACGAGAATACCAATTGAAAATGAACCCCAAGAAGTGTGTATTTGGTGTATCATCAGGGAAGTTACTTGGATTTATTGTTAGCAAAAGGGGAATTGAAGTTGATCCCAACAAGGCAAAGGCCATCAGAGATATGCCTCCTCCCAAGAATTTGAAGGAAGTTCGAGGATTAATCGGGAGGTTGCAATTTATTCGCCGCTTCGTCTCCCAGCACTCACAACGATGCAGGCCGTTCTACGAGCTTACTAAGCCGGGAGTCAAGTTTAATTAGGATGACAAGTGTCAGGTAGCTTTTGACGGATTGAAGGATTATTTGGCCAATCCTCCTGTCCTGAGGCCGCCGATTCCAGGCAAACCACTTATCCTCTATGTTTCTGTCCTGGATGACTCTGTAGGTGCTGTCCTAGCTCAAGTGGATGAAGAAGGGAAGGAGAGGGCAGCATACTATTTGTCTAAACTTCTTAACCCCTGTGAGCAGAGGTACTCAGCCATAGAGAAGACTTGCACTGCTTTAGTCTGGGTAGTTCAGAAATTAAAACACTATTTCTTAGCTCACGAGGTTCACCTCATTGCTCGCATGAATCCAATTAAATTCCTCCTTGAAAAATCTGTCCTCACTGATCGATTAGCACACTGGCAAAGCTTCCTCTCCCAATTTGACATCACTTACATTCAACAGAAAGCTATCAAAGGCTACGCCATTTCTGAATACCTTGCTCATCACCCTCTTCCCCGCTTTGATCCTGTCAATTCGGAGTTTCCAGATGAAGAGCTGATGTCCATTAATCAACCCCAGGATCCTATGTGGACATTACATTTTGATGGAGCTCTAAATTCCCAGGGAAGAGGGATCGGCATGGTTCTTTTAACACCAGAAGGGGTCACCATCCCATTTGCTGCTCGGCTCACTTTCCCTGTTACCAACAATATAGCTGAGTATGAAGCTCTTTTGGCCGGTCTTCAAACCGCTCATAAATATGGTGTCACTCACTTGCGAATTGTTGGTGATAGTCAACTTATTCTGCGCCAGGTGCTTGTCAAGTGCCGCACTATCAATCCTAAGCTCAAACCCTCTCAGGAGCTTGCTTCAGCTTATGCCAAACTTTTCACCAAGTTGATCTTCGTTCATGTCCCTCGAAGCCAGAACATCCTAGCTGACGCTCTTGCCTCTTTGGCTTCTGCTCTAGTCTTCCCTCCTGGGCGTGATTTTCACGTTCCTTTGATTCATCAGCGTGACACTCCAGCTATTAAGGATCGTGCATTTCTCGATGTTAAGGATAGGGTGCTTGAGAAGGACAGCCACAAGGAAGCTCTTAAAGGCAAAGAGGTCATGTTGTTAGATTGGGAAGAAGAGTTGGCTGATGAAGAGAAACCTTGGTATTATGAGATTGTCAGGTATTGAAATGATCAATCCTATACCGAGGAAGCCACTGTGGAGGAGAAGAAGGCAATTAGAAGAGTGGCTCAACGTTATGTTTTGGTTGGAGGTGTGCTCTATAGAAGAGGGCTCACAGGTGTTTTATTAAGATGCCTCGACGATGATGAATCTTGGAAGGTTGTGGAAGAGGCTCATTCTGGAGTATGTGGTGGTCATGTGAACAGCCAGATGTTAGCTAAGAAGATCCTTAGGCTAGGCTTCTATTGGCCAACTCTAGAAGAGGATTGCTCCATCTATGTTCGAAGGTGTGTTAAGTGCCAACTGCACGCCGACAAAATTCATTCTCCTGCTTCTTCACTCCATCCTATGTCCTCCCCATGGCCTTTCTCCATGTGGGCTTTTGATATCATTGGACCTCTTGGTGATTCGAACCTCCTGACCAAGCAAAAGTTGTTCATCCTCACGGCAACGGAATACTTCACCAAGTGGGCGGAAGCGGAAGCTTACGTGGAGATTAAAGCGTCAACAGTCTGCAAGTTCATAATGAAGAACATCATCACGAGGTTCGGCATCCCGAGTACCATCGTCACCGACAATGGACCTCAATTTATCTCTCAAGAGCTCAAGGATCTCTGCAACAGGTATAACATTGCATTACATCATTCTTCTCCCTATTATCCGCAGGGCAATGGCCAAGCAGAGGCCACTAATAAAACTTTGATCAAAATTGTTAAGAAGACATGTGAGGCTAATAAATTTTCAGATTGTCCAGACAAGCTAGTTGAAGCTCTTTGGGCCTATCGCACTTCCATTCGTACCCCTACTGGGCAAACCCCTTTCGCCCTTACTTATGGAATGGAAGCGGTAGTCCCTTATGAGATTCTCTTTCCGTCTTTGCGAGTACAATTGGACAAGGAACTCCCTATTGATGAGCGTCGCGATTCGCTCCTTGCTCAATTGGAACTCTTAGATGAGAAGCATCTGGTCGCCGCTGAGCGTGCGCGCGTTTATCAAAACAGGCTGTCACGTTTTTATCAAAAGAAAGTAATTGAGAGAAAATTCAAAGTCGGTGAGATGGTAATCAAGAGAATTTTCGTAAAACCTGGTGGACCTCGTTCAAAACTCCAACCAAACTGGGAAGGACCATTTGTTATAAAAGATGTTTATCCTGGCAATGCTTATAAACTGATTAATGCTGAAGGACAAGAGCTAACTCATCCTTGGAATGGTTTGTATCTTAAGAAATATTACCCCTAATCCAAAAACCAAAAAAAAATAGAATTTTCCAAAATCTAAAAAATATATATATATATAATTTTCCAAAATCCAAAAAATATATATATACATTGAAAAGGGTTGCCATGGCACACAAGGGCTCAAGGTCTGAAAGGTCAAAAATTCAGAATTCATTCATCAGTCTTGTTAACTCAAAAGGGGGTTGACACCCACACACATTACACACTTAAACCGTGAACTCAAGTGGTGCAAAATCCGAGGGGAAGTCAAAAAAACCTTACTAAAGGTGAAGACGATGCCCATTCTTTTTTCTCTTCGGCCTATAAGGGAGGAAAGGAAGTCTCGTGGTAGATCCACCAAACCTATCTGCCGCCCTAGTAGGTGGAAGTCAGGGCCTAAAAGGGAACAAATGCCACAAAAGCCCAAGTACAATTAGGTTTATTTTTCAGCAATACAATTCAGTTCCAAAGTGAAAGTCAATTCATGAAAAGAAAAGCATGTCAAGAGGGCAAAGTCCCCGCAAGGAAAATCTTGGGCGTATGCATGCAATAAATGAGGGCAAAAGGCAACAAAGTTTCCCTACGCCAAAAATCGAACCCCAACAGGCATAGGGTAAGGGGAAGTGGTTTTATCTAGAGTTTCTCAGAATCTCTTATGGGCTTCCTTATATCTTCATTTTCTTTGTGGTAAGTCGTAAACCAGCAGAATGGTCAAGGCCAACCTAGGAGATTGCACCATGCGAAATCTCGGGTATAAGTTAACTATCGTCACGTCACCCCCCTTTTGATTAATCAAGAAAGACCAACGAATTTTAAATGGTGACCGGGTAGGATTAAGAGCCCGGTGGCTTTGTCAACCCCAAAAAAAAAAATAACGCCTTTGATTAAGGCACTTTTATTGAATTCACGCCTTTATTCAGGTCGTCTCCTTCAAAATAACGTCCACATGTATGGTCGTCTTTTCAAAATCAAAAAAAACATTTTTCAAATTCACGCCGTCACCTAGGGCATCTTTTATTTGAATCACGACCTACTCTAAGGCGCGTTTTTTAGAAAATAACGAAAAAAAATATATATATAAGAAAGAAAAAGAAAAAAAATGCATTCTCCAAGTATGCTTGCATTTCTGCATGGGCATCCTTATTTATGGTTTGCATATGCGTGCTTGCATGTTGCATCTCCCCGTTATCAGTTATTTCATTTACCTTATTTGATTAAAGGCTTGGCCCCTTGACTCGCTATCCAGGTCAAAAGTAAAGGCACCCCTTGCTTATTGAGCAAGGGGCCAAGTCGAATAGAAGAATCAACCTGTTTATTCAAGTGTAAACCACAGCTACAAGTACAGGGCAAAGTGAAGCGAACACGAACAACGTGAAGAAAAAGAAGGAGCTTAGCAAACACAAGTACACAAATACACAAGTGCTCAGGTAACAAAATGACAATCTCATATATATATATACATCATGAATATCTGAGTACAAGTGTGAGGGTGGAGGAGTACAAGTAAGTCTCTCAGCTCTCGCCTCCACCCTCTTCTCTCCTACTCTCTACCTCGTCCTCACCGTCACGAGGAGGCACTGGTGGAGGGGGCATGGGCCCCCGAGAAGAAGCTGGAACTCGAGCCTGGCCCCCTGCCTCGCTCCTCTCTCGAAGAGAAGAACCCGCCACAAAGGTGGAGCTAGTGAAGGAATACCCCGCAGCACGAGCTCGCTCACGCCCGCGCTGGAGACGCTCCTCAGCAACTCGTAGCCGCTCCTGAACAAGGACCAGCTGCGTCCTCGAGTCTGCCAGCTCGCGCTAGTGTGCTACCACCAGCTCCTGGTACCGGGTGATGCGGGACGGGACCACGGACACAACAAGCTTGCGATCATCCCTTGATGAGGGAAGCATCGGACGTGCACGGTTGAGAAATCGGCAAGAGCTAGGGTGGTCGATTTGCACTCTCGTGCCCGGATCGGGTCACGGGGACGGTCTCGCTCTCTCTCGCAGCAGCGGTGAATGATAATATAGCGAGCTAACGGACCTAAAGCATGCTCTCTAGCAGCGGCATAAACAAGTATATAAGAAAATAAGCAAATGCCGAGTGTAGGGAGCAAGAACGATACCTCCACGCGCTCGGCGTGGGGAAGACGGGCCCGGCCGAAAAATCGTACTCCCGGAACAATATTACACAATATTACAGAAATGCAAGCCGCTGCCCACTCCACGCAGGGAGGTAAAGGGCTACACAATGGGGTCCGGGAGGACCGAATTCGGGTTGACGGGCGGCTTCTTGCGTTGATTCGGTAACACCCGAACACGTGACGGTGGGGTCCACGTGTGGTCGGAAGGGGCCGTGTGGGACCCGGTGGCACCGCTGTAGTGGTGGATGCCCGGAGGGTCGCTCCTTGGGATGGCGGCACGCTGGTTCGCCGGCCGGAGGCCCGGCGGCTCCGTTCGGCACCGGTCGGAAAACCCGATCGGAAATCTGCCGGTTCTGTATTTTGGCGTGTGCTCCGGCGAGAATGGGCGCTGTGATCAGCCCCAATGTCGGATCGACACGAGACTGGCGCCGTTGGAAAGCTAGCTTGAAGTTCTTCAACCTAGGACCAAAGATCTGGCCTGGATCTGCTCGGATCTTGACTTATGAAATTTTCAATCTCATGTTGTACAGTAACCGAAGACTCAGACCTGCAGAGAACTTGACTATGGATTGCCTTTGACCGTGAGGTAGACGTCCGAATCTGGGGTTGTGTTCTTCAGAGAAGTTGTTGGAAATGGAGTTGGGAAGACAGCGAAATTTGTTTGGACACGTTTGGATGTGTCTATGGTTTTCTGTGATTTGTTTACTGGACAAAGGTCGGATCTGGGATCTGACTGAAAGTACTGTAGCTCCGGTAGAATATGAATTATTAAAAATAGGTAGAAGGACGATAAAAATTTAAGAAAAATTGTGGTGGTAGGGGACGATGGACAGAACACCCAGTTAAATTGGGAGGTCTAAAAAAATTCAAAAGGGTGGTCGAAGGTGGAGAACTCAGGGCTACTATCACTGTAGATAGTGACAGAACAGATCTGAGATTGAGAGTTGAACGAAATGGTAAAGATATGAAACGGTGGCTTTTGAACCTGGATTATTTTTTGGAGAATGGGATAGAAGATAGGAACCATCCCTCAAAATTTCAAATCGATCAGATTTCGTGGCTGGCTTCAGGAATTCTCGAACTGCACCTCTGTCCAGCAGGACAGAAAATCGAAGACGATCCCGTGGCGGCTCGAAGGCGGCACGAACGGCGGCGGCGGCGGCACAGATGATCACCGGAGGTTGAGAGGGGACGATAGAAGGTAGAATCACTATAGAACTTGAGGTTGGAGGAGAGAAACCAGAGGGAGAGAGGAGGGGCTCAAGAACACTCTTGATTTTCTAACAATTTTCTCTTCATTTCTTCATTAATCTCTAATAACACTATACATAGGCTTATATAGAAAATGGCAAGGGGTGGGGGGCTGGGAATTTCGTGGGAAATAAGTCATTTTCTTCCCCCATGTGGTCAAAACTCAAAAAAAATAAATTATATATGAATGGGGCACTCCTTTGACTAGGTAGGTATGGTAGGTGGCCAACTTTGACATTTTACACCACTTGTCTCTCATGTGGTCAATTAACATTCAAACCTTCTAGATGGCCACCTAGGATGGTTGACCAGCCCCACTTGGATGAGGTGGACCAATGGGGAAGGGGAGGGGGCCCCCTAACTGGACCTACTACACATTTGCACAAAAACCCACACAATCCAAGGGAATGACGCATTGGCTTACAAAACCGTACAATTGCGCTTATACTTTCCCATGGATATAAAAATAAACTAAAGGACACAAATGCAAAATAAAATGTACATGCTCGGCGTCGATTCCCATCACCGGGCACGCTCTGACTGCTGTAGCTCCTGGAACCGGGCACGCTCTGACTGCTGTAGCTCGTGGTGACGGGCACGGTCCGCCAGGTGCTCCTCTCGCTCTCGAGCACGCTCCCGTCGCTCCAGCTCGAGGGCAACTCGCAGCTCTGCCACGTCTTGAGGCAGCTCCTCCCGTCGCCTCAAGGACCGCTCCAGCTCTGTAATCCGCTGCTCGCGGATCGCCAGCTCTGTCCCGGCCAGGGCAGCCTGGGTACGTGCCGCCTGTAACTGTCTGGTCTGCGAACAGGTAAACAAATCATCAGTTCCACAGTTCAAACTCATGAAATAAGCAATGCATGACAGAAAGTAAATCACTCACCTGGGCAGTCATCGCCTGCTGTCCCTCGCAGACGCAAGCAAGAGCGGCTCGGAGCTCCTCAGTCTGAAAAATGAATTTTATCAGTGCATAATTATATAATCAGTAATTGAATAAAGGCTTGAATTTTAGAAATTTACCCGTGAGGCGAGGTCGCGCTCTGCAGCCTCGGCCTGAGCCACCGCTCTCGCTAGCTGCTCTGCTAGTGCAGTCACCTCTGCACTGGGTCCCCTCGAGCTAGAGACCTCTCTCGTATCTCTCCCTACGACTCCCTGCTGGGCACGCTGCATTCATTGAAGTTGTCAGTGGTTAATCATCAATAATTCAATAAACATTCATTTGCATATAGAAATAATTTAAACACTCACCAGGGTCTCTAGGTCGGCCCGTGTGGCGGCCAGCCGGTCCTCCAGGCCGTGTAGGTGGGCCTGGGCATCCATCGCCGCTATATCCCGTGCATCCCGCATCCATTTCATATTAGTCACATGATAGTCACATAAGCATGTGCATTCAATTTAGAAATAATTGCATTCATACATACCCCTAAGACCCTCATCTGGGGCCGGCCGGCGTATACCTCCCAGTAGCGTCGGAGGTACTCGGAGCTGTCAGACGCCTGGGAGGTGACTCGGGTCCCGCCTCGCTGCCAGTCGGCGTACTGGTCCTCGAACCGCACTCTCCAGTCGATCGCCTTCGTGCGACCGCGCGTCTTCTTTCCAATCCCTCGTGGCTCCCCGACCTCTACCCACTCCTGGTGTAGGCCCAGGGTCCTCATCACCAGTCTAAGCCGTAACGACTCGATCTCGCTCAGGCAATGAACCCAGAGCTCATGCCCAAAACGAGGTCGCCCCGGTACGACCCACGGCTGGCCCTTGTCAGTCATACCCTCGTAGGGCCTCCATCGCACCTACATCCAGAAACATGCATGTCATCATCATTCCATCATCATCATAATCATAATCATAATAAAATCAAATAAAACATGCATCATTCATACCAGCGAGGGAGGGAAGTCTCGGAACTCTCTCCGTAGCACCCACAACTCGTAGCCGAGTGGGGCACCAAAAACCACTGGCACCCAGCGCCGTGCTAGAGGAAAAGATCCCTCACCTCCTTGTTGGACTTTTGTGACTTCCCTAGTGTTTTGATGATGAGCATCACTATGTTAAATATTGTCATTTTAATCAGATATCTTGAGTAATGTTATGCATTTGAAATTTCCATGATTAACAGGAAAACTGCCATGAGTTAATACCTTGCATGTCCGTAATGTTCCCTTCATACTCCGTGTTGTCCTTTTGTACGTCGTTTTCTTTGTAGTGTTAAGCTTTATTATTGTGTATCTCGTGTCGTTCTCTTCATAGTGTTTGTTTTGTTACAGTGATACTTCATGTCATTCTCTTTGTAGTGTTAGCCTTTTTAGTATGTATCTCGTGTCGTTCTCTTTTTACCTCGTGCTGTTTTCATCTGACCTCGTGTCATTCTCTCCTTGTCTCATACTGTAATAATCTTGTGTATCTCGTGTCGTTCTCAGTAAAGTGCATCTCGTATTGCTATCACATACCTCATGCAGTTTTAGTTCTTGTGGCCCTCAGTGTTAATGGTTTTTATCTCCTTGCAGGTCCGAGGAAGAACATTCACCGGTGTCTGGGCTGCACGTGATCTAATACTAAAGGAACCAATGCTATAAGGGCACGTGGCAAGAAGGTTCTGGATGAAGTGTGGGAGGCACACGCACTCCGCACCTCATCCACCTGCTACTGCTGCTATATATTGAAGCCTTCGTCCACAGATGAAGGTTGATCGAAAGGAAAAAGCAAAAAGCAGAAGTGCAGAGAGATCGATCCAGAAAAAGAAGATAAGAAATTTGAGTGAGAGCAGAAGAGAAAGAGCCTCCCTGAGAAACTAGAGTGTTCCAGTTGAGAGAGAAGAGAGAGCAGGAGAGTGATCAGAAGATGGGTTTTGACTTACGGATCAAATCCGAAGTCTGCTGCTCAGTTTGAGCTACATTGTTTCCAGTTTCTGAACTTTAGATTCTTTCTTTCTTGTTTTCGTTTCTTATATGTTTTCCATTCTTGATTGAGAGTTCTCTGTGTTACCTCCCGGTGTTCAGGGGAAGAGAGAGACGTGTTCTCTCTGGTTTACTTGCAATAGAGGTTGCAGTAGTGTTCCCTCTCGTAGAAGAGGTGTTCCCTCTGGGAGTCAGAGGAAGAGAGACCTTGGTCTCTGGTTCTAGTGACTGTAGATCACTAGTGTTCCCTCCGGTTGGAGGAAGAGGAAATTGTTTTCCTGGTTTCTAGGGACTTGACGTCCTTAGGGTTCCCTCCGGGTGTGGAGGAAGAGGGGAGGATGTTCCCCTGGTGAAGCTGTGAATCAGCAGTTGTCGCAGACTGAGTCTGCTTTGCTAGCAGTGCTAGTGGAATCCTCACTTCGATTTGAAGTGAGGGGTGGACGTAGGCAGACTGGAGATCTGGCTGAACCACCTTAAAAACCTCTGTGCCCTTGTGTGATTGTCTGTGGTGGTTCTTGTGGTGTGCCTTCTATCTACTCGAGTTATTGTTCGCACTGCGGTTTTTGTGGGTTCATCTGTGAGATTGCTTGTTTTCAGTGAATCACTTTTCAGTAATTTTTAATCGGTTGAAAACAGTGATCTATTCATCCCCTCCCCTTCTAGATCACTTCATATTTCTCGTATCACTTGGTATCAGAGCGGGTATTTCCCAATATGTGGTCCAACGGCCAGGGAAACGGATCTGCTGGTCCTCGCAGCTACATTGCTGAAGGGCAGTCAATCACCCGTCCCCCTTTCTTCGATGGTAATAACTACTTCTTTTGGAAGAACATGATGGAAGTCTTCATCAGGGCTCAAAGCCACAAGCTCTGGAGAGTAATTACAGATGGTCCGTACCAACTTCCACCGAACGAAGACATATGGACAGAGGAACAGGTTAAACTCTCCGCACTGAATTGGACGGCTCTTAGCATCATACAGTGCGCCGTCCACCCGGAAGAGTACTTGAGGATTTCAGCGTGCAAGACTGCAAAGAAAATATGGGATGAATTGCAGTTAATTTATGAGGGCACATCTCAAGTGAAAGCTACCAAGATCAATATGCTTACAACTCAGTATGAGTTATTTAAGATGAAGCCAGAGGAGTCGATCACAGAAATGTATGCTAGATTGTCTGTGATCATCAATAGTTTGAGAGGATTTGGAAAGGAGATTCAGCAATAAGACATTGTCAGGAAGATCCTTAGGTCCCTAACTCCCATCTGGGATACTAAGGTGACCGTCATAGAGGAATCAAGAGATTTATCCACCATGTCAGTAACCCAGCTGATTGGGTCTCTCATGACCCACGAAATGAACTTCAGACAAGGGAATGATGGACATGACAGAAAGGGAAAGAATGTTGCTCTGAAGGTCTCACGACATACTAAGAAGAGCAGCAGCAACAGCAACAGTGGTGGTAGCAGCGAAGACTCTGACGGATTCTCAGACCTGGACAAGAGCGAGCAGGCCATGCTCACCAGGTAATTCAGAAAGTTCCTAAGGACTAAAGGGAAATTCTACAGGAGAAAGAGATTCAATGCTGCAAGGAAGTCTCCTGAACGAGAACTTGAGAAGAACCGATTTGTTAAGAAGGTTACATGCTACCATTGTCAGAAACCTGGTCACATGAAAAGTGAATGTCCAGAGCTGCAAGCTAAGGCTCCCGGATACTAGAAGAAGATGGTGCACAAGAAGAAGAAAGCCATGCTGTGCACATGGAGCGACGAGGAGGAGGATCCAGAAGCCACCTCGTCCAGTGAAGATGAAGAGAAGACTTGCCTCATGGCCAACCATGAGGAAGAGGTAACGAACTTATTTGAGAATTTTACTTTGGATGATTGGGAGGACGCTTATGGCGACCTGTTAGCTAAATATAATTTTCTAACCAAGGAGCACAGAATACTTAAACGAAAGTTTCACTCTATTTCTGAGGAACACTCTATTGCTGTTACGGACAACATGAAAACCAAGGAGATGGCCATTGAGCTAGATCAGGCTAGAAGTGAGATCGAGAAGTTTAGAATGGAAAGAGAGGAAAATCTAGCTATGATGAATGAGCTGAAGAGTAAAACTGAAGAGAGTAAAAAGGAGTTTAGACTGATTGTAGAAAAATATGAGGCGGTTAGAAAAGTTAATCAGGAACTCCTGGACCAATGTAATGAACTTCAGAAGGAGATTGAGGACAAAGGAAAAATACTAGAAAAATTTACAGAGGGGAGAAACAATCTAGATGTCCTTCTGGGGTCGAGGGTAAACTTCAACAGGGAGGGATTAGGATATAATCCCACAAGTAAAAAACCCTTTGAATTCAAAACTGTCACGTTCTGCCCCGCCAAGGGCAAAGAAAAACTGGAAACCCCATCCAGCTCCAAATCTGTCCCTACATTGAAGGTTTCGACCAGCAAATCTATTCAATCCACGGGTCAGCAGACTAAGTCAGGAAATCTTGAGACTAGAACTGTCCCTGTGCAACAGTTGTGGAACAAGGGTTTTCACACGACCATTCCTATTGATGTCACTAGAAAGGTGAACAGTTTTGCTAAGAAAATTCAGCATGATAGTTATCAAGGAAAGCATGCGAACATGCATCACCTTCAGCATAATTTTCATTTGAATAAAAATGGCTACATGAATTATGCTCAGCACACACGTGTTTCCTCTAAGAGGCCAAACAACAATTTCTCTGCTCGGAAATAGCATAATTTTAATAGGAATAGGCTCATTCAACACCCACTGAGAAATGCCAAGAAGGAAGAATCAATCTACATGAAACCTCTGAAAAGAACAGTAAAACAAATGTGGGTTCCTAAGTGTGATTTGGATAAATTGAAAACTGTCTTTGGACCCAATTTGAATTGGGTCCCACATTACTTTGTCTGAACTTTCGCAGGTTAGCCTGGCAGCCGATCATAACAAGTGGTATCTTGACAGCGGCTGTAGCAGGCACATGACAGGAGACCGGTCCAAATTTAGCAAACTGAAAATGAAGTTTGGGGGTCTGGTCAAATTCGGTGGAAATAACAGAGGAAGAATAATTGGAATTGGTACTGTTGGTAAGTCCTCTACTAACTCCATTGAAGATGTGTATCTTGTAGAAGGACTTCAGCACAACTTGATAAGTATAAGTCAACTCTGCGACAAAAGACACAAGGTACTCTTTGACCACAATTCCTGTACTGTTTTTGAGCTGAATTCTGATAACGTCATGTTCAAAGGTCATAGAGTAAACAATGATACATCGTAGATCTGGATGATAATCCTGAAACTCACTTGTGTATGTCTGCTAATTCTGAACAGGTTGCGTTTGACTGGCATAGGCGTCTAGGCCATGCTAGTTTGTCTACAATGAACAAACTGTCTAAGCATAACCTAGTTAGAGGTTTGCCCCGAATAAGATTTCAGTTAGGGTCCAAGCTATGTGATGCTTGTGCACTAGGTAAACAGACTCGTGCAGTTTTTAAGTTGAGAACTGAGAATCTTTCATCTAAACCGCTGCAGCACTTGCACATGGATCTTTTTGGTCCTACCCGCATACAAAGTTTGTCAGGTAAGAGATATGGATTAGTCATAGTTGATGACTTCACTAGATTTTCTTGGTTGTTTTGTTTAGCAAATAAAAATGATGCCTTTGTTCACTTTGAAGAACTTTTCAATAAAATCAAATTGCAAGGTGAACATAACATCATTACAATTCAGTCTGACCATAGAGGAGAGTTTGAGAACTCTTCATTTTCTGAATTTTGCTCAAGAGAGGGAGTGACTCACAAATTCTCTTCTCCCAGGACACCGGAGCAGAACGGAATTGTTGAGAGAAGAAACAGGTCAATAATTGAAATGGCCAGGACTATGCTGATTGAGAGTGGACTTCCAAGGAGATTTTGGGCTGAAGCTGCGAATACTGCATGCTACATTCTAAACCGAGACTTGGTAAGACCTACTCATAGGAAAACTCCGTATGAACTTCTCAAGGGTAAGCAGCCAAACATTTGTTACTTTAAAGTTTTTGGCTCCAAATGTTTTATCCACAATAATGGTAAGAATGGTTTGGACAAATTTGAAGCTAGGAGCTCTCCTGGAATTTTTCTCGGATATTCAGAAACCTCAAGGGCTTACAGAGTTTTCAATAAAGCTGATCAAACTGCTGAAGAAACACCGCATGTAGTGTTTGATGAAAATGATTTATCTAACAAAGTGATGGATGATGACAGGGAGCCATCTAATGAGGGAGATTTCTTGGAGAGAATTGAAGAAGAAGAAATGCAGCCAGCTGCTCAACCAGAAAACTCACAGTAAGAAGGAGCAGCTGAGGTAGGTGAACCCTCAGGTGAGATAATATTTCACAAAGACCACCCTAGTGAAAATGTCATAGGCAATTTGCATGATCCTCCTAGGACTAGGTCTCATTTTAGAATTGTCCAAGAACAGGACTTAGCTGCATTGGTATCTCAGGTGGAACCCAAATCTGTGGAAGAAGCCTTAAAACATGATTCTTGGGTATCCGCCATGTGTGAGGAATTAAATCAATTTGAGAAAAATATTGTATGGGAACTAGTTCCCAGACCTGATAACACTCATGTCATTGGCACTAAATGGATTTTCAAGAATAAAGTTGATGATAATGGAGCTATTTCTAGAAACAAAGCAAGACTTGTAGCTCAAGGCTACAGTCAGGAATTTGGTGTGGATTTTGATGAATCCTATGCCCTAGTGGCTAGGATGGAAGCTATACGAATTCTGCTTGCATTTGCATGCTCTAGGAACATTCGGCTGCAACAGATGGATGTCAAAAGTGCATTCTTAAATGGGGTATTGAAGGAAGAGGTATATGTTGAACAACCTCCAGGTTTTAATTTCTCTGTTCAGCCTAACATGGTTTTTAGGTTGAATAAAGCCCTCTATGGATTGAAGCAGGCTCCCCGAGCCTGGTATGAGAGACTTTCTGAATTCCTCTTGAGCAAGGGCTACACTCGAGGTAAGGTTGACCAAACCCTCTTCACCAAAAATCTCGGAAAGGATTTAATAGTGGTCCAGGTATATGTTGATGATATCATCTTCGGATCTAACAATTCAACATTGTGTAAAGAATTTTCTGAATCTATGTCTCATGAATTTGAAATGAGTTTAGTTGGCAAACTAAAGTATTTTCTTGGGCTGCAGGTCAAACAGATGGAGGATGGTTGTTTCATAAATCAAACCAAGTATACTCTGGAAATGCTAAAAAGGTTTGGAATGACCAACCTCAAGACTCAACATCCATGGGCACCAACTCCTCACTAGATTCAGACGAAAAAGGTAAAGAGGTGGATGCTAAATTATATAGAGGTATGATCGGTTCACTCCTCTACTTAACAGCATCCAGGCCTGACATTCAATTTAGTGTAGGGATGTGTGCCAGATACCAGTCTAGGCCTACTGAATTGCATTTGGCAGCTGTAAAAAGAATCTTTAGATACTTATCTGCTACCCATGATCTAGGTCTTTGGTATCCTGCATCATGTAATTTAGATCTCATTGCATATACAGATGCAGATTATGCAGGATGTAAATTGGACAAGAAAAGTACTAGTGGTCACTGCAAATTTTTAGGAGGGTGCCTAGTCTCTTGGGGATCCAAGAAGCAACACTCTGTGGCTCTTTCTACTGCTGAAGCTGAGTATGTGGCAGCAGGGAGCTGTGGCACACAGGTTATATGGATAAAACACCAGCTTCTGGATTACTCAGTTGAGCTAGGTTGCACTCCCATCTTTTGTGACAATACTAGTGCAATAAACATTGCAAAGAATCCTGTACTTCATTCTCGAACTAAACACATCGAAATCAAGCATCATTTTATTCATGATGAAATAGCTAGGAAAACCTTTGAATTGATCCATGTTGGCACTAACTCACAAATTACAGATATTTTCACTAAGCCACTGGATACTGAAAAATTTAGCACATTGCGCAGAGAATTAGGTATTTACAGAATTTCATGATTGAATAATTGATCTCTAAATAATCTGTCATGTGCTCTTATGCTTATCTTTGCTCATTATCTGTTGCTGAAAATAACCTCATTATGGGTGTTTGCTGATTCACTCGTACTGATTGATACCACTTTGTTTTCTTTGAGGTGTTTTGAGGTTTGTCTTGGTTAAGTCTGAGTTGGAGTCAAGGTCTCAGGGGGAGCTAGATTAATATTTGGTGTCATGCTCTTTTGGCCAAATCTGAACATACTTTGAACGGACTTTTGCTGACCTTATAAGAGAATCAGTTTGAGTAGGTGGATAAAAGAAATTTTTGAATGTTTTATCCGTTAAGACTGTTCCTCTAATTTCTTGTTGGAATTTCAGCTGTTAGTCCCACTGAGATCAAAATCTGAATTCAAGACTATCTTCCTACACTGTAACTGACTTCTGATCTAGCCAGTACAGCATACCTGCTTAGTCTAGTTATGTCCGAATTGAGGTATATAGTGCTTCTGTCTGAAAAACTTTGGAGCTGGTGTATTGTTCTCAAACTGAATCAAGACTAATTTACAAGGTTTCAAGTGCGGTTTAATGAAAAATTTATGAAAGAAGTTTTAACAACCTTGTTAACTGTTCATTGAGAAACTAGGACTTTCATCAATGAAGTGAAAGTATCCCATGTCATGAGATGGCAGTATAAATCAGGCTTAATTAGCTATCTTGATCATACAGAGCAATGGTACATATCTGGTTAGTAACTGGGGTGTCTGGCCTCTGGTAAAGGTGTCACCTTAATGTCAACATCAGTTAGAATACTATCTCTGTCCACTTGTCAGAAGGGGTAATGTGGTCTTGCCACCAAGTAACTGGGGATTCCTGCCTCTAAACAAGGTGTCTCCCTAATGTCAAAGGTGTACTTGACAGATTTATCTTTGATCTTGACCATCTTTGAAAAAATTTTCTCCCTCTTGGTATCCAGATTCTGTTCACTTGGCATTTAGGTCTTGGTTTGTTTGTTTTCAATACCACAGGTCTTTGTTTTTCCTGACTTCCTTGCTTTATACTCTCTGAGTAAAGACTTACTCTGACCATACTTGTATCTTGTACCTTACTTGCTTAGAATCTGGTTCTGTGTATGGAGTAAATCTTCATTCACCATTTTGCACGCAGTCTGACTAACTGATCCTCAAAATCCTCACAAAAAATTAATGGCTTTCTTAATTGCTTAAACATCTCCATAACTCTCCTTTATCAGCCATACTCTCTATTGTTTTCTCTCCACTGTCAGCAATTTTCTTTTCGTGATATCTTCAGACCTACCCCTCATTTTTGATGATGTCAAAGGGGGAGAGTGTCTTGCTTGTGCTTTTGTGCTTTGCTGAGGGGGAGCGAAAGATAAGTGCCCTGAGTTATCTAGTCAGAGGAAAGTAGATGTCGTGTTCAGGGGGAGCTCTTAGGAGTTGTCAGAAGAGGCGAGTGTGTTGGTTGTCTGCATTGCTTATTTTCACAGCTTATCTTCATGCACTTCATCTCTGTTATTTAATATAGTGTTGCCATCATCAAAAAGGGGGAGATTGTTGGACTTTTGTGACTTCCCTAGTGTTTTGATGATGAGCATCACTATGTTAAATATTGTCATTTTAATCAGATATCTGAAATATAAGTGCCCTGAGTTATCTAGTTAGAGGAAAGTAGATGTTGTGTTTAGGGGGAGCTCTTGGGAGTTGTCAGAAGAGGCGAGTGTGTTGGTTGTCTGCATTGCTTATTTTCACAGCTTATCTTCATGCACTTCATCTCTGTTATTTAATATAGTGTTGCCATCATCAAAAAGGGGAGATTGTTGGACTTTTGTGACTTCCCTAGTGTTTTGATGATGAGCATCACTATGTTAAATATTGTCATTTTAATCAGATATCTTGAGTAATGTTATGCATTTGAAATTTCCATGATTAACAGGAAAACTGCCATGAGTTAATACCTTGCATGTCCGTAATGTTCCCTTCATACTCCGTGTTGTCCTTTTGTACGTCTTTTTCTTTGTAGTGTTAAGCTTTATTATTGTGTATCTCGTGTCGTTCTCTTCGTAGTGTTTGTTTTGTTACAGTGATACTTCATGTCGTTCTCTTTGTAGTGTTAGCCTTTTTAGTATGTATCTCGTGTCGTTCTCTTTTTACCTCGTGATGTTTTCATCTGACCTCGTGTCATTCTCTCCTTGTCTCGTACTGTAATAATCTTGTGTATCTCGTGTCGTTCTCAGTAAAGTGCATCTCGTATTGCTATCACATACCTCATGCAGTTTTAGTTCTTGTGGCCCTCAGTGTTAATGGTTTTTATCTCCTTACAGGTCCGAGGAAGAACATTCACCGGTGTCTGGGCTGCACGTGATCCGATACTAAAGGAACCAATGCTATAAGGGCACGTGGCAAGAAGGTTCTGGATGAAGTGTGGGAGGCACACGCATTCTGCACCTCATCCACCTACTGCTGCTGCTATATATTGAAGCCTTCGTCCACAGATGAAGGTTGATCGAAAGGAAAAAGCAAAAAGCAGAAGTGCAGAGAGATCGATCCAGAAAAAGAAGAGAAGAAATTTGAGTGAGAGCAGAAGAGAAAGAGCCTCCCTGAGAAACTAGAGTGTTCCAGTTGAGAGAGAAGAGAGAGCAGGAGAGTGATCAGAAGATGGGTTTTGACTTACGGATCAAATCCGAAGTCTGCTGCTCAGTTTGAGCTACATTGTTTCCAGTTTCTGAACTTTGGATTCTTTCTTTCTTGTTTTCGTTTCTTATATATTTTCCATTCTTGATTGAGAGTTCTCTGTGTTACCTCCTGGTGTTCAGGGGAAGAGAGAGACGTGTTCTCTCTGGTTTACTTGCTACAGAGGTTGCAGTAGTGTTCCCTCTCATAGAAGAGGTGTTCCCTCTGGGAGTCAGAGGAAGAGAGACCTTGGTCTCTGGTTCTAGTGACTGTAGATCACTAGTGTTCCCTCCGGTTGGAGGAAGAGGAAATTATTTTCCTAGTTTCTAGGGACTTGACGTCCTTAGGGTTCCCTCCGGGTGTGGAGGAAGAGGGGAGGATGTTCCCCTGGTGAAGCTGTGAATCAGTAGTTGTCGCAGACTGAGTCTGCTTTGCTAGCAGTGCTAGTGGAATCCTCACTTCGATTTGAAGTGAGGGGTGGATGTAGGCAGACTGGAGATCTGGCCGAACCACCTTAAAAACCTCTGTGCCCTTGTGTGATTATCTGTGGTGGTTCTTGTGGTGTGCCTTCTATCTACTCGAGTTATTGTTCGCACTGCAGTTTTTGTGGGTTCATCTGCGAGATTGTTTGTTTTCAGTGAATCACTTTTCAATAATTTTTAATCAGTTGAAAACAGTGATCTATTCATCCCCTCCCCTTCTAGATCACTTCATATTTCTCGTATCACTCCTGGCCGTGGGTCAGCACGCCCCATGGGCATGTATAGGTGGCTCCAAACCTGCATCCATGCATAGCATTAGTGAGGCATTCGCATGCATAATAAAAGAAAAAGAAAAGAAGAAGGAAAATGCATACCTGAAGAAAAGGTGAGAAACCACTGACGGTCGTCTCTCGCCCTATCCCCGTGGACAAGTCGGCTAGTAGGTGCGCCAGCAGTGCTGCTCCCCAGGCGTATCTGCCGACTCGCTCTAAGTCCTCGAGAATGCCCAGGAATCGGTAGTTGATGACGTCACCCTTCGTCCCCAGCAATAGCCTCCCAAGCAGCAGCAGTAGAAATCTCCTCAAGTCCCGGTCTGCTCTCTCCTTGTCAGCTGGGTCCTGGCAGTAGACCGCCCTAGCCCTGTCTATCAACCTCTGTGAAAACTGCTCCAAGGATTCCCCGGACCTATGTCTAGCATCCCCTAAGCCCATCACCGTAGTCAGGTCGGTGCGGAAGATAGTCCTACACTCGCTAGGTGTCTCGTAGACCATCTCTAACCCTAGCAGCCTCTGGGCGAGCCCGGTATAGTCTGGTAAGGTGATCCCGCTCACTGCCTCCCCGTCTACCCTAAGTCCATTGATCCTAGCTACATCCTCTAGGGTAGGAACCATATGTCCCCAAGGCATCAGGAATGCCCGGCTAGTCCTATCCCATCTCTCCCTCAGAACCTGGATAAGTGGTAGGTCGGGTCTGACTGGCTCTATGCTAAGGAAGGCCCCAAACCCCATAGCATCTACCCTGGCTCTCTGGAACTCGGGGAGGCCATAATATGATGCTCGGACCATGACCCAGGAGATCCGTGTCCTCATCAACCCCTGCACACATAAAGAAAGAGATTTTGGTTTAATTGTTTAATTATTCTTGTTGAAATTCACTTAATTGCCTTGGTTTGAGATGTTGACGTTTGATTTAATTAACGACCATCCCAAGGTCGTGCTTTGTTTAATTGGCGCCCCTGAGGAGGGCGTGGTTTCTAAGAGAGCATTGAATTAACGACCTACCCTAGGTCGTTGTTTATCTAAGAAACGCCCCAGATGGAGGCGTGGTTCTGAGGTTAATTTCTAAATTCCTAAAAGGATTTTCAATTAACGCCCGTCCCAGGGTCGTAATTTCAGTAAGTAACGTCCCTGTGTAGGGCGTTTTCTGTTAAAATAGATTTTGGGTTTTAATAATTTATTCTGGAATTAATGAAATGGACGACCATCCCTATGGTCGTTATCTGTTGAATTGACGCCCCGATGGGGGGTGTTGTTTTCCAGGGTTTTTGAAAATAAAATAAAAACAGCATATAAATCATGAAAAAAAGAAAATAACATAATTGAACAAATATGCACGGAATTAACAGGATTGATGTAAAAAAAAATGATAATGGACGACATGCTCTAGGGCGTGTTTTCATGATTTTAATTATTTTTCAGGAAATATAATGAATTCACGACCCAGGTATGGGCGTCTCTTCTTAAATTCACGACACCCCTGGGGGCGTCTTCTTTCTGAGTTATAGGTCATCTAGGCCGAGGGCTATGGAATTGAGGTAAAAATAAAATAAATTTGAAAAAAATGGAAATTGGGTTGGGAGCCTACCTTGTGGCGTTTGGGTTCTTCCCGTGGAGGGCGTGGCTGATGAGGCCGCTGGAGTTGGCCGGGGCGTGGAACAGCCGCCGCCGTGGACGGTGGCTCGTCACCGTCTTCGTGATCACCGTCTTCGTGATCACCGTCACCATCTTCCTCCTCACCGCCTTCACCTTCTTCTTCTTCTTCATTTCCTCTTCCTTCACCTTCGTCTTCTTCATTTCCCACGGCCTCGTCGCCGTGTTCTTCTTCGTCGCTAGCCATCGCCGTCGGAGCCACCTCGGTCGCCGCCGGTGGATCTCCCTCCACGACGGCATCTTCCTCGTGGGCATCTTCGCCCAAGTCTACTACTTCTGGGGCCGAGACCCTTTGCCTCTTTTGACCACCGCTGGCCATGGTTAGGGCTAGGGCTAGGGGGTGAGGGGAAGAAAGAATGAGAGATGGGGGAGGGTTACGGTTAGGGTTGCAGAAGAGAAGAGAGAAAGAAGGAAAGAGGACGAAGGAAGAAGAAGAAAGGGGGTAAAGTTAAGTCGAACGGTCAAAAAGAATTCATGACGTAAGCAAGGCCGTGTATTATGGAATTAACGACTGAAACAAGGGCGTTTCTTGATGATTGACGACATTGCTTAAGGCGTTATTTTTGTTTGCATGGGGAATGATAACCGTCGTCAGACGCATTCAATGGGGATTGATTGATGGGATGGGAGTGATGATTACTGTTTATGAGTAACGACTAAGCTTGAGGCGTTATTTATATGAAACGTAGCTTTGCTGAAGGCGTTATTTTTGGAATTTCAACGAATGCTTTTTGGAATATAAACATAATTCACGCCTTGTCTTAAGATGTTATTCAGTTAACGCCCATCGGTGCAGGTGTCAATTATGAGAGATCAATCATTGAAGATGACGTATGCTGAGGCATCTTTTATAGAAGTAACGATTATGATTGAGGCGTTATTTGCAACAGAACCGCAAGTTATTAGAAGATTTGATCAGAAACACTGTGTTATTGGCTCAATCAGAAAATTATCATTGATTTATTTGGAAGAAAGAGTACATTGCTTCAATGAGCCGTTTTGGGTCTCAAGCTTCTTAAAGCTATTACATAAGATTTCCACTGTTCTCTGTCTTCTTCTAAGTTTTCCACAGGACGATGAGCCTTGTTGATTTTCCACAGAGCTTGGATTGTTGTGCACTCTTCTCCACCTTCATTGCTGCCGAGGTCCCGTGTCTTGATCGGAGGGAGATGAGATGGATCTTCAAATACTTGTCTTGGAAGCCCGAGTTGAGGAAGGCACCGATGTGAGTTATACAGAACAAATTCTGAAGCGCCTATGAGTCGAAGGTCCGTGCCGGGGGAGAATCGTGCGCAGAGTTCTTGAGTCTTGAGTATTCCCGGGGCGCAAGTAAAAAGATTCTTTGGCATTACCTTGAGATGTGCTCTCCATTCCACTCTCTTTTTGATTTGAGGTATCCGGTTCATCACTCTATTGCTTATTCCTAATGAACCGGTCATGTAAGAGAGTGGGCTTTTTGAGAAGATTCTTGAGGATTGTTGGGCCTCATCACATGGATCGAACTTGAAGTGGAGATCTACCCAACTTGAGAGTGCTAGCATGCATCCATAGATGGGTCTTCCCATTACCGCCGAGGTAAGCCCACTATAGAGATAGGCTAGAATTGCTGCTCCCGCTCTCTCTCCTTCCCATAGGCTCGCTACGGCGCTTAATTGGGTCTCCTCTAGAAAATCCTCCGTGGATGGAAATAGGATCGCTCCTACCAAGCACACCACGAAGGCCTTTGCTACCCGTTCGATCTCTTCTTCTTCTTTAGCTTGATCAGATCTCTTGTACACCCAATAAGCAAGCTTTAAGAGATTGATTCCTTTTGTAGCTTTGATTTGGTTCACTAAGTTTGGGCTGGGAATTAAACTTGTTAGTAGCTCATATGATAAGATTGGTCTTGGCATGATGGCCATCTTTTCCTCTTCTCCTTTCTTCATCTTCTTTAGGCCCAAGAGCATCTCTAGTTCTTCTAACAGGATTATGGCTTCAAAAGTTGAGAAAAGGAAGGTATGAGTGGAAGGGTGCCATGTTTCAACTAAAGCTCCTATGGCAGCCCAATCAAGGTGAACTTGATCATAGTGTTTGGCATGAGTGATTAGGCCTAAGAGGTGCCATCTTGCTAAATAGACCCTCATGTATGAAGAGAATTTTGAGAGCAGAAGAGGCAACCACTTGACTTTTGTGAATCTTCTTGCGCCCGAAATATTTGGATAATCCTGCGGAAGGTAGAAAAGGAAAAGACAGAGAAGCAGATGAATGCAGAATGAAGTAATACAGTAAGAATGATGAAAAAGGAACGTAAAGCAAACTCACATACCTGGTTCGATGCAATTCTGTTGCTTATATGTCCGGTGATTTCTGAGAGTCTAGGAGTGGAGATCTTTGATCTCTTGATTGCCCTCTCCATCTTCTACGGTTACGGCAGTATACAAGAAGAACTTGAACAGTAGTAGTACCTGTGAACAGACAGAAGTAGCAGAAGAAGCAGAAATTGGATGAGCTGTTTGATTGATCTGAGGAAGATACTTCCTTTTTATAGAAGTTTGGAGAGTCTGATGCCTGTTCGAAGTTGGAAGATTGATTACAATTATTACTGGGATCAAGCTTTTTGATTCTTAATCGGAAGCGGGGTGTTGCGAACTCCAGTTGATTAACGTCCTTCGTTAGGGCGTCAATTATGAAATTGACGACCTTATAGGGGTCGTGTTTTATTTAGCGCCTTCCTGAGGGGCGTCTCTTTCTTGAACTTTCACCTCAATCAACGCCTTGATGAAGGCCGTGTTGTATGTTTTAGACGCCCTGATATCAGTCGTCTCGTATAAATTTGACGCCATACATCGCAGTCGTTATTTTATTTGGCTTGAAAGTTTGGTTCCTCTATGCTTTAATGAACTTAAGTGCTATCTTTTAATTGCTGCTTATTTTTGGTTAAGCACTTATGATCATATTTTGCTTTGCTTTGAGAGAACTAATGAGTTTTCAAGTGCATAAGATTGCAGAGTTCGAGGAGAGTGGATCATTGTCGGAGTATCATCACTCTATTTTTTATATTTCTTTCCTGTAAGCATTGTTACTATATGGTATCTACGCTATTATAGCATATCAAGGACCTTGTGGTTCTGATGAACCTGGAATTTGAGTTCCCCTTCATCAAAAATGGTGATAATTCCAGGAGAGTCTTGATCACACAGATAGGCCGTTGAGTCATTAAAGGTCTGGGACGATGGTTCCACTTTCTGGGTTGATGCGCGGATAAACGGGCTTCAGCTTAGTGTCAGCTCAGAGATCTGGATTCTTGACCAAATCTGGATGGCTTAACAATATTATCCTTGGTTATTTTCTATTTTTAGTTTGTTTTAATTTTTTCTTTTAGCCCAGCATGCATCAGGTAGGACTTTGAGCTTCATGCTGAAAATCTTCATATTATGGCAATAATGAAGGTCACTCACTCTTGATTGAGTTGACATGAGATATTCCATTCCAAATCGAATACTTTATTCTCTCTAAAGCCGCTTAGGCTGATTACTAGAAAATGTCCCTTTGCTGGGTCTCCATCTCAATTCCCTTTATTTTTCTACAAATCCACCTTGGTTGTAGCACGTCCACGTTGGCTGGTAACCGCTCTCCAATGGTGTCTCCTTATCGTGCCGCGCGCACATTTTACTTGTTTAGTTTAGTCTCTTTTATCCAGCAAATCGATGCTTCCTTGGAATCACTCGGAGTTGTTTCATTCAGAATCTTGGAAAGATTTCTAATGCTTGGTGTCTGAGGTGTGTCACATCACACCTTGGCGTCTACTTATCAGTTCATTCCACTTCATTCCGCTGGTTGCACTTTCGCTTCATTTTCATCTCACTCCCTTGCAAAGCAGACGCCAAGGCGGGGCAGCAGTAGACACGCCAAAATTGACGCTTTGTTGATTAAATCTCATGTCACTATGTTAACGCTCCAAAGTGAACTTCAATATTTCTATAATATAAAGTTTTTCTTTTTTTGTGTGGTTTCGTGATTTATTCTTGCATTTTTTTGTGATTCACAACTTTGCCTAGGGCGTGTTTTAATTAACGGCCTCGCCTTCGGCGCGTTATTAAGAATGGACGACCAATTGTAAGGGCGTCAATTCCTTGTATTTTACGAGTCCCAACTAATTGCAAATCAGTGATTAACGTCCTTCCCTAGGGCGTGTTATTAATCAACGCCTTTGCTTCATGCGTCTTTTGGATATTTCAAATAAAGAAGGTTTTATTACTAAAATTGAATCCAGGAAGTAACGCCCTGATCCTGGTCGTGTTTTGAATTAACGTCCTTGGGCAAGTCGTCAATTGTTGAATTGACGCCCTTCAGTAGGTCGTGTCTCACTCCTTTTCGTGTCCTTCCTAAACTCGTGTCCCGAAGAGTTCCTTGCCTCCAATGGTCTCCTTGCTCGATTGGAACTAGAGTCCTGCCGTCTTTTGATCATTGCCCGTTCTTATCTTCCCAAATTTGAGGTTATCTTGGATCTGGAACCCTATATAAGGATGTACTTCACAAAGCCTAACCAGTGTACAGACTTGTAATGAGTGTGCTGTGAGCTCTGAAGACTCAAGTTGTAATAACAGAATGTATAGGATTGTGGTCGTACAACCCAATGTGTAGAATTGTAAAAAGTGGACAATTGTCAGACTTTGATGCTTAACAAAAGACCCTTGGTCAACAGCCAAGGCGTCAACGCTTCCAGCGTGTAGCGTCGCCTCAGCTCCTCAGGAAAAATGCTCACTCCCTAGGCAAGCTGACCAATGCGTCAACGCATCGAGTGTCAGCGTCGACGCAGTGAACAAGAAGGAAGCGAAAGATGCACCATTGCGTCTACGCAGTCAGCCAAGTGCGTCAACGCACTAAAGGCATGCTACCCATGAAGTCAGATAGGCTGTACAGACTCTGTGGATGTAAAGCAATTTAGACTTCAGACTGTATAGACTTGAACCAAGACGAGGTGAAGACTTCACGTTGTATAGACTTGCCAAATCAGTTGGGCGATGTACAGACTTGAACAGATCCAGCTGAAGGATGTATAGACTTGGAATCCACTGTACACAACTATACAGACATTGAGGCTTAATGCAAAGGCCAGTGTACAGACTTCTAAAAACTGATGCGTTGTATAGACTATCATGAGACGCTAAAGTCTATACAGACTAGACCAGTGAGACACTGATAGAGACGATGCAATGCGATGTGGAGACTTTAACATTAGACGCTGCATGAGACGGTAGGCTATACAGACTTGTAAAGAGTGAAGGCTGTATAGACTTGAAAGTCTCAAGGCGAAGTGCAAACATGCTGAGTTGACGCTGCAGCCCAATGAGTTGACGATGCAACATATTACTTTTACGTTCAACTGATGATGTATAGACTTAATCAAATGAAGAACCTGAACAGAAGAGTCTACGCATCAGCACACTGAGTTGACGCACATGTGTGAGAACAGAGACATGTAATGACTGAAGGGTCGACACATCAGCACGCTGAGTTGACGCACTGGTGTGAAGACTGTGCAGACAGAGTGTAGGCAGAATTAAGGTAGAGCATGTTATCTGACAGCCATTGAACTGTACTCACTTACATGATGAAACAACATTAATCTAGAGATAGAAGATTGATTTATAGTGTGGGACATCATCAAAACCATAGGGATGCAACACCATCATCGTCCTTCCAGCGGCAAGACCGTGAGAAGAAGGCATCTTTCTCTCGACCATCAGATTTCGCGCCAACGAAGTCTGCACCTCAAACCAGTGGATCGGGAGGATCGTCAGGAGGCAAGGCAGAATGCAAGCATGGAGGTAAAGAGTGCTGGATGGTGACTGGTAGGTGTCTGAGATGTGGAAGCCCTGATCATAAGATTAAAGATTGTCCAAAGGTACAGTCGTTTGCGCCCACTAAAGCCCCACGATGGCAGCCGCAGCGTCTGCAGCAGCGAAACCAACCAGGAAGTTCCAAGCGCCAGCACGGGTGTTTGCTTTGGCTAAGGAGGATGTGGAACAAGCGGACCATGTGACTGAAGGTACACTTTTGATATCCGACTTCTATGCTAGAGTTTTGTTTGACACTGGTGCCACTCATTCATTTGTGTCCGACCGGTTTTCAAAAATATTACATGATGAGTTGAGTGTAGTAGCAACGGACTTAGATGTACCCCTTCTAGTGCACACACCAGTCGGAGCACTGTCCATTACTAAGAGTTATCCTTCCTTGTCCGTGAATATTGAAGGACGGAAGTTGTCGGGTCACTTCTATCTTTTGAAGATGAAGGACTACGACACTATTCTTGGTCTTGATTGGCTGGAGAGGCATTACGCTCTCATTGATTGCCACAAGAAGCGGGTGGTGATTTGCATTCTTGGTGAGAAGGAGTTCTTCCACCCTTTACCCAGGTTTGGGTCATGAAAGTTTGTGATCTCGGCCATGAAGGCAGCCATATCATTGTGCAAGGGCTACAGTGCATTCCTAGCTTCTGTGGTGACCACAGCTGAGGTCAAGGAAGCGCCATCACTAGAGAGGATCGAATTGGTTTGAGACTTCTCCGATGTCTTTCTGGAGGATTTGCCAGGGTTGCTGCATGTCCTGGAGATCGAATTCTCTATTGATCTTCTACCCGGTACAGCACCAATTTCCAAAGTACCTTATCGAATGGCACCAGCAGAGAGGGCTGAGTTGAGGAAGCAGTTGCAAGAGCTGTTGGACAAAGGCTTCATTTGACCAAGTGTCCCGCCTTGGGGAGCCCCAGTCCTGTTCGTGAAGAAGAAGGATGGATCACTTCAACTCTGTATTGATTATCGGAAGCTCAACCAGGTAACTGTGAAGAACCACTATCTTCTGCCTCGCATTGATGATCTCTTTGATCAATTGCAAGGTGCCACGGTATTTTCAAAGATTGATTTCTGATCAGGATATCATCAACTTCGAATTAAGGAGGAGGATACTTCGAAGTCAGCTTTTCAAAGTAGATACGGGCACTATGAATTCTTGGTTCTACCCTTTGGTCTAACGAATGCCCTGGCAGCATTTATGGACTTAATAAACCGAGTGTTTAGGCCCTATTTGGATAACTTTGTGGTTGTATTTATTGATGATGTGCCGATTTATTCCCTTGATGAAGTGTCTCACCGAGAGCATTTAAAGATTATTTTGGAGACTCTCCTGACGCACAAGTTGTATGCAAAGTTCAGTAAGTGCAACTTCTGGCTTAAGGGGGTTCAATTTCTTGGCCACGTAATATCTGGCAATGGCATAGCTGTCAATCCATCGAAGGTCCAAGCTGTGTTGGAATGGGAGGCTCCAAAGACTCCCTCTGAAATTCGGAGTTTTCTAGGGTTGGCTAGATATTATCAGAAATTCATTAAAGGCTTTGCTTCAATTGTTGCACCTTTGATGAGATTAAAAAGGAAAGGAGTGAAGTTCATATGGTTTGAGGACTATGATTGAAACTTCCAAGAGTTGATGAATTGTTTGACATCAGCTCCACTTTTGGTCCTGCCCAATAGCATCGACACATTCACTATTTATACCGATGCTTCAAGGATTGGAGTTGGTGGTGTCTTAATGCAAAATGGTAGGGTTGTGGCGTATGCTTCCAGGCAATTGAAGGAACATGAGAAGAACTACCCTACACATGATTTTGAATTGGCAGCGATTGTTCACGCACTGAAAATTTGGAGGCACTATCTTTATGGAGTTAAATTTGAAGTCTTCACGGATCATAAGAGCCTCAAGTACCTTTTCTCCTAGAAGGAGTTGAACCTGCGACAGAGGAGGTGGATAGAGTTCTTAAAAGACTATGACTTAGAGCTGCTATATCACCCTAGGAGGGCAAATGTGGTAGCCGATGCTCTCAGCCGAAAGAGAACACTATTGCGACAAGATTGCAAGATGATTGAAGATGTTGTTCATTCTTTAACAATGGTAGAGCCACAACTTTGTCGAGCTTTTGTTGCCTAGTTATCCCTCAAGTCTATGGTTGTCGATCGTGTAGTAGAGGCCCAACGAGAGGATCCTCGATTGTAGGGAATGATTGGCAAGGCAGGCATTGCCCGTGACGAGGAAGGTGTTGTTAGATTTTAGCATCGGATCTGTGTGCCAGATGTGGCAGATTTGAAAAATGAAGTTTTGGAAGAAGCCCACAAGTCAAGGTTCTCCATTCATCCTGGTAGTAGCAAGATGTATCAAGACTTGAAGCGGAACTTTTGGTGGCAAGGTATGAAGAAGGATGTGGCTGAGTTCGTGGCCAAATGTTTGATTTGTCAACAAGTGAAGGTAGAGAATCAGAGGCCATCTGGCTTAATGCAAAGGATTGAGATACCTCAATGGAAATGGGAAGATATCACCGTGGATTTTGTCCCAAGTTTACCCAAGTCCTTCAGGGGCAATAATTGCATTTAGGTGATTATGGATCGGTTCTCATAGACCGCACACTTTTTGGCCATGAAGAAGAGGCAATTTATGGAAAGTCTGGCACGTTTATATGTTAAAAACATTGTCAGACTGCATGGAGTCCTGAAGTCCATCATTTTAGACTGAGATCCTCACTTCACATCGAGGCTTTGGCAACAAGGACTGCAGAATGCCTTTGGGCCTCAGCTGAAGCTTAGTTCGGCTTATCATCCCCAAATGGATGGCCAGTCGGAGAGGACTATTCGGACATTGGAGGATATGTTGAGAACTTGCGTTCTTGACAGGAGAGGGGATTGGGAGCGACATCTACCTCTAGTGGAGTTTGCTTACAATAATAGCTTTTATGCAAGTATAGGCATGGCTCCATTTGAAGCTTTGTATGGAAGACCATGTAGATCTTCTCTATGTTGGGAGGAGGTTAGTGATAGACAGTTGATCGGGCCCAAAGTGGTGCAGGAAACGTCTGAGAAGATTCAGCTGATCCAGCAAAGACTGAAGCAACGCAAGATCGGCAGAAACGTTATGCGAACAACAAAAGGAAAGACTTGGCTTTCGAGGTTGGCGAGCATGTATTCCTCAAGGTATCACCTACCAAGGGAGTGGCTAGGTTCGGTAAGCAAGGAAAGTTGCATCCGAGATTTATCGGGCCTTTCAAGATTTTGGAGCGAGTGGGAAACGTGGCATATCGGTTGGCACTACCTCCATCTATGGTAGCAATCCACCCGGTGTTTCACGTGTCTATGCTCCGTAAGTATGTACATGATCCTACACATATCATCAGTTATGAAGACTTGGAGTTCCAATCGGACCTGTCTTATGAGGAGCGACCGATTAGGATTTTGGATCGTAAGGAGCAGGTTCTTAGATCGAAGACTATTCCGTTGGTGAAGATTATGTGGTGGAATTTCTCTCAAGAGAAAGCATCATGGGAGCTTGAAGCGGAGATGAAGAAAAGATATCCCCATCTATTTGGTATGTATCTTGCCTTAAACATCGAGGACGACGTTAATTTTAAGGGGGAGAGGGTGTAGTGCACGAGAATTTTATCATAATTCATAATATATTATATTTTTGGTTAATGTGTGAAATATTTATTGTGCTTGACTAAAATTTTGTAAAAAATATATGAAAATGAGGTAGGTAAATTTCCCTAAATTATAATCTAATTTTGAGTAATTAAGAATATACAATGTAATTTGACTTATCCATATTTTATAAATATAAATATTTATTCATATTAAGATGATTATCTGCCAACTAGAAATATTTAGTTAAGTTTTGTTTGTCTTCATGTTCTAAGAAGAAGGGAAGCACAAGTAAACTCTAAAACAAGGGAGTGGGTCTCGTAGTCCATTTAAAGGTATTACTGTTCATTTTGAATGTTACTGTTCATTTTAAGGGTGATTTTCATTTCTCGAGTTTTTATTTATTTTATATTTTTCTATGGTAGAGTAAATTGAGGTGATTAATGGATAACAATTATAATTTTCAAATTCCTTTTATATTATGTGATATCAATTTTTAACATGGCTAATGAATAGTTGTTGTTGGGTTTTACCCTTTTTCCTAAGAAAATTCAAGTATTACATATGTGCATAACAGATAATATATGTACGAGTTGGTAGTGAGTTTCAAATGAAGTTCACATAAATGAATATAGGTATAACAAGAAAACGGATGAGAGACAGTGAATTTTAAATGAAACCGACGTAAATGCATATAGGTACAACCGGAGAAATAGGTGAGAAACAATGGGTTTTAAATGAAACTCACGTAAATGCATATAGGTACAACCGGAGAAACACGTGAGAAATAGTGGGTTTTAAATGCCCAACTGTTCTTTTTGATGAGGTTACTATTCATTTTGGAGGCGATTTTCATTTCATTGGTTTTTTATTTTTTTATAATTTTCTATGATAGAGTAAATCGAGATGATTAATCGGTAACAATTAGATTTTTCAAATTATTTTTATATTGTGAGATATAAAATTTTTTAGTGGCCAATGAATAGTGAAAAATTTTAATGTGTGTTACTATTCATGAAATTCGTTTTCATAGTAGTCTTGCGTGTAGAGATTTTCGCGGTGAGTTTGATCATTTCAGAGTTTCCCCTTGCCATTTGATTTAGATTAATTGGATTAAGTGTTGAGATTTAAAACCCCTGATAACAACCATATGGCCCTTTAAAGGGTGGGATTGGAAGGGAGTTGGCACTCCTTTCCCTTCATTTTCTCTGCAAGTTGTAGGAGGCATTGGTGTTTTTATTTTTTCTCTGTTCTGATAGTGAAGGGTGTGAGCGCTCTTGTTCCCTGCTGGGAGTAAGAGAGTTTAGAAGGGAAGCAGTGCGGGAGTGTTTTGAAGGACTTATGGGCTAGCGTTGGTAGCAGGTGTGGTCAACGAAGTGTTTGCTTCGAGGAGTATATTCTCTGGATTTTTCTGGTTTTCTTCATTGAGGCAAGTTTCTAAACTTCAAAGTTGTCCCTTTGGCATGTTCTAATTTACTCAGGAGGTTGTATTATATGAGCCCAAATTTCTATTTTGGTTGTGTTAAGATTCTATTTTTGCTCGGCCAAAAAAAAATGTGTTAATGAAATAATCCAGGTCTCAAACTGAATGGGTTTTTACCTCTATTTGGTGTTTGATTTCTTAAGTGTTTTTTTAAAAATAATAGATAAACATGAGATATAGTGTTTTTGATAATTTCTAGGTTTTTCCATCTATTTATATGTTTTGAATGATGATCGATTGAGTTTTAAACGAAGATGGCATTTTTAAGGTCCATGCATGTCCAGATGTGCTCATACCCAGGTCCATGCATGTCCAGATGTGCTCGGATCCAAGTCCTTGCATGTCCAGATGTGCTCAGACCCAAGTCCATGCATGTCTAGATGTGCTCAGACCCAAGTCCATGCATGTCTAGATGTGCTCAGACTCAAGTCCATACATGTTAAGATGAGCTCAGACCCAGGTCCATGCATATCCAGATGTGCTCAGACCCAGGTCCAAGCACGTCCAGACATAGGTCAATGCACATTGTGTATTGCTCTGACCCAGGTCGATGCACATTGTGTATTGCTCAGACTAAGGTCGATGCACATTGTGTATTGCCCTGACCCAGGTCGATGCACATTGGGTATTGCTCAGACTAAGGTCGATGCACATTGTGTATTACTCAGACTAAGGTCGATGCACATTGTGTATTGCTCTGACCCAAGTTGATGCACATTGTGTATTACTCAGACTAAGGTCGATGCACATTATGTATTGCTCTGACCCAGGTCGATGCACATTGTGTATTACTCAGACTAAGGTCGATGCGCATTTTGTATTGCTCAGACCCAGGTCGATGCACATTATGTATTGCTCATGTTCTGTCTCGGTTTCCAGCAACTCAGAAAAAATGAGAGGCCAAATTAATTAAGAAAAATTTGAAATTTTGGAAAATGATAGAAAACCATATTAATTACTCACTATATAATTTTTGTGCTCACAGAAAATCTGCACTCATAGTTATGAGTTATTTTCTATGCATGGGTGGCCAAAAATATAAACTCATTTTCTAAATTCCAGAAACCTGCAAATAAAGTGTTTTGAAAGGTCATTTTGCTTCCGAAAAATATGAAAAATTAAGAAATGATAGATAGATAAGTTGGTAATTTGTTGAAAAATTTCATGTTCATTAAAAATATGTGCGTATAATTATGAAATGTTTTATACGCATGTGTAGCTTGGAAATAAGCTTCTATCTGTTTTCAAAACTCTGAAACTTATTGTATTTCTGAAATCTGTGGAAAAATTAAGCTATTATATTGGCTATATAGACAATGCTGCCATAGAAGGGTATGGAGCTAAAGTATAGAAATGTCCCTATGGGGAGGCTCAATCTATTCTGGCCTCGAGGGCACGAGGTGAAATCCCGGAGGTGAATAAATTCCACTTGTAAAGGTGGGACAGACTTTCCCCGATTCTGCGCTGTTAACCAAAACTCGTCTCCGTTGCCTAGGTGACTGAGTATATGTCTGTTCTGACCTTCTAATGGTGGTTTGGGCACTGTGTCTGGCCATATGTTATATAGAATTCTATCTCTGTACCTAAAACATGGAAAGGCATATGATTTCTGAAACTGGGTAAATTCTAAAATTCTATTTTCTGAAATCTGCTTCAATCATATACCTTATGCGAAAGTTGTTCGGTTATTTGGAAATCTGAAGAGGAAGGTGTTTCTTTTATTTTGTGGTCACAGTTTTAAATTCCCAATACCTTGTTTCATGTTCTAAGCATTATAGTATTTTTGTAAGTTTAAGTACCCTCGTAGTAAGTTGGTGGTAGAACGCTTTTTATTTAAATGCGTAGGCATGCCAGTCACCGAGGTGACAAATTAATTGTGCGCTCATTCTGACATGGTCAGACGAATGTGAGATTTAGGTCGGGACCGAAAGTCCGCTATACCGTAAAGGCTATAGCATTAATTACATCATTTGAGGAGGAAAATCCTTGATTAATTACCTAGATAAGCGCCACTCGGGGCCAAATAATAACGTCATATAGGAAGTGACATAAACACGAAGCTACGCAGGCCTCTATGTTTTCTTTTATTCATGCAAAAGGAATTAAGATTTATTACATCCGCCCTTCGATACGAGGTGGGGAACTTAGGTCTGAGGACCACCATCATGCATAGCGACACTTTCAGTCGGGCGGGACCCGGCCTTCTGTTAAATGCCATTTTATATACCGAAGTTTGATTAAACACATAAGCAGGCATTATATTCGTGACATGGATGATTAGAAATATTTATGTACAAAATGCACCAAGCATGTGCGATATTGGCATGTTTATATAGACATATATATGTTTACATGGATATACATATGTATATATATACATCTGACACATTTAGCTATTTATTCAAAGGGGTTTAACAAAAGGGCACGCAGAGGGGCGGAGTCGGCGAGGGGCGCCACAAGGGTCGATGTAATGCTAATGAAGGTCGGTGCAGGATGAAGAGGGAGGCGATGTGGGTCGGTGCAATGCTGATGGAGGTCGATGCAGGATGAAGAGGGAGGCGCTATGGCTCAGTGCAATGCCGAGGGGGTGATTCGGTGGCGTCACCACCACATCCAGTAATGCAATGGCTAATTGGTGGTGACACCACCGAATCACAAAAATCCATCGCTTAGGCTTCGGCAGAGAAGATTTTTATTTATGATTTCGCACCAAATAGGGCATTTGAATGAAAATCTGTGAAGACTTAAGAACATCAAAAGCGTGACTGCCCAGGTGTTAGAAGAAATTTTGTTGTTATTACCTTATATATGTGTTCATTTCTCGTTTACATGTCTGTTCTCTCTTTTTTGTTGGTCTGTGTGCGGTTCATACTCCTACACTAGGCAGCCGTTGATATATGGGCCCTTCTGAGTATCAGACATAATCATATAAGATAGTCCTATGATCTGTCAGAGATTAAAAGAAAATCATCGTAAAACCACAATCTCGTCTGAGGAAATTTGGGCAGCATCTCCCCATTATAGGGAGATGTTCAATTAGACAAGTGGCATGACACATGGTAGACGGTGCCAAACCATAAACACAAGGGAGCCCAGGTGGACTACCTCAGTTCCTGGGGTCATGACGAACAGAGTCTCGAGAGCCAGCCTACTAGAGACTCGTGATGATCCATAGGTGCAGTGGGTCTCTGATTGTAGCCATACAGATGGCAATTTCCTTGGCTCAATTAGTGCAAAGAACTTTCAGGGGAACATGTGACTGGGCGACAGACCCCCTAGAACCTAGAGTGAGGTTAACCCGTTAGGGTTTAAACAGACAAGGTCAATGGATGTTCCCCTCCCCAGGCGTGAACGATTAGAAACGATTGAAGAACCTACGCGCCGATTAGCAACTGTCACAGAGGCAACTCAAATCATTTTGTTTTGCCATGAGGCAAGCCCTACTCTGTAAGCAGTCATGGTCGCCCCAGGCAACTCGTACCCGTCGTCACTAGAGATAGGGCATGAGGGGGACATAACCTTCAGGGATAAATCATCGAACACCGAAAGGGTCAAATGGTAGTTTCAGAAGAAAGCAATAGACAACTATTACATTGACTATCAGAGTGCACTGACGCCCTCACAACTGACAGAGACGGGTGAAAGGGCACTCAGTAGTCTCTTATTCACCATTCGCTCAAGCGAAACCCATATTCGTAGATGAAACCAATCTATCGGTAAAAGAACAGCCCCTGGGGAAGGGTAATTTATTGTCGCCCACAAAGGGCGTGGCTGCGAGCCATTATCCCACAGAAAGACAGCAAAAGACCCCAAGACAAGCGATCACAGGATCTATCATCAACTTGGCCTAGAGGGCCTCCTCACGCTCAGGGGAAGATCGGGAATCTCAAAGCGGAATCGATAGAAACAACTACAGTTGGCAAGAAATAAATCAGTAGGAAAATGGATATACTTAAGCCACAGCAAAGGGGCTGTAGCCTTCTTTTATTCACCCTCTCCGTTAGTTACAGCAGAATGGGAACGGGGATTACAACGCTTGGAGGAATTCGAAAGAGGAAAAGAAAAAGAACTGCTTAAAAGAAAGGGGAAAACTAAAAAAAGAAGAACACAGAGACGAAGGAAAACATAAAGCCCCACCCGAGACCCACCTTTTTCGTGCTCTCCTTGATTCTCCTCCTCGCTCCTTTCCATTGCTCACGCTCTCTTCTATCCAGCCCTCCTTCTCTGCGCTCCTCTTCCTGAGGACCAAGGGCCCTTTATATAGGCAAATGCCCAAAATAGGGCATCGGTTCGCCGATGGGATGGGGCTTTTGCCGACTCAACGCACGCCCGATGCGTCGCCGACTCCGTGCGTAAGGGGGATGGACGACTCAGCCTTATGCGCCACCGGTTCAGCGTCATAGGCCGCTACCGCCTCAGCTTTAACAACACCATCGACTCCTCTTTAAGGTGCCACCGACTCTTCCAAGGCGCCACTGAATCAGCTAACAAGGCCGCCGCCGAATCAGGTGAAGTAGCGCCACCGACTCAACCATCTAGGGGCATTTGTGTAATTTTGACATTTTAACCCAAAATTAACCCGGTGAGAGCTCATCGTCCGGAGTAGCTTTAGAGTTAGTGCAGTGGTCCCAGAATATGTTTTGAAGTGTTGATTCGGGGCTTTCGCAGATTTCTGAGATGTGCAGAACCCGTACCAGTTTTCCCAGGATTTGCACTGATTTGCCCTTCGGCACACCGGTTTGTGCTGCCACCCTCTATCGGAGAGTATGTGCACCTTCTTCACTGAAATGGTAACACCTGGGATGATTTTTGCCAAGCTCGTACGCCTTCGAGGCTGCTTTCGGATCATTCTGGTGTTCCACGTGTATCTTACGGAAATCTTGGAATTTCCGCTAGTGACGCTATTAACACAGAATATCGGTTCTCCAGGGCCGCCCCATGCTTGAACGAAGCATTTTCATTGAATGAGCCACCGCTCCGGGGGTTCTTGCTCCTTCAGAGTCATCCATCGGTCGCGATGGACCACTTCGGAGTTCCGGGTGCTCTGGTCGGGTGACTCGAGTTTTTTGCTTATATTGCCTTCGGTTCCCTATTCTGAGGGGCCAGAGGCATTTCTTCATCTCGGAGAGGCTTCTTCATCAGGCGGGAGCCGCCTGTTACATTCTCATCTTGGTCGGACGGGGTATAGAGGTATATCTAGCACGATCATCTCGATGCCGATTTCATAGGCTCTGACCATCAGTAGGCCTTAAGCGAGCTGTGGTGGATGTGTAAACCCGAGATGACGGAATGTTGAGTCCTTGGCACTTCTTGTAAGGCGACCTGAGGTTTTAGTGATCCAAGTGGACCTGTCTTTGACTTTTAGTTGACTCCTTCGGGCACATGCTTATTGCCTAATCGTATTTTATGTGTCAACAAATGCCCCCCAGCCGCGGACATAGCGTCCGAAGGATGAGCGGAGCGGGGTCTGCGGATGTATTTGCTTTTTCGGCCTTCGACACGTGGGGCCCACTTCATCTCGAGTCGGTGAAATGACTTGGAGATGCGAGTCGGGGACGAGCTCTAGTGTTCTGAGTCGGTGGCCATTTAGGCTTGGGGCGGTGGTGGCTTACTGTAGCTGATTCGGTAGCGGCCTTGAGTCGGTGACGCTCGAGCGTGCCTGAGTCGGTGATGCTTCAAGCTATCGAGTCGGTGGCGCTTTAAGCTATGGTGGAGTCGGTGGTAGCCTCACCTATTCACACTTTCCCCTCCTTCCTTACTTTGAGTAGAAGAATAAGACTAGCTCTACTAAGCTCGGGGTGTGTTAGTTGCTAGGATAGGAGAGCGCTCACGCCTTCAGGGAAGGGGTGAGGAGTTCGCTCCCCCGCGACGCTACGTTCCCCAATCTCAAGGTTAGGCTAGGTTAAGTGGAAAGATACTCTTTCAAGTAGATGCCAGAGCATTATTATATCTATCGGCTGAATGAATGCCAGGGTCAAGAGGTAGATTTTTCATTAACGAGGACGAAGGATCCCAGTTAAAGTCTCGTTCGCTGATTTTGCGAATGATGACGAAAGTCAGGGTATCATCGACATTGGGTAGAATGCTGGAGTAAAGAAGGGTCTTTTTCTTCATTAATGAGGATGAAAGGTCTAAGTTAACGTTTCATTCAACTGATTTTGCCGATGATGATGAAATCCAGGGCTAGTGTATTCATCGACATCGGATTTAAATGTCAAAGCAAAAAGGGTTTAATATCATTAACAAGGACGGAAGGTCCAAGTCAAGGCTTCGATCACTGATGTCACCGATGCTGATGACGATCAGGGTAGATGTATTCATCGACATTGAGTTAAATGGCGAAGCAAGAAATGGCGTTGATATCATTAACATTGACGGAAGGTCCAAGTCAAGGCATCGATCACTGATGTCATTGATGCTGATGACGATCAGGGTAAATGTATTCATCGACATTGGGTTAAATGTTGAAGCAAGAAATGGCTTTGATATCATTAACAAGGACGAAAGGTTCAAGTCAAGGCTTTGATCACTGATGTCACCGATGCTGATGATGATCGGGGTAGATGTATTCATCGACATTGGGTAAAATGTCAAAGCAAGAAATGGTTTTAATATCATTAACAAGGACAAAAGGTCCAAGTTAAGGCTTCGATCATTGATGTCACCGATGTTGATGACGATCAGGGTTGATGTATTCATCGACATTGGGTTAAATATCGCAGCAAGAAATGGTTTTAATATCATTAACAAGGACGAAAGGTCCAAGTTAAAGCTTCGATCACTGATGTCACCGATGTTGATGACGATCAGGGTAGATGTATTCATCGATAATGGGTTAAATGTCGAAGCAAGAAATGGCTTTGATATCATTAACAAGGACGGAATGTCCAAGTTAAGGCTTCGATCACTGATGTCACCGATGCTGATGACGATCAGGGTAGATGTATTCATCGACATTGGGTTAAATGTCAAAGCAAGAAATGGTTTTAATATCATTAACAAGGACGGAAGGTCCAAGTTAAGGCTTCGATCACTGATGTCACCGATGTTGATGACGATCAGGGTAGATGTATTCATCGACATTGGGTTAAATGTCAAAGCAAAAAATGGCTTTGATATCATTAACAAGGACGGAATGTCCAAGTTAAGGCTTCGATCACTGATGTCACCGATGCTGATGACGATCAGGGTAGATGTATTCATCGACATTGGGTTAAATGTCGAAGCAAGAAATGGTTTTAATATCATTAACAAGGACGGAAGGTCCAAGTAAAGGCTTCGATCACTAATGTCACTGATGTTGATGATGATCAGGGTAGATGTATTCATCGACATTGGTTTAAATGTCGAAGCAAGAAATGGTTTTAATATCATTAACAAGGACGGAAGGTCCAAGTTAAGGCTTTGATCACTGATGTCATCGATGCTGATGACGATCAGGGTAGATGTATTCATCGACATTGGGTTAAATGTCGAAGCAAGAAATAGTTTTAATATCATTAACAAAGACGGAAGGTCCAAGTTAAGGCTTCGATCACTGATGTCACCGATGTTGATGATGATCAGGGTAGATGTATTCGTCGACCTTGGGTTAAATGTCGAAGCAAGGAATGGTTTTAATGTCGAAACAGGCGGAAGGCCTATTCCGATTGGACTTTGTCGTATAAGTGGTTTGCTTCCAATGGGACATATGGGGGTGTTCTGCTTATGAGGATGTCTTGAGAGAAAGCATTTTTTTTATTCTCATTCTTTCCCTCTTCTCTTTTTTCCCTTTTTTTAAACCATATTATCGATGCTAGCGCCCTTTTCGGGTTTTCGCCGGCATCGGCCCCCTCTTGCTTTTGCCCACGCGCCCTTTCGGGTTTTCACGTGGTGGGGTAGCCGATTTTGCCTGCAGCGCCCTTTTGGGTTTTCGCCACAACTGGGTTATCGCCCTTTTTACCCTTGTCTTAATGAAAGAACAAGTCAGGCGGGGCACCTCTATTTTGAGCCCCATTTTTTTTCTTTTTGAAATTATAGCTGGGAACAATAGGTGATTATCGGCTCGGACACAGAGTCTCCTTTGTCGATAGAGGGTTTATTCGTTGGCAGGGACGGATACCAACGCAAGAGATGGAATTAGTGCCGATGTAGCCGTAAGGCCTGCAATGGTGATACTATGTACATATGAATGGCTACGGCACGAAGCCTTGCGCCGAAAAGGGTTTATTCGCCGGCAAGGATGAATGGCAACACAAAGGGGAATATCTGCCGATTCGGGCGTAAGGCCCCCAATGGAAACATTGTGCATATGTGAACGAATAGGCCACGAGGCCTTGCGCCAAAAGGGGGTTTATTCGTTGACAAGATCAAATGCCAAAGCAAAAAGGGGGGAGTATCCACTGATTCGGGCGTAAGGCCCATAATGGCAATATTGTGGACATAGTTGGCTAGGGCACAAAGCCTTGTGCCAAAGAAGGGCTCATTCGTTGGCAAGGACGAATGCCAATGCAAAAGGATATAATTGATGCCGATTCGGGCGTAAGGCTGGTAATGGCAATATGAAATATGAGCTGGCTAGGGCATGAAGCCCGCTGTCGCTAGGCTGTGTATTCACAAACATGGGGTTAATGCCTGTGCAAAGGAAAGAGTTTTCCTTACCCTCACGGGCGTAAGGTCCATCGAGGGCATTTATGGGGGTGGTATTCAAGGCAGGGCTCCTTTCATCCACACGGACGTAAGGTCCGTTAGATGCCTTGTAAATAGTGTTCACGGGCATGTGTTTAATACCCGAGCAAACAAGGGGTTTTCTTCCTCCAGACAAACGTAAGGTCCGTTGGAGGCCATACGAGTAAGATTCACAGGCATGGGACTAATACCCGAGCAAAGAAGAGGTTTTCTTGCTCCAGACAGATGTAAGGTCCGCTGGAGGTATTATGACCTGGAGGGACTATGGTTGGGCCATGGGTGCTTTAGTCTTCAGGAGTCGGTGCAGCTGCCCGGTATAACTTCATATGCCTCCCGTTGAGAGGGGAGAACTGGACGGCGCCCTTGTGATCAACAAGGATGTAAGCGCCTCCTTCGTAGACCCGATTGACAATATACGGACCCACCCAATTCTTAGTTAATTTTCCCTTGGTGTTGGCTTCCATCACTTCTCTTCTCTTGACCATAACGAGGTCGCCTTTCTTGAATTCTCGCTCTTTTACCTACTTATCAAAAGCACGGGCCATGCGAGCTTGGTATAGCTGAATATTTTATTGTGCTCAGAGTAGCTTTTCTTCCAAACCGGCAAGCTCCTCCAATCTTCTTTCTACATTGGCTTGTCCGCTGCCGGCTAGACCATGCTGAATGGCGACCCGCAGTGATGGGACTTCCAATTCAATTGGTACCACCGCTTCTGACCCGTACACGTGGGAGAATGGTGAACAACCAGTTGGGGTTTTATAAACTGTACGATAAGCCCAAAGCGCTTTGTACATCCTTTCTTCCCAATCTCTTTTAATGGAGTTAACAATTTTCGCCAGCAGGGTGCACAGTGTTTTATTGAAAGCTTCTGCAAGCCCATTAGCTTGCGGGTTGCAGGGAGACAAAGTCCTCCAATCAATTTTGTATTTATCAACCAACCGGTATACCTTCTGGTTTCTGAAATGGCTGCCATTGTCAGAAATGATTCGGCTGGGAACCCCAAACCGAAAGATTATATTCTGGCAGAAGAACCTTGTGACCAGCACCCCGTTACTTCTCTTAATGCCACCGCTTCTGCCCATCTGGAGAAGTAGTCTATGACCGCCAAGATGTACTTGCATCCAGAGGATGAGGATGGCAGAGGACACACCACGTCCGTGCCCCATTGAGCGAACGGCCAACTTGGGATGGTGGGGTGCAATGGTGCCGGAGGCCTCCTCGAAATATTAGCATTCTCCTGGCATTTCTGACAAGTCTTGGCGAACTTGTAGCAGTCATCAAACATAGTGGGCCAATAGTAGCCCAGTTTCTTTATCTCAATTTTCATTTTCAGACCAGCCTGATGTGCTCCCGCTGACCTGACATGCACCTCATTCATGACTTGCAGGGCTTCCTTGGTGGACAAGCAACACAACAAGATTTTATTTCTGGCATCCGCCAGTATTCGGAACAAAGTCTCGTTTCTCAGTTCGTAAGAATCTGGGATTCTTATTAACTTCCTTCCCTATTCTTTTTCTTTCGGCAACTGCTGGCGTTGAAACCATTGTAGCAGATGCTCCCGCCATTCAGGTTGTCGAGTTTCTTCTACAGTCATAACTTCATTTTAGTCTCCCGTAATTGGGATATCCATTATACTCGGCACTTGCCGCCTATTGATAACGGTCACATTCAGGCTCCCATCTAGCGTGACTGCCAAGGAACTAGCTAGCTTTGCGAGGGCATCTGCCTGAGCATTCTGTCCTCGGTTGATGTGCTTTATCTGGATGAAATAAAATTTTGCCACCAAGCATAGCACCAGCTGATGATAGGGGAGGAGTTCCGGCTTTCGGACATTGAACTCTCCTTCGACTTGTTTAACAATTAGCATGTAATACCCGAAGACCTCCAGCATTCGAATTCCCATGGATAGGGTGATTTGCAGGCCGATAATCAAAGCCTCATATTCTGCCTCATTATTCGTACAAGGCTTGTTGATTGAACAGGAGGTGTGTACGACTTCCCCCTCTGGAGATTTCAGGACCACGCCTGCACCAGCTCTGACTCTGCTAGGTCCACTAGCCAAGTTATCAATTATGGAGGCACCGTCGAAATACAGTTGCCACAATGTGGGCTGCACCTGGTTTGCTTCCAGTGTTTCATCTTCATGCAGCTCTGCTTACAGAAGGGAATCTTCAGGTATTGGGTGTGCAGCAAAGAAATCGGCAATGGCCTACCCCTTGATGAGTTTCTGCGGCACATATGAGATATCAAACTCCATCATTATGATCGCCCATTTTCCCATACAGCCCTTCAGTGCTGGCTCAGATAATATATACTTCAATGGATCTGCTTTGGAGACCAACTTAATTTCACGCGACAACATATAGGGTCGAAGCTTCTTGACCGCGAAGACCAGCGCCAGGCAAATTTTCTCAATGTAGGAATATTTTTCTTCAGTCCTCACCAGTCTTCTACTGAGATAGTAGAGGGCCTGCTCCTTTCCTTCATCGTTATTTTGGGCCAACATTGCCCACAGAGAATAGTGCGTGGCTGCTATGTACAAGATCTGCGGCCACCCTTTTACTGGCACGCCGAGCACAGGAGGGGTCTTGTGATATTCCTTCAGCTTCTCGAATGCCACCTGACATTCTTCATCCCAATAAAATGGGACATCCTTCATCATTAATTTGTGAAAAGGGTGACATCTTTCGGATAGATTCGATATGAATCATCGGATATAGGCCAGCCGGCCTTGGAGAGATCGCAGCTCGGAGAGGTTCCTTGGCAGAGGCAACTCCTAAATGGCTTTAATCTTTGCGGGGTCTATTTAAATTCTCCGATGCCTTACAATAAAACCCAGAAATCTACCACTAGAGACTTCGAAGGCGCATTTCAACGGGTTCATCTTCAACTCGTGCTGCCTGAGCCGTTGGAATATTATTCGGAGATCTTGCAAGTGCCCCTCCCTCCTTTTGGTCTTAACCACTAAGTCATCAATGTAACATTTGACTTTGTGTTAAAGCAATTCATCAAAAATTCTGGTCATCGCCCGCTGGTAGGTTGCACTCGCATTTTTCAGCCCGAAAGACATCCTTTTATAATGGTAGATACCCTAGGGGGTACGAAAAGCAGTATGAACACGGTCATGCTCTACGATCCATATCTGATTGTAGCCGGATGAGCCATCCATAAAGGAAAGGGCCTCATGGCCAGTTGTAGCATCTATCATGACTTCTATTATCGGCATCGGGAAGTCATCTTTTGGGCAAGCTTTATTTAGATCACGAAAATCCACACATATCCGGATCTGACCATTCTTCTTTTTGACGGGCACTATGTTGGCCAGCCATGTAGTATATTGGTTTTCTTCGACGAAGCCCACCTTAATAAGCTTGTCAACCTCTTTGCATATTTGCGTGATGAGCGCCGGCCTCATGCACCGCGGTGACTGCTTCACTGGCTCCACGTCGGGGTTAACCACCAATTCATGTTGGGCAACTGCGGGACTAAGCATGGGCATTTCTTTATAACTCCAGGAGAAACAGTCCCGGAATTCTTGTAACAATTGGACATATAGTTCTCGCTCGACTAAGGAAAGCTCAGCTCTAAGGAAGATAGGTCTGGGGTCATCTTCACTCCCCAGGTTAATTTCTACCAGTTCATCAACTGTGGCCTGCCCCCCGTCCTCAATTTCCGGAGGTGCGGGTTCAAGGTCAATGAAATCTGGACCATCATTGATGTCGTCGAGTTCAAGGACTTCGGTAGTATTATCATTTTACCCTCCGACCTCTTCAGGGGTTTGTAGTTTAAGGGACAGCCAGAGCATAGATTGTTCCGGTAGCGGGTTCTTTCCAGTGCCCCCTTCATAGTATTCATCAGTCGCTCCGACAAGAGTCTTCTATTTCATAGCCGAATTAGGAAAATGGCCCTCCAGCTCCACCGGGAGTGGGGACCGCCCGGCTTCCTATTCAGCTTGCACTGCCACATCTCTGTAAGAGGCGTCTTGTTTCTGTCTGGTCACGTCCTTATCGACAAAAAATGTTTGACATATTGCATCGGCCCCTACATCGGCTGACTGAGAATGAGTTGTTGTGATGGCAGTGAAGGGACTGCAAGAGGGGTTGTACACCTCTTCTTCAGCATCTTCAGCTTCGTTGTTATTATCTGTGTTGAACTTAGCTTGGAGAGTCATCTCCTCACCGCCGAGTTGCTCCAAACATTTGCAGAGGGTGGAAACCTTCAGATTTTGGTCCTCTTGTTGGAACTCCTGAGCTTGTTCAACTTCCACTGGGCTTTCATCATAAGTTGCTCCCAAAGGTGCCTCTTCTATTGATAAGAGGATAAAGATGGTCTCCACCTCATATCCCCCAATGTAATAGTATTCTTCCAGTGAGAATCCCAGTCCTGGATGCTGGGATACACGTCTAAGCTCCTTGTCGATGTTGGCAGGATACTAGAGCTTTTGGAAGGCCTCAGTGACCTTTTGAGATTGGCCAGAGGGGATGTGTTGTTTCATGAACATCCGGGCCATCTTGTCCGAGGTAAAAGGCAACCCATGGACAGGCATTGCAGCGCTCTCGAAATCTTCGGGAGGCAACAATCATTATCCTCTCGCGCCGCATGTTCTTCTGCAACATAGAACGAGCTGGCAGGGCCTTCATCATGGGGCACTTCCCAAGTTTTGAGAGGCATGACCGTGGAATGGTCAAAGCCAACTACCGGCTGGAAAAGACCTTCCAGCACCTTGATATGATCATGACGATCTTCCATTTTGATTTCATTCACCTATGGGAAAATAGCAGGAGGCGCTGCCATGCCCATATCTCCTGTGGTGGCGATATGGGATACCCCTCGGGGGCTTACATAGCCAGGCGGCTGTGGCGAGAACCAATCGTCCCTGGAAGCTTTATTTACTACCTTCATTGAGGCCTTTGCCTTAGGACTTTTCTGTGACTGCTCTATGTAGAATGGCGCATCCAACATGTGACATTCAAATACTTCGAATGGATGGAGGTCGGAAAATATCCTTTCATTTATGGTTATATTTAATACATTAGTGAAGAGTTGAAGGCACCACCATATTTTCATGTAGCCAAGGACGGCCAAGCAGCGCCTTGTATGTGGTATTTGATGTTATTACATAGAACTGGACTTTCATAGTGAAGTCTGCCATGGCAAGAGTGAATTCTGCCACACCGAGCGGGACTTCAGACTTCTTATTGAAGCCTATGATGTGCATATACTCGACCTTGTCCTGGTGAGCATTAAAGCAATATTTTTGAAATATCTTGTAGGGAAGTTTATTGACAGCTGCCCCCGGGTCTACCAGAATCCGACTCAGCGGCTGGCCATTCAATCGCCCCCTCATGTTTAGGGGTCTGTTGTGCTTAGCAGTTGGCAACAGCATGTCCTCCTCAATGAACGTAATATTTTTCAAAGGCAATGTCTCGGCCAAATAGCTCTCGTATTGGGCAGGCGTCTCCAAAGCAGTAACGATCGCCTGTCGGGTTTCTTCACTTAGGGAGAGGATCTCCCAAATGGTAAATCGAGCGGGAAGCTTCTTCAATAGTTTCATGATTTTGCTGCCCGCTCGGACATTTGACAGCTTCATCTCTTCCGCCCATTTTGGCCTAGAGGAATCTTGCACAATGGCCCCTGATGGGCCTGCTTCATTAGCCTCTGGTTCTACGTCTCCCTGTGGCTTAGCAGCTTCACCCGGCTGTTTGTTAGCATCTATCTCTGCCTCAGCTTTATCTCTCTTTGTCTGGCTCGACAGTTGTTGAGGTCGTGGGGGTATGTTCCCGGCTGTGGGGCTGGCATCACGACAGGGCTATTTACCCTAAGACTTGTTGAGAAATTCCAGAAAGGGAGGAGCGCTGCTACTGCCCCCAGGCTGGTTGTATAGCCCTGACGGAGGAGGGATCTGGACTCCCTTAACCTCTGGTGCAGGTATCTTGTACGGCTGCTCACCCTTGAAGATGATATTATGATTGGTGGGCGGCGGGCGCCCCCATCTTCAGCCTGAGCGGGTCGCATGTGCTGACTGAGAGGTTTCAGCCTGATTAGCCTCGGCGGCGGGGGTATAACATATGTCTTTGTCTCCATCATCATCCCTAGGCAGGGTAAAGAGGGTGGACAGTGTGTTGCAAGATAACACTGTTTCCTCCTTTGCCTTTCCACCCCTTCTTTTCTTCTTCTTTTTCTTTTCGATTGGCGCTTGCCCCCAAAACACGCTTTCGTCCCCTTTAGGGACTTCGTTGGACTCTTCTTGTTGCTGCAGAGAGAGCTGCTCCAATTCCTCCCATGGAACATGATCCTTCACCAGTAGTGGCTGTAATGCGGGTTGCTCATATTCTTCTAGCGTGTCTATATAGGCCTGCAGCCGCTGGAGTTCTGGGCCGACCTTTTTAGGCTCAGGCAATCGCCTCGATTTCTTCCAATTGCAGACAGGGATTTTGACACTCACAAGCTGCTCAACCCAGACCAGAGCTGGGGATGGCGGGGTTGGCCATGGAGTGATGCCTCGAATTCGTACCCCTTTAGCTGATTGGGGTAACTGCTTCTTCTTGTTTCTTGTAGAGACCTACTGCCATCCCTGTTGGTCTTTTAGAGGTGTGAGAAAACACGGCTCATATGTATGCTGCGTACTGGCCTCCGCCATCTGTTCAGGTAATGCCTGGTATAGAGATATCATATTAATAGCTGTCCGCTTCAGTTGAACTTCATGTGGCTATGGGGGATCAACCTTGTACTCCCCCATGTCTATTTCTCCTTTCCTTATCAGGCCTTCTATGATGTCTTTAAAGACATAGCAATTTTCAATTGGATGCCCCAGCATTCGGTGGTAAGGACAGAGCCTGGGACTGTCTTATTTCTTCAAGTCTTCCTCCCTTTTTGGCTCAGGCAGAGTAATTATGTCATACTGGGTAACCTAGTCAAACAGCACCTTAGTCTTTTCATTGGGAAAAGAGTAAGCCTTCTTCATCTTATCCCTGGGTGAGTGACCATCTTTCTTTTCGTCTGCCTTGTCTGGCGGAGGCGCAGTGACTTTTTTATCTTTATCTCTTTGTTTCTCAAAGGCCTTGAGGTCAATGGTGTTAGCTTCTTTAGGTGCCGGGCGTTGCTCGGATGCCTTTGCTTTTGGTATAGAAGTGCCGGATGTGGTAGCTGAATGTTTCGCTAGGAAGGCTTCAATCTTGGCTACTACATTATTAAGACGGTCAAATGACCTAATCTCCATTCCAATCATCCTTTCCAACACCTCTTTACGGAGGTTTTGTTTGTTGTGCCCCTGCGGTCATTTGAGTAATTTGACATTCTTGGTTTGATAATGGCTAAACAATATAAGTCATTATTGTTTTCCACTCTCATATGACTGACATACGTGATGTTTTGTTCATGATCGATAAGCCAATGAATGGACAAGGAATTGAGTGGAGATGGCAAAAGTGAAAGATCAATGATCGCGCCCAAGCACGAATGAAACTCCAAGAATGAAAATCCCTTCAAGAAGTAATAGGCCGGACAGCTAACAGCTAGCTTCAAGAAGAGTTAACACTTAGCACGAAATGAGTCGGCACTTCATATAGCCAAGGTCGATGCACAAAGAAGCATAACCAAGAGAACCCAAGGTTAAAGACTCAGTTGACACCTTCAAGACTGTCAAGGTTGATGCCATAGATGAGAATGGGATGCTAAAGGAGTTAAGTGACTGAGATAAACTGTTTAAAGGACTAAAAGATCAAAATCTGGAACTTGCCCAGATTTCGATCGACCGCCAGACCAGGGGCGGTCGATCGAAATTTCCAGCAGCTCACTGTCTGTAGGATTCTGAGTGGCGGTGATCGCCAGCCCAGGGTGGTCGACCGAAAATACCAAAAATGAAATTTCTACAGGGTTTTCTCAGAACGGTCGACCGCCACCAATTTTCGGTCGACCGCTAGGCCAGATGCAGCCATTTTTGACTTCGATTTCTCAACGTGGGTAGCCCCATTTCTTGGATCTGTTTAGTCCTAAAGTCACCCAATTCCCCATGATTTGTGGATCTGGTATGGGGCTTGTCTATGGACCATTCAAAAGATATAGAACCAACACAAGAGGGTTAGAAACCCTAATGAAGAAGGAGGGATCAAGGGAGATCAAAGGAGGCTTGGAAGTAGGGGTACTATAGCTGTGAACAATACTTCGTGCAGAAGTTCTTCATCCATTCCAAGGTGTTTCAAGCTCAGATCTGAAGCCATCAATCTCCAAGGAAGTTAGAAGCAAGCAAGGTTCTCAAGGGGATCAAAGCTACATCCATAGTCTTCTTCATCAACTCAAGAGGATCCAAGGAAGCCCATTCCACAAGGAAGAAGAAGCTATTGTTGTTGAACCAAGAGGAGAGCATTGTGAAGAAGAAAGAAGTCTCTGTTGGTGATCTATATCGATTGAAGAATCAGATTCAAGCTCCAGCAATCTCAGACAAGATCTTTTCTCTTTGAGCATATGTCCATATCTTGTTTGAGCATTTTCATATTTGTTCTCTTTTCATTTTGTCCAAACTATTAAAATTGAGAATCGTCCCTACCGGTGGTTAGTAGGAAGGCAATCGGAAGCTCTCCGATCTGCGATGTTGATGTCCCTACCGGTGGTTAGTAGGAAGGCAATCGGAGGTTGTTCCGATCTGCGGTTTGGTGCGTTGCACTAGTAAATCCTCACCGGGTTTAGTGAGGGGTGGACGTAAGACTGGGGATTCAGTCTGAACCACCTTAAAATCCTTTGCGTTATGGTTTGCTTGTGCAATTGCTTTATGCTAGATGCATGCTTAGGTTTAATCTTTATATTACTTATTCATCTTGCTAAGCAAATCGTTATGTGCTACGCTAAGCTAGTTATTTTCCGCTGCAATTCTTTTTATCTAGCTTTAAAGAGGGGTGTTCTACGAAAAGAGGGGCAGATCTATTCACCCCTCCCCTCTAGATCTGACATCCACTACTCAACAAGTGGTATCAGAGCCTAATCTCTCATTATGGGGTCCAACGACCTTGAGGGAAATGGTGGATTAGTGTCCAAGGGTTTTTTACCTGAAGGACATTCTGTGAATAGGCCTCCTTATTTTACTGGAACTAATTATCCTTATTCAAAACATCTCATGCAGGTGTTCATTCGCGCCCAAGACTACGAACTTTGGCGAGTGATCAGCAAAGGTCCGTATGAGCATACGGATGATGAGGACTTGTGGACCAAAGAACAAATAAGAAAATCTACTGTCAACTGGAGTGCTAAACACATCATGCAATGCTCACTCCATCCAGTAGAATTCTCAAGAGTGGCTACCTGCACAACTGCAAAACAAATGTGGGACAAGTTAGAGGTAATTTACGAAGGAACCTCTCAGGTACGAGAAACAAAAGCCAACATTTTAGTTTCTGAATATGAAATGTTCAGAATGAGACCTGATGACTCAATTCAAAACATGAATGCTCGCTTAACTGTGCTTACTAATTGTCTAACAAATTTGGGAAAAAATATTCAGAATAGGAAATTGGGAGGAAGATTCTCATATCAATGACTCCCGCATGGCACACGAAGGCGACCGTGGTTGAAGAATCCAGAGATCTCGCAACTACTAAGGTAGATGAACTCATTGGGTCATTGATGACCTATGAGATCAACCTTAAGAGCAAAGAGGCTGAGGTACCTAAGAAAAAGTCCCTATCTCTTAAAGCAGGACCCAACAGTCAAGGCACTTCTGATGAAGGTGAGGATTCTGCAAGTGAGCGAGATGAGGATGACGTAGCCATGCTCACACGTAAGTTCAGAAAATTTCTGAGAAAGGAAGGTTAGAGCTTCATTAGTGGAAGGTTAAAGGTAAAAAATGGTTTCAAATCTAATTCTGAAAAGTTTAAGATATCTGACAAAATCATTTGTTATTCTTGCAACAAACCAGGGCATTTCAAGACCGATTGTTCTAACAGATTCAGAAAAGCTGACAAATGGAAGGGCAAGAAGAAGAACAAGACCATGGTGTCCACATGGAGTGACGAGGAAGAAAGTGATGGTGGAACAAGTACTTCAGATAAGGAAAAAGAAGATCTTTGTCTCATGGCCAGAGGTGACAAAGAAACTGAGGTAAACTCTCCTTTTGAAAGTTACACAATTGATGATTGGGAGGAAGCATATATACAGCTCATGGAAAAATATGACATGTATAAAAAGGAGAATAAATCATTGAAAAAGAAAATTAACTTGTTTGTGCATGATCATGACATGAATGATAAGACTGCTCTACTTGAAACTGAAATTGAAGATCTTAAGAAAATGATTGAGGATTTGGAAGAGGGAAGAAAAGAAATGGCTGACTTAGAAACTGAAAATGAGGACTTAAGGAATGAAATTGACAGCATGAAACTCAAAATGTAAACCTATGAAAAGGATAGCAAATTGAGCAATGAGAAGTATGAAGCTGTCAAACATGTCAACACTCAACTCTTGCAAAATATTGAAAACCTACAAAAAGAGTTAAAGGATAAACAACAATCATAGGAAAGGTTTGTAGGTGGAAGAGAAAACCTAGATGCATTGCTAGGTACTAGAATGAACCACAACAAGGATGGGTTGGGTTTTGATCCAACAAACAAAAGGCCATTTGGGCTAAAAACTATCACATTTGTTTCATCTTCCGATGCTTCCACCTCAAACACAACTCCCACACAAAACCAGTAAAAATAAAAGGAGAAAGGGAAAGAAAAGATTGAAGAGGCAGTCACTGAATTTCCCAAAAAGTCTGTCCAAAAGCCTAAGAAAGGTCAACCTTCCCCGTAGCATAGGTCAACACTTCCTTGGCCATTGTCTGCTCAATCTTCTAGATGTCACCATAACTAGATTGCACATTCATATAGGCCAACACCACCTTACTTTTGGGGAAATTGTGATTTATACGTTCACCAATCTTATAAGCCTCAATCCCCTAGGTGACTAAACAATCATTTTCAACCCCAAATCAACCAGTGGCCTAGATGGTTTAAGAAACAAACTTCCTCAAACTTCCATAAATTTCAACAAAGAGCCTCCAAATAGAAAATGAATGTCAAAGTTGAAAAGAACAACCAAATCCATGCACTAAGCAAAGAAAACATGAATGCAAGGCAGGTTTGGATTCCAAAAGAAATGGTATCATGTTTTGAAAATCTGAAGAAGTTGGTGGGACCCAAGTTTTGTTGGGTTCCAAACTCCATTGCTTAATTCCTTGTACAGGAGTGTCTTACAGCCATGCATAACCGGTGGTACCTTGATAGTGGCTGTTCAAGACACATGACTGGAGACAAATCAAAATTTTATCTCTTGGAGAAAAAGGAAGGAGGATACGTCACATTTGGAGGGAACAACAAGGGAAAAATCATTGGAATAGGTAATGTAGGTAAGAACATCTCCAACTCCATAAGAAATGTGTTGTTAGTTGAAGGTTTAAAATATAATTTGCTCAGCATAAGTCAATTGTGTGATAAAGGTCATAAAGTGTTGTTTGACTCTCGTGAATGTAGAATCCTTTAACCAAAATATGACAAGGTAAAATTTTCTGGAAAAAGGGTCAACAATGTTTACATGATTGACTTAGATAATCTTGCTCACATAAATCTTTATCTTGCTGCACCAAAATCTGAGCTTGCATGGTTATGGTATCGTAGACTAGAACATGCTAGCTACAATGTCTTACATAAACTGTTAAAGCATTCAATGGTGAAAGGGTTGCCTGAACTATCTTTTAAACAAGAAAACAAATTGTGTGATGCATGTGCCCTAGGTAAAAAAATAAGAAAATCCTTCAAGACTAGATCTGCAAACATGTCATCTAAACAACTTGAGCTGATTCATATGGATTTGTTTGGTCCAACCAGAACTGCTAGTTTAAGTGGTAGAAAATATGGATATGCCTTGGTGGATGATTACTCTAGGTTCACATGAGTTTTCTTTCTCACACATAAAAATGATACTTTTGATGAGTTCCAGACACTCTATATGAAGATAAAGCAAGATGGTGAGTTTAAGATTTCCAACATTCATTCTGATCATGGTGGTGAATTTAAAAATGCTGACTTCTATAATCTTTGCAGGGCTGATGGCATTTCACACTGGTTTTCTTCACGAAGAATCCCAGAGCAAAACAGTGTAGTTGAAAGAAGGAACCGAACACTCATAGAGATGGCAAGAACAATGCTTACCAAACGGCAACTCCCAAGGAAATTTTGGGCTGAGGCGATAAACTCGGCATGTTACATTATCAACCGCTCTATGGTAAGGCCACACACTAAAAAGACTCCTTATGAGTTACTGATAGGTAAAAAACCCTCTCTCTCACATATGAAAGTATTTGGGTCTAAATGCTTCATCGACAATAATGATAAAAGAGACTTAGATAAATTCGAGCCCAAGAGCGATGAAGGTATATTCCTTAGATATTCTGATAGATCTAGGGCTTATAGAATCTATAACATTAAGAGTCAAACTATGGAAGAATCACCCCATGTTTCCTTTGATGAATATCATGATGATTCTAACAATAATAACTCTTGCAGGAAAAATGATGTAGATGGGGAATTCCTAAGCATGAAGGAAAAGAATAATTCTCCACAAGAAGAAACAAAAGAAGATGGTGACCTAGGTGAATCAAGCAGTGCAAGGGATCAAGTTCTAGTAGAAGGTAATGATGCTACAGACATTAGAATTCTTAAGGATCATCCTTTAGAAAATATCATTGGAAGCTTGAATGACCCACGTAAAATCAGGTCACACTTTAGAATTATGGAAGAATTAGATCAACTTGCTCTTGTCTCCCAGATTGAACCCAAGAATATTGATGATGCATTAAAAGATGAAAACTGGATAAATTCAATGCAAGACGAGTTAAACCAGTTTGAAAGAAAGAAAGATTGGCATCTTGTTCCTAGACCTTCATCCCAATCTGTCATAGGCACTAAATGGGTCTTTAGGAACAAACTCAGTGAGGATGGCAAGATAATAAGAAACAAGGCTAGATTGGTGGCTCAAGGGTATAATCAGGAGTTTGGGGTAGACTTTGAGGAATCTTATGCCCCAATTGCTAGACTTGAGGCCATCAGAATTTTACTTGCCTTTGCATGCTCCCTTAGAATAAAGTTGTACCAAATGGATATAAAAAGTGCTTTCTTGAATGGATTGATCAAAGAAGAAGTCTATGTTGAGAAAACTCTAACCATGCAGATTTTGTATACAAGCTAGACAGGGTGCTTTATGGACTGAAGCAAGTACCAAGAGCTTGGTATGAGAGACTAAGCTCGTTCCTTATTGAGAAAGGGTATACATGAGGTAAGGTAGATCAAACACTTTTCACCAAGACGCAAGGTAAGAACATCTTGATTGTTCAAATTTATGTTGATGATATTATGTTTGGTTTTACTAAATCTGAAGTGTGTAAGGAATTTGTTAACCTCATGACTAGCGAATTCGAGATGAGCCTAATGGGAGAACTCCAACTTTTTCTCGGTTTGCAGGTCAACCCAGGAGAAGATGGGTGCTTCATAAGTCAAGCCAAATATATCAAGGAGCTGCTGAAAAGATTCAACATGACAAGTTGCAAAATAATTGCAACTCCTATAAGCACCACAACATCACTGGATTCGGATGAAAATAGTAAATTAGTAGATGTAAAAATCTATAGAGGTATGATTGGCTCTTTGCTTTATTTGACTGCATCCCGACCAGATATCCAGTTTAGTGTTTTCCTCTATACTAGATTTCAAGCTAGTCCTAGAGAATCCCACTTGACTGCCGTCAAACGTATCCTTAGATATCTTGTCGGAACTCAAGATTTGAGATTGTGGTATCTATCATCATGTGATTTATCTCTTATATCTTATTCTGATGCGGACTGCGCTGGATGCAAGCTGGATCGCAAGAGTATTAGTGGCTACTGCTAGTTTCTGGGTGGGTGTTTAGTTTCTTGGGCCTCCAAGAAACAACACTCGGTTGCTCTCTCAACCGCAGAGGTAGAATATGTTGCTTCGGGGAGTTGTGGCACCCAAGTGTTGTAGATTAAACATCAACTCCAAGACTACTTAGTGGATCTTGGTTGTGTCCCGATTCTGTGTGATAACACTAGTGCTATCAACCTTGCAAGAAATCCAGTCCAACACTCTAGGACCAAGTATATTGAGATTAGGCATCACTTCATTAGAGATGAGGTCTTTAAGAAGAACTTTGAACTGCATTTTGTTGATACATTAAATCAGATTGCTGACATCTTCACCAAGCCCTTGTGTAATGACATGTTTACTACACTCAGAAGGGAGCTTGGTCTTTGTAGACCTCAGGCCACTAAAAATTGAAATGATGATCTTGTTTAATTTAGTTGTGTGTTTTTACAGATTGGTGTCCATGCATTACTTATATGTAAATATGTCATTCTGCATGTGGTGTAGCATTGCATGTAGTTGCATAACAAAGTTGAATTCATGTTCACGATGCATTGCATGTGGTGTAGCATCATTCTTGCATGGTCATGGTATATTAAATGATGAATTTTGGAAAGGCAGGTTATGCTTGTCTAGAAGCACTCACCAAGCGTGAGGATTCACCTCCGCCAAGTACCATGCGCCACTATTGCATATAGGCCATATAGTAAGGGGGAGATATTTTTTTGAAGCATTCATGCATATGTTTCATCTTCATTCAGTTACCATTAATAAGTGTACAACCATTGGGCAAGTCATGCATTTCATTTCTGCCATCTTCATGAGTGACTAGGTCAATCTCATTTGTCATTACACTTACTACAAAAATAACTCCTTGAATGCATTCACTGCATATCCTTAGGGGGAGTCTTGTTGCTTCTCTTACTCTCTTGCAATCTGAACCTCAATGGCTTCTAGCTTGAATATGTGATCATGAGACAGACGGAACAATGGCGTAAGAGCTTTCTATTATATGAACTGATGATTGTGCATGAAATGAAAATGGTTCAGATTTAATGATTTCCTTGAAGTTCTGATATATTTTTGAAATCATCTATGTTCCATGGTGTTAATAGACTTTAACTAGAGATTGCATGTTGTGCCTTGAATGACTATCTTGAAATCTAAAAATTCAAACGTCATTGCAACGTTGGTTGAAGTTGCTAAAGCTTAGTATTGTTGTTAAACGCCTTGATGAGCTGGAATTCGTGAAAATCAATTTGACAGAGCAATGATATTATTGCACGAAGAAATATGTCACGTCCTCAAAATAAGTGACGAATGATATGTCATGATGTGCCCCTGTTATCTCTGTCTTAATTAATTTGGACTCCAGGCAGAGCACTGGACTAATTGCTGAGAAATATATCTTCTCATCAAAGAAATGAAATCGGATATGTCATGACGTGACTTTGCTATCTCTGTTCATTCTGAAGCATAACAGTTAGTCTTACCAACTACTTAGGAATACAGGCGTCTAAACAATGTGTATTCTTACGGATAGGAGGTATGTACTAGACTCGATTGCTCGTAAAATATGAGTCTTGTGCCTTCAAATGCAAAAGATCATAGAAAAATAGTGTTGAGATCATAAATTTCCATGCTTTAGTCATGCTTGTTTAACCTCAATACTAGTTTATGCTATTCCCGATGAAGTTATTGAATATGAATGTATAAGACAAAGGAAGGTTCACCACTGCCATGATATGCACTTCTGGTTCATTTCTATTAAAACATGGATGTAGCTACTTTTTGAACTCTATTGATGCTCTCGGATTTCATTAGCTTTGAACCATGTATATTACTCACGGCATATTTTCGGTTTGCCTATAATGGCTTACTCTAAACTCCTATTCAACTCTGATCTCTCCGACATTTGTCATAGTCTCTTTCTCTTATCCCTCCTTTTTACTGTTGTCAAAGGGGGAGAAATTTGTGAGTTGCCTTTATGAGTTGTCAAAGGGATGAAACTTGGTGAATACTTTGTGAGTTGTCAAAGGGGGAGAATACCTTTGTGCATATGCATACACGGGAGCACAGGGAGGAACTTGCATAGCATTGTGTATAGCATTCCATTCACATTCCATTCACATGCTCTGCTCATCCATGCATAGCATAATCATCATCCTGTATCTTGAGTTGCATGTATTATCAAATTTGTCATCTTGGACATTTCTATCAAATAATGACTCACAGTGTTGCCATCATCAAAAAGGGTGAGAATACCTTTGTGCATATGCATACACGGGAGCGCAGGGAGGAACTTGCATAACATTGTGTATAGCATTCCATTCACATTCCATTCACATGCTCTGCTCATCCATGCATAGCATAGTCATCATCCTATATCTTGAGCTGCATGTATTATCAAATTTGCCATCTTGGACATTTCTGCCAAATAATGACTCACAGTGTTGCCATCAACAAAAAGGGGGAGAATGTTGTGCCCCTGTGGTCATTTGAGTCATTTGACATTCTTGGTTTTGATAATGGCTTGATTTTGATAATGGCTAAACACTATAAGTCATTGTTGTTTTCCACTCTCATATGACTGACTTACGTGATGTTTTGTTCATGACAGATAAGCCAATGAATGGACAAAGAATTGAGTGGAGATAGCAAAAGTGAAAGATCAATGATCGCACCCAAGCACGAATGAAACTCCGAGAATGAAAATCCCTTCAAGAAGCAATAGGTTGGGCAGCTAACAGCTAGCTTCAAGAAGAGTCAACACTTAGCACGAAATGAGTCGGCACTTCACATAGCCAAGGTTGATGCACATAGAAGCATAACCAAGAGAACCTAAGGTTAAGGACTCAGTTGACACCTTCAAGACTGTCAAGGTTGATGCCACAGATGAGAATGGGCTGCTAAAGGAGTTAAGTGATAGCACGAAGAGTGAGCTAGAAGGGAGGGTGAATAGATCACTCCCCAATTTTAAGCGATTTGAATTAGGAGAGATGAAATCCTAGAAGCAGTAAGTGAATCTTTCAGAATAGCCCACAGAGAGAGACACTGAGTAGAAACTAAACGAGAATGAATTGAAATAGAACAGTGATTGAATAGCAGACGTGCTTGAACCACAATAAAAGGCCAGTGAAACGAACCACACAGAAGCAGTCGATCAAGCACCCAACCACAAAGGAGACAAAGAGTTTTTAGGTGGTTCGATTGCGAACAGAAATCTGCGCCCACCCCTTACTCCACAGGAGTAAGGCTTCCTTGCACTAAGCAATATGATGAGGACATCACCAGCAATTTCATTTGATCAAGGATCCCGATGCTCGCCAACTATGCTACATCTTGTTCGCCACTTTATTTCGAGTCATATAATGTAATTTTCATTTTATTATCATGTACTTTTCCTTTTATTTGAGTTTAATACCTAGGTTAGGTAGCTATTTACCTAAGTCTAGAGACATCATGTGTGCTATTGGGCCCAATTATATGGGCAAGGCCCAGGGGCGCCCCCTTCCCCTTGGTTAGGTGTTAGTAGTCCAAAAGTCAGGGACTTATGTGAAAATGTGGGATTCCTATAAATAGGACCCCAATCCCTCATTTGTAAGGAATGAATTATTGAGAAAAGTTTATCCACAAGAATTGTCTCCCCTCTCTCTCTCCTCCCCTCTCTCTCCAAATTTCGAAATTCACTCTCTCTCCTCCCTATTCACCTCTAATTAAGACCCCTCCCCCTTCCCCATACCTCCCATTTAATCCCCCTCCAACCCCTAGGTGGAAGCCCCTTCTCCTAGGCACCTCTCCCTCCTCCCAAGCAACCTTTCCCCTTCCCCATCAACCCTTCATTTTCCCAAGAGAGAATCCCCTCTCCCAAGTAACCTTTCCCCTCCCCAAGGCAACCCCTCCCCTTCCCAAGGCCACATTAACCAACCCCACATTAAACTCAGTTCAAATTTCCCTCTCCCTCCAAGCCACTTGCGCCTCCTCTCTCTCTCTCACCCTCCACCCTTGGCCGCAACCCCCTCCCCCTCCACCTGCTAGCTGCGACCCAGCCCACTTCTCCAGCCTCTCCACCACCTCTATCCACCTCCATCCAAGCCTCACAGCCATTATCCCTCTCCCCATTGCAGCCCCTTCACCCCTCCCACCACTATCAACTTCATTCACCAACCTACTCTATCCAGTTCGCAGGCAGTAGAAGAAGCTCCACTTGTAGAGATTTCCCCGGTGCTGTCCGACATCATCTAGAGGTGCACCATATATCGCTGGAAAGGTCTTCCAGTCTTCTTCGCAAGAGAGGTGGAATCGTCTCATTCCGACTTCCCTACAGATTGTGGTGCCCATTCTCGTCCGACTGTGCAACTGGGACCAGAACCTGGACCAGAGCTGCAGTGCAGAAGCTACCACGGCCACACCCCTCAACTTCTGAAGGCGCCACTTGGCCGAGAGCTGCTACTACAAGGCATATACCATCACCAACAAGCGGTATCCCGTTCGGCATCAGGAACAGCAGTTTTCATTTTTTCTCTCCCAGGTGCGCAGAACAGGCCATCAAGGTCTTGTCCTGACCCCCCCTCACTCAACGGACCTCTCCTCGCCACCCCGACATCGTCTGATGCCCATCTTAGTTGCTGCTCGGAGAAGACTCATTCACGGTCGTCCTCGACTTGGTCCTTCCACGTTTGGACTTCGGGAGCTGCCGTGGTGACTTCATCCATCTGCTGCTACACCTAGGAAGCAGTCCGAGTCTGATCGCAGGGACCCTGTTCCAGAGCCCGTCACAGCCGGTGTCGACTTCGGAAGTGCCAACAAAAATTCGCAGATGTACCTGGGTCTGTCAGTGACGTTTTGGCACCAGTCTCGTCGAATTCTGAGTTCAGAGGAGTGCACGGAGGCGACCACTCCGACCCCCTGTTCTGCTGTTCCAGACCGGGACAGAATCGACAAGGTGCTACATCGGCGCGATCCATGCTAATCTCCCCTCCCCGCCTGGCCGACTTAGCCCCCCTCCCTGCATGGAGGTAGTGTTTGCTTGTACCCTACTCTCCCCACCCCAAGTTCCCCCTCCTGCGTGAGGGGTAGTGCATGTATTAGCAGGTCATCGGCCGAAGCTTCATCGGCGCGGCGTGCGGGTAACCCACGCTTCCCCGCTCGCCCTCGTCTCCGGCTGGGATCGGCATCTTCACGCCGATCAGGTGAGCTCCTGGTTACGCTCCTCTTGGTTAGCACTTCTTGCTTAACTAGTATTGCTTCTTAGTTCCGTCGGTGGCGAGGGAGTGTCCGATCCAAAATCAATCAAATCGATTGTCCACCGCGGGGTGAGTTGTGAGAGAGCCACTACATCCCACGCCCTTGGCGTGCTCGCCACCCACGGAATTGGGCATCCTAGGACCTTAGGGGTTCATCCCAAGCTAGTCAAATCCCCGGAAAGGTGAGGTCCATCCTCGGACCCTCACCACGATCGCCGGTCCACCTACGGACCCGGGTGTGCGCGACGCGGGTGAATCCGCTTGAGTGGGTCCATCGTTCGGTTCGATTGCTTGCAAATTTAAGTCCGAGGGGTCGTGTCACATCAAATGGTATCAGAGCAAGTCCACAACTTGTCTCTCTACAAGTTGGTCCTAGGGCGCACTCGCATTTAGAGTCAGTATTGGGCCACCCCGTGCATCATCATGTACACTCCACATTGGTTAAGTCCCCTCAACACGGCCTCCCACAAGAGTCCGATTGACCCCCTCCTCATGGACATCATCCTAGAAGGGGACCTTAGTTTTGACGGATCCAGTCCTAATGCCTACCTAAAGTGGGAGACTACCATGGATAAACACTTTGATAGGACTAGGACCTATGGACACGCTAGAGTCCGTAGGGCCACAGGGCGGCTTCGGGGACAAGCCAAGAAGGAGTGGGATCGCGTAGTGGGCTTAAGAAGGATTTGGAGGCAAGAACCCATAGGATCATGGGAAGAGATGAAGATTTAGCTTAGGAAGATCTACGCTCCCCGACCTTCCCACTCCTACCTTGATAACTATAACCCGAGGAGCACTCCCACTCCTCCTTTCTCTCCCAGTCAACCCAAGACCACCCTTAAGACCCAAACTCCACCACCCAAAGGACCCTTAGATTCATTGGAAGAGATAAGGATTGGGATTAGGAAGATCTTCACTCCCCGACCTTCCCACTCCTACCTTGAGAACCATAACCCGAGGAGCACTCCCACTCCTCCTTTCTCCCCCAGTCAACCCAAGACCACCGTTAGGGTCCAAACTTCACCACCCCGGGTACACCATGCCCCAACTTTCATCACCCCATCCCCAAAAGATCTTCCCATTCCCTTGGAGAGTAAGACCCCCACACCCCAAAGGGATAAGATTGTAATCGAGGAACATGAGGCCTCCCCAGATTGGGAAGAAGAATATGAGTCACAATGTCATGAGTTAGGCCAAGAAGATCCCATCCCATGTGGAAGAAGCATCATGGCTCACTCCACCCTCACCATTCAAACCCACATGGACCCCATGTCCACCCCTCCACCTAGGCCCGTGACAGCCACCATTTCCCAACACCTTCCGCTTCCAACTCCTATCCTACCCAAACCTAGCCCTCCACTACTTCCACTCCCAACCCCAACCCAAGTCCGGCCTCACTCACCACCCTGGGTACACCATACACCAACCTTTACCATCCTGCCCTCAAAGGACCCACTCACCTCCTTGGTAGAGGAACCCATACCCGACCCCATAATAGTGAACACTCCGGACCAAATCCCCGCCATGGAGACCACCCATGTCCAAAAAGAAGAAGAACCCTCACATGGTGGTCTTCGTCTTACACCACCCTCTCTAGATGGGACCGAGATCATCTTAGGAGAACCCCTTGTTAATTGGCTAAAGGAGAGCCTAATTAGAGAGATCACATCCCATGTTTTCTCCCCCATGGAGCGAAACTTTCCCATAGTTCCCTTCTCCTCCTATCACACTACCATCCAATCCTCCTACCAAATAGAAACTTTAGGAGACCTCCTTCACGGCCTAGCATGGCAAGTAGAGCTGACTGGTACGTTGACCACGGTGATTGACCGACCTAGGAGCCTTGACCTCCTACACCTATGTGTCGGGTCCATCTCCTCAATCTACACTATGGGTTGCTACACTAGTGACCTTCTTTTACTCCTCCCTACACCCGATGAGCCCGATGCTATCCACAAACTTGAGTTGCTTATCTCGGGTAGAACAACCAGCCCTCCATTCATGGCCAACCATTCCACCAAAAACTTTGGCCCGATCACCTTACCAGAGGAGGAGAATCCGCCATCAAGGGGTTGTGGGGACCAAAAGGACCTAGAGTTCCTCTCCTTAGGTGACCCTTACCATGACCCCTTCAATCCCTTCCTATACCCACCCACCTTACTCACCACCAACCTGTCCCTACCCCATCCTACCTTATTGGACCAAGCCCACTCCATTTTCCTAGACCCCTTTGACCCCTATGAGTGGAAAATACCGCACCAAGCCAAACATAAAGAAGAAGCCATTTGGATGGGAATGCATGTGCCACTACATTTTGCATCATTTGGTAGGGCTAGTAAGCCCAGTCATCTCATACATATCACTCACACTGTAGGCCCAATGCATGACTGGCTCACATTTGGATGTGTTGGTTCTCCCACATTCGTCATAACTCTTAAGCATGAAAGGAGCATATATGGATGTCCGTGTCCCCCAGTAATTATCACAATCATGCACGATAGATCCACCTATGGTGTCCCCGGCCCCCCCGAGTCCATAAGAGTCTTCATCACATCTATGCATGATAGGTCTATGTACGGTTGCCCCGGTCCACCTTTGCATGCTATCCTCTTTCACACCCACTCACCGCATCATGATGCATGGCATGAGCATACACGCAAGCAATTCTTGACGAGCGGTGAGGTTCACAAAGAGCGGACAAGAGCTCGCGAGCGCCACTTGGAATTCCAAGTAGGCAATCTGGTGATGATGACATTGGAGTGGCTCTACCCTAGGGTCGCCTCCAATTCGAGGGCACGAGGACTTGGACCTTCCCAAGTTCCGAGTGACTTTGGCAACCCGACTATCGGGTTGAACTTCCTAATGGGTTTTGGGATTCACCCCATTTTCCACATGGCGGATCCAGCACCCTATATGGGCACCGCGGTGGATCCTAGTGAGTGCCTCGAGCCTTTATCTTCCTTTGAGAGGGACACCCTCGGAGAGCCCCCAAAAATCAGCCTGAGATTCCGACGTGTGCACACAGAGGCAATACTAGGCAAGCAGGGTTCCATCGCCAGCAAGAGGGTGCGTCTGAGCCACCTCGAGAGGATGAAGGACCGTCCCCTGGTTGCGGACGCAGGGTTGAGTTTGGAGGTTGAGGTTCACTCTGAGCTGCTTGAGAGGACCACTTCCCGGTGGGCCCATACTCGAAGGAGTCGAGTTTTCTGCACCCCGGGGGTATGATGAGGACATCATCAGCAATTTCATTTGATCAAGGATCCCGATGCTCACCAACTATGCTACATCTTTTTCGCCACTTTATTTCGAGTCATATAATGTAATTTTCATTTTATTATCATGTACTTTTCCTTTTATTTGAGTCCAATACCTAGGTTAGGTAGCTATTTACCTAAGTCTAGAGACATCATGTGTGCTATTGGGCCCAATTATATGGGCCAGGCCCAGGGGCGCCCCCTTCCCCTTGGCTAGGTGTTAGTAGTCCAAAAGTCAGGGACTTATGTGAAAATGTGGGATTCCTATAAATAGGACCCCAATCCCTCATTTGTAAGGAATGAATTATTGGGAAAAGTTTATCCACAAGAATTGTCTCCCCTCTCTCTCTCTCTAGCCCTCTCTCTCTCTCTCTCTCTCTCCTCACCTCTCTCTCCAAATTTCAAAATTTACTCTCTCTCCTCCCTATTAACCTCTAATTAAGACCCCTCCCCCTTCCCCATACCTCCCATTTAATCCCCCTCCATCCCCTAGGTGGAAGCCCCTTCTCCTAGGCACCTCTCCCTCCTCCCAAGCAACCTTTCCCCTTCCCCATACAACCCTTCATTTTCCCAAGAGAGAATCCCTTCTCCCAAGTAACCTTTCCCCTCCCCAAGGCAACTCCTCCCCTTCCCAAGGCCACATTAACCAACCCCACATTAAACTCAGTTCAAATTTCCCTCTCCCTCCAAGCCACTTGCGCCCCCTCTCTCTCTCTCACCCTCCACCCTTGGCCGCAACCCCCTCCCCCTCCACCTGCTAGCTGCGACCCAGCCCACTTCTCCAGCCTCTCCACCACCTCTATCCACCTCCATCCAAGCCCCACAGCCATTAGCCCTCTCCCCATTGCAGCCCCTTCACCCCTCCCACCACTATCAACTTCATTCACCAACCTACTCTATCCAGTTCGCAGGCAGCAGAAGAAGCTCCACTTGCAGAGATTGCCCCGGTGCTGTCCGACATCATCTGGTGGTGCACCATACATCTCCGGAAAGGTCTTCCAGTCTTCTTCGCAAGAGAGGTGGAATCGTCTCATTCCGACTTCCCTACAGATCGTGGTGCCCATTCTTGTCCGACTGCGCAACTGGGACCATAACCTGGACCAGAGCTGTAGTACAGAAGCCACCACGGCGACACCCCTCAACTTATGAAGGCGCCACTTGGCCGAGAGCTGCTACTAAAAGGCATATACCATCACCAACAAGCGGTATCCCGTTCGGCATCAGGAACAGCAGTTTTCATTTTTTCTCTCCCAGGTGCGCAGAACAGGCCATCAAGGTCTTGTCCTGACCCCCCCTCACTCAACGGACCTCTCCTCGCCACCCCGACATCGTCTGATGCCCATCTTAGTTGCTGCTCGGAGAAGACTCATTCACGGTCGTCCTCGACTTGGTCCTTCCACGTTTGGACTTCGGGAGCTGCCGTGGTGACTTCAACCATCTGCTGCTACACCCAGGGAGCAGTCCGAGTCTGATCGCAGGGACCCTGTTCCAGAGCCCGTCCCGGCCGGTGTCGACTTCGGAAGCGCCAAAAAAAATTTACAGACGTACCTGGGTCTGTCAGTGACGTTTTGGCACCAGTCTCGTCGAATTCTGAGTTCTGAGGAGTGCACGGAGGCGACCACTCCGACCCGCTGTTCTGCTGTTCCAGACCGGGACAGAATCGACAAGGTGCTACATCGGCGCGATCCACGCTAATCTCCCCTCCCCGCCTAGCCGGCTTAGCGCCCCTCCCTGCGTGGAGGTAGTGTTTGCTTGTACCCTACTCTCCCCACCCCAAGTTCCCCCTCCTGCGTGAGGGGTAGTGCATGTATTAGCAGGTCATCGGCCGAAGCTTCATCGGCGCGGCGTGTGGGTAACCCACGCTTCCCCGCTCGCTCTCGTCTCCGGCTGGGATCGGCGTCCTCACGCCGATCAGGTGAGCTCCTGGTTACACTCCTCTTGGTTAGCACTTCTTGCTTAACTAGTATTGCTTCTTAGTTTCGTCGGTGGTGAGGGAGTGCCCGATCCAAAATCAATCAAATCGAGTGTCCACCGCGGGGTGAGTTGTGAGAGAGCCACTACATCCCACGCCCTTGGCGTGCTGGCCGCCCATGGAATTGGGCATCCTAGGCCCTTAGGGGTTCATCCCAAGTTAGTCAAATCCCCGGAAAGGCGAGGTCCATCCTCGGACCCTCACCACGATCGCCGGTCCACCTACGGACCCGGGTGTGCGCGACGCGGGTGAATCTGGTTGAGTGGGTCCGCCGTTCGGTTCGATTGCTTGCAAATTTAAGTCCGAGGGGTCGTGTCACATCACAATATAAAGCACAGCAGACTCAGTCTGCAGACATCCGTTGTCACACAGCTTGCCACAAGGGAACAAATCCCTCAACACTGATCCTGCTACCCACAGGATCTGAACCTGACCTTGCCCCAGCAAGATCAGAACCGGAGGACCAACCTCCCTTCCTCTAAACCAGAGGGGACACACGAGCGAAGTGCCTTCACTCGCAACTGGAGAACCAATCTCTCTTCCTCTAAGAACACTTAGAGGGTAACAAGACAGTATATATGGAATTGGATAAACAACTTGAAAATGAAGAAATGAGAAGAAATCAATCACCCAAAACATCAAAAATGTAGCTTCCAGAGAAGCAATCTTCCAAGCTCTAAAACCCAACAATGATCACTCAAACACTTCAGGCTCTTCTCTCATATAGGGAAATTCTTCAGTGGCTGCAGATGCTCTCTTTCTTTTTCTATTCTTTAGCAGCTTTCCCTTGCAGCCTTTGACCTCTTTTATAGCTAGAAGGAGGCGTGTGGTTAACATGATTCCCGCCCATTCCTTTTGGCAGAGCTAATCCCTTTTCGATTCCACATGGCGGGATCATCCTTTCTCTTTGTTCCCTCAGATCACGGGCCCTTACTCCTGGTACATTGACTTCCACGTGGAGTACCCTCACTGGTTTTGGGTTCGCCAAACACCTGCTTGACCAGGTGACAGACCTGCCAAGCAAGAGAAGACATTAGTGGAAGCTACACTGATCACGAGCATGCACAGACCTTGATTGAGCATAAGCCAAGACATGCACATGCCTTACGTGTGTGCATGAACAAAGGTTGCACCGACCTTATGCAACCCAATGCAAAGATTGCACGGGTATTATTGCACAAGACAAAACAAAGCACGGACACTAACATGCCTTCCACAAGAAAAACCACACCAACGATGAGATGCACCGAGATAGAAATTACACCTAGTTCAGGTGCCCTAATGCAAAGAATACACAGACTGTGATGTGCATAATAGAAGATATGCAAGACAAGAGGATGTGCACTGCCCTGTTTAGCACAAAATGAACCCTGCATCGACTTAGTGTGGGTAAGATAATGTAAGACTTGCACAGTATTAAAATGCTTCGTAACACAAACATGCACGGACATAATTGCTCAGGACTGGAACAGTGCATAGACTCAAATCATGCCTAAGACAAGAAATTGCACCGATGTTGATCATGCATAAATGACATTTGCATCGACCTCGTATGTGTGTGCAGACATCGAATGCACTGACTTGATGCGTGCATAGTATGCACCGACCAGTGCGAGTAAAAGCTTGCACCGAGGTTATACCTATAGCTTCTTATGCACGGACTAGGCAAGAAAGAGTGCACAGACTTTAAATGTGCACGGACTTTATGTGCATGGTGCGAGATTTACACCGACTTGACTAATGCATTAACAGACGATGCAGCGACTTAATCGCGTGCAGCAACTAAGATTGCACCGACTAGATGCTTGCATGCACAGACTCTACTCAGTTGAAAAAATAGCATATGCACGAACGCAATGCAGGATGTACTAAGTATGCATGAACTATCTGAGTAGAACTAGAGAATGCAGTATCTGAAAAATGAATAAGTGGAATGTATTGATATAGATTATCAAGATTGACTTATAGTGTGAGACATCATCAAAACTGTAGGAGTGCAACAATCTACCCCTTTTTGATGATGGCAACACTATGAGTCAATTTATGTCAATACAATCAAAGTAGAGTGATCAAGCAGTAAGCACACTAAAGGCTACCAATGCAAGACACTCTCTCCACCATATGACTCTTCCTCCTGTCTCTCCCCCTCAGATGCAAAAGCTATCTCTCCCTATCATGACTCTCCTCCACTTGACTCTCTCCCCCTTAAACTTGACTCACCCTCACCCTGTCCCCTTTAAACATGACTCACCCTCTCCCCCTTTGACATCATCAAAAGGAGATGAAAGAGATATGCAGCCGTTGGAGAGTGGAGAGGAAAACGTAGTATGTTCACAGTGAGAATAACCCATGATCATATCTTAAAAGATTAAGTGGGGCACTAAAACAAGTGTAGATTCTTCAAATCACGTTATCAAGAAAGACTTAGAAGGGAAAGTGAAGTTTATCTACGTATAGAAGATATGATGAGGAAGTAAGAGTGTACAAATATGCCAAGAAAGATCTGATCAAAACTATACGAGATAGACTGCAAGAGACTGGTCCTCAGAAATAGGTACTTGAAGTATTGAGGATAAACAATCCACAAACTCGCACAACATGAGGGGTTTTAGTAAACCATATTTTTCTTTAAGAAGCAGTATATAGAGCACTGAGTAAATTGGTAAATCACATCTTTGCCATTAAGGAGACACCTTGATCAGAGGCCGGACTCCCCAGTTACTCAATGTGAAAATCGTATTACCTCTCTTTTTAGAGCACAGAGTTAGTAATTGTGGCTTTTTACGTGAGGAGACACCTTGATCAGAGGCCAGACTCCCCAGTTACTCACCAATTTATTACCATTGCTCTGTCATTATCAAAAATTTTCACTTCTTAACAGAGATAATCTGACACCTCATGACTAAGGAAAGTTTTCATTTCTCTTTGATGAAACACTGAGTTTCTCAGTGATCAGACCATTTCTCTAAGCAAATAAGTTTTTGTTTTGTTTTTATCCCTTGAATTTTTTGATATGAAGTGTTTGAAACCAATACCTACCAGAAACACTGATTCTTAAGGAATGAGATCCTTGAGGTCTAGGTTTCAAGTTTTTAGCAGAGTTCATGACATATAAGTTTAGCTTGTTCCAAGATCATGAAGTGTGTAAGGAGATATACTTCAAACACCTTATCCAAGTCACTGCTAAATTATGAGATAAAATATTCTAGCTAAGCTCTAGTGGTTCAGACTTAAGAATTTAAGACACGCGTGGGATTCTACTTGCTGTGAATGACTGTATTAAAACTTTCATAAGAAATAACAGCAACATACATCTCTCACATGCTTCTAAATCAGTCAATCTTCACATGCTAACCAGCTCCCCTCACAAAATATAATAATTTATAAGAGCAAACACTCCTTCTCAGAGACAACTCTGTTAGGGTGCTAGGCCCGGATACAGAGGGGGGGTGAATGTATCCCTCTAGAGATAATGCCCAAATTAAAACTCTAAAGCTCAGATATGCGGAATAAAACTAATGAGCTCTCCAAGATGAGATGATAAGACAACACATGATCAAACAATTGGACTGCAACAATGCAGTCACCTGATTACACCAGAAACGCAGGCAGAGCTAAACACACCAAACACACTTAGCAGAATATAAACCTCGAAATTTACTCCCAAGATAACACAACTAATCAAGCATGCACAACCTGTGAATGGGAGGTAGAAGGCAAGGAACAAACGCACAAAGCACAACCACTGCATAGTAGATTTTTAGGTGGTTCGGTCACCAAGACCTACATCCACCCCTCACTCCCAACCGGAGTGAGGCTTCACTAGATAACGCTAGAAACAAGCAGACTCAGTCTGCGAACACTTGCTGCCACACAGCTTGACCAGGGGAACAGCCTCCCCTCTTCCTCCCAACCGGAGGGACACCCCAAGTGACTCCCAACCACTTGGAAACCAAAGGTCGAAGACCTCTCTTCCTCCAGACCAGGAGGGACCCCTGGACTTGCAACCCACAAGCCTAGAACCGGAGATCAGATCTCCCTTCTCCTGAGTCCACAGGAGGAACCCGATCCCCAACAGGGCAATCGGAAGAACAAAGCTAACCAGAGAAACAAAATGAAAAATAAGAAAACATAAAAGGAACAGTGACAAAGGCTGGAAATGAAACACAATAGTCGTTCTGAATTTGATCCACGAACAGACTGAACAGGTCTTCAATAGAACTCTCTCCTCTCTTTTTTTCTTCCTCTTCTTTCTTCTTCTCAGCTCACGCAATCTTTCTCTCTTTCTTCTGCTGCTCTCACTCTCTATTTTTGTCTTTCGCAGGCTCTCCCTATCTCTTCTTTTCTTTTCTTCTTCTGCTCTTTTGATCGTTGCTCTCTTTCTTCTACTTCTCTGCTTTCTTCACTGGCTTCTATTCTCTCTGTATATACTTGGCCACTTCGATCACTCTTCATCCGAAGACGAAGCCTTCTATTTATATCAGCAGCAGCACTGGGCGCGTGTGGACTCCACAGCTCTCGCCCAAACCTTGGACCATGTGGCAGCTCTCCAGCAAGCTTCAGCACACGTGTCATGATCCTGGGCCTTTATCCATTCTTGGATCACGTGCCCTCATTAATGTGAATCCTCTGCAGGCAGAGACAAAGGAAATATGATTAGTTAGTTCAGTCATACAACCACGAATGTATATACTTTAGAAGCAGTAAGTGAGTAAGTGTGTACACTGAGAGAGTGTATAGACTTGTAAGACTTTATGCGATCTCAGTCTATATACTTGCTGAAGAATGCATTATCATAACAGGAGGGAGTGTGTAGACTTCTGTGAAATACATGAAGGAATCGAGTGTATAGACTTGGATATCTTCATGCGAGCTCAGTGTATAGACTTGCAGTTAAATGCATTAGTTAACCAAGTGTGTAGAGTGTATACACTTGAAAGCCTTCAAGCGTCCTCAGTGTACAGACTTGTAACAAGCCTATCGGATGTATAGACTTCGATGAGAGCAATGCATGAGCACCCAATGTACAGACATCCTGTCCCTACAGTTGACGACTCCAGTGTATAGACTTGCTGAGGGAGAGACTGTACATATTTGAAGCAAAGCAGGGCAATCGAGTGTGTAGACTTCACGATGTGCAAACTTGCCAAAGGAACGGCTGTACAGACTTTAACTCAACAGCGATGAATAGACTCTGAATCAAGGCAGGCTGTACAGACTTTGAGAAAGAGTCCAATGTGCAGACTTGCCACCGATCAATGTGTAGACTTGATGGTTGAGAGACGATGGCCAGGACAAGGCACAAACGGATGTATAGACTTTGGACTTGAACGCCCAAGCAGGCTGTGTAGACTTAGAAGAGTAAGCCAGTGTATAGACTTCAAAAACTTGAAGGCCCAATGTACAGACTTTGAAAAGTCTGAACCAATGTACAGACTTGATTAAGACAAGGCAGTTGAGTGTATGGACTTTGGCAAGCAAACGCCAGGCAAACGATGTGTAGACTTGGCCAGAAAACGTAGGGAAAGGTATGAGTGTATAGACTTGGCCAAACGTGGGGAAAGGTGAGGAGTGTATAGACTATGCTTCACTTCGAGCAACCATAGTGATGTATAGACTTAGCCTTTGAGATGTGGCTGTACAGACTTGGAGAGTTGAAGCCAATGTACAGACTTGATGATATCAAACGGATGTACAGACTTGCAGATGCGAAGCCAATGTAAAGACTTTAAAGGCTGTGAACAACAAGGCATGCTGTACAGACTTACTCAATCAAACTGATGTATAGACTTTGAAGGATCTGAACGGGAGACTGTATAGACTTTAAGAACCGAAGCTCACGTTGTACAGACTTTGTTATCCAAACGATCAATGTATGGACTTGAACTTCTGGAAACGAATGAATAGACTTTGCCACAGTCTAATGTATAGACTTCCGGTGTGAATGAAATGATGTACATACTTGCTCAAAAAGTCCGATGTATGGACTTGGAATTCCAACAAAAGGATGTATGGACTTTGATAAGAGAATGGCTGTACAGACTTCAGGTGAAGACCAATGTATAGACTTCCAATATGAAGACCAATGTACAGACTTCGAATAAGAAGACCGATGTATGGACTTCGAATAAGAAGACCGATGTATGGACTTCGATTGAGTGCAATGGTTGTACAGACTTGGAATGTTTGAGCCAATGTATAGACTTCTGCAGGGCTGCCAGTGTATGGACTTGTACAGTGCAGCGAGTGTACAGACTTTGAGGCCGAAGACAGTGTGTAGACTTGAGAAGCTCGAGGCCACTGTATAGACATGGGGTTCAGCTGAGAATGAATGGACTTTGACGGAGTGAGATAATGTTCAGACTTTGAAGTTACACTGTGGATTTATAGACTTGAATGAGCATGGAGTGTATAGACTTGAAAGTCTGAAGGTGATGTACAGACTTCAATTGAAGTCAACCGAAGAGTGTATATACTTTATGAATGCATATGCCAAGCCCAGTGTACAAACTTGATCAAATATCTAGACTTTACATGAACAGTCGATGTGTAGACTTCACATGTTGAGATTTTGAACGTGTGTGCTGGCAGTGTACAGACATTGATAGTCAGGGGGGGTCGACCCATGTAAGAAGGGTGGTCGACCCACTTCAGTCCTGACAATGCTGACAGAGTTTACACTTGAACAAATAATGCATGTGAAAGATTTATGCAGCAGATAACATGACTGAACATATAATGCAATGCTTCATGATCTGATGAACTGACTGAACAGCAAATTAACTGAACATATGAGAGACTGCATTATGATCAGAAAATGAGTGAATAACAGCATGATGACTCACACATCAAGATGACTCACAGTGATTAACTCACATCAAAACCAATCATCAAATAATTAACTCACATCAAAGCCAATCATCAAAATCACAGGGACACAATAATCTCCCCCTTTTGATGATGGCAACACTACACTGTGAGTAATGCTGATGACACAAACTATTCTCCTCCTTTGACTTCATCAAAAAGAAAATAGTTTGAGAAGTTAAAAGCAAACCAGCATGCAATGATTGAATACAATTCTCCCCCTTAGGCAAACAAAAAATCTCCCCCTTTGATATAATCAAGATGAACCATGGGAAGGTATGAATGTAGATGCAGATACCAGAATGCAAGATCTCCCGCTTTAAGAGTTTCTATGCAGCATGATGCATATGACATGAAAGCTCCCCCTCAATAAGTGGAATCTTATGAAATGAATGAGAAGGAGAAGTTCAGGTCAAAGAATCAATGACATTGAGCAGAAGAGTTTCAAGTAGCGAATTTTTGAAGAAGCTCCAATCATAAGAAATTCAGTCAGATTTTCAGAGAGATATCAATCTCATAAATCTAAAACATAAGTTTTCAAAGTCTTCCATTATAAGGGCTTATGAATGAGCTTTATGGAACAGCATGGTTTAAACATGATGTATGCAGAGTTTATCAATAAAATTCTGTATTGATATCTAAAACCATGGTTTAATAAAAATGAACCAAGCCCTCATATTTATCTTGATTAATCTCCCTTTCTTTTACACAATCAAATTTAATGACTTCTTTTGGAATTACATGCACTAGTATTGAAATCAAGCAATTATGAAGTCATATGATTTTATCTAGGATTGTAGCAATTTGATTTTAGCATCAATATTCAAATATTTCAATTTGTTCAACAATTTTTTTTATGCTACAAAACTTTACGAGCACTCTAGTTCAGTGCACACATTGTAACTAGAGGATATACCTTGATCAGAGGCCAATATCCCTAAGCACTTAGTGTGACTAACTGTCATGCTATATATGAACAGAGATAGCATTTACACATCATGACACACTACAAATCATTTCTTGATGAGTGAGTTGTATTTCTCAGTGTGCATGTCATTGCTCTGCCTGATTTTCAATTATTCTTAATCAGAGTTAACATGGTACCTCATGACACAGTCCTTTGGACATGTGTTTCTCAGTGACCAAGGTCATTGCTCTGACAGATATTACCCTTTAGACATTTCAGAAAAATTCATTTGCTTCAAATCAATAATAGTTTCATGTACTTAACCAATTAAAGTCATGTATTCAAAAGTGCAGATTTCATAAGTTTTCACAAGACACAACATGAAATAGATGGTTAAGGTTTATTAAACATGCTTCAGATATTTTTAAGAGATTTTAAAGTCAAACTCCATGAACATTAAACTTAAACCACATGAGTTATTTCAGACATTCATAAAAATGTATAATAGAAGATTTCTAGTTCACAAGTTTTCAGATTTATGATCGAGATAGCCCATTGAAATCTTCATGAAAGACTGATAGAATTCTGAAATCAAATGATACCAATTGATAAGAGAGATTTTGAAGCCCATTATTTTTTAAAATGTGATCAAGGTTTGTCAATAGAATCAATAAGAAAGTGTATGCAATGAATTCTCACAAGAGTATGCATTTGACAACCTATATGCAATGCATTGACTCCCCCTGACAACATGCATTCAGTCAATCTTTTTGGCATTTTCAATGAAATGAAATGCAATGCACTATATGTATGCAAGGACATGCAAAGACTCAACATTGAATGTTGTGCAAAGATATGCAATTTACTCCCCCTGAAAACATGCAATGTTTGCACTGAAAATTGAACATATGATTCCAAATGATATTGTGACTTGTGCACATTCAGACTGACCTATCCAGCAAAGTGACCCATGGTACTAGGCGGAGTACTTGGTCTAAAAGACCACCTCTCACATAGTAAGAACCTCCAGACAGATTTTCCTGCCTTTTGGTAGCTTACCATTTGATATACCATTGAGGCCAATCATGATAATTCAACATGGGCAGCATGCATGGATCAAATTTCAGCTTATCAGATTTTTCAGAATGCAATAGTCAGATTTCAAACCACATACATATGCAGTTCAGATTTTCAGAAATTGCAAGGTTATTCTCATTTCAATATCTAAACAGCCAATTCATATGAGCATTAAGAGACACGAATGCTCATAGTGTTCAAAAGATGACAGATATGCAAGAACACATCAAACCACATATGCAATGAGTTTCAAAAATAGGAAATGCAGAGAATTTACCTGAAAAGTTCAGAAGGGGTTTCCATTCTTGAGTGCCTTGGATTAATACCCCTTTTTATTCCATTCCAAGGCACACCTGCAAAGCAAAGTTATTTTGCACAAACAGGTACCCAAGAGGGCTTGGGTCCTGAATTGACAATGACACCTTTGGTAGGTGTTCTAAACAATTTTCTAGCAGCATGGTCATCAGATTTCATCAAGTAGCAGTTTTTCATTAAATGACCAGATGTGCCACAATAATAGCAAGATGCAGCAGGTTTCAGATTAGATTTATGCACATTATTATAAACATGATTTTTATGTGCATATGTATGAAAATTTTTGTTAACAGAATTAAAATTCTGTTTACCAAAACCAGTCTTGCTTTGGTATCCTGCTAGCCAACAGGTTGCAGCCCTGTGACCTGGCTTTCCACAGTTAAAACAATGAGAAGAATTCATTCTCTTAAAATTCTCATGAAAAGCATGTCTATTTGCAGGGATTTTAGCATGTTTAAAATTCTTATTTCTACCCTGAGCATGCCAGCATTCAATGGCCCTATGGCCATGCTTTCCACAGTGAGAGCATTTGAGAGAATTTATTTTAAAAGAACCTGACCAGCATTCAGAGGTCTTGTAACCAATCATGTTGCAGTTAAAACAGATGATGTGTTGGTTCATTGAAACAGATTTGCTTTTACTAAAAACATGTTGGTTTACAGGGAATTTAGCATGATATGAATAAAAGGTTTTCTTACCACTAGCAAACCAGCAATGAGCAATTGAGTGTCCTAATTTGTCACAATTAAAACATGTGACACTCCTTTTCTGAGGTGAAGGATTTTTATCATGAGATCTCCTAGCATTCTTATCATCCTTCTCCATCAACTTACACTCATGCATCAGATGTCCAAATTTATGACAGTAATGACAGATCATTTTCTTTTTGGATGCATGTGAATGTGTGTGAGGACTGTAATTAACATGCAGTGATGAACCCTGTTTGTTTATTTCCTGATTTACAGTCCTTTTCTGATTTTTATCTTATTTTCCTATTTTCTTAGCCTTGTACTGAGTTGGAGATGAAGTAGAAGGCTTTTCCTATTCAGAAGATTTAACAAAAACAGTTTTCAGGTTGGCTCCATCAACCTTCCTCATGACTGGACTGTAACCCAGTCCTTCTTTCTTAAAATTAATCTTTGTTCCCAGCTTTTTCTGAACAGTGGGCTGTTTATCTTTTGATGTTGTGGCTATATTTGAAGTATTTACAAAGGATGTTGTTACTTTGTTCTACAGAGCCTTTTTATTTAGATTATTGTAGCCCAACCCTTCCATTTTGACATTGACGTTTACACCTAGCAGCTTGTCTAGGTTTTCTTGCCCATCAACAAATTTAGACAAAGATATTCTCAAATCCTGAATTTCATTTTCTAAAGAGAAAATATGCAACTCGTAACTGGCAATTTCTTGCTCACTGCAATTCACACATTCAGTTAACACATTGTTAGCAGTTTTGTATTTTTCAACTTCCTGTTCCAGATTGCTCAGTTTATCAGAATCTTCAACGCAAACACTTTTAACTCTTTCTAAAGCTAGAAGTCTCTCAGACATGGTGAAGTTCAGCATTCTTAACTTCTCATTTTCTTCCTTAAGTTTGTCATTTTCAACTAATTCATTTATTAGAAGCTGGTCTTCTAAATTGACTTCATACTTTCTTCCATTTTCAATTTCCTTCATATCTTTTTGCTATTTTTCAAGATCTTTCTGTAATTCTATGTTTACAGACTTTATGGCATTAAGTTTTTCAATCAGCAATTTGTTCTCCTGTTTAAGTTTCTCTGATTTTTCTTCATCTTCTTTGGAGAATTTTCTGAGAGAGTCATCTTCAGATTTTAGCTTGTTTAGTTCAGAGTAAGCACATTCAAGTTCCTTCTTCAGTTTTGCATTCTGATTTTTATACATATGATTATCAGACAGACATGCATCATGAAATTGCTTCGTACTTGAACAGTTTTTACATGGAGAGCTAGAACTATCTATCCCAGCACCCTTCTTCAACTTTTTATACTGTTTTCTTAAGCGCTCATGTGACTCTAACAATTCAGCATATGCATTCTCCCAATCATCAAGAGAAAAATTCTCGAAGAGATTTACCTCATCCTCATCATCTTCTTCATTTTGGCTGCCACTTTGATTGCTTCTGTCAGCCATCATGCAGCTGTCATCATTCCTCTTCTGAGTTCGCTTCAGCATGTCCAGAATATCTTTAGCAGAACTGCAATCAAAGAAACAAGAATGAAAAGCTCTATCAGTAGCTGCCTTCATTAGATTTATTGCTATCTAATTTTCTTCATGCAGTGATTTTTGACTGTCAGTCCATTTGGACTTTTTCTTTGATAGTTCATGAGGACCATGTGAAATCACTTTCCACAGGTCTGGATTAACAGATTTAGCATAATTTTTCAGACTAGCAAACCATACACTATAATTGGAACCGTTGAAAACTGGTGGTTCACCCATGGAGACAAACAGATATAATGCAACAGGAATATTGATGCACCAAAAGCAAATTAGCACCTAAGACTGCAAGATCGGATCTGCAGGTCGCTGGACCTTGTATGCAGACACCGCTCTGATACCAATTGTTAGGGTGCTAGGCCCGGATACAGAGGGGGGGGGGTGAATGTATCCCTCTAGAGATAATGCCCAAATTAAAACTCTAAAGCTCAGATATGCGGAATAAAACTAATGAGCTCTCCAAGATGAGATGATAAGACAACACATGATCAAACAGTTGGACTGTAACAATGCAGTCACCTGATTACACCAAAAACGCAGGCAGAGCTAAACACACCAAACACACTTAGCAGAATATAAACCTCGAAATTTACTCCCAAGATAACACAACTAATCAAGCATGCACAACCTGTGAATGGGAGGTAGAAGGCAAGGAACAAACGTACAAAGCACAACCACTGCACAGTAGATTTTTAGGTGGTTCGGTCACCAAGACCGACATCCACCCCTCACTCCCAACCGGAGTGAGGCTTCACTAGCCAACGCTAGAAACAAGCAGACTCAGTCTGCGAACACTTGCTGCCACACAGCTTGACCAGGGGAACAGCCTCCCCTCTTCCTCCCAACTGAAGGGACACCCCAAGTGACTCCCAGCCACTTGGAAACCAGAGGTCGAAGACCTCTCTTCCTCCAGACCAGGAAGGACCCCTGGACTTGCAACCCACAAGCCCAGAACCGGAGATCAGATCTCCCTTCTCTTGAGTCCATAGGAGGAACCCGATCCCCAACAGGGCAATCGGAAGAACAAAGCTAACCAGAGAAACAAAATAAAAAATAAGAAAACATAAAAGGAACAGCGACAATGGCTGGAAATGAAACACAATAGTCGTTCTGGATTTGATCCACGAACAGACTGAACATGTCTTCAATAGAACTCTCTCCTCTCTTCTTTTCTTCCTCTTCTTTCTTCTTCTCAGCTCACGCAATCTTTCTCTCTTTCTTCTGCTGCTCTCACTCTCTATTTTTTTCTCTTTCGCAGGCTCTCCCTATCTCTTCTTTTCTCTTCTTCTTCTGCTCTTTTGATTGTTGCTCTCTTTCTTCTGCTTCTCTACTTTCTTCACTGGCTTCTATTCTCTCTGTATATACTTGGCCACTTCGATCACTCTTCATCCGAAGACGAAGCCTTCTATTTATATCAGCAGCAGCACTGGGCGCGTGTGGACTCCACAGCTCCCGCCCAAACCTTGGACCACGTGGCAACTCTCCAGCAAGCTTCAGCACACGTGTCACGATCCTGGGCCTTTATCCATTCTTGGATCACGTGCCCTCATTATTCTGAATCCTCTGCAGGCAGAGACAAAGGAAATATGATTAGTTAGTTCAGTCATACAACCACGAATGTATATACTTTAGAAGCAGTAAGTGAGTAAGTGTGTACACTGAGAGAGTGTATAGACTTGTAAGACTTTATGCGATCTCAGTGTATATACTTGCTGAAGAATGCATTATCATAACAGGAGGGAGTGTGTAGACTTCTGTGAAATGCATGAAGGAATCGAGTGTATAGACTTGGATATCTTCATGTGAGCTCAGTGTATAGACTTGCAGTTAAATGCATTAGTTAACCAAGTGTGTAGAGTGTATACACTTGAAAGCCTTCAAGCGTCCTCGGTGTACAGACTTGTAACAAGCCTATCGGATGTATAGACTTCGATGAGAGCAACGCATGAGCACCCAATGTACAGACATCCTGTCCCTACAGCTGACGACTCCAGTGTATAGACTTGCTGAGGGAGAGACTGTATAGACTTGAAGCAAAGCAGGGCAATCGAGTGTGTAGACTTCACGATGTGCAGACTTGCCAAAGGAACGGCTGTACAGACTTTAACTCAACAGCGATGAATAGAATCTGAATCAAGGCAGGCTGTACATACTTTGATAAAGAGTCCAATGTGCAGACTTGCCACCGACCAATGTGTAGACTTGATGGTTGAGAGACGATGGCCAGGACAAGGCACAAACAAATGTATAGACTTTGGACTTGAACGCCCAAGCAGGCTGTGTAGACTTAGAAGAGTAAGCCAGTGTATAGACTTTAAAAACTTGAAGGCCCAATGTACAGACTTTGAAAAGTCTGAACCAATGTACAGAATTGATTAAGACAAGGCAGTTGAGTGTATGGACTTTGGCAAGCAAACACCAGGCAAACGATGTGTAGACTTGGCCAGAAAATGTAGGGAAAGGTATGAGTGTATAGACTTGGCCAAACGTAGGGAAAGGTGAGGAGTGTATAGACTATGCTTCACTTCGAGCAACCACAGTGATGTATAGACTTAGCCTTTGAGATGTGGCTGTACAGACTTGGAGAGTTGAAGCCAATGTATAGACTTGATGATATCAAACGGATGTACAGACTTGCAGATGCGAAGCCAATGTACAGACTTTAAAGGCTGTGAACAACAAGGCATGCTGTACAGACTTACTTAATCAAACTGATGTATAGACTTTGAAGGATCTGAACGGGAGACTGTATAGACTTTAAGAACCGAAGCTCACATTGTACAGACTTTGTTACCCAAACGATCAATGTATGGACTTGAACTTCTGGAAACGAATGAATAGACTTTACCACAGTCTAATGTATAGACTTCCGGTGTGAATGAAATGCTGTACATACTTGCTCAAACAGTCCGATGTATGGACTTGGAATTCCAACAGAAGGATGTATGGACTTTGATAAGAGAATGGCTATACAGACTTCAGGTGAAGACCAATGTATAGACTTCCAATATGAAGACCAATGTACAGACTTTGAATAAGAAGACCGATGTATGGACTTCGAATATGAAGACCAATGTATGAACTTCGATTGAGTGCAATGGCTGTACAGACTTGGAATGTTTGAGCCAATGTATAGACTTCTGCAGGGCTGCCAGTGTATGGACTTGTGCAGTGCAGCGAGTGTACAGACTTTGAGGCCAAAGGCAGTGTGTAGACTTGAGAAGCTCGAGGCCACTGTATAGACATGGGGTTCAGCTGAGAATGAATGGACTTTGACGGAGTGAGACAATGTTCAGACTTTGAAGTTACACTGTGGATGTATAGACTTGAATGAGCATGGAGTGTATAGACTTGAAAGTCTGAAGGCGATGTACAGACTTCAGTTGAAGTCAACCGAAGAGTGTATATACTTTATGAATGCATATGCCAAGCCCAGTGTACAAACTTGATCAAATGTCTAGACTTTGCATGAACAGTCGATGTGTAGACTTCACATGTAGAGATTTTGAACGTGTGTGCTGGTAGTGTACAGACATTGATAGTCTGGGGGGGTCGACCCATCTAAGAAGGGGGGTCGACCCACTTCAGTCCTGACAATGCTGGCAGAGTTTACACTTGAACAAGTAATGCATGTGAAAGATTTATGCAGCAGATAACATGACTGAACATATAATGCAATGCTTCATGATCTGATGAACTGACTGAACAGTAAATTAACTGAACATATGAGAGACTGCATTATGATCAGAAAATGAGTGAATAACAGCATGATGACTCACACATCAAGATGACTCACAGTGATTAACTCACATCAAAACCAATCATCAAAAGATTAACTCACATCAAAGCCAATCATCAAAACCACATGGACACAACAAACTCCCCCTCACTCAGTGATCAGTTATACATATATGCCGCATGCAGTATATGCAAATGCACAGACCCCTCAGCTTAACAACTAGCGTATGAACATAGACAGGACTCCCCCTCACATTATGACATGGTAAGCAGACATACTCATGCTGAGTGGTTAAGAGCTTAGAGAAAAAACAAATTTTATTCATGGAAGCAAAGCATTTGATTCAAGAGAGTGTAAGTGAAAGTCAAAAACATGAGGGCATTTTATTCATGAAGCTAAGATTTAAAAATGCCTAACTCTCTTCTCAAGGAAGTGGATTTTTCATTATCATGTGGCTTAGTAAAGATGTCAGCTATTTGGTTTGCAGTGCCTACATGAATTAGTTCAAAATTTCCTTTGGAAACCTCATCCCTAATAAAATGATGTCTTATTTCTATGTGTTTGGTTCGAGAATGTAAAATAGGATTCTTGGCTAGATTGATGGCACTAGTATTGTCACAATATATAGGTGTGCACCCCAGGTCTACTTGGTAGTCCTGAAGTTGGTGTTTGATCCAAATGACTTGTGTACCACAACTCCCTACAACTACGTACTCAGCCTCTACCGTAGAGTGGGCCACTGAGTGTTGCTTCTTGGAATCCCAAGAGACTAAACACCCACTTAGAAATTCACAATGACCACTAGTACTTTTTCTATCTAACTTACACCCAACATAGTCAGCATCTGTATAAGCAACAAGATTTAAAGTGTGTGATGCAAAAAATCATAAGCCTAGGGTGTGTGTAGCAGATAAGTATCTGAAAATTCTTTTTACAACTGCTAAGTGTAATTCAGTGGGTCTAGATTGATACCTAGCACACATTCCTACATTGAATTGTATATCAGGTCTCGAGGCAATTAAGTAGAGCAAGGATCCAATCATACCTCGGTATAGTTTTGCATCAACTTCTTTACCTGATTCATCTGCATCCAATGAGGTGTTGGTACCCATTGGTGTTGTGATGTGTTTCAGATAGCTCATGCCAAACCTTTTGAGAATGTCCAATGTGTACTTGGTCTGGTTGATGAAGCATCCATCCTCTAACTGTTGTACCTGCAAGCCAAGGAAATACTTTAATTCACCTACCAAACTCATTTCAAACTCAGCAGACATCAATTGAGAGAATTCATTGCATAGTTCAGTACTTGTTGAACCGAAGATAATGTCATCTACATATACCTAAACTATGATTAGGTCCTTATTCGAACTCTTGGTAAATAAGGTTTGATCCACCTTACCTCTGTGGTAGCCCTTGCTGATCAGAAATTCTGTCAGTCTCTCATACCAGGCTCGGGGAGCTTGCTTTAGATCATACAGGGCTTTATTCAACCTGAAAACTTGGTTAGGCTGGGGAGAAAATTGAAATCCAGGAGGTTGCTCAACAAAAACTTCCTCTTTCATAATACCATTTAAAAATGCACTCTTAACGTCCATTTGTTGAAGTTTTATATTTTTAGAGCAAGCGAAAGCCAGTAAAATCCTAATAGCTTCCATCTTAGCAACAGGTGCATAGGATTCATCGAAATCAACACCAAATTCCCGACAATAGTCCTTGGCTACTAGTCTGGCTTTATTTCTAGAGATAATCCCATCTTCATTCATTTTATTCTTAAACACCCACTTAGTTCCTATGACATTAGTATTTTCTGGTCTTGGAACTAGCTCCCACACATTGTTTCGTTCAAACTGTCCTAGTTCCTCATTCATTGCATTAACCCAACCTTCATCTTTAAAGCTTCTTCAACATTTTTGGGTTCTATTTGTGAGACCAAGGCAACTAGGTCTTGATTTTGAACATTTCTAAAATGAGATCTTGTCCTAGGGGGATCATTCAAATCTCCTATGATGTTTTGGACATGATGGTCTCTTAGAAATCTAACATTTATTGATGACTCACCTATTTCAGCTGGCCTTACCTGATTGGGATCGTCTGGTGTTTCATTTGGCTGAAACTCCTTTTCTTCTTTATCTTCTAGGAATTCTCCATCATGCTTTGACTTCCTGTCATCATTTTCAATATTAGTAGCACCTTTTGTTTCATCAAAAATGACATGTGGAGACTCTTCAATTTTTTGTTCAGCAATGTTAAAAATCCTATATGCTCTAGAAACTTCAGAGTATCCTAAAAATATTCCAGGATAGCTTTTAGCATCAAATTTATCTAGGTCCTTCTTGTCATTATTATGGATAAAACATTTAGCACCAAAAATCCTGAAATGAGCCAAGTTTGGTTTCTTACCTTTCAATCGCTCATAAGGAGTTTTCTTGTGAACTGGTCTTACCATGGTCCTATTGATTGTATAAGTTGTTGTATTGGCCGCCTCTGCCCAAAACTTCCTTGGTAGCTGACTCTCAATCAGCATAGTTCGGGCCATTTCCACAATGGTTTGATTTCTTCTCTCCACAATTCCATTCTGCTCCGGTGTCCTGGGAGAAGAAAACTTGTACGTTAGTCCCTCAGTTTCACAAAGATCAGAAAATATGGAGTTTTCAAACTCACCTCCATGGTCAGATTGAATTGAACAAATTTTGTGTTTTCCTTCTTGTTTGACCTTATTGAAAAATTGTTTAAATTTTTGAAAAGCATCATTTTTGTTAGCTAAGAAAAAGATCCATGAAAATCTAGAGTGGTCATCAATAATCACATAACCAAACCTACTTCTATTAAGACTCTGAGTTCTAGTAGGATCGAAGAGGTCCATATGAATAAGTTCCATTGGTCTGGAAGACAATGGCTCAGATCTTAGTTTAAAAGACTTTCGGGTCTGTTTGCCTAGAGCACAAGCATCACAAATTTTTAATTTTGAGTTGAAATTTATTTTAGGTAAACCCCTAACCAGATCAAATTTCACCAATTTATTTAAGGTAGTGTAGCTAGCATGACCTAAGCGCCTATGCCAATTGAAAGCATTATTTTCAAAATTAGCAGACAAATAGAGATTTAACTCAGATTTATCATCTAAGTCCACAATGTAGATGTTATTGACCCTATTGGCTACAAACTTCACATTATCAGAATTTATTTCCAAAATTTTGCATGAATCTTTATCAAACACAACTCTGTGATCCTTGTCACATAGCTGACTAATACTGATCAAGTTGTGTTGTAGACCTTCCACTAGAAGAACTTTCTCAATAGAGGTAGTGGGGGACTTACCAACTATTCCAATGCCAACAATTTTACCTCTGTTCTTTCCTCCGAACTTGACCATACCCCCTACCTTCATCTCCAGCTTGCTGAATTTGGATCGGTCACCTGTCATGTGCCTGGAGCAGCCGCTGTCTAAATACCACATGTTGTTCTCAGCTGCTAGACAAACCTGCAAAGTAACAAATCAAGTAGAGTGTTTTGGAACCCATGAAAGATTGGGTCCAAATACATTGTTCAACTCTTTAAGCAAACATTTTAGAATCCAAAGTTGTTCCACGATTTTCTTCTTTCCCATGTTGTTGACATTTTTGTTGAAGTTCCGATTAACATTGTGTCCATTTGTTCTAATGGTGTGAAAATTGTTCTTGCTGCCAGACCTTTTATTCTACGGATATCTCCTGTATCCATCCTGTCTAGGAGAGGTATACTTATTAAAGAATCCCTGAGGATAGAATCTCTGAGGATGAGCATAATTTCCCCAGTTTCTTCTGTGCTGACCCATGTTCTTATTAGAATATGAATTTTTGTTGTGGGTCATTTGCCAGGTTCTGTTAACACTCTTGTTCTGGTTGATTGACATTGGAGCTTGTCTAGTTAAATTCTTAACAGTTTTAGAGTGTTGTTGGACATGTTTTGTTGACTTATTCCTAGTTTGCTGGACACTATGAACATGACTAGAGCTTGATGGTGTCTCCATTTTTTCTTTTCCCTTTTCTGGACAGAACATTATAGTTTTGAACTCAAAAGGTCTTTTCTGTGCCGGATTGTAGCCCAAACCCTCTTTGTTGAAATTAACCCTAGCACCCAACATAGTATCTAAGTTCGACTTTCCTTGAACAATTTTTTCTAGGGTTTTTTGTTTATCTTCCAGCTCTTTCTGCAGAGTTTCACAATTTTTCAGGAGTTCAGAATTCACTTTCCTCACAGCTTCATTTTTATCAATGATTAAGTTGTTTTCACTTTGACTCTCTTGAAGCTTTAACTTAAGTTCATCACGCTGTTTATGAACTTCCTAGTTTTCAGACTTGAGGTCATCATTTTCTCTCCTGAGAGAGTTCATCTCTTCTAGTTCTTCCTTGACCTTTTGATTTTCTTTGTTAGTTTCGATCTGTTCTTCAATTATAGCATTCATTTTTCTCTTTACCATCCTATGCTCTTTACTCAAAGCATTAAACTTAGCTAGCAATTCGGCATAGGAATCTTCTCAATCATCAATTGTAAAGTTCTCAAAAATGTTTGTTACCTCTTAGTCACTTTTGGCCAAGAGGCATATTCCTTCTTCGTCTTCCTCTGACGAGTTGGCCTCTGGGTCTTCCTCCTCATCACTCCACGTGCAGACCATAGCTTCAGGTTTCTTCTTCTGCACCTTGGAGGCCTTCTTCTGGAGATCAGGACATTCACCTTTTATATGTCTTGTCTTCCTACAATGATAACATGTAATCTTCTTAGTGCTCCTATTTTTATCACCGTTAAAATCAAACTTCTTACCAGAGGGATACGGCCCTTTCCTTCTATAAGTTTTTACCTTCGTTCTCAAAAACATTCGAAACTGACGAGTGAGCATAGCCTGCTCCTCTTGATCAAGGTCTGACAAGCCGTCAGACTCCCCATTGCTACTTCCACTGCTGCTGCTAGCTTTACTGCTGGACACCTTGAGGGCAATGTTCTTGCCCTTCTTCTCACTTCCTTCACCGTTCCTTTTGAAGTTCATCTCGTAGGTCATTAGGGATCCTATCAGTTCAGTGACAGTCATTTTTGACAGGTCCCTAGACTCTTCTATCACTATGGCCTTAGTGTGCTAGGCGGGGGATAGCGACCTAAGAACTTTCCTGAAAATGTCCCCCTCTGAAATTTGTTTCCCAAGCCCATTAAGACTATTAGTAATCAAAGACAACCGGGCATACATTTCAGCGATCGTCTCCTCAGATTTCATTATAAATAATTCATATTCTGAGGTAAGCATGTTTACCTTAGTGGTCTTCACTTGGGATGTACCTTCGTAGATTAGCTCCAATTCATCCCACATCTTTTTGGCGGTCTTGCAGGCTAAAATATGGGCGTATTCATCAGGGTGAACCGCGCACTGTATGATGTTCAGGGCCGACCAGTTGATGGTTGATAGTTTGACGTGATCATCCGTCCACAGATCTTCATTCGGTGGAAGCTCATAAGGCCCTACGGTGATCACTCTCCAGAGCTTGTGGCTCTAGGCTCTCATAAACACCTCCATCCTATTTTTCCAGTAGAAATAGTTAGTACCATCAAAGAAGGGAGGGCGGCTTATAGACTGTCCCCCAGCCATGAAGCTTCGAGGACCATTAGATCCAGTATTACCCTGACCGTTGGACCACATAATGGGTAGCCTACTCTGATACCAATTGATAGCACGAAGAGTGAGCTAGAAGGGGGGGATGAATAGATCACTCCCCAATTTAAAGCGATTTGAATTAGGAGAGATGAAATCCTAGAAGCAGTAAGTGAATCTTTCAGAACAGCCCACAAAGAGAGACACTAAGTAGAAACTAAACGAGAATGAATTGAAATAGAACAGTGATCGAACAACAGACGCTTGAACCACAATAAAAGGTCAGTGAAACGAACCACACAGAAGCAGTCGATCAAGCACCCAACCACAAAGGAGACAAAGAGTTTTTACGTGGTTCGATTGCGAACAGCAATCTACGTCCACCCCTTACTCCATAGGAGTAAGGCTTCCTTGCATTAAGCAATATAAAGCACAGCAGACTCAGTCTGCAGACATCCGTTGTCGCACAGCTTGCCACAAGGGAACAAATCCCTCAGCACCGATCCTGCTACCCACAGGATCTGAACCTGACCTTGCCCCAGCAATATCAGAACCGGAGGACCAACCTCCCTTCCTCTAAACCAGAGGGGACACACGAGCGATGTGCCTTCACTCGCAACTGGAGAACCAATCTCCCTTCCTCTAAGAACACTTAGAGGGTAACAAGATAGTATATAAGAAATTGGAGAAATAACTTGAAAATGAAGAAATGAGAAGAAATCAATCACTCAAAACATCAAAAATGTAGCTTCCAGAGAAGCAATCTTCCAAGCTCTAAAACCTAACAATGATCACTCAAACACTTCAGGCTCTTCTCTCGTACAGAAAAATTCTTCAGTGGCTGCAAATGCTCTCTTTCTTTTTCTATTCTTAAGCAACTTTCTCTTGCAGCCTTCGACCTCTTTTATAGCTGGAAGGAGGCGTGTGGTTAACACGATTCCCACCCATTCCTTTTGGCAGAGCAGATCTCTTTTTGATTCCACGTGGCGGGATCATCCTTTCTCTTTGTTCCCTCAGATCACGAGCCCTTAGTCCTGGTACATTGACTTCCACGTGGAGTACCCTCACTGGTTTTGGGTTCGCCGAACACCTGCTCGACCAGGTGATAGACCTGCCAAGCAAGAGAAGACATTAGTGGAAGCTACACTGATCACGAGCATGCACAGACCTTGATTGAGCATAAGCCAAGACATGCACAGGCCTTACGTGCGTGCATGAACAAAGGTTGCACTGACCTTATGTAACCCAATGCAAAGATTGCATGGGTATTATTGCACAAGACAAAACAAAGCACGGACACTAACATGCCTTCCACAAGAAAAACTACACCAACGATGAGATGTACCGAGATAGAAATTGCACCTAGTTCAGGTCCCCTAATGCAAAGAATACACAGACTGTGATGTGCATAATAGAAGATATGCAAGACAAGAGGATGTGCATTGACCTGTTTAGCACAAAATGAACCCTGCACCGACTTAGTGTGGGTAAGATAATGTAAGACTTGCACAGTCTTAAAATGCTTCGTAACACAAACATGCACGGACATAATTGCTTAGGACTGGAACAGTGCATAGACTCAAATCATGCCTAACATAAGAAATTGCACCGACGTTGATCATGCATAAATGACATTTGCACCGACCTTGTGTGTGTGTGCAGACATCGAATGCACTGACTTGATGCGTGCAGAGTATGCACCAACCAGTGCGAGCAAAAGCTTGCACCGAGGTTATACCTATAGCTTCTTATGCACGGACTAGACAAGAAAGAGTGCACATACTTTAAATGTGCACGGACTTTATGTGCACGGTGCAAGAATTGCACCGATTTGACTAATACATGAACAGACGATGCAGCAACTTAGTCGCGTGCAGCAACTAAGATTGCACCGACTAGATGCTTGCATGCACAGACTCTACTCAGTTGAAAAAATAGCATATGCACGGACGTAATGCAGGATGTACTAAGTATGCACGGACTATCTGAGTAGAACTAGAGAATGCAGTATCTAAAAAATGAATATGTGGAATGTATTGATATAGATTATCAAGATTGACTTATAGTGTGAGACATCATCAAAACTGTAGTAGAGTTTGATGGGTTGCATAGAGTTCGGCTACAGTAAATTTTCTTTCGGTCACGTGGAACCTTTCTCGGAATTTCTTTTACATATCTGGCCAGTCCCTGATCGACCCGACCGGCAAGCTTGAATACCATTCAAATGCGAGCCCTGTTAGAGAGGACCCAAAAAAATTTAGTAGATATGACTCGTCAGAAGCCATATCCCCCATGACAGTCATGTAGTATGCTATGTGTTCCTTGGGGGACCCTTGCCCATTGAACTTTTTGAACTTCAGCGGCTTGCTGACTCCCAAGGGAAGCTGCTTGGTAGCATGGTGTGGTGGGTAAGGCACCCGGTAGGCATGAAAAGCCATGTATTCACCTTCGCCCCGCTCGGCCAACTTCATCTCTATCATCTTTTCGACCATAAGTCGGTTTACTGTGGCAGGATCTGCTGGCTCCGGGTAAAAGTGGGCCGGCTACCGGTATGGAGTGTTTAGGGCACTCACCTACGGGAGCAGGCGCAGCAAGGGTGCCTGATGCAACTGAGGCAATATTGGCGGTATCAACAGCTGAGGAGCCCTTTGCAACGGAGCAGCTTGGCTATGCTCAGCTTGGCTGAGGCAGAGTGTATAGAGGTGGGAAATCACGGGGGTGAACCCCTCCTTGTGAAGATTCTGCTGGCACTTCCGGCTGCTTGGGAGTGGATGCTTGTTCATTTTTATCTTGCAACTGTTTCTTGAGGAGTTCAATCTCCTGCTGATGTTTCTACAGCAACATCAATACAGACGGGTCCATGGTCGCCGTGCTGGAAGTGCCTTCCATTGCTTCTCCCGAAGCTCCCTCAGGTGAGGCATTCAACAAGACTTCGTCTTCCTCGGTGGTCACCATATTAACAGCCAGGGTGGCGGTTAGTTCGGGAACCTCCCGATTTTCTTCAGTCATCTGTAATCTTTCCCTAGTAGCTGTGACCATCCTGGTATCTACTCCGGGCCGATTGGCTAGACGAGCTAACTCTTGTAGTTCATCTGGCAAACGGTCACATCTTCTAGCCACTCCGGCCATATTGCAAGTAACAATATTCAAATTCCTCCTATATCTGGAGACACTTCTCTTCACCCGACTTGGGTAGGCCAGTCGTTCAAAGACTGACGTTCTCATCATCCTTCCCCCTTGCTGTGGTGGGGTTTCTGTAGCACCACAATGTTGATGGAACTGATCTTCATGTCTGTTATCATCCACGGATGAGGCTTGTGTATTCTCTTCTTCCCTGATCTCCATCGGTGGGTATTCTTCTTCTTCAGCCACAATTGCTGGGAGCAGGTGCTGTTGGCCTAGTGAGGGGTTTCCTAAGCCCCTGAAATACCCTCTGACCATATCGGACATTTCTTCTTGATCGCGCCCTCCATGGAGGATGGGAGATAGCGTGTGGCCTCGCACCAGAGGCAGATATGCCAGTTGGGCTCTCTCCGATGGCTGATGAAATCTTCCCTTCATAATTGGGATATCAGCCTGCTGTGGGGACTGATTTTTATTTAAAGATATTTTATTAAAGGTTTATTTTTTAAAGGTTTATTTGCGTAGGGCGTGCCAGTCACTGAGTGACAAATTTATTATGTGCACCGTCTGACTAATCAGACGATTATAGGTGATCGTGTCGGGACCCAAAACCCGCCGTACCGTAAAGGCTACAGCGTTAATTACATCTCTCCAGAAGAGAGAAAACCCTTGATTAATCACCAAAATAAAGAGGCCATGGGGCCCGTAGAATATGTAAAAGATGTGATTGCATGCAAGCACACAATATGGAAGTATTTATTTATTTAAGCGGGCTCCTAGTACAGGGTGGAGAATTTAGGTCTGAGGACCACCATCACACATAGTGAAAGTCTCAGGCCGGGCGTAACCCGACTTTCTACTAATCACCATTCGATATACCGGGGAGTCAGATCATGCAGGCATGCAAGGTGGTAGCATTTAGTACTATGGTTTATTGTTTGTTTGATCACATGTTAGTGATTTCGGAAGAGATCTCGGCAACGTCCCCCCCACCCCTGAATTTTTATGATGATCTATTAATTTTCATGATTTATTGAATTTTTATGATGATTTATTGAATTTTTAGGTTGATTAATTACTTTTTATGATTTATTGAATTTTTATTATGATTTATTGAATTTTTATGATGATTTATTGAATTTTTATGATTTATTGAATTTTTATTATGATTTATTGAATTCTTATGATGATTTATTAATTTTCATGATTTATTGAATTTTTATTATGATTTATTGAATTTTTATGATGATTTATGAATTTTTATGATTTGTGGTATTTTTATTATGATTTATTGAAATTTTTTGATTTATTGAATTTTTATTATGATTTATTGAATTTTTATGATGATTTATTAAATTTTATGATTTATTAAATTTTTATGATGATTTATTAATTTTTATGATTTATTGAATTTTTATGATTTGTTGAATTTTTATTATGATTTATTGAATTTTTATTAGCCTAAAACGGCGCTGTACCTAGTTAGAGCTAAAACGGCCCGATGGCTAGTTGGAGGCTAAAATGGCGTGGTGGCCAATTGGAGGCTAAAACGGCGCGCTCCCAAAGGGGTGTGAACGGCGCGCACATGAATGGTTAATCCAGCGCGAGATGCATATGGGGGTCTAAAACGGTGCGCTCCCAAAGGGGTGAAAACGACGCGCACATGAATGGTTAATCCGGCGCGCTAAGGGCGCGCCGGTTTAGGGCCCATGGAGTTGGAATGGATTATGAGTGTAGGGCTAAAACGGCGCGGGGGGGTATCGCGCCGGAAAATGGCGCGCCGGTTTAGGGGCGCGCCGTATTAGGGCATGTTCGATGATTTTGGGCTTTATGAGAAGCCAAATGATTTCTTTGAAACTTTGATGTTAATTGCAAGGGTAAATGAGTTAATTTAGGTCCCAATTACCCTGCAGACATGGCAAATCCAGACTTATGCGAGGTTCCTACTCGAGCATAGTCCAAAGTAGACTTATAGTTGAAAATTCATTCAATTCAGACTAAGTGTTGAGTCAAAAATTGGGCAGCACCTCCCCATGCCTAGAGGGTTGCGGGGGCGAAGTGGAGACAGTCCCACAAGATTGGGGTACGCTCCTTAAAGCCGGGAGTGCCAAACGGTGACCGGCGGACTTCGATGGAGGGAAACCCCGAGGGCTAGTCTACGAGGGGCACCAACACTCCATGAGTCAAAATACTATTTAGAGGGACGACCAGTGGGGAAGGAAACCCAGAGGGCTAACCTACGAGGGGCACACAACCCATGGCCACCACCATTCCCTTCGGGATAGTGGGTTTAATGTTGGGTGATGAACCCCATTGATATTCACCTCTGATGGCTCAGAAGGGAACATGCCATCAAGGACATGCCCTTATGATCCGATGGTGATGCAGAAACATCGATGGGAATGTTCCCCTCCCCTGGGCCACTAGACCATCACATATAGGGACAACAAAACACGGCATCTCATAGGTAGTAAGCGATAGTAATGCAACCATTAGACCACTTAGGATCGGTTGTATACATAATAGAGTTAGCCAGTTAGCTGGTTAGCAGATTAGCATGTTGATAGGTTAGCATACAAATTGAACGACTGGAAGGAGCAAACGATCGAACAGTAAGAGGGGATCCCACAGCATAAACGACCGTGATAGGGAGAACCCCTTCACGCACATAGACTTTAGGGATGGCTCTGTTGTCCCTAGCTCGTAGTTATGGATAGGGAGACATCGAGGAGCCGTTCCGAGGGCCGGAGGAAGGTATATCTATATACACGCCTCCGATATGAAGAAACATGCGGGCATGCGAAGCATGTGATGCGGTCTACGCGATAGAGAGGACACCAGGGATGAGAGTCATTGCTATAGCCCCTTTCGGATACCCCGGGGCGCTCTTAACGTCGGTAAGGAAGAAAACCGCATGATGACACACAGAATATCAGGAGTTGGATGCAACCGAAGAGAGATGGGGGAGAGGCGGGTGAAGATCTTGCCACGCTCAACACCAAACCATTGTTACCATAAAGGAGCTCATACATCGCACATTCGACACGGCATGGCGTTGTCGCTCAGAGGCCGGCTGTTGATTACACGAATGGGAATGAATCCCTGATTGCAGAGAAAGGGGAGAATCGAGGGAGACAGGAAGGAGACGGGGTCATATCATCGCCCCTCCATCCACATACATCTACGGAGATTTAACAAGAGAAAGTAGCGGGGGTGGCCAGGGAAGTCACCGGAACCCACCTATAAAAATAGAGTATCGGAAACGGGTGGCTCTTCTCCGGCGCCGGGCTCCTTCAGGCAGACAGACAAGAGGACGGGAGAGGTAGTGGCCCTCTGGCTCGCTCTTAGGAAGCTCCTTTATTGTTCCCCAATCTTCTTTGCTCTCAGACGATTGGTGGTGCGGACACCCGAGCAGTTGATCTGCACGATACGCCGAGCCACCGGTACCGCACACGGAGCATGACACGAGCCACCTCAGCGTCCATCTGGCTCGGAGACAGCCTGGAGACTGCGCCTTGAGCCTCCCCACTTATTATATTTAGTTAGACTTTATGTGTGTTTAATTTGTGTTTATTTCGTTGCATTCGGTTTGACATTTTGATTGTAATAGGGGCTTATGTGCAATTCGGACCCCGTGGCCCCCACGGGCCCCCCAGGCCCCACCCCATTGGGCCACCTCAGCCTAGGGTCCCACGTGGGGTCAGTCAACATGCCACATGGGAGCATCTAGAAGTTTGAATGGGAATTGGACACATGGGAGACAATGGACTAGAAAAGTCCACATGGGAGGCCACCTACCCCCACCAACTAGTCCACCCTCTCTCCTTGGTCCAAGGGCCGCCCCCCCCCCCCCTTTGTTTTTTTTTATTATTTTGTGTGTGTGTGTCACACTTCATCCCAACCCTCCATTCCCATCCCCTAGATCCAATGGTTGTGGATGGATGTGAGATGTAACCTATTTAAGCTTGTATTTTCCATTTTAGTAGAATTAATGCATTTGAATTGGAAGAAAATCCCTTGAGCAAGGCTTAGGCCGCCCCTCCCTCTCCCCTTGAAGCTGTGAAGGCTTCCTTCTGGTGGTAAGACTCCACCCTATCAGTTCCGGTCGCCGCCGCCGCCGCCACGAGCCGCCACCGCACCGCCATCGTCTTCATCGGAGTTCTGCCCGCGCAGTACCACAGCAACTTCCACGAAATTTGTGTGTCAGCCACGAGCTCCGATCGATCTGAGAATTTTACTGGAGGTTCCATAGGTGTCAAGTATATCCCATAAATTTTGGTTTGTCATTTAGATCCCATTTCATAATTTTTGATTTTCATCAACCCTACCATTTCAGTTCTGCCAGAGTTCTGTCTAGATTCATATCCGCCCTATTTTTCATGTCTTAGGTCCATCGTTTGATTTTTGTTAGTCCCATAAATTTTACTGGAGTTTCCTTCCATCCACCCCTTCATTCACAATTTTTGTAAATTTCTGGTTCGCCCATTTCTTATTTTCTAAAAATTGTTCTCAGTCTCATCTACAGTTCTGTCCACCTGTTCCCAGATCCGACCACCAGTCACTCCAAAAATCATATCAAATCGCCACCACCTCCAAATCCAATTCCAAAAATTGTCCCAATTTCGTGGTTTGATTCCCTACAACTTTGAAGATGTGCTAGAAGCCTTATTCCGACGGAAAGTAGGCAGTCAACGGCCATTTACAGGAAACTTATATGCTGATCTGGTATTTCGAGAGCTGTGCAACAGAGGATTGAAAAATAGTTAAAGCCCAGGTTCGCAGAGGTTCAGAAGATTCCATTGGCCCTAGGTTGAAGGATTTTGAATCCTCTTTCCAACGGCCCTAGTTTCATCGCATTCCGACGAAGGGGCTGATCGCAGCGGCCGTTTTCGCCGGAGCGCGCGCTGCTAAAACAGCAACCTCAGCTCGTGGACAGCAACTTCAAAGCTTGGAGATCGGGACCGATCGACCCCCGATCGGTGTTCCCGGCCGACCGCCATCCGTGGAGGCACGCCACTAGGGGTCCCCATCATAGTGGGTCCCACCCCCGCAGATCCGGAGGACAGCGCCATCCGTGGGCCCCGCGGGCCCGCAGAACCCGCCGTTCGGAAAGCACGAAAACGCGGAGTTCGGCACAGCCGGGCGACATCAAGATGCTGCCCATCAACTCGAGTTGCGTGATTCCCGGGCTCCACATGTGACCTTTTGCCTCCCTGCGTGGAGTGGGTCAAATCTTTGTATTGCTGTGATATTGTTTAACCGGGAGTCCGTGATTCGGCCGGGGTTGTCTTCGCCACGCCGGGTGCGTGCAGATAATGGTCCGAACCTCTTGGCGTTCATTTGCTTAGCTAGTATATGGTCTGTTGCCACTACCGAGAGTATAGGTACTAGCCCGTGTGTCCATGTCACCGCTGTGAGAGTGAGTGTGACCCGTCCCGTGACTCGATCCGAGTCCGGAAGTTGAGTCGGACTACCCTTGACCTCCGCCGGTTCCTTAACCGCGCACGGTCTGCGCTTTCCCTCGCTTGGGACGACGAGTGAGCTTCCACTTCTGTTAGCGACGTTTTGCCACTAGGAGCTCGTAGTGTCGGGCTTAGTGTCTCCCTGGTGTGTGCTGCTGGTCGCGTCTTCATCTAGAGTCCGAGGGTGGCACCTAATAGTGTCGTCTCCCGTGTCCGTCCCGCATCAGTTTGGTATCAGAGCGAGTCGAGTCTAGGGTAGTCGTTGCATATGTCTTGCATAGTATAAGTCGAGTCTAGGATCATCATTTCAAAACAACAAAAAAAAAGTGTTTTCAAATTGCATTTCATCCCGATAATTCGGTATCTTAAAAGGTGTTGTCCGAACGTTAGGCTACGCCTATCGGGAAGACCGCACACTTGCGCGAGTGATCTTCGGATCGATTAACTCCGCCATGTACCAGATATTGGTTTAGGTCTAGGTGCATTAGTCGGTGTTTGCATTAGTTAGTGCATTCCAACCTTGCATAGCCGGTCTAGTGTAGTGTCCAAGTGTCGGCATGTCCAACATATAGGTCCCCCCCCCCAATTTCCCATGGATTCCCAATCACCCGGGCATTATGGCCGTTGGTCCACCCATGGGCTTGGCAACCACCCACTCCACTTCCGTAGGCCCGAAGCCTCGGATTTTTATGGCTCCAATGGCCCGGGCGACTACCTCAAGTGGGAGGCCGCCATGGACACATACTTTGATTGTTATACTATGTCTAAGGCCATGCAATTCTCTTTCGCTAAAGAGCGGCTTCTTCATGAGGCTGCCGAAAAGTGGGATTACATCGAAAGAATGAGAGAGGTTAGGGGGCAATGGCCCATCGAGTCATGGTGGGACATGAAGAGAGAGCTTAGGAAGGTCTACGTGCCCCAATCGGTCACCTCCAACCGGCCCCACCCAATCACTTCCAACCAAGTGGGTTCTAGTCGGAGGCAAAAAGTCCCACACGTAGATGAGCCAAGACCCAATCCTAGGACGGTTGACTACGGGCGAGTCCACCATGATATCCCTATTCCAACCCACTCCGTTGCCGAACTTATGCAAATGATTTTGGACCGGTTGGATGGGGTGGATAGGACACGTACTCTTAGTGATGTACTCCTACCCGAGCCTAAGGAGGTCATCACCGGTAGTCTTAACCCGGCCCCATCAATGGAGTCCCCAAGCCCACTCCCCATCATAGTGGATCCTCTTCTCCCACCCACGAGATCCCCTTTGCCTACACCCCCTGTCCGTCAAGAGGATAAGGGTAGGGACCCACTTATCAGGGAGCATAGTGAGTCACGACAGCAGTGTTATCGCTGCCAGGGGTTCGGCCACTACGCCGGACAATGTCCCACTCGGACATCTCTAGCCATAAGGGACAAAAGGGTTGGAGAAGCCCCACTCTCCGATCTTTATTTTAAGCCGCCAAAGCCCGAGCCACCCGTGTTTCTAACGGGTACACTTTTCATAGCCGAACCACTTCTTAGATGGCTCAAGAACGGCTTGGCCCCATCTCTCCTCCCATCCATGGACCCTACCCTACCATTAGTGCCGGTCAACTCATTCCATACCACCTTCCGGTCTAGTCACCATGTGGATACATTAGATGATCTTCTTAAAGGATTAGACCGGCAGTTGACATTTACGCACTTGTTGGCCCCACGCTTCGACCGACCTACAGGTCGTAGCTTCACACATCCATCCCTAGGGTCCATCACCTTCGTGTACACTGTGGGTCATGTTACCACGGAGGTTCTTCCACTTCTCCCTTTGCCGGCCGAGTCCAACTTCATTCCCCTTTACCCAATGAAGGAATCTTACTTTCTACCTATGACTGTCGTCCCATCTCTCGCAATGAATGAAGGTGATCATTTACACCTCCAAGATTTCCAAATGTGGGACAGTGATTTGTGGAAGCCTAGTCCGAGGGGTCATACCTTCTTTGATCCCTTCGACCCATTCTCTTATGGACTCCGTGACCCACCATATTTACACCACCTTTTCGAGAGAGTCCACCATCATACCCCCATCGTCTCATCTCCCTTCACGGATGAAGGTGACCATCAACACCTTCTAGAATTCCACACATGGGACCTTGAAATGAAGGAATCCATATCGAGGGGTCACACATTCTTTGATCCCTTCGATCCCTTTCTTCATGGGCCATTTGGCCCACAACCTCCATTCCACCTCTTTACGGAAGTCCACTATCACACCCCTCCTACTCGGGCCTGGCAACCTTTACATGGCAATAGGTCCGAACCGTCATTTGGGGGTAATGAGGACTTTGGTTTCCCCGGGCCACCTCAACCACCCAAACCTCCCGGACTTCCCACATCCAAACCCCATGTCCATGGTTGGTGCATCGTAGGATGTCTAGGAGTCCACTATGACATTAACCTCCGGTTATGTCAAATGCATGCATGGCACACATTCGGATGTCCTAGACCACCTTGCATATGATTGGGTTTTACTAACTGTAGGGTTGTTTAGGGTCGTGTGTGCATCCGTGTGTTTCTTTTCTTTTGGTAAGCATGTTAGGTCGTGTGTGCATCATGTGTTTCTTTTCTTTTGCTAAACATGTTAGGAGTCTGCATGACGATGTCCGTCGTCACAGTTGAGGCCAGCAATGCACGTTACAAAGAGCTAGCCGATGCCCATCGACACCACCGAGAGTTCCAAGAGGGTGAATATGTCATGATCAGGGTAAGACCTGAACGGTTTCCCTCTGGAACCGTTAAGAAGTTGCAAGCTCGCGGAGCCGATCCATTCAGAGTGTTGAAACGCGTTGGATCCAATGCGTACGTTGTGGACTTGCCCGAGGAATATGGTATAAGCTCTACTTTTAATGTTTCGGATCTAGTTGCATATAGGGACCCAACGGTGATCCCTAGTGAGCCTTTCGAGCCATCTCCTCCCCTTGAGAGTGATCCCACACCTGAGTGTCCACCTCTAGCCCCGTTGTTACGGCAGCGTGAGCATATAGATCATATACTAGATGAGCAGGTGACAGTTACCAGGAGTGGATCTTACCCGCGCTACCTAGTGCGATGGAGAGGACGGCCTGCTACTGAGGACACATGGATCACACATGGCGAGTTGCAACGGATTGATCCAGACCTTTTGGAGCGATACAGGAGCGATGCAGACCCTTACTCGACAGGGTCGAGTTTCTCCCACCCGGGGAGAATTAGTGCGGACACCCGAGCAGTTGATCGGCACGATACGCCGAGCCACCGGTACTGCACACGGAGCATGACACGAGCCACCTCAGCGTCCATCTGGCTCAGAGATAGTCTGGAGACTCCGCCTTGAGCCTCCCCACTTATTATATTTAGTTAGACTTTATGTGTGTTTAATTTGTGTTTATTTCGTTGCATTCGGTTTGACATTTTGATTGTAATAGGGGCTTATGTGCAATTCGGACCCCGTGGGCCCCACGGGCCCCCCAGGCCCCACCCCATTGGGCCACCTCAGCCTAGGGTCCCACGTGGGGTCAGTCAACATGCCACATGGGAGCATCTAGAAGTTTGAATGGGAATTGGACACATGGGGGACAATGGACTAGAAAAGTCCACATGGGAGGCCACCTACCCCCACCAACTAGTCCACCATCTCTCCTTGGTCCAAGGGCCACCCCCCCTTTGTTTTTTTTATATTATTTTGTGTGTGTGTGTCACACTCCATCCCAACCCTCCATTCCCATCCCCTAGATCCAATGGTTGTGGATGGATGTGAGATGTAACATATTTAAGCTTGTATTTTCCATTTTAGTAGAATTAATGCATTTGAATTGGAAGAAAATCCCTTGAGCAAGGCTTAGGCCACCCCTCCCTCTCCCCTTGAAGCTGTGAAGGCTTCCTTCTGGTGGTGAGACTCCACCCTATCAGTTCCGGTCGCCGCCGCCGCCGCCACGAGCCGCCACCGCACCGCCATCGTCTTCATCGGAGTTCTGTCTGCGCAGTACCACAGCAACTTCCATGAAATATGTGTCTCAGCCACGAGCTAAGATCGATCTGAGAATTTTACTGGAGGTTCCAGAGGTGTCAAGGATATCTCATAAATTTTGGTTTGTCATTCAGATCCCGTTTCATAATTTTTGATTTTCGTCCACCCTTCCATTTCAGTTCTGCCAGAGTTCTGTCTAGATTCATATCCGGCCTGTGTTTCATGTCTTAGGTCCATCTTTTGATTTTTGTTAGTCCCATAAATTTTACTGGAGTTTCCTTCCATCTACCCCTTCATCCAAAATTTTTCTGAATTTCTGGTTCGCCCATTTCATATTTTATAAAAATCGTTCTCAGTCCCATCTACAGTTCTGTCCACCTGTTCCCAGATCTGACCACCAGTCATACCAAAAATCATATCAAATCGCCACCACCTCCAAATCTAATTCCAAAAATTGTCCCAATTTCTTGGTTTGATTCCCTACAACTTTGAAGATTAGCTAGAAGCCTGATTCCAACGGCAAGCAGGCGGTCAATGGCCATTTATAGGAAACTCATATGCTGATCTGGTATTTCGAGAGCTGTGCAACAGAGGATTGAAAAATAGGTAAAGCCCCGGTCCGCAGAGGTTTAGAAGATTCCACTAGACTTAGGTTGAAGGATTTTGAATCCTCTTTCCAACGGCCCTGGTTTCATCGCATTCCAACGACGGGGCTGATCGCAGCGGCCGTTTTCGCCGGAGCGCGCGCTGCTAAAACAGCAACCTCAGCTCGTGGACAGCAACTTCAAAGCTTGGAGATCGGGACCAATCGACCCCCGATCGGTGTTCCCGGCCGACCGCCGTCCGTGGAGGCGCGCCACTAGGGGTCCCCATCATAGTGGGTCCCACCCCCGCAGATCCGGAGGACAGCGCCATCCGTGGGCCCCGCGGGCCTGCAGAACCCGCCGTTCGGAAAGCACGAAAACGTGGAGTTCGGCACCGCCGGGCGACATCAAGATGCTGCCCGTCAACCCGAGTTGCGTGATTCCCGGGCTCCACATGTGACCTTTTACCTCTCTGCGTGGAGTGGGTCAAATCTTTGTATTGCTGTGATATTGTTTAACCGGGAGTCCGTGATTCGGCCGGGGTTGTCTTCGCCACGCCGGGTGCGTGGAGGTAATGGTCCGAACCTCTTGGCGTTCATTTGCTTAGCTAGTATATGGTCTGTTGCCGCTGCCGAGAGTGTAGGTACTAGCCCGTGTGTCCATGTCACCGCTGTGAGAGTGAGTGTGACCCGTCCCGTGACTCGATCCGAGTCCGGAAGTTGAGTCGGACTACCCTTGACCTCCGCCGGTTCCTTAACCGCGCACGGTCCGCGCTTTCCCTCGCTTGGGACGACGAGTGAGCTTTCACTTCTGTTAGCGACGTTTTGCCACTAGGAGCTCGTAGTGTCGGGCTTAGTGTCTCCCTGGTGTGTGCTGCTGGTCGCGTCTTCATCTAGAGTCCGAGGGTGGCACCTAATAGTGTCGTCTCCCGTGTCCATCCCGCATCAATTGGCCCCCTTGCTTGCCGTCTTCTCCCCCTCTTTTCTATGTCTCTTTGGGCGAAAGCCCTCTTTTATAGCCTTAACCGGCGTGGCTTCACCCGGCGTGCATATGGGCGCGCTGGTTTAGCACGGGTTGCCTCATGCGCGCCGGATTAACATCATATGAGCGCTCCGGATTAAAGGTTCCTCCGTCCTATCTCCAGCTTCTTTTGGCCCATTTAACTTGTCTAGGCCCATCTGTGCTTATTTTCTTCTTTTGTGAGGGTTGTCCAAGCGTCCGGCTTGTACTCGTTGTGTAAGCTTCTGCTTGTTTCTTCGGGGATGGTCCCGAATATTCTTCTGAGCTCTCGGGTCTTGCTTTAGCGGTTGTCCATTGGAACCGAGCATCTTTTCTTTTCTTCTTGTTCTTTGGTCTCATCTTTTCTTCGGCTTCCGTCATTCTTTTTCTTGTTTTCTTTCTTTTCTTCTCTGTCGGCATGAGAGCACTTGATCAGAGCTTGAAACCTGCAGAAGCAGAAGTTAGGAAAAATTAGAAATATTTTTAGTGTCAACAAATGCCCCCCACCCGCGGGTGTCGCGACACAGGGACGAAATAGCGGGACATGCGGGTGTAGCCCATGGCCCGTTTGAAAATATTGTATGGATCTTTTTATTTATTTTATTTTTATTTATCATCATTTTTATTATATATTTTTTTACTTTATTTTATTTTGTCATTCGTTTTATTTATTCACCTTATATAACCTCACTCAAGCACGCATGCATTCATCGTCCGCAAGCATAGAGTAGATATATGTAGCATAGGTCTCCTATATCAGGGATAGGATAAGGACAACGCCCATGATTCACGGACAGAGTGCGACTCACAAAGCACAACTAAAGGAGATGTGCATACGTAAAGGGGACGCTACATAGAATATATGCATAGCATAGACCACAATCTACACCCAAGACTATTCCTCCATAGTGTGAAAGTGCAATTATATGGGTAGTGAACCCTAGACATAGGGACGTGCAGACGTTCTGAGTAACACCAGAGGATTACTTTATCGCCTACACATACATTCGGGGTTCTCGACTTTTGGTAGCTTCGCACAACCCCTTTATTCTTAATTCCGAACTTCACCGTTCGACGCGAGTTTTCTCATGTATCTCAATGGAGATTCCCGCCTACTAGGATTCATCCTTTATTGTGATTTTATGGCGGATTTCACCATTTGACGCGAGTCTCCTCATGTGTCTCAATGGGGATTCCCGGCTACTCGGATTCATCCCTATTTTAATTGTGGAGTTTGCTGCACCGTTTTCACCCGAGTCTCCTCATTTGTTTCAGTGGGGATTCCCGGCTACTTGGATTTACATTCCACTTATCATTATCATTATTTTTTTATCTTTTTTTAAGGGAGTAGGCAACTTTTTCCTCACGGTCACCCTTTACGTGAGTGTAGAGATTTAAACATCCATGAACTGTTAAGAAGAATTTACGATGTCCCTATGACTAAGGACCATTGCTCATATTACGTGCGAGGTGTGGGAGTTTTGCCTAGGGTGTATCATGTGAGTTGTGCTAGCAACATAGCTACGACTCTTCCCCTGGCCGTATGCACTCACCGAGAATTGGCTTTTCATCCTTAGTATGTCCCGTGACGCACACATATCCTGAACCAGGGTAGCGTTATAAAGCGAGGAAGTATGCGGTCTTAGAAATTTGAAGGAAGTGTATTAATACTATATTTCAGGCAGACATGCAAGTGAGGCAAACAAGCACACAAATCATGTGTTATGATCATTTTTTTCTTTTTTTCCTTTTTCCTCTTTTTTCTCCTTCTTTTTTTTCCTTTTTTCTTTTTTTTCCTTTTTTCCTTTTTCTTTCTTTTTGATTTTTTGATTTTTTTTCTTTATTTTTTCTTTTTTTGGCTCTCTTTTTTTTGTCGGGCTCAATAAGTACATCTGCAGGCCGACTATTTTACAGGTGGGTAGCTGATGCCACGGCAATGGAGAGAACATGTCATATGTTATGATGAATCCTTAGAGGGATCAAGGGTAGGTGTGAAACCAAAGGGGGTCTTTTCGTTCATTGGTTCGGTAGTAATTTCGGGTCAATGGTAAGCAGTTTGTCGGCTTAGACCGAAGGTCATGACGCCGAATGACTTGGCTTAGACGTAAGGTCGTGATGCCAAGGGATGATATCTAACGGCTTAGACATAAGGTCATGACGCCGCATAACTTGGCTTAGGCGGAAGGCCATGACGCCAAGGTAGAATATTTACCGGCTTACGCGGAAAGCTGTGACGCCGGACAAGAATATTTAACGGGTTAGACATAAAGTAATGATGCCGTACAACTCGGCTTAGGCAGAAGGCCATGACGCCAAGGCAGAATGTCTACCGACTCAAGCGAAAAGTCATGACGCCGGACAAGAGTATTTAACAGCTTAGACATAATGTCATGACGGCGTACAACTTGGCTTAGGCGGAAGGCCATGACGCCAAGGCAGAATATCTATCGGCTTAGGCGAAAAACCGTGACGCCGGACAAGAATATTTAACGGCTTAGACGTAAAGTCATGACGTCGTACAACTTGGCTTAGGAGAAAGGCCATGAGGCCAAGACAGAATATTTACTGGCTTTGGCGGAATCCATGACGCCGGACAAGAGTATTTAACGGCTTAGACATAAAGTCATGATGCCGTACAACTTGGCTTAGGCGGAAGGCCATGACGCCAAGGCAGAATATCTACCGGCTTAGGCGGAAAGCCGTGACGCCGGACAAGAATATTTAACGGTTTAGACGTAAAGTCATGACGCCATACAACTCGGCTTAGGCAGAAGGCCATGACGCCAAGGTAGAATGTCTACCTGCTTAGGCAGAAAGCCATACCGCCGGATAAGAGTATTTAACGGCTTAGACACAAAGTCATGATGCCATAGATAGAAGGAGTCTTTTTGTTCTTCAACTGGATGGAAGGGTAGAGTCACAAGTAGAAAGGATCTTTTGTTTCCTGGCTAGGTGGAAGGCCAAAGCCAAAGTAAAGTGGTCTTTTTGTTGTCTAGTTTGGACAAAAAGGTCTGAGCCAGAGGTAAAAGTGTCTTTTTGTTGACTGACTGGACGAAAGGTCTGAGCGAGAGGTAGAAGGGTCTTTTCATTGTATGGTCGGACAAAAGGTCCGGACCAAAGGTGAAAGGGTCTTTTTGTTGACGGGTCAGATGAAAGGTCCAAGCCGAAGGTGAAGGGGTCTTTTTGTTGACTGACTGGACGAAAGGTCCGAGCCAGAGGTAGAAGGGTCTTTTTGTTGTATGGTCGGATGGAAGGTCCAAATCAAAGGTAAAAGGGTCTTTTTGTTGGCTGGTCGGACGGAAGGTCCGAACCAAAGGTGAAAGGGTCTTTTTCTTGACTGACTGGACGAAAGGTCCGTGCTAGAGGAAAAAAGGGTCTTTTTGTTGTATGGTCGGATGGAAGGTCTGAACCAAAGGTAAAAGGGTCTTTTTGTTGACTGGTCGGACTGAAGGTCCAAACCAATGGTAAAAAGGTCTTTTTATTGGCTGGTCGGACGGAAGGTCCGGACGAAAGGTGAAAGGGTCTTTTTGTTGACTGGTCGGACTGAAGGTCCAAACCAATGGTAAAAAGGTCTTTTTGTTGGCTGGTCGGACGGAAGGTCCAGACCAAAGGTGAAAGGGTCTTTTTGTTGACTAGTCGGACGGAAGGTCCAGACGAAAGGTGAAAGGGTCTTTTTGTTGACTGATTAGACGAAAGGTTTGCGTCAGAGGTAGAATATGAATGTTAACCTGACAGGATGTTAGAGTCAACAAACCTTGCCTAGGCGGTATGTCTAGGAAGGGGCGGAATTAAAGCATTGTCTTCGTCTCAACATCACGTCGAATACAACCAACCTGTGAGAGACGAAGGGTCTGGGCCAGGGTAGAATATGGCCGTTGACTTGACAGATTGCCAAAGTCAACCAACTTGGAAAAGACGTGAGGCCTGATCCAAAGGTAGAATATAACATAGGTGTTGGCTTGACGTCCTGTCAAAGTCAACGAACTTGGCAAAGATGTGAGGCCTAAGCCAAGGGCATAATATAGGTTAGGTGTTGAGTCGATGTCTTGTCGAAGCCAACGAACTTGGCAGAGGCATGAGGCCTAAGTCAAGGGCAGAATGTAGAATAGGTGTTGACTCGACGTCCTATCGAAGTCAACAAACTTGGCGAAGGCGTGAGGCCTAAGCCAAGAGTATAATGTAGGATATGAATGTTGAATGGGTGTTGACTCGACGTCATGTCGAATCCAACGAACTTGGCAGAGGCGTAAGGCCTAAGCCAAGGGTAGAATATAGAATATGAATGCTGACCCAACGGGATGTTAGAGCAATAAACCTTGCTTAGACGGCATGTCCAAGACAATGGCAGACATAAAACACTGTTGTCATCTCGACGTTATGTTGAAAATGACCAACCTGGAAGAGACAAAGGGTCTGGGCCAGGGCAGAATATGGTTGTTGACTAGACAGATTACCGAAGTCAACCAACTTGGAAAAGGCGTGAGGCCTAAACCAAGGAAAAAATGTAGGATATGGATGTTGACCTCACGTCGTGTCGGAGTCAATGTACTCGGCAGAGGCGTGAGGCCTAAGCCAAGGGTATGATGTAGGATGGGTGTTGACTAGACATCATGTCGATGCCAATGAACTCGGCGAAGGCGTGAGGCCTAAGCCAAGGGTATCATGTAGGATAGGTGTTGACTCGACGTCATGTCGAAGTCAACAAACTTGGCGAAGGCGTGAGGCCTAAGCCAAGAGTATAATGTAGGATAGGTGTTGACTCGACGTCATATTGAAGTCAACGAACTTGGCAAAGGCATGAGGCCTAGGCCAAGGGCATGTTGTGGGGTAGGTGTTGACTCGACGTCATGTCGAAGTCAATGAACTTGGCGAAGGTGTGAGGCCTAAGCCAAGAGTGTAATGTAGGATAGGTGTTGACTCGACGTCATGTTGAAGTCAACTAACTTGGCAAAGGCGTGGGGCCTAAGCCAAGGGAAGCACACAGGATAGGTGTTGACTCAACGAAATGTCGAAGTCAATAGGCCCTACCCCGATAGAAGGTTTGGGGTGAGGGTAGACTATATTGTAGGCGAATGAGAGGCCCAGACCTAGGGCTAAATATTTATGCCAACCCGACGAGGTGTCGGAGTCAACCAACCTTGCTCAGACGGAAGGTCTGAAACAAGGGCAGGATGTGTAGATGAAGATGTCAATCCGACGTCATGTCAAAGCTGACCAACTTGGCAAAGACGTGACATCTAAGCCAAGACAGAATATGGATGTTGACCCATGGAGATGTCGGGATCAATAAATCTTGCTCAGACAGAAGGTCCAAGATAAAGTGAAGGAATCTTTTTACTGGTTTATTTGTTTGGACTGGTTGGGTTTATTGAATTTGTTAAGTTTGTTGGGTTTATTAGTTTTATAGGATTTGTTGGTTTTGGTTGAGTTTGTTAAGTTCATTGGATTTATTGGTTGAGTTTATTGAGGTTTATTTGGTCTATTGGATTTATTGATTCATTGAGTTTGATTTTGATGGGTTTATTGGGTTTGTTGAATTTTGTTGATTCGATTGATTTCATTAGTTTTATTGAGTTTAGTAGGTTTATTGAGTGCTTTGGGTTTATTGATTTATTGACTCTATTGGGTTCGTTGGGTTTATTTATTCATTGAGTTTATTTGGTTTAGTGAGTCTGTTGATTTATTGGGTTTATTGGTTTGTTCGATTTATTGAGTTGATTAATTTTGCTTTGCTTATTAGGTTTATTCAATTTCATTGGTTTTATTATTATTATTATTATTATTATTATTATTATTATTATTATTGAGTTCATTGGATTGATTGATTTAATTGAGTTTATTGATTTTAATAGGTCTATTGAGTTTGTTGATTCATTAAGTTTATTTTAAATCTTCATTTTCCTTTCTTCATTCATTTTCATCATTTTTTATTCATTTCTTTCTTCTTTTTGTTTCCTTTTTTTGTTATTATTATTTTTTTGTTAGGCTCCCTGACGTAGTCTCGTCTGCGATGCAGGATATTTTGTCCGGTGGGACTATTGATGGATTTGACTGTTTATTATGCCGGTGGGGCTAGGGACCGATGTCCAAGAGCTTGGCGGGCTTGGCGAGGGCGGAGTGCCTCAGGCCAAGGAAATGAGTTTAATGAATCCTGCCTAGTGGTACAAAGGGTAATTGTGGGGCTCGGCGAGGGCGGAGTGCCTTAGGCCGAGGAAAAGAGTTTAAGGAATCCTGCCCAGTGGGACAAAGGGTAATTGTGGGGCTCGGCGAGGGCGGAGTGCCTCAGGCCGAGGAAAAGACTTTATGGACCTAGCCCGATGGGACAAAAGGTAATTTTTGAATTTGACTAGGGCGGAGCGCCTCAGGCTAGGGAAAGCTTTATGGACATAGCTCGGCGGGACTGATGGGTGAATTATTGAGCTCGACAAGGGTAGAGCACCTTATGCCAAGGAAAAGGAGATTTTATTGGGCCGACATTGGGCAAGGAATCCAAACCGGTAGTGATAGGAGAGTCCCATGGGACAAATATGGCATTGTCGTGGCTGAATGTCGAAAGGCCATGAGAGTGCATTGGCTGGGAGCATAGGTCCCAGATCAAGAGTGGAGGGTTAGTCCCGGTGGGACGAGTGGGGAGTATCCCCGTAGGATAGGAGGGCAGAAAGGCACCATGAAAAATTGGTGGGACCATGGGTGCTGAGATAGTCCACTAAAAGCCGAAAGGCGCTTATTTGTTGGCTTGATGAAGAGAAAGGAGCCGAGGGTGCAGACAACTCGGCAGGACTTGTTCTTTTCATTCCCCAACAGGGTTTGGACTCGTATTTGAAACAGGGGGCCTAGTGGCCAATGAAGGTTCTTTAACGTCGGTGGGACTGTTGATTAACATGATCCCCCTGGGAGTATTCAGTGACAGCTATACATCAGATCAATAGCTATCTTCTTTTGTCATTGATTTCTTTAGGAGATGCTCCAAATAGCTTCGGTTCGGGTCTCCGGCGCTTATGCCAAGTGTCCTCCTCTTGACGCTTATTCTGAGAAGCTGCAGTTGTAGGGTCCTCCTACCTTCACAGATGATGTAGTCATTTCATTATTCTTAGGGCATTCACCATGCAATGCTACTAAGGAGTCTTCTGCCCATGGGGAGGATGGGGAGGCCTTGCTGACCTTATAAGTTCCTTCCCCCCCCCTTTTTTTGCATTCATGCTTCCTTTTTTTGAACGGACAGCTCGGATGACGCTGATAGTGCAGTGTAGTGCAAAGCCACTACCCTTTATTTTTAATTAGACCAAGGTGGGTGCATAGGAGAGCGCTCACCCCCTCAGAGAGGGGATAAGTGGTTCGCTCCACCATGCCAACCTCACAATGGTAGTTTCTTATTTGGCATGGACCAATACATGGGGGGAGTGATATCTCCCTTGACATATGCAGCCATCAACGCCTCCTTCAAAAGAATTTTTTTCTCTTTTTTTTGGAAGACCCGACCTTCTGGGAGACGACATCTCAGGTTCAATAGGTGAAGCCTTATGTCTATATATGCAAATTTCATTTGCCCTCCTCCTTTTTTTTGCTCATTTTTTCTCTTTTTTTTTGCCTGCCCCCAGAACAAGACCTTTCTTTTCTTTCTTTTTCTTTTTTACTTTCTTTTTTTTGCTTCATGTGCCATTCTTCTTTATGTTGGCAAGCATCCGCATTCAAGCTATGCAGGATCGCTAGACATCAGCTTCTGCCAGATTTGTGAGGAGCAGTTGAGGCGGTAACACCGCGCGGGGCTACTCTTTTAAGGATAGATATTTGATGAGGGCACGTTGGGTCCACCTTATACTAGCCCATCTGTAGTTCACCTTTCTTGATCAGGCCTTCAATAATGTCCTTGAACACATAGCAATCCTCAATGGGATGCCCCAACATTTGGTGATAAGGACAGAATCATGGATCGTCTTTTCTTTTGGCATCGCCTAGTTTCTTCGGCTCCGAAAGCACTACTTTGTTGTATTCACGGGCCCACTCAAAAAGTGCCATAGTCTTGTCCTTTGGAAAGGAATACAGTTTCATTGTTTTGCCCCTTAATGAGGGCCCTTGTTTTACCGGATCGGTGGAAGATGCCTCTTTCATTTTCTTCTTCTGTTGCTCGAAGGCTTCAAAATTTGAGACGCAAACTCCTTCTTGTGCCAGAGATATGTTGATTGGTTTATTCTTTTGGCTCGAGGCCGTAGAGGCCGAGCAAAGCCTTGCCAGAACTGCTTCGGCATTGGCTGCGACATCACTCAACTATTCAAAGGTCGTGACTTCAATGTCAATGACCCATCGTAGAATTTCTATTCTCAATTTTTCTTTGCAGATTTGAACAGAGTCCCCGTAGCTCGGCGGATGTCTACATCTTTCACGGAGATTCCTCCACCTTCTTATGTAGTACATGACAGACTCATTATCTTTTTGTTTGGCTGTTTGTAATTCGGCCTCGATGACTTCCTCTTCGGTCGTCTTCGTATTCATTGTTTGTTTCGCCTTCAGCTCGTCTGACTGCATGCGCGATCTCGTTGGCACCATCTTCGGAGATGCTTTAGTTGCCCCCTGGCGTGCCCGGGAGACTGTATATTTGAGTGGTTGAGGGAGGATACCCATTGTAAGATCATGTGCCATTCGGGGTATGACTGGCCGTGCTGAAGCGTCAAGTGAGGTAACACTACCTTGTATCGCCTCATGTAGATGTCCTGCCAGTTGTGGCATAGGTGGACTTGTATTCATTTCATTCTGCTGCCTTTGCAGCATTTCAATTTCCTTCTGCTTCTGGTATAGCAGTGCCACCACGGCTTGATCTTGCCAGGAGGGACCGGGAGTGCTATCTTTCACCTCTGATTTGACTGGGGTGCGTGGCATCCCGTCATTGTTGCTGGACGTGCCCGGTTTCCTCGAGATGAAATCCCCAAGTTTTATGCCTCTGAGCCAAGGAGGAACGTGGTATTGTCTCCCCTTGTTGGCTGGCGGGTGTCTTGATATTCAGCCGGATCCGGTAACACAGTGGTAGGCAGAAACTTCAGCCTGATTTGTTTCTTTCGGCACAAAGTAAATCTCTTCATCTTCTTCATCCGCAGCTTGAGTCACACTAGATGATGCTGACAGCGTGTTGCAGGAGGGAGCAACATAATTTATTTTGGCCTTTGTATTCTTCTTTTCCTTCCCCTTTATGGCTGGCATCTGCCCCCACAGTGGGTCGTTTGGTGCATTGAACACCCTTCCATTTTATTTAGTTCTTTTTGTTAGCCAGTGGGACCCGCTGCGTCCTTGAGGGGCATGCTTCTTGAGCTGCATAGGCGGGCTCTTGAGCTGTTCATGCTTAACAAGCCCACTTATAATAGCTTGTGGCCACTCTATGGCTGAGCTCGCCTCTTCATGTGCCCGTGACGGGGTTTGTTTCTTATTTTTATTTTCAGTTGACCCTTTGATAGCCATTGGAGAGGCTGTTTGAAGGCGGGCAGAGACTGCAAGAGGCAGAGTAGGCCGGTCCATGGCACCGGGAATTTGGGTCTCCAGTGCTAGGTGAGAAGCCGATTTTGTTCCTTTCTTTGTTGGCGATGCTTGCCAATTCCTTTGTGTTTCTTCAGGCGCTAGGGCACAGTCTTCATTGGTATGCCGGCTGCAAGCCTTTGGCGCTTCTTCGGGCAGCTGTTGATATATGGATATCATATTGATTGATGCCCCCAGAGCAGGCACTTCATGAGGGCGTGGAGGATCGACTCTGTCCTCCCCCATTTGCAGCTCCCCTCTTTTTATTAAGCCTTGGGCGATGTCTTTGAATATTTGACAATTATCAATAGGGTGCTCCAGGATTTGATGGTAGGGGCAGAAATAAGGATCATCTCTTCTTTTGACGTCATCTGGTCTCTTTGGCTTCGGAAGGATGACTTTGCTATATTTGACAGCCCACTCGAACAATGCTCGAGTCTTGTCCTGGGGGAAGGCATAGAGCTTCTTTATTTTGTTCTGCGGAGGAGGCCTCCCCTGGCATTCAACAGCTTCATTGAGAGGAGGATTGTGCATCCATTTGTGCCTTTTCGCCGTGAGGCTGACAGCATGAACCGCTTTCAGTATCGGCCGTTTATTAACCTGCTTGGCTTCATGACTTGAGTCAGCAGTAATGGAGGGATATTTTGTGAAGAAATCTTCAACCTCCGTGGCAATATCACTTAATCGGTCAAAAGACCGGATTTCTATTCCAATCATCTTTTCCAGAATCTCTTTCTTTAGATTTTATTTACATATTTGTATTGCATCTTCTGGATGCAGAGGACGCCGACACCTCATGCAAAGATCCCTCCACCATTTGATATATTCTGTAGCAGGCTCATCATCCTTTTGTTTGGTTGCCAATAACTCGGCCATGGTCACCTCCATCTCGACGACGTGAAATCCTAGCCAGTTGGAATATCATGCCAGTCCTTGATAGACTCGACCGGCAAGTTGGAATACCATTCGAAGGTAGGTCCTGTCAGTGAAGACCCGAAGAACTTTAGTAGGTATGACTCGTCCGCCACCAAGTCACCCATGACTGCTATATATTGTGCAACATGCTCTTTCGGGGCACCCAGCCCATTGTATTTGTCAAATTTTGGGAGTTTATCGACACCGGGTGGCAATCTTTTGCTAGCATGGTAGGCTGGATATGGCACTTCATATATGTCGAAGGGGGCATAATCATCACCACCCCTCTTTGTCAACCCTGCTTCAATCATCTGCTACACCATCAACTTCTCCATCATAACTGGATCTGCTGGTTGAGGGCAGAGGTGGGTGGGTTGCATCAATAATGCGGCCGAAGTCATAGCATTGGGTGGCATAGGCTCTGACAGGGGAGCCTGCCACTGCATCTGAAGGGGCATTAGTTGTGCTGGTTGGAGACACTGGGAATAATGCTGGGGAGTAGGCCGTTTCTGAGCTACAGTTTGTAGAATGGTCGGTGAAGGAGCACCCCCCAGGGTTGGAACCTTCCCATGACGGCTCAGCTCGTGCCCTCGGTTCCTCGGGTGCCATAGCGAGCCCAATCTTTTCATTCAATTTTCTCTTCAGCAGTTCTATCTCCCGCTGGTACCTTTGCAGCGTCATCAGGACGGCAGGGTCCATAGCTATCTTATTAATGATGCCCTCGAGCGTTTCACCCAAAGAACCTTCAATTGAACAAGGAGGAAATGCTCCTTCTTACTCAGACGCTACTATTCTGGCAGTGACAGTAGCGATGTTTTCATCAACAACCTTCTTGCCCTTTGCGGCTTGCATCAGCTCAGCCTCAGCTTTGTCCCGTCTTGTCATCGGGTCTTTTCCTCCAGCATTCTTGACTGGCTCTTCTTGTTCATTCGGCCAGGTGTCGGGTATGGCCATTACCCCTGTCATATTGCAGGTGAGAACTTGCATTCTTCTTTTGTGCTTTCTGATTCCTCTTCGGGCCTAACTAGGAAAAGTTAGCCCTTCATATATTGAAATTCTTTTAATCTTTTCATTTTGTGAAGACTTTTCAAGGCTTCTAGTCCCTGTTTGCTTCTCCTCTTCATTCGCCCCCACCGGTGATATTTTGTCTTTTTTTCCTCTTCGGTCCTGATGACATGAAGCTGTTGCATCCCTACGGTTTTGATGATGTCTCACACTATAAATCAATCGGTTTCTATCAATAGTTTAATTCATGCTTCATGTAGGACAGTGCAGTTCATATGGTTGTCATATAGACATGCATTACTTGTTCAGATCCATACTCTGTCAGCATAGTCTGGACAGTAGTGGGTCGACCCATCTGGAGTCTGCACATCGCATTTGTCGAAGGCATTGGAAGTCTATACATTGACTCACTGTTCATGCATTCATCGAACAAGTCTATACACTCATGGCATTTGTGTAACGTTTGTTCTTCAATGTCTGTACATTGGCCTTCACTTGAAGTCTATTCATTGGTCTTCACTTGAAGTCTATTCATTGGTCTTCACTTCAAAGTCTACACATTGGTAAAGTCTATGCATCGTTCACATTGCTTCAAGTCTATTCAGGGCCATGGTAAGACCCATTCACAAGAAAACACCCTATGAGCTTCTAAAAGGTAAGAAACCAAACTTGTTTCATTTCAGAATTTTTGGAGCTAAATGCTTTATTCATAATAATGACAAGAAAGATTTAGATAAGTTTGAAGCTAAAAGCTCCCCTGAAATATTTTTAGGATACTCTGAAGTGTCTAGGGCATATAGGGTCTTTAACATTTCAGACCAGAAAGTTGAAGAGTCTCCACACATCATTTTTAGTGAAAAGAAAGGTGTCACTAACATTGAAAATGTTGACAAGGATTCCAATCATGATGGGGAATTCCTAGAAGACCAAGAAGAAGAGAAGACTCAGCCGAGTGGAACAGCAAATCCTCCCAACCAGGAAGAGCCAAGAGAAACATGTGAGTCTTCAATAAATGTTAGATTTCTTAAAGATCATCCGATAGATAATGTCTTAGGCAATCCTGAAGATCCTCTTCGGACTAGGTCTCATTTTAGGAATGTGAATAATGAAGACTTAATTGCTTTAGTCTCACAAATTGAACCCAAATCAGTAGAAGAGGCCTTAGCTGATCAAGCTTGGGTCAATGCTATGTGTGAGGAATTGGGCCAGTTCGAAAGAAATAATGTCTGGGAACTTGTTCCAAGACCAGATAATGTTAATATCATAGGAACTAAGTGGGTGTTCAAAAATAAAATGAATGAAGATGGAATCATTTCTAGGAATAAGGTCAGATTAGTAGCCAAGGGCTACTGTCAGGAATTTGGTGTAGATTTCGATGAATCCTATGCACCTGTTGCTAGGATGGAAGCTATAAGCTTGTTGCTTGCTTTTGCATGTTCAAAGAATATAAAACTCCAACAAATGGATGTTAAAAGTGCCTTTTTAAATGGAGTCATTAAAGAAGAGGTTTTTGTTGAACAACCCCCCGGATTTCAATTCTCTCCTCAACCTAACCAAGTTTTTAAGTTAAACAAAGCCTTGTATGGTCTAAAGCAGGCTCCTCAAGCATGGTATGAAAGATTGACTAAATTTCTGATCAGCAAGGGCTACAAAAGAGGTAAAGTTGATCAAACCTTATTTACCAAGGGTACAAATAAAGATCTCATCATAGTTCAGGTATATGTAGATAACATTGTATTTGGATCAACTAAGCATGAACTATGTGATGAATTCTCTAAAATGATGTCTGTTGAATTTGAGATGAGTTTGGTTGGTGAACTAAAGTACTTTCTTGGCTTGCAGGTACAACAGTCAGAGGATGGATGCTTCATCAACCAGACCAAATACACAATGGAACTATTCAAGAGGTTTGGTATGGAAAACCTGAAGCACATTACAACACCCATGGGTACCAATACCTCACTTGATACAGATGAGACAGGTAAAGAAGTAAATGCCAAGCTCTATCGAGGTATGATTGGATCTCTTCTTTACTTGACAGCTTCTAGACCTGATATACAGTTCAGTGTAGGAATGTGTGCAAGGTATCAGTCTAGACCTACTGAATTACATTTAGCTGCAGTGAAAAGAATTTTCAGATATTTGTCAGCTACTCATTCTCTTGGTTTATGGTTTCCTGCATCACACACATTTAACTTAGTTGCATACACATATGCTGATTATGCAGGATGTAAACTAGACAGGAAAAGCACTAGTAGTCATTGTGAATTTTTGGGTGGGTGTTTAGTGTCTTGGGGTTCCAAGAAACAACATTCTGTGGCCCTCTCCACTGCAGAAGTTGAATATGTGGCTGCAGGGAGTTGTGGTACACAAGTCATTTGGATTAAACACCAGCTTCAGGACTACCAAGTAGACCTGTAGTGCACACCTATCTATTGTGATAATACCAGTGCCATTAATCTTGCCAAAAATCATGTTTTGCATTCATGCACCAAACACATAGAGATAAGGCATCATTTCATAAGAGATGAGGTTTCTAAAAATAACTTTGAACTGATTCATGTAGGCACTGATAATCAGATTGCTGACATTTTCACTAAACCTCTAGATAATGAAAAATTCACATCACTGAGAAGAGAATTAGGCTTATACAAATTGTCTTAAATGTGAAGTCTGTTCTTTTTGTGAGGGGGAGTTCTGTATGTCTGTTGGTTAGCTTTCAGGAATGCTTTGAGTGAGGGGGATCTGGTTGAGCTATGAGAGGAAGAGTTCTTTGACAGATTCAAAAGATTGACCAGATGTGTGTAATTGTTGATTTTCATGACAGATCTAGTGTGGTTCTCTCAGACAGTAGAATGTCACTTGTTTCTTAAGTCTATAAGTCAGTGATACTAAAGTCCTGTTAGAATCTTTCCTCTGGTATTCCTTCAGAGATATGGATTAATTGTATAAAGTATATATTCCTACATTGTCAATGATTCTGGTTCAGACCAAAACATGTATGTCTTGATATCTGACCCAATCAGCTTGAAATCTAGACTTCAAGATTCACTTCAAGAAATAGTCCTTCTGGTATTGTTTTCAATCATTCCATCTCTTCATCACAAGGGCTTAACTGAACAAACATGTCTTCTTTTGGTCACTGAGAAACTGGGAGCTTCATCAATGAAATGAAGTTTTTCTCCTATGTCATGAGGTGTCAAATGCTTAAAATGAATGAAAAGTCATGACAGAGCAATGGTGGCTAGCTGGTGAGTAACTGGGGACTCTGGCCTCTAATCAAGGTGTTTCCTCATGTCAAAAGCCACAGTTACTAACTCTGTTCCTTTAATAAAAAAAAGGGGGAGGAAGTAATGAGGTACTGACACTTAGTAACTGGGGATTCAGGCCTCTAATCAAGGTGTCTCCCTAATGTCAAAAGAGTGAATTACCAACTTACTCATTGATCTTCTTGAAAATCATCTCAAAAAAAAATTCCTTGTTATGCAACTAATGGATTGCTTGTCCTCAATACCTTGAGAACACCTCTCTGACTTTGTCTCTTGTTGTCATGTGGGATAGTTGACTGTTCAGCTATATCTGGCCATACTTGTTAACACCTGCTCTAAATCATACATTATGTATGCTGATAAACTTTTCTATCATTCTATTTCTCTATTGTTTACTGGTATCATTCTATTTCTCTATTGTTTACTGGAGTTCAAGAACCTTCACTTGAGTTTAGCACCTCACTTATTCTCTTAAGACTTGCTCGTGCCTTTCTGCACTAAGAAGTTACTGCACTTCTTCTTCATGTCTCCAGCACTTTCATATATTCTGCATTTCCTTTTGCTGATGTCAAAGGGGGAGAGAGGGTTCTGCAATATCTGTAAGTCATGTATTGTCATGAGCTTTGGGGGAGTTGTGTTTATGAGCAGTGGGGGAGAATTCATGTCATGGAAATTTTTGAGAATGAGTTGTGAGGGAGCAGAGAGTGTGTTGTAGGGGGTGTTTAAATCATCTGCATGAGCATGCCTTGAATTTGCTTTGATTGTTGAAACTACAGTTAATTTGCTGTTAAGCTTTGATATTACATGATTCATAGTGTTGCCATCATCAAAAAGGGGGAGATTGTTGCATCCCTACGGTTTTGATGATGTCTCACATTATAAATCAATCAGTTTCTATCAATAGTTTAATTCATGCTTCATGTAGGACAGTGCAATTCATATGGTTGTCATATAGACATGCATTACTTGTTCAAGTCCATACTCTGGACAGTAGTGGGTCGACCCATCTAGAGTCTGTACATCGCATTTGTCGAAGGCATTGGAAGTCTATACATTGACTCACTGTTCATGCATTCATCGAACAAGTCTATACACTCATGGCATTTGTGTAACCTTTGTTCTTCAATGTCTGTACATTGGCCTTCACTTGAAGTCTATTCATTGGTCTTCACTTCAAAGTCTACACATTGGTAAAGTCTATGCATCGTTCACATTGCTTCAAGTCTATTCAGCCATAGCGAAAGCTCTGCAAGTCTATACAGCCATTTCCAAGTCTGTACATTGGATAACCTTCCAAGTCTATACACTGTCCTGTGGCCTTCAAACATTTCAAGTCTGTTCATGGCTGTTTTGGCCAAGTCTGTACATCCGTTTGCCTGACTTCATATTCAACGTCTCTACATCCTTCTATTGAAATTCTAAGTCTATACATCGGTCTGTTTGAGCAAGTCTGTACAGTGGTTGCATTCATTGGAAGTCTATACATTGGGGTCCTTTCCTACGTTGCACTTCAAAGTCTAGACATTGCATTGTAGGTTGCTTAGTTGAAGTCTATACATTGCTGATCGAACGTAAGTCTATACATTCCAACCTTTTCCTACGTTTGATGCTTTAGCTACACCCTAAGTCTCCACATTGGCAAAGTATATACATCGCTTATGCAAGTCTGTACAGCCAGCGCATTCATTGATATCAAGTCTACACACTGCATATAGGCAAAGTTTGCACATTGGTAGTGTCTGTACATCCTCTAGGAGCCTCAAGTCTATACAGTGGTAAACTCTGCACATTGTGCTTTAAAGATCACCAAGTCTATACATTGCTCACAGCATACACGTTCAAAGCCTGAAGTCTATATAGCCTTGACAAATGCTCCTAAGTCTATACATCGCAAAGTATGCACATCGCTGTGTTCAAGCCTTTCAAGTCTATACATTGGCTCAAGCGTTCCAAGTCTGTACACTGGTCCTCAAGCTTACCAAGTCTGTACATTGGCCTTCAAGACTCTCAAGTCTGTACAGCCTGATTTGTCGTTCAGAGTTCAAAGTCTATACATCGTGGGCTTCAGTTCTTCAAGTCTGTACATCCTTCAAGGGCCAAGTCCATACACTGTCTGGCTCACATCTTCAAGGATGATTGAGCTTCGTGAAGTCTATACAGTGGCTGAGCATCGTGAAGTCTATTCAGTGGATGAGCATTGTAATGTCTATACATTGGTTAAGCTCGTTCATGCAGCGTTCATCTCAAGTCTGTACACTACCTTTCACATGCATTCATTCATCAAGTCTGTACAGTCCCTTGGTTGCAAGTCTATACACTCGATTGCTTCATGCATTGCCAGAAGTCTACACACACCCCCTCTGCTATGTAATGCATCAGTTTTCAAGTCCATACACTGAGGACACAGAAGGCCCTCAAGTGTATACATTCTCACATTGTACACACTTATTCATTTGCTGCTTCTAAAGTATATACACTCGTTGTTATAAGCCTGAACTAACTAATTCGATTCATGTCTTTTGTCTCTGCCTGCAGGTGACTCAGGTTAATGATTGGGCACATGAATCGAGGAAGATGCCTGGCACGTGATCCGAGGATGCTCTGGAAAAGGAGGGAATGAGACCCACTTGTGTGAAGTCCTGGAATTCAGGTCGGATGCCATATAAAAGGAGTCCTCTGCGAACATGAGAAGAAAAATGAAAAAAAAAAAGGAAGGCTGAAGTGAAGAATCCCTGAGCAGAAAGAGAGAGCCTTCACGTTCCAGGGAAAAGATAGAGAGAAGAATTTGAGAGATATGAATTGAGAGAAAAATCCTTGAGAGATAGAAGAAATCGTGCTGTGAAGATTTGCTTCTTCGGAAGCTACATTTGTTTTTTGGTTTTTCAGAAACGATTGTCATTCATCGTTGGTCTTGTTTTCATTTCTGTTCTTCATTTCTGATTCCGAATTGTTACCCTCTAGTGTTTGGAGGAAGGGAGTGTTACTCCAGTTCCCCTCTGGGCTGCAGAGGAAGAGGGATCTGTGATCTCTAGTTTTGCCAGTGACGGACTGTCACTAGCAGGTTCCCTCCGGGTTGGAGGAAGGGAGAGCCATCTCCAGTTCTGGTCTTGCTGGTTGCAGGTCCAGGTGTCAAGCTCTGTGGGTAGCAGAGTTTGGTTGAGGGATTTGTTTCCCTTGGTTGTTCAAGCTGTGTGGCAGCATCTTGTTCGCAGACTGAGTCTGTAGTTTTCTAGCAGTGGCTAGTGGAATCCTCACTCTAGTTGAAGTGAGGGGTGGATGTAGATTGTGGACTACAATCGAACCACCTTAAAATCTCTTGTCTCCTCTGTGGTTTGATGTTATCGGTTGTGCTCTCCATCTGCTTGGCATTGTGTTTGACTGTGGACAGTCTTTTTCAATCGGACCTTCTTATTCTGACTTAGTTATTCACTGCGTTAGCCATATTGTTTTGCTATATCTGAAGGGTCGAAATTCGAAGTAGTGATTTTCCGCTGAAGTTTTCTAAATCGGGAGTGATCTATTCATCCCCCCCTTCTATATCACTCTTCACTGCGAACAGAAGCGACCTTTGTTGACCCAGGGAGGGGTTCCCGAGGTTATGGAAATATTCCTGGACTATCTTCGTCATGTCTTCCTGACTACACCCTAGAGAAATGGCAGGAGGCAGCACCTGGACTCAGACAGACGGCATATGCGAAAGCCGTTTCATCTTGGTGGCTTGATGGAAGTTTCTTGAATATTGGGAAATGTCAGCCTGTCTTGCACATGCCCTGACGGCGGGTGGAGGGGTTGCAATTATGAGTTCCTCCGCATGCATAGTCTCTTTGCCCCGTCTATTAGGAACATCCGCAGAATTTTTGAAGCCTCATGAGGCTGGTGCAGTGCCTCGGATCCTCTTGGGAACCCAGATTTGCTTAAACTTTGGCAAGTTCGGGGTTGGCCTCCCTTGCTTGTTGTCATTACAATTCACTCTCCAATTTGCCAGCACTTGGAAGGTGTTGTGAGTGGGCACAGTCGGGATGATCCGATTCGACAGAACTTTGGCGTCATGGTCATTGAAGTAGACTCGGACGCCCCCGATCAACATGGACTTCCCAGAGGCTGAAAGTTGACTCCGAGGAGCAGCAGTAATTCTTCCTCTGGAGCTCTTTTTGTTGTTAGGATCGGTGCAAGGATTCAGAGGGGGGGGTGAATGAATCTCACCCTTAAAAACTTTTCGCTAAATAAAAGACTCGAACTCTATCCAGGCAGGACAAGCAATTTGATGAACAAGTTGAATATTCTTTTAAACAAAAGAGCAAATATGTAACTGGCGCCCAATTAACCAACTAGCGGAAGCAGCACAAATGAGAATAAGAAAGCTCAAGACAATCTGTGAATGAGGTAGACGATAAGGAGCAAAGCACACCCACACTGCACAGAGGATTTTTAGGTGGTTCGGTCACCAAGACCTACGTCGACCCCTCACTCCCAACCGGAGTGAGGCTTCCACTAGCACAAGCTAGAACGCAGACTCAGTCTGCAACAGGTGCTGACACACAGCTTGACCAGGGGAACAAACTCCCCTCTTCCTCCCAACCGGAGGGACACCCCAAGTGACTCCCAGCCACTTGGAAACCAGAGGTCGAAGACCTCTCTTCCTCCAGACCAGGAGGGACCCCTGGACTTGCAACCCACAAGCCCAGAACCGGAGACAAGTCTCCCTTCCTCCAAACCGGAGGGAACCCACAAGTAGCTCCCAGCTACTTGCAACCAGAGATCAGATCTCCCTTCTCCTGACCCACCAGGAGGAACCCGACCTCAGTCCAGAGGATCGGAAGAATAAGGATAACCAAATGAAAAAGGAAAAATAAAAACATGAAATGAAAATAACTTCAGCAGACAGAAAGCTGACAAACAAAATGCACAATGTTGCTCTCAACGGAGCTGACTGTCCTGGATCTGATCCATGGTCCAGTAGGAACTTCTTCTGCTACTTCTCTTCTTCTTCATCTCAACTCACGATCTCTCTTTCTCTTCTCTGCTCTCCTTTTCTCTCTCACTGTCTTTCTCTTTTCTTTCAGTCCTCACGAGCTCTCTCTTTCCCTTTTTTTTCTTCTCTGGATCTTCACTCTCTTTGAATCGAAGGAGCATTGTTGTAGCTGTATAGACTTTCTCCCTTCTGTCTTCGATCAGTCTTCTACAGAGGATGAAGACTCGTATATATAGCAGCAGCAGGCACACTGGGCGCGTGTGGCCTCCACATTTCCTACCCTAGAAATACGGACCACGTGGCAGCATCCTGGTATCTTGTCCATCCTTGGATCACGAGCCAGGCACCTCGGATCACGTGCCCTTCATTAGTACGCTCAGCAACTGGAGTTGAGGTGGCGTCAACACACTTGCTCCAAAGGGTTGACGCAGCCTTCAAAGACATTCGACCAGCAAAACTCAAGTCTGCTGCGTTGACTCCATCAGCCTGCTGCGTTGATGCATCGGTGATCCAGTGATCAAGTTCTCAGCAGATGGGCGTGCTGCATCGACGCTCTCAGCATGCTGCGTTGACGCATTGGTGTTCCAACATCTGAACTTAGATGGCTTTAGTCCTCTCACGTTTCGTGTGGAGTGCGTTGACGCATTGTGCAACTGCGTCCACCCTCTGGTCACCTTGTCGATCCATCAACCTGCTGCGTCGACGCCACTTGATGAATGCATTGACGCACCAGAATAATCCAGTAAGCCATTGGCTCTCCCTTTGTAACTGCTACGTCGACGCTGCTCCATTGTGGCGTTGACACAGTGGAAGATATCGTGAAGGCTTCGTCAACTGATGCGTGGACGCTTTAAGCTCCCAGCGTCGACCCTGTTCCCTTCAGCAACAAGAATGAAGTCATAAGATTTAGGTATGTACATTGTAGTGTATATACTTCGAAAGAAACAGTCCAATGTATATACTTCAAGAACTCTAGACAACGGACGCTGTACAGACTTCAGATGCTACAGTCCAATGTATGGACTTTGACGAAGTGAAGCAGTGTACAGACTTTGAATCAAACAAATGTATAGACTTGAATGGGCATGGAGTGTATAGACTTGAAGTCTGAAGACGATGTATAGACTTGGTGAACACTGCAACATCAATCGGATGTATAGAGTTGGTGAAATGAAGTCCAGTGTACAGACTTGCAGATACGAAGCCAATGTACAGACTTAGAAGGATTTAAACGGGAGAGTGTATAGACTTGGTTCCTGTAGTAGTGTATAGACTTTAAGTGTAGCTAAAGCTTCGAGCGTAGGAAATGGCCAGAATGTATAGACTTTCAATGAGGGAGCATTGTGTAGACTTGGGAAGTCTGAGCCAGTGTACAGACTTTGCAAGAGTGAGACGATGCAAGAGACGCTGAAGGACCGATGTACAGACTTTATCAACACAAACAGGCTGCACAGTCCACTGTATAGGCTTGATGATATGAACTGAGGGGTCGACCCATCAGCACAAGGGGTCGACGCACCACAGACCAGACCAATGAATAAATGCAGCAAAGTTAAAGAGGCACCAAGCGTCAATGCATTGCCCAAGCAGCGTAGACGCAGCAGATCAAATATTTCTTACTGCTACCTCTGAAGTGCCTTGGCAGCGTCGACGCTGTAGTTCGATGGGTCAACGCTGCAGTATCAAACAGAGCAACAGTAACATGACTAAACATAATCAAATATGCAATGCCATATTAGAACTTATGAAGAACTGCATTATGATCAGAAAGTGAATAATAGCATGATGACTCACACAGCAAGATGACTCACAGTGAATAACTCACTTCAAAGGCCAATCATCAAAACCACCATTAAAACCATCGCCAAAACCACAGGGGCACAACAATCTCCCCCTTTTTGATGATGGCAACACTACACAGTGAGTCATCCAGTGAGTCAAACTGATCAAACTGATGACTCAAACTATTCTCCCCCTTTGACTTCATCAAAAAGAAACTAGTTTGAGAAATTAAGGCATGTATAAAAAATCAGTCAATTTTCCCCCCTTGCAAGAACATGATTCTCCCCCTTTAAGAGTTTCTATGCAGCATGATGCATATGATATGGAAGCTCCCCCTCAACAAGTGGAATCTTATGAGATGAATGGGACGGAGATCATAGGGGCAGACAAGGACAAGTTCAGATCAATGAGCAGAAGAGGTTCAATTAGCAGATTTTTAAAGAAGCTCCAATCTCAGAAAATTCAGTCAGATTTTCAGAGAGATATCAATCTCATAAATTCAAAACATAAGTTTTTCAAAGTCTTCCATTATAAGGGCTTATGAATGAGCTTTATTGAACATCATGGTTTAAACATGATGTATGTAGAGTTTATCAATAAAATTCTGTATTGATATCTAAAACTATGGTTTAATAAAAATGAACCAAGCCCTCATATTTTTCTTGATAAAACTCCCTTTCTCTTACACAATCAAATTTATTGACTTCTTTCGGAATTACATACATCAGTATTGAAATCAAGCAATTATGAAGTCATATGATTTTGTCTAGGGTTGTAGCAATTTGATTTTAGCATCAATATTCAGATATTGAGATATGTTCAACAATTTTTCATGCTACCAATTTTACGAGCAGTCTAGTTCAGTGCACACCTTGTACCTAGAGGATATACCTTGATCAGAGGCCAATATCCCTAAGCACTTAGTGTGACTAACTGTCATGCTAATATGAACAGAGATAGCATTTACACATCATGACACACTGCAAATCATTTCTTGATGAGTGAGTTGTATTTCTCAGTGTGCATGCCATTGCTCTGCCTGATTTTCAATGAGATTTTATTCTGCAGAGTTGACTAAGACACCTCATGACACAATCCTTTGGACATGGTTTCTCAGTGACCAAAGTCATTGCTCTGACAATAATTACCCTTTAGACAATTCAGACAAATTCCTTTTCTTCAAGTCAATAATAATTTCATGTACTTAACCAATTAAAGCCATGAATTCAATAATGCAGATTTCAGAAGATTTTACAAGACACAGCATGAAACAGATGGTTAAGGTTTATTAAACATGCTTCAGATATTTTTAAGAGATTTTAAAGCCAAACTCATTGAATACATTAAACTTAAACCACCTGAGTTATTTCAGATATTCATAAAAACGTATAATAGAAGATTTCTAGTTCAAAAGTTTTCAGATTTATGATCGAGATAGTCCCATTGAAATCTTCATGAAAAACTGATAGAAATCTGAAGCCAAATGATACCAATTGATAGGAGAGATTTTGAAGCTCAATGTTTTCAAAAAGATGTTCAAGGTCTGTCAACAAAATCAATAAGAAAAGATATGCAATGAATTCTGACAAATGTATGCATTTGACAACCTATATGCAATGCATTGACTCCCCCTCACAATATGCATTCAACTTTCTTTCTGGCATTTTCAATATAAGGGAATGCAATGCACTATATGTATGCAAGGACATGCAACGACTCAACATTGAATGCTATGCAAGGATATGCAACTAACTCCCCCTGAAAACATGCAATGTTTTCCATGAGAAACTGAACATATGATTTTGATTCATACACATTCAGACTGTCCTATCCAACAAGGTGACCCATGGTACTAGGCGGAGCACTTGGTCTTAAAAGACCACCTCACACATAGTAAGAACCTCTAGACAGACTTCCCTGCCTTTTGGTACCTTACCATTTATATACCATTGAGGTCATGCATGATAGTTCAACATGGGCAGCATGCATGGATCAAATTTCAGCTAATCGGATTTTTCAGAATTCAATGGACAGATTTCAAATAGCATTCAAATGCAGTTCAGATTTTTCAATGTACTATATATGCAAATCACATATATGCACTTCAGATGAGGAGAGTTCAGAGGCATCAATTAAGACAATGCAGATGAAGAATGATTATGCAAATACAGATTTAGTATGTCATGCAGTAGAACTAAAGACAGGAAGTGCAAGAAATTTACCTGAAGGATTCAGGAAAGGGTTTTCATTCTTGAGTGCCTTGGTTTATTACCCCTTTTATTTCAGTCCCAAGGCACACCTGCATAGCAATGTTATTTTGCACAAACAGGTACCCAAGAAGTCTTGGGTCCTGACATGACAGTATTACTCCTAGCAGGTTTTCTCAGCACATTTTTAACTTGATGATCATTAAATTTCATCAGAGGATGACCATCCATCAAATGTCCAGATTTGCCATAATGATGGCAAGAAGCAGCAGTTTTCAAATCTGATTTATGCACATTTTTGTTAGCATGAATTCTATGTGCATATGCATGAAATTTTTTGTTAACAGAATAAAAATTCTGTTTACCAAAACCAGTTTGGTTTTGATATCCTGCCAGCCAACAGATTGTAACCCTGTGACCTGGCTTCCCACAGTTATAACATGAAGGTTTTGCAAATTATTTTACAGGAAATTTGACAATTTCAGAATTGAATTTCTTTCCGTGATTATGCCAGCAATCTTTTGGCCTATGGCCTGGCTTCCCACAACAAAAGCAATTCAGATTCTTTCTCCTAGGAACATGATTTCTAGCATGATATTTTTGTGCAGTAGTAGCAGCAAAGTCATCTAACTCCATTGACTTGCATTCATGCATGAGATGACCCATTTCATGACAGTAAAAGCATTTGGATATCCTGTTTTGAGCAGAATAGGATTTCTTAGCATAAGAGGTCCTAGCATGAAATCTATCATTATCATTCTTCATGACAAGGCAATCATCAAGTACATGGCCAGAATTTCCACAATAGAAGCATTCAACATTCCTTCCGTGAATAATTGAAAATTTTCTAATCTTTGGCTTGTTTGCATGAAATTTACTATTCTTCTTCAGTGTTCTCATTTTCACATTTTCCTTCTGTTTTTGAATCTTCTGATCATCAGACTGTTTTGAAGACGGTGCAGAAGTACTAGCTAAGTTTGAGCTACTCATAAATGTTGCGTATAGTTTGTTCCTTACAGCTTGCTTAACTCAAGAATTGCACCTTTTCTCTTCATTCAATTTGGTGACTTCCACATTCAAAGAATCTTTCATTTTTTCTTTACCTTTGGCAAATTTTGACAGAAAGTTGTTTAGATTTTCAATTTCAATTTGCAAGGTCATAATGTGGTCTTCATACGAAATAACCTAATTTTGTAGCCCATCATTCAGACTTTTCAGGATCTCATTCTCCTGAGTTAACTTCAATTCAATGTTCACTTCTTTTTCTTTCAAAGCTGATTTTTCTCTTTCTACCGTTAGCCATCTTTCAGAGAAAACAGTGTTAAGGACCATTAGCTTTTTATTTTGTTCCTTCAGATGGATGTTTTCTTCAATCAACTTATCTTTTAATTTATCAATTTCCTTCTTCTGAGTCAGCAGAGAATCATTTTCTTCTTTCAAGGAAGTGATTAAGTTTTTCTGTACATTATCATCAGAATGTAATTCTTCAATCAATTCCTTCAATTTAGATTTTAGATTTTCATTTTCAGCCTTCAGACTTGTGATTTCAGCATTTTTCTCTTTTCTTAATTTTCTCTTTTCTGATTTGACTCTTTCATATTTATCTAGATGATGCTCATGCATGGCAACTAACTCATCATGGCTAATATCCTCGGTCTCAGAGATTACCTGGGATGAGGACTCATCTGATTGATCACTCCTTCTTGTCATGAGACATTCTTCTTCCTGTTCCACATGTGTTGCAGTCACTCTATCAAAAATTTCCTTTGCAGTGCTACAATCTGAGATAAAAGAAAAATCGTCAGAATCAATTGCAGCCTTCATTAGATTTAGAGCTCTCACATTATCATCATTTTTCATCTTGTGATCATAAGTCCACTTAGACTTATCCTTAGGAATTTTATATGGACCGTGAGATATAACCTTCCACAGTTGGGGATTAATAGAGTTAACATGCTTGCACATTCGATATAGCCAGAAATTAATATGTGAACCACTGAATAGCGGAGGATGAGCCATTAACACAGATCAAAACTAATTCAAAGCAGTGAATTCAAACCAATAAACCAAGTCTTACAAAAATACACCAAATGACAGCAAGATCGGATCTGCAGGTCGCTGGACCTTCTATGCAGACACCGCTCTGATACCAATTGTTAGGATCGGTGCAAGGATTCAGAGGGGGGGGGGGGTGAATGAATCTCACCCTTAAAAACTTTTCGCTAAATAAAAGACTCGAACTCTATCCAGGCAGGACAAGCAATCTGATGAACAAGTTGAATATTCTTTTAAACAAAAGAGCAAATATGTAACTGGCGCCCAATTAACCAACTAGCGGAAGCAGCACAAATGAGAATAAGAAAGCTCAAGACAATCTGTGAATGAGGTAGAAGATAAGGAGCAAAGCACACCCACACTGCACAGAGGATTTTTAGGTGGTTCGGTCACTAAGACCTACGTTGACCCCTCACTCCCAACCGGAGTGAGGCTTCCACTAGCACAAGCTAGAACGCAGACTCAGTCTGCAACAGGTGCTGACACACAGCTTGACCAGGGGAACAAACTCCCCTCTTCCTCCCAACCGGAGGGACACCCCAAGTGACTCCCAGCCACTTGGAAACCAGAGGTCGAAGACCTCTCTTCCTTCAGACCAGGAGGGACTCCTGGACTTGCAACCCACAAGCCCAGAACCGGAGACAAGTCTCCCTTCCTCCAAACCGGAGGGAACCCACAAGTAGCTCCCAGCTACTTGCAACCGGAGATCAGATCTCCCTTCTCCTGACCCACCAGGAGGAACCCGACCTCTGTCCAGAGGATCGGAAGAACAAGGATAACCAAATGAAAAAGGAAAAATAAAAACACGAAATGAAAATAACTTCAGCAGACAGAAAGCTGACAAACGAAATGCACAATGTGGCTCTCAACGGAGCTGACTGGCCTGGATCTGATCCACGGTCCAGTAGGAACTTCTTCTGCTACTTCTCTTCTTCTTCATCTCAACTCACGACCTCTCTTTCTCTTCTCTGCTCTCCTTTTCTCTCTCACTGTCTTTCTCTTTTCTTTCAGTCCTCACGAGCTCTCTCTTTCCCTTTTTTTTTCTTCTCTGGATCTTCACTCTCTTTGGATCGAAGGAGCCTTGCTGTAGCTGTATAGACTTTCTCCCTTCTGTCTTCGATCAGTCTTCTACAGAGGATGAAGACTCGTATATATAGCAGCAGCAGGCACACTGGGCGCGTGTGGCTTCCACATTTCCTGCCCTAGAAATTCAGACCACGTGGCAGCATCCTGGTATCTCGTCTATCTTTGGATCACGAGCCAGGCACCTCGGATCACGTGCCCTTCATTAGTATGCTCAGCAACTGGAGTTGAGGTGGCATCAACACACTTGCTCCAAAGGGTTGACGCAGCCTTCAAAGACATTCGACCAGCAAAACTATAGTTTGCTGCGTTGACTCCATCAGCCTGCTGCGTTGATGCATCGGTGATCCAGTGATCAAGTCTTCAGCAGATGGGCGTGCTACGTCGACGCTCTCAGCATGCTGCGTTGACGCATTGGTGTTCCAGCATCTGAACTTAGATGGCTTCAGCCCTCTCACATTTCGTGTGGAGTGCGTTGACGCATTGTGCAACTGCGTCCACCCTCTGGTCACCTTGTCGATCCATCAACCTGCTGCGTCGACGCCACTTGATGAATGCGTTGACGCACCAGAATAATCCAGTAAGCCATTGGCTCTCCCTTTGTAACTGCTGCGTCGACGCTGCTCCATTGTGGCGTTGACATAGTGGAAGATATCATGAAGGCTTCGTCAACTGATGCGTGGACGCTTTAAGCTCCCAGCGTCGACCCTATTCCCTTCAGCAACAAGAATGAAGTCATAAGATTTAGGTATGTACATTGTAGTGTATATACTTCGAAAGAAACAGTCCAATGTATATACTTCAAGAACTCTAGACAACGGACGCTGTACAGACTTCAGATGCTACAGTCCAATGTATGGACTTTGACGAAGTGAAGCAGTGTACAGACTTTGAATCAAACAAATGTATAGACTTGAATGGGCATGGAGTGTATAGACTTGAAGTCTGAAGACGATGTATAGACTTGGTGAACACTGCAACATCAATCGGATGTATAGAGTTGGTCAAATGAAGTCCAGTGTACAGACTTGCAGTTACGAAGCCAATGTACAGACTTAGAAGGATTTGAACGGGAGAGTGTATAGACTTGGTTCATGTAGCAGTGTATAGACTTTAAGTGTAGCTAAAGCTTCGAGCGTAGGAAATGGCCAGAATGTATAGACTTTCAATGAGGGAGCATTGTGTAGACTTAGGAAGTCTGAGCCAGTGTACAGACTTTGCAAGAGTGAGACGATGCAAGAGACGTTGAAGGACCGATGTACAGACTTTATCAACACAAACAGGCTGCACAGTCCACTGTATAGGCTTGATGATATGATGGGGACATCACCTCCCATGCCCACGTTCACAGCTCGTCTCCGCATCCCGGTTGCATCCGGCATGGTCTAGTCATTTAATTTTGAGTCATATGTAATTTTTATTTGAGTCATTTGATGTATTTTCCCTTTTATTTGAGTCATGTTCATAGGTCTTGTGTTCATTTCCCTAAGTTTGAGTGTCATTAGGTTGTCTAGTTAGCTATTGGGCCCAATTCATTGGGCTTGGCCCAAGGGCTCTCCCCTACCCCCTCGGTTATTTGTCATTGAGTCAATTGTCAGGGACTTTTGTAGAAATGTGGGTTTCCTATATATAGGACCTCATTCCCCCCCATTTCAACTTAATGAATCAATGAATGAAAAAACTTGCCATTTTGAGAGTTTACACTTCTTATCTAGTGGAGAGATTCCATTTTTTTGGGTGAGAAACCCTAGGGGAGAGATTCCCCACCCTTCCCTCTCTTAATCTCTCTTTTTCACTCAACTTTCTCTCTCCTCAACACCCAAATTCGAATTTTCTTCTCTCTCCTCCCTTCCCAGCCACCTCCACTCCCCACCTACCCCATTTAAGCCTCTTCCCATTCCCCACAACCCTCATCAATACTCCACCCCTTCCCAAGACCCCCTCCACCAATCCTCTCCTTACCATCCAACCCCCAACTACCCCTCCCACTTTCCCAAGCACCCTTCCCACTACCCCAAGCACCCCTTCCCTTCCCCAACACAACCCCCCCATTCCCAAGACAAAAAATTAACCCCACCCTTAAACCTATTTTCGAATATCCTTTCCCTCTCTCCATTCCAACCAAATTCGCAGCCCCCACTACCACCATCTATTGGACCCTCTTCCAGACCTTATTCTCCACCTCCCACACCTTAGAACACCCCCTCCAAGACCCCCTTACAACCAGGGGTCACTCCCACACTCATCTACCCCCTTCCCCTTCTTCTTTCTTGGTCATTGGAAGCTACTTCGAAGTTGCAGTTTGTTGTCCAGAGGTTGCAGATGAACCAGCAACTTGCAGTGGCCACCACGACTTCCTCCGGACGAGTTTGAAGACCCAAGAGCCATCGTCGGAAGCGTCTACCAGTCTCCTTCGCAACAGAAGTGGTTTCATCTTCTTCCGATATCTGACCCGTCCAGGAGGTCCATTCTCCAACAACTGTACAGTTCTGCCTCGGCTGAGGACCTGAGCCAGATTAGAAGCTCTGCCACGACGAACCCCGAAGGAATCAGTCCACGAGTTCTTCTTCAAAGTTCTTCATCACCCAGTCTACTTCCAGAATCAAGAAACATAACTTCATTCGGCATTCGTGATCCAGAGTTCTCATTTTTATCCCTCAGCTACGCAGATCTACTGCTCATAGTCTGCACCGACCAGTCACCATTGTTATGCATCCCCTAGTCTTCTCCGACATCGGTTGGCTTCCCCGTCAGTTTTTCTACGAAGAGGACTCGTCCACGATTCCAACGACTCTGACGGCGCATGATTCCGAGGTCAGGCGCTGCCAGGGAGTTCTCTGCAATTTGCTGTTAGAAGTCTGCAACTGCAGGTCCGAGAATCTGAACCTCTGTTCAAACCTCCATCCTGGTCAGCAGCGGCTCCAGAAGAAATTAAAGAAATTCTGAGGCATTCCCTTCCCAGCTACGAAGATTTCCTCACCAGTGTCATCATCAGCGAAATTCTTAAGCGAGTTCTACAGCAACAACACCGTCTACCTATCCCTGTTCAGAGAGAGCAGGCAGAACCGGTGACTTCATCGTTCCATGCTTTTAACCATAGTTTCCCCTCCCCGCTTGGCCGGCTGAAGGCCCCTCCCTGTGCGGAGGTAATTTTGGTTGTAATATCCCTTAACCCCCACCCCAAGATCCCCCTCTTGTGAGAGGTGTAGTGTTGTAATAGCTTAAATAGGTCAAGCTACCCCGACGTAGCGTGTGGGGAACCCACGCTTCCCCGCTCGCCCTCGTCTCCGAGCGGGACCGGTTTCTTCAAACCGGTCGAGTAAGTGCTCCAAACTTTGCTCTAATTTGTGCTTGTTCTTTCAATATTAGTTCATAAACTCCGCTGGCCGTGAATGAGAGCCCGATCCTTAAGCTCTTGTGCTATAAGTGATCACCGTGGGAAAAGAGAGAAACCGGTGCCTTTGGCACTTGGTCGGCCCCATTGTCTTGGGCTTCCACATCCATTGGGAATCAAGTCTTGGCCTTGCTGGCCCTCTACCAGCAAGGGCCCAACCCCTCAACCTCACCTTGGCATTGCCAAGTTACCTCGGGCTTGGGTGAGCGACGAGAGAGCGGCGGCCCAAATTGGCCCATTTAGATTGCGAATGTGCTTGCTTGCTTAAGTCCAAGGTCGTGTCACATCAAATTGGTATCAGAGCAAGTTTTAGACTTGTCTCTACTAAGTCTAGTCCTAGGGCCATTGCATTATTCACTTGTGCATCACCCTTGTCCACCATCATGACTACCTCATACTTGGCATACTCACCACTCTTAGGCCCATTAGAAGCTTTTATGTTTGATGGATCCCGCCCTAGCATATATCAAGAATGGGAAAATTCCATAGACCGACACTTTGGGAGGTTCACCTTATCGGGGCCTATCCAAGTCAACTATGCCAAGAGTTTGCTCTGGCGCCAAGCTAGGAAAGAATGGGAGTGCATTGTAGGTTTGAGAGAAGCCAAAGGGGAAGCACCCATTGAATCTTGGGTTGAAATGAGGGATGATCTTAGAAAGATCTATGCACCCCAATCCGGACCTTCTCAACCAACCACTCTTCCACCCCCAACCCCAACTCCAACCCAAGTACTTCCCCTATCAAGCCCAACCCAAGCCCGTCCATGTTCACCACCCCGGGAGTACCATGAGCCGGCTATCTCCACTCCACCACCAAAAGACCCATTCCTCCCCTTGGAGGAGGAGCCTATGATCCAAACACCCGATCCCTTGGAAGTAAAGACCGACCGACCTACTCCGACCTACCCCCCACCCATTGAGATCCTAAATGCCTTAAACGGTCAACTCACTAGAGACCTTGGCACAATTTTCTTGGAAGAGGTTGACTCACCATTTGGGAACCTTGATGACATAGAGTCCCTCCCTCTAAGTAGCCCTTTCCATGACCCCTTTGACCCTTTCCAATGGGAGCCTAGATCCCCATGTGACCCACCGACATCACCCACCACCCACCCATTCCTACCCATACCCACCATGTTGAGCCAAGCCCACCTCAACCATGACCCAGGCTATACGATGAGAACCTTGACCTTAGGTAACATACACCTAGGGATTGATGAATTACCCCACCCCATGATGACCACCTTCTTAGATCCATTCGATCCTTTCCAATGGGAGTTCAAAGGTTGTCCCACACCTATACACATGGAAGTCACCTTTGGGAAAAGCATGCATGTGTCTAGGCTTACCATACCCCGTGGCATGAACACTATGTTGGGTCCATTCATTCATATCACCCACATGTCAAGTAAAAAGTATGAGTGGTCCATATTCGGATGTCATGGTCCACCTTCATTCATCATGGGTCTTAAGCATGTCAAAGCCATCTACGGATGTCCGGGTCTCCCAATATTTATCACCAATTTGTATGATAGGGCCACCTACGGGTGCCCCGACCCACCTAGGCTAACCAAAGTCTACACTGCATCATTACACGATAGGTCTACTTTTGGTTGCCCAGGTCCACCCATCACCCCAGAATGTCTGCATATACAACATTGCATAAAGAGATCCGCAAGCACATTAGCAAGAAGAATGTGACTTATAAAAGGCAAGCCGACTCTCATCGACGTCACCAAGAATTCCATAAGGGTGACTTTGTGATGGTAAGGACGAAGAGGCTCTCCCCGGGAGCCATCTCCAAATTGAGGCCACGTGGGGCTGGTCCCTTCCAGGTCCTGAGGCGCATTGGTGCAAATGCCTATGAGTTAGATCTCCCTGAGGAATATGGGGTAAGTGTAGACACGCCATTTCTGACGTTACGATGAGTAAATCCCATGTTATACCGTAATGTCCTGAAGTGGCTTACATGTTATTTTATTTGAGTGATTTCCGTAATTGTGGTTAAATTGCATTATTTTGTGAAAGGGAGAAAATTAAAATATGTGTACATATAAAATAAATAAAAAAAGAGAAAAATAAAATTCCAAAAAAATGTGTGTAATTGTGTTGACGTAAAAACAATATAATTGATTTTCTTTAATAAATTTATTTTCGTAAAATATAAATACATATATAAGTGATTAGTATATACATAATACATTTATTAAAAAGCAAAAAAATATAATAACCATAAATAATATATATATAAAAAGAAGCAAAAATAAGAAACAAAACAAATAAAAACAAACAAGCATAAAAAATAAAATAAAAGATAATTAGAAATAATATTCCCTACCCCATCGTATTCTCTCCCCATCTCTTTTTTTATTTCTATTTTCTTCCCTCTCTCTCACGTAACCCCCTCCGTCTCTTTCTTTCCCTCTCACTCTCACTGTTCTTACCCTCTCCTGCACCATGGCACACACACACACACACTCCCCCACTCCCCATCACTCTCCCTGTTCTTTCCACCGTTCTCACGGCAACATGGCCATTTTCCTCCACCGTCTCCTTTTCTCTTTCTCTCTCTCTCTTGTGAAGCCTCCGGTCGAACTCCCCACCTCCTCTTTCCCACAGCCCGACCCCCTCTCATCATTCCCAGCCGAAGCCCCCACCGTCTCCATTGCACCCTCCGCTTTGCCACCTCCGGCCTCCACTCCCTACCGCTGCCCCTCTCCACCTCGACCTCCTCCGTACATGCGTCCTCCCCACGCCGGCCACCTCTCCCTCCTGTTAACGCCCATGGCAACTCCACCTCCACTACCCCCTGCACTTCCCACCTACACGCATAGATCATCGCCCAGTCGCCGGCCAACCTCCACCCTCACTCCCCTCGCATGCAAGCACCTCACCACCTCCACCTGCTAACCCCGCCCTGCATACATCATCCATCGCTCCATCGTCTTCACGCCCGCCGACTGCTACACGTCACCGCAACGACCACCCCAACCCCCGGCTCCGGCTCCGTCTCCGTCATCGCGTCCGTGAACACCGCCGCACGTCGTCCCCGCCGGTCACCACCGGACGACCCTCTCGCCATCGCAACCACCGTTGCAACCTTTGTCGTGAAGCTCCCAGTGCATGCGCCGCTGCCGTCCACCTCCACGAACGCAGCCACTGTCTCCCCTCTCCCTCCTGTTAACTCCCATGGCAACACCCAGCTCCCCGTCGATGCCGTGACCACCCCGACAGTGCACCGGCCTCAACTCCACGAGCCTCCTCACCGTCGTCGCCGTTGCCACTCCTCCCGTGCAAACGTCAACGTCGCCACCGCAGCAACGTCCGCGAAGAGAACCCCCGAGCTCCCTCCACTGCTGCCGCTGCCGCCGGACGCCCCCCACATCGCCACCACGCATGCACATCGAGCTCCCCGGCAACGGACGCCGCTCCTCACTGCCGTCTTCATCGTGAAGCTACGCTCACTGTCGGCAAGCCCTCCACCGCCGTTCACGTCCGCCTTGGCTACCACCTACACGCCGCGAACGCCCGTCCGAGCCCCCTCGTAGCCGCACGCCACCCTCACCACCGTGGAGTCGCCTCCCACCTGCGCACGCCGCCCTCCACTTCACCGGCCCTGCACCCGCCGCCAGCAAACTACCGCCCGCCGGCAACCACTGCCGTGGCCACCCCGCTCTCACCCCCCCTCTCTATCTTCTTCCTCCCTCCACTCTCTCTCCCTCTCTCTGTCACTCTCGCCGCACCCCCCTCTCTATCTTCTCTCTCCCTCCCGCGTTCTCTCTCTCTCTCTCTTTGCTCCCTCTCTCTCTCGCGGGTTTCTCTCCCTCTCTCTCTCTCTCCCTCTCTCTCTCTCCCTCCCTCTCACGCGCCCTCTCTCTCTCACGCGCTCTCTCTCTCTCTCCCTCTCTCTCACGCGCCCTCTCTCTTCCTCCACCCCCTCTCTCTTCATTTGTTTTATTTTTTTATTCTCTCCTCTCTCTTCTCTTCCCCCTCTCTTTTCTCTGTCGCATCCCCCCCTCTCTCTTTTCTCTCCCTCTTTCTCTCTCTCTCAACCGCTCTCTCTTTCTCTCTCTCCCTCTCCATCTCGTTCTCTCTCTTTCTCCCTCTCGATCTCTCTTTTTTATTTTTTTAATCATCTCCCCCACTCTCAACCGCTCTCTCTTTCGTCCTCCCTCTCTCTTCTCTTTTTTTTTTTTGCATAAAGGAACTCCTAAGGAAACCCCATTATATCTTTTTTTTTATCAGGCCCTAATTTTTATTGCCAATGAATGAAATCATGTACAATATTACCACGGGGCATACCCCTGGGAGCAAAATAAGGAACTTCAAAAAGTGAGAAAAGGATCTATCTAAATCTCCAGCTAGGGAGTCCTGCCGCATCCACAATGGCACAGCCACGAGCCTGGCTAGGGAGACTTTTCCAATTTCTGAAATCATGACTCTGCCGAGTTTTACAAGCATAAGATGCCAAGGCATCCGCTACTGTGTTTCCCTCTCTATAGATATGCTGCACTTCCCATTTATTTGTCCTGAGAATGTCAATGATTTCATCCCACCATCTGCAGATTGTCCAAGGAGGAGATTTATTGGAGTGTGTCATATCTGCTATGACTTTTGAATCTGTGTATATGATTGACATAGGAAGCCGACTTTTGACCACCATCCTCAGCCCATCCAGAAGAGCTCTTGCCTCAGCCATTAGGTTAGTCCCCTCACCATAATAATATGAGAAGCCATGTAAAACCTCACCTTTGCTTCCTCTCAAGCAGCCGCCCCCACCAGACGGGCCTGGGTTACCCCTACTTGCTCCATCAACATTAAGAGCAAAACCATGGCTCGGACAGTGCCATATGATAATTCTTGGGATCTTGCCTTTTGTAATACATGTGAATTGAAAACGGTCCATGGTCTTTTTTTCCTCAGAGGAAGACACTTTGCTGAATTGCTTCTGTTGAATGGAGTAGGCTACCTGGTTCCTGATGTGCAGTTGCATTTTGTGAATATTACCGCCCGTACCTCTCTCTTCTCTTCTCTCTCTCGATCTCTCTCTCCTCTCTACGTCTCATTCTCTCTCTTTTTTTTAATTTTTTTTTATTCTCTCTCTCTTTCTCTCTCCTCTCGTACCCCCTCTCTTTCCCTCTCTTCGTCTCTCCCTCCCATATATATATATATGTATATATATATTGTATATATAATATATATATATATATATAACATCCTATCTCTTTTTCTTTCTTCTTTTTTTTATTTTCTTTTAAGTTTACATCCTCTCTCTTCTAAACAAATTTTAAAAAAAATTAAAAAAATTAATTTTCCTCTCTCCTTTTCTTTCTCTCAAATTCTTGTTCTTTCATTCTGACCAGTTTACGTATTTGTTTATACACATTTGTATTTATGAATATGTTAAATACCTTTAAGATGTTTAATATGTTTATATATATGTTTATATAAAAATACTTATCATTCCCATGTATACGCTTGTGTTTGTGTTCTTCATCTAAGCAGACCCTGGAGTCCGCTCAGAAGCTCTTTAGTCGTACTGTGTTCGTACCGTTGAAGCCCTTCTTAAAGCTCGTCGCCGGTCTTTCCCGATAAGCTTTTCTCCCCCTTATTTTTAATCAGTTAGTTAATTACATCGCATGCATCATTTAACATATGTGCCATGCCTTTCTCTCCGAGAGGGCCTAGCTGGTGAGTGTCTTTGTATTTGTACATTTCATCATGTCATTCTCCTACCCTTTTAATTCTAAAGGGGTTTTAAACACACCAACCAGGTACGTGTTCGTTTATGTTATTTACAGTTTCATTACCTAAGGATTGGTACTACACCGCCGTTATTCTCATTTAGTTGTTTTTCTCTGTTTGTTTTTTGTGTAAGGGGTAACCAGTTAAAGGCCCTCTTCTTCGGCCTGTCGAAAGAAGAGGTAGTTGGAGCCCGCATAACCTCGTGTCGAAGGCGAAAGCGATCAATTCATTCGGGACCCTCGGTCCCTGGCGATCACAAAACTCCTAACGCGCGCTTCATTTTGATCATCTTTGTTTTAATAACACCCGCGGAGAGTTACTTCCCGCAGCGGTTATCTTCTTCCGTCTCTGACCTCACCCGCGCGGAGGATTATTCCCCGCGGCGGTTTCTGTGATTTACTTTCTGTATATCTAACTCCTAATTGGTGCGGTGGGTCACCTCCCGCGACCATTTCTATTTCAACATTTTATTTTTTGCACTTTACTTTCTAATTCCTAACTATTTAATTTCAGCATTCCACTATCATCGCTTTAAAACCCCGTGGAGATCAACATCTCGCGGCGGTTTATTTGATCCCTTTTCCTTTCCTGTCACATATACTTATCTTATAGTAAAGACCCCTCAGAGGCCACAGTCTCGTGGTGGTTTATATATATTTATATATATATATGTATATATTTATTATTTATATTATTTAGGTCACATTAAAGACCCCTCAGAGGCCAAAGCCTCGTGGTGGTTTCTATATATACATATATATATATACATATATATATATATATATATATAAAATTTATATTATCTATGTCATAGTAAAAAACCCCGCAGAGGCCACAGTCTCGTGGTGGTTTCTATATATATATATATATATATACTTATTATTTATGTCACAATAAAAACCCCGCAGAGGCCACAGTCTCGTGGTGATTTATATATTTATATACTTATATTTATTATCTATGTTATAGTAAAAACCCCGCAGAGGCCAATGTCTCGTGGTGGTGTGTATATATATTTATATTTATTATTTATAATGCATTAAAAACCCCGTAGAGGCCAATGTCTCGTGGTGGTTTATATATATACATATATATATTATTTATATCGCATTAAAAATCCCGTAAGGCCAATGTCTCACGGTGGTTTCTATATATACATATATTAATTACTACTCATATTGCAATATGGTTGTTAAAACCCCGCAAAGACCAATGTCCTGCGGTGGTGTGCCTTTATTCATATTGTTCTTGTAACTGTTCGAGGAGTGATATATCGTTATAATTTTTGAGTCCACGTGTCTTCCCGTCTGTCAAATTCTATCACGTAGAGTCCCAAGACTCGAATTCGGTATCTGAAAAGCTGCTCTCGGAACAGTGGGTTACGCTTACCGGGAAGGGGTTCAGTTTGCGTGAGAGGGCCTTCGGACCCCTATCTCCGCCATGTACCGGAGTTCGGTCAGTCTAAATTCTTTCTGTCTCCATTAGAGTGTCATCTGTAGATGTACTTGTCCACCGTTCTTTCATATCCCCTATACCGCGCGTTTCATTGTTTTATCCTCATTTCTTTCACCCTTTATTACTCAGAGAGGGAGAAACCCCATCTCTCTCTCTCAGTCCACCACGTGACACGTTCACATCTCTGGCGATCACGGTGGGACCTACTTTTTGCTTTTCTGGTTACCCACAAGCTTTCGGCACCCACGTGTGCCCCTCCTTTTGACACCCACGTGTGTCCCTCCTTTCGGCACCCACGTGTGCCCTTCCTTATTGCGCCCCCGTGCGCTCACTCCCCTCGTGCACCTCGTGCACTCCCCCGGTCCTTTGTGGTTACTTGAGAGGATAACGTTGTCTCATGCACCACGTGAATTTCCCCTACCATTCGGCACCCACATGTGCCCTCCCTACCATTCGGCACCCACGTGTGCCCTCCCTACCATTTGGCACCCACGTGTGCCCCTTCCCCTACCATTCGGCACCCACGTGTGCCCCTTCTCCTCCATTCGCCACCCTCGTGTGCCCCGCCTCCTTGTTCCCCTCTATTTGGCATCCTCGTGCCCCGCCTCTTTATTGCGCCCACGTGCGCTACGTCATTCCCCTCGTGCACTACGTGCACCCTTAGAGCCCCTTTCTCTTTTTTCAAGTGATCTACGTGTCTCGGAAAGAGGAACGGTTGTATCCTACTCCATCTGTTTATTACTTTTATATCCTTGTTATATTATTGTGATTATCTCTGTTCTATTTGTGTGTTTATCTCTGGTATTTGTGCGTTATACATTTTTTATTCAGCACTGCATTTCATGCATTTACCCCTTTTCTTTTCTTTCTTTTACTTATTTAAGGATTAACCCCTCTCAGTGAAGGAAGGACTCTCCGTCGGGAATTCCTCTCGACGGACTAGGATCTCCTCCATTGGGACCTCCGTAAGTCCCCGACAGCGAAGGATTCCCTCTTCGTTCACTGGGCTGGTTGTACCACTGAAGTACCCCGGAGTTAGTTACCTATTCGTGGTGAGACGAGTGCCCCTAGCTGACACGGCAGTAAAACAAAGTGCAATTAGGGTCCCTCCTACTAAGTGTGAATTTTATATTTGTTAAAATCAAAAAAAGAAAAATCAAAAAAATACTAAGTAAATCAAAACACACAAAAAAGTTAAAACAAAAACCGAAAAAATGGCGTAAGATCATCCACTTGTCTGTTAATCTCTGATACTTGTTTGCTAGTGTATGCATTTACGTTCTGGTAAAATTACAGGAATGGCTCAACTCTTTTGAAGAGAATCAATCGGGTCGTGGTCAGTAAGTTGACGCACGCGTCCATGCAATGGACTCAGGCCCTTCCCGTGAGACCCCACAGGAGGTCCCCACTGTTCCACGGGAAATTTCTCCACCACAGGACATCTTCTCCATGTTAGGTGTCCTCGCCAGTACACAGCTCAGCCCTGAGCAAATTCTGGTCTTTCAGGCTATTTTAAAGGGGAAATCTGTTTCTCTCCCTTCTCAGGAGTCGACTCCGGCTCCTACATCCTACCAACAGCCGCTCCAGGCTACTGCATCCCCATCACATGTATATGTCACTCCCTCTTCTTCGCTTCAAGGGCAGGCGAGTCAACAGTCCGCCTCTTACCAATTTCTCCCTCCACAATCTCAAGCCCCTGTCATCCTTCACATGGTACCCCAAATGGGTCTGTCCACTGGTGGGCCGTCATACCCCTCTAGTTCAGGGTTCCTTTCTCAAGCCTCAACGAGGCCTCTTTCGCCTCAGTGGCAGGCCCAACCTTCGCCCTCTTTTCCTCACCCCTCATGGCCCCAAAATTTGGCTGCCCCTCCTACCCTGGCTCAATCGAGTCACTCTATGGGAGAGCCTTACTCCACTTCTTTTTCAAGCCTTCCATGTCAAGCTGCCCCTCCAATGCCTCAAGGCCAACTCTCTACTTCACGAGTCGCACCTCTCCAACAAGCTCTCATTCACAAAATGGATCAAATGAAGGAAGAGTTAAAGGAGTTCACAATTCGGCTATCGCCCCCTCCTCCTCAAGTCAACCCCCTTTACGCTAAAATCGCTGAAATAGATAAGGAGTGGAAGAAGGCAAGAGATGAGTATGAGCAAGAGCTTCTTTCAAGTCGTTACGATCAAATGGATGTCGTCTATCCATCACCCATTCACCACACTAATTCATATGGCCCTCCGCCTTCACATCCACATCCATATACGCAAAATCTTCCTCCCCTCCTTAATACGCATTCCTCACGGCATCCATTTGAACTTGATGACTATGGAGAAGTGGAAATGGCACATGATGAAATTTGTCAAAACTTTGAAGATTTACCCACTCTGAGGCTTCTTCGTTCCTTCCCTCTTCCACCACCACCAGAAGAGCCCTTTGATCAGGATGAAGTCACTGTTGCACCTATTTCTAGTTTTCTTCGTTCTTTCCCTCTTCCACCACCACCAGAAGACTCATATGCTCAGGATGAAGTCACTGATTCTACCCCTATCTATGAGACATCATGGCATTATGACGATGGGTCAATGCTCCAGCAACCCACGTCAACGTACCATGAGTCTCTTACTGATTTTACTCCCACTTATGAGACATCATTATGGTATTACCACGATGAGTCCATGCTTCAGCAACCTACGTCAACGTACCATGAGTCTCTTACTGATTTTACTCCCACTTATGAGACATCATGGTATTATGACGATGGGTCAATGCTCCAGCAACCTACGTCAACGTACCATGAGTCTCCTACTGATTCTACCCCTACCTGTGAAGCCATATGGTGTTACGATGATGGGTCTGTATCCCAACAACCCGCATCAATACACCATGAATCGCCCCCCACTTTGAACCCCTCACGTACCACCAAAACCTGACGCTTCCTATGCACCAAGTCTCCTACTGTTACCCCTCTAACTACACAAGTAACCCCCATACTATCAGCCTCCATTGAGCCTCCAGTGAACCCTTGTCTCCAACCCAGTAACCTTCCACTGCTCTCACCTAAGGCCTCCACCATCCCTATAACACCTTGTCCCCAACCTATTCATGTTCTTCCACGTAATCCCTTACCTAAACCCGTGATTAATCCTGAACAGGGTTCATCTATTTTTGCACCCGAGCCAACCTCATCTGCTTCCGAGCAAGGGGAGAAGCTCGTCGTGTTTCAACCTTCACCTACCTTTCCTACAATCCCTTTCATTGAACCTTTATTACCCGTTGAGCCCATTGCCTTCATCTCGCCTCCGTCACTTAAGGCTTCCACCATCCCTATAACTTCAAACCTAACTCCTCTTACTCCTCCAGTTGACCGCTTACCCAAACCCCTGATTAGTCCTGAGCAGGGTCCATCTATTTTTGCACTCGAGCTAACCTCGTCTGCTCCCGAGCAGCAAGAGAAACTCGTCGTGTTTCAACCTCCACTTACCCTTCCTATAGCCCCCATCATTGAATCTCTATTACCCGTTCAGTCTGTTGTTTCCATCTCACTTCCTTCCATCACCTCTCGGAGTGGGTGTATTCCTATAAATACATGTGCCAAAGATGATGATCAAGAACCGGACAAGAAGAATTTGGTTACGGCTATGCCATTCAAAATTCAAGATTTTATATGCCGAATGCCGATTCGCGTTCTTGTGTCGGTTATTTTTGAGAAGCCCGAATCTCCATCTCCACCAATATTCATCAAAAAGGACTCTCAGGAATTGGTGCTAAGTAAATCAACGGCCAAAACGATAGCGGTCACGTTACTCATTGGCCAACATTCTTTCACGGCTCTCATTACCCCTTGTTCCGTCATAGTGCAAATGGCCAATCAAAAGAAGGGGTTCTCCTCGAGCATAATAATGACACGTTCTACTGCCGAGGAGATGATGAATTCTATGCTCAAGGTCGGGTTAGGTCACTCCTTGTTGGAAGTCTTTGACGTTTTATCTACTCCCCACCAACTTCCATGCAAAGGGCACACGCCTGTGCTACCAATCACATTCACGCAGGATATTCCAATGGCCCTTACCAATGCCCCAAACATGAAGCTTCTTATGCCAAACATCGAACTTCCAATAGTAGACACCATTCATCTATCAAGGGAGTTATTTCTCAAGGAGCTATTTCATATTAAGATCCTTACTTCACAAGCAGAACTCTCAAAATTTTACTATCATCATTTGCCAAGAGAGTTGCCGTTCACTTTTGAACGTTCAAGGGGTCTTATTAAAAGTCCGTCAAATGAGAACCTGTGGGCCCTGACCGCACCGATTAAGCCGGTTAGTCAGAGAAAGATGAGGCCGTATGTTTGGGCACATCATTGGGATCGGTCTGCGAACCCAAGAGGCCGAGAAGTTATGTTGAAGGTTGAGAGGTCGTCCTGTGAGAGAGTATCCACCAGGAAGAAAGGAAAGCATAAAGTGAAACTTAAGGGCGAGAAATCCCATGTTGAGGAGCCATCTTGTAGCCCATCTACTTCATATCCCATTCCATCACTGCTTAAGCTGTTATTCAGCTTCTTTTTATGGGTAATCTATTGGCTAAGGGGACACTTTCCATCATCTAGATCTACGCAATCAAGCACTTCCTCTGTTCTAGGGTCTTTGGACCCTCACATTCAACCCCCTCCGGAGCCTCCGGATCCTTACCTTCCACCTCGTCCGGAATCTCCGGACCCCTATATTCATCTTCGTCTGGAACCTCCGGACCCCTCCCTGTTTAATTCCACGTCTTTATCCACCTTCTATCCTCGTCCGGAACCCCCGGACCCCTCCATGTTTAATCCTCTGTCTTTATCTATCTCTCATCCATGTCCGGAGCCTCCGAACCCCTCTCTGTTTAATTCTCCATCTTTATCCATCTCTCATCTCCATCCCCCTCCGGAACCTCCGGACTTATCATATCATTCTCCATCTCTCTCAGGGCATCGCACCCTTCCTTTTTATATCCCTCCGGAACCTCCGGATTTCTCATCTTGTTATCCATCCCTCCAAGGGCATCGCGCCCTTCCTTTTCATATTCGTCCGAAGTCTCCGGACCTTTCCTTCTTCTGATTTATCATTTTGTTCTTCTATGGCATTGTGTCCTTTGTCCTTTTCATCCCTTTAAATCACCTTTTTGCATACCTTTTCCCAGGGCATCACGTCCCTCACCATTTTCTTCCTTCGGAATCTCTGGATCCATTCTCATCTGATTTGCCTCCTTTACTCCCGAATCTTCTGGATCCGCCCCTCTCAATTCGTCAATTTCTAATTCCTCCCAATCCCGATCCCGAGTCTGACTCGATTCTTGCCACATCAACTGCCTCGGGCATCCCCCCATTCTCACACTGCTTTCGAGGCTTTAGTCCTCACTCTTTTCTTTGATTTCTTCTCACTCTGTAAATTCTCCTAGGCATCTTCCACCTCATCCTGGTCTTGTTATCACTCCTTCAAATAAACACACTAGTTGGAGGATTGCTGTATAAAAGAAGCCTTATTGGTGTTCTTTCGAGATGTCTTGATGATGAAGAGTCCTGGAAGTGTGTAGAGGAAGCACACTCAGGTGTGTGTGGTGGCCATGTGAACAGCCAAATGCTTGCTAAGAAGATCATTCGGCAAGGCTTTTACTGGCCCACCATGGAGGAAGATTGTGCCGTCTATGTCCGTAGATGTGTCAAATGTCAACTTCACGCTGATAAGATTCATTCCCCATCTTCCTCTCTCCATCCAGTATCCTCCCCATGGCCTTTCTCCATGTGGGCATTCGACATCATCGGTCCTCTTGGTGATCCTAACTCCCTTACTAAGCAAAAATCCTTCATTCTCACTGCAACCGAGTACTTCACCAAATGGGCTGAAGCCGAAGCCTATGCAGAAGTCAAGGCATCCACAGTCTGCAAGTTCATCATGAAGAACATCATCGCCAGGTTCGGTATTCCAAGAACTATCATCACCGACAATGGGCCACAATTTATCTCTCAGGATCTTCAGGACCTCTGCCAAAGATATAAAATTGCATTGCATCATTCATCACCATATTATCCACAAGGCAATGGCCAAGCGGAGGCCACGAATAAAACACTGATCAAAATCATAAAGAAAACTTGTGAGTCTAGCAGATTCTCGGATTGGCCAGAGAAGCTTATCGAAGCTCTATGGGCTTATCGCACTTCCACCCGAACTCCCACTGGGTAAACTCCGTTCGCCCTTACTTACGGGATGGAGGCGGTAGTTCCATATGAGATTCTGATTCCCTCTCTGAGAGTACAATTGGACAAGGACCTTCCCCTCGACGAACGTCGTGATTCTCTCCTTGCCCAGTTGGAACTCTTAGACGAGAAACGTCTGGTTGCTACCGAGCATGCTCACGTCTACCAAAATAGACTCGCACGTTTTTACCAGAAGAAGGTTATTGAGAGAAAGTTCAAAGTTGGTGAAATGGTAGTAAAAAGAATTTTTGTAAAACCTGGCGGGCCGCGTTCTAAGCTCCAACCCAATTGGGAAGGACCATACGAGTTATCCCACCCTTGGAATGGGCTTTACCTTAAGAAGTATTACCCTTAGATAGGTGTACATACTGTCAAAGACAAAAAAAATTGAAAACAAAAACAACAAAAAAATGAAAAAAAATAATGAAAACCATAAAAATTTGTGTATAAAAAATAAAAAAATGAAAAGACCAAAAAATGAAAAATTCAAAATGCTGATGCTTGGAGATCACCATGTAGTTAAGTCATTGCATTCAACCTCCATGTTAGGAAAGGGCCCATTAAGACTTGCTAGGTCTCAGGTCTTGATTTGCCAGAACCGTGGAGACCCCTGTCTGGCCAAGTTCGGCCTATGCCCCCTCAAAAGAAGACAACATGAATGCACATCTGTGTTATAAAAATTGATAGCATCGCTTATGGTAGGACATCACTCAAAAGGTCTCCAAGAAAGCTCGAATCTTTATTCTCTTCTTCTCGACCGAATGAGACAGTTGGCGCCCTTAAAACGCTGAGCATGGGAAACATGAACACAACCCCTAGGGTGAGAGTAGGATCCAATTCTTTGAGCATGAATCAGAGCACGAGAAGAGGGCAGTGTCCCCGCAGGCATCCAAGAGGGATTCCATAATGTCAAAATACTATGTCTCTCGCAAAAAATCCATCAAAAGAATCAGAAAAAGAAAAGTAAATAAATCAAAGTCAAAAGAAAGGCCTGGTCGTAACCGTGCCTGATTCCACTAAATGAAACCCCTTTGACTAAAGTCAAATTACACAAAAGGGGGTCACGAGATGTAAATGCTCGAGAGTTAGTCCGAAGTTGCCTGAAAGGGGAAGTTAAGTGTGCCTCTATTGGCTCGCCGGGTTAACGGTTTTGCCGGTCCTCTCAGGAGGTTTACCCCCAATACTCTTCCTTCTTCCCCTGAAGATAAAGGCTAAATGGAGTATCCAAAGGGTGAGACCCATCAAGGCTTGTGACTTTGTTTTAACACAAGCATACGGTTGTCCAGTTTGAAAGCAAAAGTCATTGTCGTGAAGGAGTCTCCGTATTTCTGGCTGGTCAAGACCCTTGTCTACCACCTTAATGCCTTCTTATCTAACCTCGGGCTTAGACCAATGCAAGCACGTCACCTATGGGTGCGACGGCGTCTGATTCCGGGACAGCGTCGCACGGTTGGTCGTTTGGGTTCCAGGGTGTTCCATTATATACCATCTAGAGTTGTGAGGAAATAGACCCGGGTCGGGCAAATCATTTACCTCGAACATTTTTTGGGTGAATCTCTGTGGTCGGAAGCAACTGGGAGCCTAAGCATGGCATGACGGTATTGTCATCAGGATAAGTCTTAGCCGACGGGATTATCATTCGAGGAGTCTAGAGGCCCAAATCAACTTAGATGTGCACTTAGGATACCTGGGAGGTTACCAAGAAACCCTCGTCCTCGTGCAACTTACATGTTATATGGGTTGGTCATCATGCATTAGTAAAAAAAATAATAATAAATAAGCCAAAAATAAACAAAAAAATGACAAAATCAAAAAAAATCCAAAAAAGGGGTAGAAAAATGTATATCCACAAAAAAATGAAAATGTAAAAGACCAAAAATAATAATAAACAAACAACAAAACACAAAAAAAATTAATATACACCTACAAAAACAAAGATCACATCTTTGCATGATCGCATTTGTATGCAGCATTCATTTTAAATTCACGTTTGCATCCATGTGCTTGTCTGTCGCATTTATCATCATCTTTTATCAGTGCCTTTGTTAATAAGGGTTTGCCCCTTGACTCGTTATCAAGGATAGTTCAAAACTTCGTTTGCTTGTTGAGCAAGGGGCAAGTCAGAGCAGAAATACTGACTTGTTTGCTTAGGTGTGTGCAGGAATTCGAGAGCTCAGTTAGAAGCAGAGAATCAAACACAAAACACTTTATTTCACTTCTATTCAAAATAAAAATAAACAACAAAGAGATTACATCAGGTTTCACCTTCTCTCTCCACATTACTTGTCCCGCCACCCTCCGGACGAGACACTCTTGAGGGGGCTATCCAATCATGGAATGCGGTCCTTCCACCGCTTTGTGCTCCTCTTCCGATCTCTACTCCCCGGCGCTGATCTGCGGGGGCACCAAAGGAGCTGCTGACACGAAAGCCACGCTCTCGTGCTCTTCGGTAGCGTTCCTCACCGTCCTTTAGCCACTGCTCAGCGAGGCCGAGACTGGTCTTCAATTCAAATAATTGGGCCTCCAGGGCCCTCTTCTCCTCTTTCTCGGCCGACCTCTTGGCCTTATCTCTTTCCTTGGCCTTTTCCCTCTCAGCACGTTCTCTCGCTCTGTCTTCCCTCTCCAGCTGAAGGGTGATCCTTAGCTCTATAGCGTCCCTAGAAAAGTCATCACCTGGACGACGCTGCAGTTCCTCTTCTAGCTCGGCTATTCTAGCTTCCTTCTAGGCGGTATGTGTGAGTGCCTCCTCCGTTTCTTTCTCCTGCCAGACGTTTCATCTCAGGCTTCTGGTAACGCTTGAACAAGGGATTTTAAATGGTGAGGCTCTCACCTGTACAGAAAGCATCCCTTCTACTTCCGCAGCCCGCTGTGTGGCATGAGAAAGTTGCTCGTGTAGTGAATCTAACTCTGAAGTGGGAATCCATAGACTGGAAGAAACGCCGTCTGCCCCCATTGCCGATGAAACTACATCGAGCTGGGCACGCTGCGTACACATATGAGAGGTGACAGTTAAATGGTTAACGCCATGAATTTCAAATTATGCCAGGAGTATGTATATATACACTTACTGATGAACCCAGAGCCGCTCGGGTATCAGTTAACTCTTGCTCCGTGTCCGCCAAACGAGCTCGTAAGTTCGTTATTATGGTGTCACGGGCATCCTACAGCCATGGCTCTTGAGTTCACAAATAAAAATAAAAAAAATGGAAATTATAAAAGACAAAAAAATGGTGTTTTACTTTACCTCTATAAGCCCTCCAAGCTGGAGTCTCTCCGCATACATTGCCCTATAGAGCCGTAGGTAATCTTCACTGTCTTGCGCTTGTGATTCCAGGAGCGTGCCACCCCTCTGCCAGTCTTCATACTGTTCGGGGAAGCGCACCCTCCAATCAACGCAGGTTGCCGGCCCACGCGTCTTCTTCCCAACGCTGGGTGAGGAGGTTATATCCACCCATTCCTGGGCAAGCCCGAGGGTCCTCATGGCTAATCACAGCCTGAGGGGCTCAATTTCATTCAAACAATGAAGCCAGAGGTCCCGTTCGAATCGGGCACGGCTTCCAATTACCCATGGCTGGTCGACATCGACCATATTCAAGTAAGGCCTCCAGTTCACCTATGTTGGGTTGTACATATCTTCTTAGTTACTCAAGAATACAAAAAAAAATGAACAAAACATATAAAAAAGAGAAAAAAGTATCCTACCATCGCTACAGGGAACTCTTACAGCTCCGGTCCCGATACCATCAGCTGGTAGGATAATGGTGATGTACTCATGATGGGTTGCCACCGCCTAGCCAACGGGATCGTCACTGGCCGACAGTGTCGAGCTCTCCCCATTGGAATATAATAGTAGCTCCACAGCTACACCATCATGTGTCATTGGCATCAACAAATACAAGAAAAAAGCATAAAACAAAAATCACAAAAAATAATTTTTTACCTGGATGAAGGGCGTAAACCCATTTATTGTCACCTCTCGGCCTGTCCTTTGTGACAGACCTATAAATAGATGTGCCAGCACGGCAGCTCCCCAGGCGTACTGTCCTACTCTCTCCAAATCTACGAGCAGCTCCAGGAAGCGGCAGTGTATGTTGTCTCCCTTGGAGTCCAGTAGCAGCCTACCCAGCAGAAAGAGGAGGAGCCTCCTCAGGTCCATGTTGGTCCTTTCCCAGTTGTTGGCATCTGCACAGTATACAGCACGGGCACCTCTCTCTGCCCTTTCCATAAATTCCTCCAAGGACTCGTCATCCCGTGGACGGATCCTTTCCCAGTTGCTGGCATCTGCACAGTATACAGCACGGGCACCTCTCTCTGCCCTTTCCATAAATTCCTCCAAGGACTCGTCATCCCGTGGACGGATGTCAGTAAGCCCTAACACCTCCATGATCGATGTCTTGGCTACTGACCTGTTCTTCCGTCCATCGAGTTCCAGTCCTAACAGTTTCTGGGCACCTTCTCGGTAATCCGCATAAGTGACGCCGGTCACTGCCTCTCCATCCACTTTGAGGTCCGTAATGCGGACCATATCTTCCAAACTGGGCACCATGTGCCCCCAAGGCATCAGGAATGCCCGACTCGCCGGATCCCATCTTTCATGTAATGCTTGGATCAGGGCAAGGTCGAGTTTTATCGGCTCGATTCGGAGGAAGGCACCGAACCCCATCACGTCTAGCCTGGCCTTTTGGAAGTCCGGGAGACCTCGATATGCTGCCACTACGAGCTCCCAAGAGATGTGCGAGCGCATCATGCTCTGCACATATACAAGAAGTGAAAAGGGGAACATTGCTATGCAAGAAAGGAGAAGAAAAGGATGAAGGAAGGAAACCAAAGAAGCTACTTACAAGCTGTGATCAGGTCCTCTCACTCAGTTGTCCTTCGACTTCTGAGAGTCTCCTGGAACTGCTACCTGATCTGCTCCTCTTCGAGGAGCGGGAAGACTCACCTTCTACTCTAAAGTTGGATTCACCCTCCATCCTGAAAAAGTGAGCAACACTCGCAACCTCCCTTCCTTACAAATTTGCACTCCTCAAGTCTGCTCTCAGGACTCCGGTGTTTCCAAGTCGAGCGAAAGGGGAGATATTTATAGGATTGGAAAGAAGGTGGTCTGGATCTATCACCATCACCCCAGTAACATCCTTCACGACAAGTCACCCTCTCTTTACTCTCGCATGTCACTCTGCCATCTGGAGTGATCAATTCGGAGGCGTGATTTGTTGACTTGCCCTCCCCATGCGGTCTAAAGATTCCCCGTGTTTATTGTCCCGTTGCGACTACTGCTAGCGCAAAGAAGAAAGTGGGGGACATTTATACGGAAAAATAGGACCAGGGACCGACGTTGTTGAAATTGGTGGTAGATTCATTTGAAAGTCACGGCCACGGTACATTGGCGTGCCACTTTGCCATGTGAAGTAAATGGAGCAGAGCTGTGATTGGTTGACCCGCCACTCTTATTCGGTCCAAAGATTCCCTATGTCTCTTGTCCTATTGCGACTACTTTTAGCGCAAACAAGGAAATAAGGGACATTCACGTGGGAAAAGAGCACCACGGGCCGATATTGTTGAAATCCGTGGATGATCCCCTTGAAAATCATGGCTATGGTGAGTCACCGCCCCGTGTTTTAAGGAGACATCTCGTCGAGTACGTCCCGCGGGAACCCATGTGGTAGAGAAGAGCTGTAGAGCAGAAGGAACATATCCAAGGCGAACCAGCCGTGTTCAAACCAACCTATTTCACTCACACATATATATAAGGGTTTGTGCCCGTCATGAGAAGGGAGTGAGTGAACAAGCCACTCACTAACCCTCACCACCCTCCTGGTCGCTTCTATTCTCTCTCTCAAGGTAAGAAGTCCCTTGGAGGCCTTTTATAGTTCCGTGACGCAGCAATCGCTTTGTCGCGTCATACGTTCCCACCTGCTCTTCGGCAGTGCTCCTCGCCCTCCTCCTGTCTCCCTCGCGACCCTGATGACCGCGAAGCTCTTGAAGTCGAGGCCGCTAGCTGAGCTGCCCTATGCTCTGCCGATGAAGATGCTACCAACTCCAGGAGCTCCTCTGTTGCGAGCTCTAATCCCCTTCCATCTGCAGAGCGAGCCATGTTTGGATGCTCTTTCTCTCAGAGCTCCATCTCTTGCGCCACTGGTACTGCTCTATTTTTGCCTTTTCTCTCTCTATTATCTCTTGTTTTATCTCTCTCTTAGCCATTCGGAGAGAAATCTTTAGCTCCCGGGCATCTCAGGGCAACTTCTCATGCTGGTTGCCTTGATTTTTTGGCTCTTGTCCGGAATGGTTCGCTACCACCTAGCATTGGCTATTGCATATGTTTGTGCCAAAAACAAAAAAAAAGAGAAAAAGGGGAATAAAAAAGAAAAAAAATAGAAAAGAGTTAGGATCTAAATAGGTATTAAAGCTTCCATATTTATTACAAGAAAAGATACATTAGGGTTTGGGCATCTCAGGCCTCAATTTCCCCAACTCGATTACATAAGCTTTCAGCAGTTCTTCATCCTCACTCACAGATTCTGTTGCCCTCAGTTCAATGCTGGCCTTCCATGACGCTTTGATTGTCTTCACATCTCTTGCGTCACCCCCTGTGCCCAGCTCCCTTTTCCTGATTAAAGGAAGCTTGGATAGCAGTGGGAATGAATGGCGAGGGAGGCCCATCTGAGTATGACACCAGTGCGTGTTGTAAAGGATGAATTCAGACGCGCCAACAAGCTGGAGCTCCATGTTAAGAGAAGACCTCGTGAGAAGCTCATATGGGAGTAAGCATGTCGGTGCACGAGTGAACATATAGTCTTTAATGGTACTGAAGTGAGCCCGCCAGTCTTCACGTTTCTTCAGCCAGGGAATGCGATTTGCTATATTACCACTGGAGCCTAACACATTGACCATATGGTGAAGCGGGCTTTGTTGGAAGAGTCTTGAAGTAGACGACATTCCCTCACGATGGTTAAATTTGAAATGCAAGTCAGTCCAGCAATTCAAAAGGAGTGCACAACCAAAAGGAGGCTTACCCATACTGGAAGCCGTGAGCCCGCTATAGAGATAAGCAAGGATAGCAGGTCCCACTCTCTTTCCTTCCCAAATCCCACAGATGGCACTTAGCTGATCTTCCTCCACTATGTTGTTAGTATAAGGGAATAGGAGAGCACCTGCTAAGCAGATGGTGAATCCCTTCATGAGCCCTTCAATGCGATCATCATCGCTTGTCAACCTTTCAAGAGCATTTATGACCCAATCTGCAAGTTTTTGCAGATGGATTCCCTTCTGAGTCTGGACGCCCTTGATGGCTTCGGACGGCATGAAGCTTCTGAGCACCTCCTCGGAAGTCACCCTTCTTAGCATGCGCATAACCTTTACCTTGCCATTTCTCTGGAATTTCTTCACGCCAAGTAGAAGTTCTGCTTCTTCGAGAAGAATAGTTGCCTCGAAAGTGGGGAAAATGAACGTATGGGTTTGAGGGTGCCAAAACTCTACCAGTGCACCCATAGCCACCCAATCCATGTGAATCTCATTATAATGTTTGGCATGAGTTACGAGCTTTTGGAGATGCCACTTTCTGATGATGGCCCTCATACTTATCGAGATGTTCGAAGTGAGTTTCGACAGCCATGGCAACCTTGAAAACTTCCTCGGGCCAGGAAAGAGTGGATATGGCTGGAAATAGAAAAGTGGAGAAGGCGAAAATAAGCATAAGAAAGTCTTGCAGAAGCACAAAAAAGAAATGTTAACTCACCATTCGAGACTGGATTCTCCCGCTAAGATGCCCCTCGAAGTCAGTAAGCCGCTTGCACTCGTTGTTGGGCTTGCTTTTCTTCACGGGATTGGAAGACTGGCATTCCATCTCGAACTTTGATCTCCTCCTAAGCTTCAACTTCCTTAGCTCGCCCTTGAATGCATTTTCTTAAGGCCAAATGGTGATACTTATAGGGAGGAAAGGAATCTAGGAACAGTGTTGGCAATTTCGTTTTGTTGTGTGTGATAATTTTCTTGCATAATTGTGATCTTGTTTTGTTATGCTAATTATCGAGTGGGGTACCATTGTCCCACCGATGTCCCACCTTGTCCCGCCTTGTCCCCTAATCATTCAATCATTGTGGTCCCCCCTTATCATGCATCGTATTATATGATATTTACGCTATTAGAGCATGCCAAGGACCTTACGGTCTGGACGAATCTGGGATTTGAGTTCCCCTTCAACAAAAACAGTGATGATCCCGGAGGAGTTCAGGACGTACGGATAGGCCGTTAAGTTGTGATAGAATGGGGACGACGGTTCCGTTCGATGAGTCGGTACGTGGATAAACGGGCCCCGGCTCAGTATCAGCTCGTTGGATCGGTATCCTGACCCACTCTCCATTGCTTAGCAATATTATCCTTGGATAGTTTCTATTTTAGTTTGTTTTATTTTTCTTTTAAACCCAACATGCATTCATGTAGGACTTTGAGTTCATTGTGGAAAATCATTCACTTACTTTGATTATGTGAGCTACTGAGCTTAATTACTTAAATATGGGATATTCCATTCTGAGTCGAGTACTGGATTTTCCGAGGTTACCTTGGGATGTTTCCCTGGAAGAAACCATTGTTTGGATTTATCTCCAATCACCTGTTTATTTCCCTCGGACCCACCTTGGCTGCAGCACTTCCACAATGGCTGGTAATCGCTCCCCAATGGTGAAACCTGAGGTCTACGACCCAGGTACTTCCGCGCCGTGAAGTTGGTCCTCTTAGTCTGTTCGTGCCCCAGCGCACACAATGTCTTTCCTAGTTTGTTTACCATCCAAACAATCGTTGATTTCAGAGAACCTTTCTCAAGGTTGCTTCGTGAAACTCGGGAAAGATTCCCGTCTTGTGACGTTAGAAGCGTGTCTCACCACACCTTGGCATCCGCTTTTCAGTCCATTCCATTTCACTCCAATACACTTCGTTTCATTCCATTACACGTCCTTCCCCTACAAAGTGGATGCCAAGGCGGGGCAGCTGTAGACACGCCATTTCTGACGTTACGATGAGTAAATCCCATGTTATACCGTAATGCCCTGAAGTGGCTTACATGTTATTTTATTTGAGTGATTTCCGTAATTGTGGTTAAATTGCATTATTTTGTGAAAGGGAGAAAATTAAAATATGTGTACTTAGAAAATAAATAAAAAAAGAGAAAAATAAAATTCCAAAAAAATGTGTGTAATTGTGTTGACGTAAAAATAATATAATTGATTTTCTTTAATAAATTTATTTTCGTAAAATATAAATACATATATAAGTGATTAGTATATACATAATATATTTATTAAAGCAAAAAAATATAATAACCATAAATAATATATATATAAAAAGAAGTAAAAATAAAAGAAACAAAACAAATAAAAACAAACAAGCATAAAAAATAAAATAAAAGATAATTAGAAATAATATTCCCTACCCCATCATATTCTCTCCCCATCTCTTTTTTTATTTCTATTTTCTTCCCTCTCTCTCACGTAACCCCCTCCGTCTCTTTCTTTCCCTCTCACTCTCACTGTTCTCACCCTCTCCACCATGACACACACACACACACACACTCCCCCACTCCCCATCACTCTCCCTGTTCTTTCCCCCGTTATCTCGGCAACATGGCCATTTTCCTCCACCGTCTCCTTTTCTCTTTCTCTCTCTCTCTTGTGAAGCCTCCGGTCGAACTCCCCACCTCCTCTTTCCCACAGCCCGACCCCCTCTCATCATTCCCAGCCGAAGCCCCCACCGTCTCCATTGCACCCTCCGCTTTGCCACCTCCGGCCTCCACTCCCTACCGCTGCCCCTCTCCACCTCGACCTCCTCCGTACATGCGTCCTCCCCACGCCGGCCACCTCTCCCTCCTGTTAACGCCCATGGCAACTCCACCTCCACTACCCCCTGCACTTCCCACCTACACGCAGAGATCGTCGCCCAGTCGCCGGCCAACCTCCACCCTCACTCCCCTCGCATGCAAGCACCTCACCACCTGCACCTGCTAACCCCACCCTGCATACATCATCCATCGCTCCATCGTCTTCACGCCCGCCGACTGCTACACGTCGCCGCAACGACCACCCCAACCCCCGGCTTCGTCTCCGTCATCGCGTCTGCGAACACCCCCGCACGTCGTCCCCGCCGGTCACCACCGGACGACCCTCTCGCCATCGCAACCACCGTTGCAACCTTGTCGTGAAGCTCCCAGTGCATGCGCCGCAGCCGTCCACCTCCACGAACGCAGCCACTGTCTCCCCTCTCCCTCCTGTTAACGCCCATGGCAACACCCAGCTCCCCGTCGATGCCGTGACCACCCCGACAGCGCACCGGCCTCAACTCCACGAGCCTCCTCACCGTCGTCGCCGTTGCCACTCCTCCCGTGCAAACGTCAACATCGCCACCGCAGCAACGTCCGCGAAGAGAACCCCCGAGCTCCCTCCACTGCTGCCGCTGCCGCCGGACGCCCCCCACATCGCCACCACGCATGCACGTCGAGCTCCCCGGCAACGGACGCCGCTCCTCACTGCCATCTTCATCGTGAAGCTACGCTCACCGTCGGCAAGCCCTCCACCGCCGTTCACGTCCGCCTTGGCTACCACCTACACGCCGCGAACGCCCGTCCGAGCCCCCTCGTAGCCGCACGCCACCCTCACCGCCGTGGAGTCGCCTCCCACCTGCGCACGCCGCCCTCCACTTCACCGGCCCTGCACCCTCCGCCAGCAAACTACCGCCCGCCAGCAACCACTGCCGTGGCCACCCCGCTCTCACCCCCCCTCTCTATCTTCTTCCTCCCTCCACTCTCTCTCCCTCTCTCTATCACTCTCGCCGCACCCCCCTCTCTATCTTCTCTCTCCCTCCCGCATTCTCTCTCTCTCTTTGCTCCCTCTCTCTCTCTCACACGCTCTCTCTCTCTCCCTCTCTCTCACGCGCCCTCTCTCTCTCACGCGCTCTCTCTCTCTCCCTCTCTCTCACGCGCCCTCTCTCTTCCTCCACCCCCTCTCTCTTCATTTGTTTTATTTTTTTCTTCTATCCTCTCTCTTCTCTTCCCCCTCTCTCTTCTCTGTCGCATCCCCCCCTCTCTCTTTTCTCTCCCTCTTTCTCTCTCTCTCAACCGCTCTCTCTTTCTCTCTCTCCCTCTCGATCTCTATTTTTTATTTTTTAATCATCTCCCCCACTCTCAACCGCTCTCTCTTTCGTCCTCCCTCTCTCTTCTCTTCTCTCTCTCGATCTCTCTCTCCTCTCTACGTCTCATTCTCTCTCTTTTTTTAGTTTTTTTTATTATTCTCTCTCTCTTTCTCTCTCCTCTCGTACCCCCTCTCTTTCCCTCTCTTCGTCTCTCCCTCCCATATATATATATATATATATATATATATATATATATATATATATCATCCTATCTCTTTTTCTTTTTTCTTTTTTTATTTTCTTTTAAGTTTACATCCTCTCTCTTCTAAACAAATTTAAAAAAAAAATAAAAAAATTAATTTTCCTCTCTCCTTTTCTTTCTCTCAAATTCTTGTTCTTTCATTCTGACCAGTTTACGTATATGTTTATACACATTTGTATTTATGAATAGGTTAAATACCTTTAAGATGTTTAATATGTTTATATATATGTTTATATAAAAATACTTATCATTCCCATGTATACGCTTGTGTTTGTGTTCTTCATCTAAGCAGTCCCTGGAGTCCGCTCAGAAGCTCTTTAGTCGTACTGTGTTCGTACCGTTGAAGCCCTTCTTAAAGCTCGTCGCCGGTCTTTCCCGATAAGCTTTTCTCCCCCTTATTTTTAATCAGTTAGTTAATTACATCGCATGCATCATTTAACATATGTGCCATGCCTTTCTCTCCGAGAGGGCCTAGCTGGTGAGTGTCTTTGTATTTGCGCATTTCATCATGTCATTCTCCTACCCTTTTAATTCTAAAGGGATTTTAAACACACCAACCAGGTACGTGTTCATTTATGTTATTTACAGTTTCATTACCTAAGGATTGGTACTACACCGCCGTTATTCTCATTTAGTTATTTTTCTCTGTTTATTTTTTGTGTAAGGGGTAACCAGTTAAAGGCCCTCTTCTTCGACCTGTCGAAAGAAGAGGAAGTTGGAGCCCGCATAACCTCGTGTCGAAGGCGAAAGCGATCAATTCATTCGGGACCCTCGGTCCCTGGTGATCACAAAACTCCTAACGCGCGCTTCATTTTGATCATCTTTGTTTTAATAACACCCGCGGAGAGTTACTTCCCGCAGCGGTTATCTTCTTCCGTCTCTGATCTCACCCGCGCGGAGGATTATTCCCCGCGGCGATTTCTGTGATTTACTTTCTGTATATCTAACTCCTAATTGGTGCGGTGGGTCACCTCCCGCGACCGTTTCTATTTCAGCATTTTATTTTCTGCACTTTACTTTCTAATTCCTAACTATTTAATTTCAGCATTCCCCTATCATCGCTTTAAAACCCCATGGAGATCAACATCTCGCGGCGGTTTATTTGATCCCTTTTCCTTTCCTGTCACATATACTTATCTTATAGTAAAGACCCCTCAGAGGCCACAGTCTCGTGGTGGTTTATATATATTTATATATATATATGTATATATTTATTATTTATATTATTTATGTCACATTAAAGACCCCTCAGAGGCCAAAGTCTCGTGGTGATTTCTATATATACATATATATATATATATATATATTATTTATATTATCTATGTCATAGTAAAAAACCCCGTAGAGGCCACAGTCTCGTGGTGGTTTCTATATATATATATATACATATACTTATTATTTATGTCACAATAAAAACCCCGCAGAGGTCACAGTCTCGTGGTGGTTTATATATTTATATACTTATATTTATTATCTATGTTATAGTAAAAACCCCGCAGAGGCCAATATCTCGTGGTGGTGTGTATATATATTTATATTTATTATTTATAATGCATTAAAAACCCCGTAGAGGCCAATGTCTCGTGGTGGTTTATATATATACTTATATATATTATTTATATCGCATTAAAAATCCCGTAAGGCCAATGTCTCGCGGTGGTTTCTATATATACATATATTAATTACTGCTCATATTGTAATATGGTTGTTAAAACCCCGCAAAGACCAATGTCCTGCGTGGTGTGCCTTTATTCATATTGTTCTTGTAACTGTTCGAGGAGTGATATATCGTTACAATTTCCGAGTCCACATGTCTTCCCGTCTGTCAAATTCTGTCACGTAGAGTCCCAAGACTCGAATTCGGTATCTGAAAAGCTGCTCTCGGAACGGTGGGTTACGCCTACCGGGAAGGGGTTCAGTTTGCGTGAGAGGGTCTTCGGACCCCTATCTCCGCCATGTACCGGAGTTCGGTCAGTCTAAATTCTTTCTGTCTCCATTAGAGTGTCATCTGTAGATGTACTTGTCCACCGTTCTTTCATATCCCCTATAGCGCGCGTTTCATTATTTTATCCTCATTTCTTTCACCCTTTATTACTCAGAGAGGGAGAAACCCCATCTCTCTCTCTCAGTCCACCACGTGACGCGTTCACAGTAAGTCTCACATTCAGTGTCACCGACCTAGTGCCATACAAGGGACCCACGGTGGTACCTAGTGAGGATATTGAGCCTATTCCCTCCATTGAGAGAGCACCCACCCGTGAGGAGAGTCCACCAGCCTGGAGAGCCCAGCGTGAGCGCATTGAACGAATATTGGATGAACAGGTCACTACCACCAGGAGCAAGGTATACGAGCGCTATCTCGGCAGGTGGATGGATTGGTCCCGTTCGGAAGACTTGAGGGCAGTACCACTTCTACACCCTCCAAGGAGGGAAGGACACTTACTCGACAGAGTCGAGTTCTCCGCACCTGTTGGCACTCAAAATATGATTGTCGGTGACCAAGCTATAAGGACGAATGACCCGGCCCACCGAAGTACGGAAGCCGATAAAGATCAACATATTAAAGACTTCTCAAGCTGACAGAGCCTCGAGTCACTCCGTGTGGACACGGGGATTTCACCTCAAGAGAGCCGAGACAAACTCGTCAACCAACCGACAGTGCGACCAAGCCTGCCCAATGAACCGGCATCGACTTTGTCGTGCTGCATCCACTACACCCGTTGTCCGACCAAGGTCGACGGTCTACCCGGTGGCTACCCACCTCATGAAAGGCTCTCCCGAGGATAAAGGAGTCCCCCCGGCTTCCCGAAACGGAGAACCGAAAGATCTGACGGCGGAAGATCCCGATCGCCCGGCATGGGCACGACTTCCCGTCAAGATGGGCCCATTAGTGGCCGAATGATCGCCCGGCTCAGGCGGAACTATCTCCCGGCTATCTAACCTCCTAGAAAGCTCTGAGTATGAGCCAGGCCGGACCAACAGCATGGAGCGTAGAGCCGAAGGCCGTGCCGGTAGAAAGCCCGTACGATCAAGATAAAGCTATTCGAAAACCTCGAGAATGACCGTACGTCAACCGGGGAGCTTCTACAAGACATCTCGTCGAAGTTTCGAGGAGCATTGGCAAGATAAATGTTCACGGTGACCCCCGGAATCATCCCCGGGCTCACCAACTGGCTCGAAGCCCACGAGGAACATTAGCCCGGCGCGCCCCAAGCTTGATGCCCTCTATCCCGGCGCACTGAAACCCACCCATGGCTTGGCTATTCCGGCGCGCAAAGGCCCATGAAGCCTTTCCCGGCGTGCAGTTCTTCACGCCGTACAAGGCTTGGGGCTCGATCATGTATATATAGAGATGGCTATTCGAAATAAGAGAAGAGATAGTTTTTTGGGGGATCGTCTGTCAGCCCTCTGATCGTTTTCGAGAGGGAGGAGAGGGCTTCCTTTTTCGCTTGAGGTACAGAGAGTGAAGGTTTCTCGAGAGCAGTGACCGCGGGCCATCTTCTTCGGCTGCGATACTCTGTTTCAGGAACAGGTGGGCGCGGGCGTTGATCTTCTCCTGTTTTCCGTAGTTTTCTTCCTCGAAACTCCTATCCGTCGAATGTAAGCGAGGGGGGGGGTGCGACAATGAAATGAGTCGATTCTCCTCCCCCCTCTACGCGATCCCTTCTGATTTTCTTCCTCCGTTATCGCACCGTGAATGTCTTCTGTCTCTGTTGTCGACGAACGGCGATCAAGTGATGGTGCCGGGGCTGTACTCTCGCTATGTAAATGTTAAACCCTTCCCATTTTTTTGGAATGGCAACGTATGTGCGTGCGTGTGAATGCTTGAATCAATGAATCGGATGAATGATCCTCCCCTCTCTTTCTCTATCTATGCTAACACGTCTGTCTGAGTTCTTCTCTGCATCACTCTAACCTTGGTTCCTCCGAAGGTTGCATTGTGCCCTGACTCATCGTGGGCTATAGAAACACCCCTCCCCGGGGGCTTTTCTTTGATTCATTTTTTTTGTGTTGTTATGCTTGATGCAGGGGTCTTCGCACCCCTTTTCTTCTCGGAGGAGCCGTGCCTCTGCGCGTGTCTCTGGTCGCTCCACACAGGGTTTACCTCCCTGAACATTGCTTTCTAGCTGTTCGAGCATATGCCCCTACTGCATGCCTGTCTAACTTATGCCATTATTACTCGTTCTTCACGGTCATCTGCATCGTTCCGAGGTTTCCTCGTCGTTTTGATCACCCGAGGAGGGGGACATTCCCCGTTACTTCCTGCAATTGCTGGGCGACTGAGGGCTCTACCTTTCCGTGGTAGGCGCTTTCTCGAAGCCATGGCTGATAATGACGGGGAGCCTGGGTCAACGAACTCAACCCCGACAGACCAAGGCCCGATCGAGACCAGGGGGTGTGTGCTCCTTGTAGGCTAGTCCTCAGAGTCCCACTCTCCTAATGGTCAGTCCCTCCATGGGACGAATCACTGACTGCGAGTCCTTCACCCCTCGTAGGCTAGCCCTCGGGGTGTCGTCCTCATCATCAGTGACTTCGCCCTTCTGTCTCTTCCCCCACGGAGCTTTGGTGCCCCTAGCAGGCTTGTCCTCGGGGTATCCTATCCAGTGGGGTATGCTGGCCGCCTTTGGGCAGACCGGTGATTTAGGGGCTTGCTCCATTAGTGAGTATGACCCCGATTCTCCCCTGCAACTCTATTTGTTCAGGGGAGATGCTATCAAATTTCTGACAGACTCCAGATAATTATGTCAATAAAATGATCGCTCTGAATCGAATCAACTCAGTGCTCGAGTATGAACCTCGCACTGACCTCCCCTTCATTTCCAGAAGGCCATGGACTCCAATCAAACAATCACTTGGCCCGAACAACTCAAGAAAGGGTCCCATGAAGTCTAATAAACTTAAAAAGGTTCATAATTCAACAAAAAAGGTTTAATACGGCGCGGTCTTAACCGGCGCGCCCTAAACCGGCGCGGTACCCCCCCCCCCCCCGCGCCGGATTAACCCCACACTCATTTCCAACTTTTTTTTCTTTGCGCCTTTCCGGCGCGCCCTAAACCGGCGCGCCCCCAAGCCCTTGCGCGCCGTTTCAATGCACATGGTCACCGCGCCGTATTAACCCCTATACCTACGCGTGACCGCGCCGTGTAAGCGTTCTTATACACTTGTAGTCACCCCGGTTTTGAAGCGTCATGCCACTCTAGTGATTCATTCACCCCGGGTAAGTCTCGTCTTTCGGAGGCGATGTCAATAAGCTGTAATTGGTGAATAAAAAGGAGGGTCAAGCAAGCCCGAGTCATGTCATCATCATACTCACCATCATAATCCGTTAGCATTTCGCTTTCGCTAGCATATTTGTGTTGCTCTTCCTCTTCTCGACGAGGGGTATTAAATGCGGCTGACCGCCACCGTTTCATAACACTATCTTCATGTATAATCTAGGTGTGGATGTCTTGTGTGCATGCATGCATAGATCCTTGGGTATATCAAATGGCATTGACAGAAGACCGGGTTACGCCCGGCCGGAAGTCTTCGTCATGCGCGATGGTGGTCTTCGGACCTACATCCTCCGCCACGTACCGAGGGTCCATAATTCCATGAACTATACATCTGCTATACGATAAATATGTGCATCCTGCATGTCTTCCTCATGATCATCATGTAGCTCCTTTTAATCCGGCTTCGACAGCCCGATATCTCGGCAATTAATCAAAGGTGTTCCCTCCTCGTGGGGGATGTAATTAACGCCATAACCTTTACGGTATGGCGGACTGCTGGTCCCGACCGAACCTCACATTCGCCCGACATGGGTCAGAGTGAGCGCACAATAAAATTGTCACTCATGTGACTGGCACGCCCGTGTCGTCAATCAGTCAGTTGACTACCAGTTAGCCAAATGGTTGATCGATACGCGAATGAAAAGGGAAAGAAAGAAAAAACGCTGAAACAAGTCTGGCACGCCCGGTGGGACCAGTGTCACCTTTCATCTCTTTGCCGAGATACTCGGGCTTCGAATCCCTCTCAAAGACTACTGATTATCGCCTTGTTTGATATTTCAATGAAAACAATGACGACTCACGGGATAACCGGCGTCGGCTTCAGTCCTGCGATCGTCGCCAGACACGCGCAAGGGTACCTGGCGGTGCCCATGGAATTTGGTAGCTTTCCTCCTGCTGTGGGCTTCCCCAACTTCTTGGGGTTGGCCTTTGTCGACATGCTGGAAGTCGAAGCCACGAAACCTGTCGAGGAAACCGTGAAGGAAGTGGAGCCTCTGAAGGCTCCCTGCTACGATGGTTCGCTCAAGAATCCGGCCCCGACCGCTAGCTACCTGGTGCACCACGTTGTACGTGGGACGCACCCCACTGTCATCAACAGAAGCTCTAGAGGACGTCAGCGTCGCCAGGATCGCAAGAATACTGCTGTGATCACCGGAACTGTCTCTCAGTCCGGGAAGTCAATGCTGGTAGGAGGCATGCGCGTCTTCCTCGATGGACGCACGGCACAGGTGACCCCAGACCGAGTCATCCCCAACATCCCTGTCCACAACACCTATCAAGCCCTCGCTGGAAGGAGGGCAGAAAGAGAAGAAGCCGGCCCCTATGGCCAAGGAAGCTCGGCACTCAAGCCAAAAAAGTTCAAACAGGTGTGGGTTTCCAAGCGGACCCGATCTGCCTACCATCTGACACCCATCCGCCGCCGTCCTATGAACAACGAGGCGGGAGCGAGAAGCGAAAGGGGCTTGTCCCCGACGAATAAAGAAGAAGTGGTTGCGGATCCCCCGTGCCGCAGAAGTTTCCGGGCTGCTGCCCGCCAAGCCAACGTCCCAGTCACGGGACGAAGATTCCAACATCTGGCCGACAGAGCTCGGCTGGCCTATATCCCTCCTACTGGAGGTCGACAACTATCCCCCGTACTCTATCAAGGGCGGGGTCAAGAGGAGGTAACCTGTCTGATCAGGAACTACTTTCGAGGGCTGGGCAACCCCTCGCTGGGTCAGCAGCGACTGATGCAGACAGTCGCCACTGACGAAGACTACTTCCCATCAATGGCGGATGAAGAAGATATGGAAGATAGAATGATGGTGTCGTCGATCGACGACAATGGATACGATGATGGCTTTGAGATCGAAGCCGATGAAGCCTTCCCCGAGCGGGAAGAAAGAAGAAGAATTTCTGTGTTCGAGAGGCTGACCTTTTCGCAACAAGCAAGGCGGAGGGTCCATCGACAAAGAAGAAGGATTCAGGTTTTCACTTGCAACATGGCTGGCGTGTCCAGCCGATATGGGGAGCTCCCTGAAGTTCCCCAAGAACTGGCTCAATTGGCTGTACGGCCGGGGCCAACTACCCGCAGGACAGAAGCAGCAAGAGGGCTTCTGACAATGATGAAAGAGAAACAGCCCCAGGTCTACCTCCACTGGGATGATAAAGCCCCCGTCTTGACCGCTAATGTGGTGATGACGGAAGAAGAAGATGACGTACTCCTCGACATACTGCCTGAGGGTACGTCCGGGGAGACAACAGAAGGTGTCCCCACCACTATAGATCCATCAGTCTTGATGCTATTGCAAAAATATCAACGGGAAATAGATTCCCTGAAGAAACAGCTGATGAAGAAAACTGAACACTCATCGGCCTCTAAACCGCCCGAAGTCCAGGGTGAATCATCCCGGGGAGCGGCTCGTCGAGACGACCCTCCGCCGCTTTATACACTACCACAGCCGTCAGAGCCAACTATGACGACAGCACAACATCGGCCGCCACAGCCTCAGCCCCTACTACCTCCGGTGCTTCCTCAGGTGCACCCAACACCCCCGCGGTTGCATCCTCCACAGGCGACCACCCTGGTCACCCCATACCTGCAGCCAGCATACTTCTATCCAGAACCGGTTGACCCCACGGTCGTGAACCGGATGATGGTGGAAAGGATGATCGAGCTGAAGCTCGCAGAGAAAAGAGAAGGCGACTACGTCGCATTCGATTCCTATCGGGTGCCCTACCCGCAACACCATGCGGCTAAGCGACTTCCCCCGGGAGTCAACAAGCTGCCCAAATTTGACAAATTCAACGGGAAAGGTTCCCCAAAAGAGCATATTGCATATTATATGACCGTTATGGGTGATCTGGCCACCGACGAGTCATACCTGCTGAAATTCTTCGGGTCCTCGCTGACGGGGCTCGCTTTCGAATGGTATTCCAGTCTCTCGGCCGGGTCAATTAATGACTGGTCAGATATGCAAAGGAAGTTCAGAGAAAGATTCCATGTCACAGAGAGGGAGGTCACAGTGGCCGAGCTCTATTCAACAAAACAAAGGGCAGATGATACCGCCCTTGATTACATCAAGAGGTGGAGGAACCTCGGAATGAGATGTAAGCGGCCCCCGCATCAGGAGGACGCTGTGCAAATATGTAAGCAAAATCTCAGGAGGGAGGTCCTGGAAAAGATGATTGGTATGGAAATACGGTCGTTCGACCGGCTGAATAATGTGGTGGCTGAGGTGGAAGCTTTTCTAGCCAAGCCTGTCCCGACATCAACTGCCAGCATAGCCCAGAAAGGCAAGGTGGCGGAACGGCGCCCCACACCTAAAGAAGCAAATGCGCTTGATATCAAGGCGTTCGAGCAACAGAAGGAGAAAGGCAAGAAAGCGGCTCCCCCGCAACCTGCAAAAGCTCCAGATGACAAAGAAGGTCCTTCGTTGAGGGACAAAATGAAGAAGGCTTATTCCTTTCCTAAGGATAAGACCTGGATCCTGTTTGACTGGGTAACAGAATACAGTATGGTCACTCTGCCTGAGCCGAGAAGATCAGAAGACCTCAAAAGAAGAGACAGTCCAAGATTCTGCCCCTATCACCAGATGTTGGGACATTCAATCGAAGACTGTTATGTTTTCAAAGACATCATTGAAGGAATGGTGAAGAAGAATGAAATAGAGCTGGGAGAGTACAAAGTAGACCCTCCTTAGCCACATGAAGCTCCTCCCAGAAGAGCAGCAGTCAACATGGTCTCCCTCTACCAGGCATTACCTGAGGAGATCTCTGAAGCAAGCACACGGAGCACCTACGAAATCCATTTCCTAGAGCCCGTGGAGGAGCAGCAGGGGTGGCAGCAAATCCCTGTGAAGCACAAGAAGAAGAGGGTACCCCGCCCAAAAGAGGGGGCACATATCCGTGGCATTACACCCCAGCCTGCTCCGCCAGTGGTAGCACCCGTATGGGTCACTCCACCTACAGCTGTCAGAATACATACGCCTAACACGAGGAGACAAACTCCGCTGCCAGTAATCAAGGAAACCAATCCTGGGGTCCTTCGACTGCAACACTTAATTTAAGGGCTAGATGAATATGTACAGCCCGAACTGAAACCTCTGCTGGTACGGGACCACGTCCCATGGCAGGAGCTGGAGCAACTCTCACTTAGGCAAGGGGAGGAAGCTGAAGCAGCACCACCTCAGGAGAGTAACCTATTCTGGGGGCAAGCACCTGCAGAAACCAAAAAGAAGAAAAAGCAAAAGAAAAAGAAAAGAAAGGCCGCTGGGGCCCGTAAAACACAGGTCGTCTCCTGCAATACCCTGTCAGCACTCTTCAACCTGCCCGGAGAAGAGGAAGAAGAAGAAATTTGCTTCACACCCCATGCTGGGGGAGGCAAGGCCGAGGCCGCAACTGCTGCACATGCCACTCGGTCAGGCCGGAAATGGGGGCGCCAGCCGCCACCCAATCACAACATTATGTTCAGAGGGGAGCAACCCTACAAGACACCTCCGCCGGAAGTTAAGGGAGTCCAAATCCCTCCTCCGTCAGGTCTATACAACAAGACTGGGGGCAAGACAGTCCCTTCATTCCTTGAATTCATGAAGATGTCAAAGGGGAAGCAGCCTTGTCAGGAGGCTAACCCTACGCCCGGGTCATTCACCCGCAGCCAGCGCAATCCACTGAGGATGCAAATGCAGATGGGGCTTCCCTACAGCAGCTAATAAAGAAGACCCGACAGCCGATGCCAGTCAAGAGGGTGCCGAGTCCGAGGAAGATGAAGCAGGTCCGTCTGGCCCGCGAATCAAAACCTTCCAAGCCCAGATGGGCTGAAGAGATGAAGCTCTCCAATGTCCGGGCTGGAAGCCGAATAATGAAGTTGCTCAAGAAGCTCCCTGCTCGATTTACGATCTGGGAAATTCTCTCTTTGAGTGAAGAGACTCGACAGGCGATCATCACTGCTCTGCAGACGCCTGCTCATTTTGAACCTGCATAGCTGAGGCTATACCAGAAGCCAGTATGACCTTCTCTCCAGAAGACATGCTACTGCCTACTGCCAGTCACAACAGGCCGCTATATATGAAAGGGCATCTGAATGGAAGAGAACTGAACTGGATTCTGGTTGATCCTGGTGCAGCAGTCAACATCCTGCCATACAGAATATACGAGAGGTACCACTTTAATGTGCATCTCGAGAAAGTCGGGGATATGCGTATCGCTGGCTTCAACCAAAAGTGTGAAGTATCTATGGGAGTGGCAGAGTTCACACTGACCTTGGCAGATTTCACTACAACAGTGTAGTTTCACGTCATTGACTCTCGCACCTCCTACAAAGCGCTGCTCGGCCGCCCATGGCTGCATGAAAATATGGTGGTGCCCTCCACGCTCCACCAATGTATCAAATACAGCCGCCAGGGGAAGGAGGAGAGGATATTTGCTGACATCCACCCATTCGAGGTGTTTGAATGTCACTTGGCGGACGCCAACCTATATACGGGGTCTCCCCGGAAGGTTTCTGAAGATGGAGCCCCCGTAGGGGCATCGAAGAACAAATCGGGTGACGGTTGGTATCCACCACCGCCGCGCGGATATGTCAAGGCGAAGGTGGTTTCCCACATCACGGCTTCTGGAAATGTCGGCAGGGTGACACCCCCAGCATTATACCCCAAAGCTAAGGAAGTGCATGTTGATCGACAGCACGACCGCATCGGAGTCCCGGCCGGCCTCACCAAGCCAGTCTCCGGCCTCAATGATCCCACTGTCGAACCTTTCAAAGCCTGGGAGGTGACACAAGAAGATGGGCCCAGCAGCTTGTTCTATATAGCTGAGGAGCATCCCACTCGGGAGGACACAGACTGCAGCCTCCCTGAGGATCTAGCCAACCCGCGGGTTCCTGTTCAGGGCCTGGCATTTACCACTGATCGGACGGCCAGGATGTTTCAAAAGCAACACATCCCTCCCGATCAACCTCAAAAACGCAAGGAAGCTTTCCAGAAGATGTGGTATCCTGCAAATCTGGATAAAGAAATGAGACGTGTCTCTCAACATCTGGGTCTGGGCTTCACCCTGGAAGACTACTATTACAGTGGGCGGTACGAGGTGGATACCATCTCCACCTTCTATCCAACTGAAGATAGCCCTCTGGGGGCAACCTTTGATGAATATCCGGCGAAAGCAGAACATGCTGAATTGGCTCTATCCGGGAATCAACAAATGGAGACCTTGATCTCCTGCCGATGCTGGGAGCAGGTCAGTCCTGAAGAAGCGGCCTTTCAAGCCGAATTTGATACGGCTAGCAACAGCGAAACCGAAGATACTCAAGAAGTAGAAGTCTCTCCCTCCGCAGGGGTCATACTAATGATGACTTCAACATCCTTTTTGCCAGTCAACGAAGCCTCGGTTTACTCCAATCAAGGGGAGCCGGCTACCAGAAAAGAAAAAGCCACTTCTGCGGAAGATACAACTGTCCCAGAAGGTGAGACTCCCTCAACTTCTGCTACAAATCCAATATGTTGTCCGAGTCCGGCGGCAAACAACTACTGGCCTGTCATGGCTGCAACCTCATCTACAAGCACCGAAGCTGTTCTCTCACCCTCGGGAGCTGCAACGGCAACGGATATGTCCATAGATCCATCCATACAGTCGCTAGCACGAGAAGCAAGAGGACCCCATGAAGCTCTGGCAGTGTCTGATGAGGAAGTCGAAGTACTCGACCCTCAAGATGGTATTCCAGACTTCGTTGACCTCCAGCCGGCACCTCCAGAGATAGAAGACGGAGGCCAAGCCACAGTCGATGAACTGATAGAAGTCAACCTGGGAAATGAGAAGGACCCTAGGCCTACCTTCCTCAGTGCCCAACTGTCCCCAGAAGAACGGGAGCTGTACATCCAGCTGCTGCTAGAATACCAGGATTGCTTCGCCTGGACTTATAAGGAGATGCCAGGTCTAAACCCTGCTGTCTCACAACACGAGCTAACAATCAGCCCCGAAGCCGAGCCGGTGAAGCAACCACCGTGGCGTATGAGGCCGGAGCTCATCACCCGAATCTGTGTTGAAGTTGACAAGCTCATTGATATGGGATTTGTTGAAGAAAATCAGTACACCACATGGCTGGCGAATATCGTCCCCGTGAAAAATAAGAATGGACAGATCCGGATTTGTGTTGACTTCCGGGATCTAAATAAAGCTTGCCCTAAAGATGACTTTCCGGTGCCAATAACCGAGGTCATGATCGATGCTACAACCGGCCATGAAGCCCTGTCATTCATGGATGGGTCGTCCGGCTACAATCAGATTTGGATTGCGGAGCATGACCGGGTCCATACTGCTTTCTGAACTCCTAAAGGCATTTATCATTACAAGAGAATGCCATTCGGACTGAAGAATGCTGGCGCAACCTATCAGCGGGTAATGACCAAAATTTTTGATGAATTGCTCTACCACAAGGTCGAGTGCTACATAGATGATCTGGTGGTCAAAACCAGAAGAAAAGAAGATCATCTGCAAGACCTCCGGATTGTTTTTCAGAGGCTGAGGCAGCATGAGCTAAAAATGAATCCTATGAAATGTGCGTTCGGAGTGTCGAGCAGAAAATTCTTGGGCTTCATCGTCCGATATCGGGGAATCGAAATAGACCCCACAAAGATCAAGGCGATTTAGGAGTTACCTCCACCCAGGAACATCTCCGAGCTGAGGTCACTACAGGGCCGCCTGGCTTATATCCGGCGGTTCATTTCCAATTTGTCAGGGCGATGCCAGCCTTTTCACAAGTTGATGATGAAAGATGTTCCCTTTTATTGGGATGAAGATTGCCAGACAGCCTTTGACAAGCTAAAAGACTATCTGAAGACTCTTCCAGTATTGGGCGCACCAGTGAAAGGACGGCCGTTGATACTGTATATAGCAGCTACACACAATTCTCTGGGGGCAATGCTGGCCCAGAACAATGAAGAAGGAAAAGAACAAGCCCTCTATTACCTCAGTCGGAGACTGGTCAGAACTGAAGAGAAATATACTTATATTGAGAAGATCTGCCTGGCACTAGTCTTCGCAGTCAAAAAGCTCCGGCATTATATGCTGTCGCATGAGATCAGCTTGGTGTCCAAGGAGGATCCCCTGAAATATATTATGTCCCAGTCGGCACTCAAAGGCCGCCTAGGCAAATGGGCAGTAATCCTTATGGAGTTTGATGTCTCCTACGTACCGCGCAAGGCCATCAAAGGTCAAGCTATTGCAGACTTCTTTGCTGAACATCCGATACCCGGGGAAAGCCCGTGGGAACCGGAACTTCCCGAGGATGAGACCCCAGAAGCCACCCAAGTACAGCCTTCCTTATGGCAGCTACACTTTGATGGCGCTTCCAGAATTGACACCTCCGCTACCGGGTCATCCAGGGTCAGAGTAGGAGCAGGCATAGTCTTGAAGTCCCCAGAAGGAGAAGTGGTGCATACATCCTACTCCATAAACAAACAATGCACAAACAATGAAGCAGAATATGAAGCCCTGATAATCGGGTTACAGATTGCTCTGTCCATGGGAATTCAGATGCTGGAAGCATTCAGAGACTCCATGCTAGTTATAAAACAGCTGGAAGGAGAGTTCGAGGTGCGAAAGCAAGAGCTCCTCCCCTATCACTAGTTGGCAACTCACCTGATGTCAAGATTTTACTTCATCAGCGTCAAGCACATCAATCGAGGCCAGAATGCTCAGGCAGACGCCCTCGCTAAGCTGGCCAGTTCATTGGCGGTCCCGCCAGACACAAGCCTGAATATAACAGTGATCAACCGCCGACAGGTCCCCAGCGTAACAGAGGTTCTGGCCGACGAACAAGAGATGGAAGTAGTAGTCATCGAAGGGGTTCAGCAGCCCGACTGGCGAGAGCATCTCCTACGCTGGTTTCAACACCAGCAACTTCCAAAAGAAAAAGAACAAAGAATGAAGCTCCTGAGGATCAAGGATTCTTACGAGATGAGAAGCGGGACCTTGTTCTGAATTATGGCAGATGCCCGAAGGAAAGTCCTACTCCGTTGCTTGTCTTCAGCAGAGGCGGGACAGGTGATGCAAGAAGTTCATGCAGAATCAGCTGGAGCACACAAGGCTGGCCCGAAAATGAAAATTGAGATAAAGAAGCTGGGTTATTATTGGCCCACTATATTTGATGATTGCTGCAAGTTTGCCAGAGCTTGTCAGAAATGTCAAGAACACGCTAATGTGGCGAGGAGACCTCCAGTGCCACTGCATCCCACTCTGCCAAGTTGGCCGTTTGCTCAGTGGGGCACGGACGTGGTAGGGCCACTACCAGCATCTTCATCAGGGTGCAAATACATCTTAGCAGCTACAGACTATTTCTCCAGATGGGCGGAGGTAGTAGCACTAAGAGATGTGACCGGAGAACTAGTTGCAAGATTCTTCCAGCAGAATGTAATATTCTGGTTCGGGATCCCCAGCCGAATCATCTCTGATAATGGCAGCCATTTCAGAAATCAGAAGGTTTACCGGCTAGTCGACAAATACAAAATTGACTGGAGGACATCGTCCCCCTACAACCCTCAAGCCAATGGACTAGCAGAGGCCTTTAACAAGACCTTATGCACACTATTGGCAAAGACTGTCAAGTCTAACAAGAAGGATTGGGAAGAAAGGATGTACGAAGCACTTTGGGCTTATCGTACTCTCTACAAGACCCCAACCGGCTGTTCACCTTTCTCCCTTGTCTATGGGTCGGAAGCCGTAGTGCCGATTGAACTTGAAGTTCCTTCATTGCGAGTTGCCATCCAGCACGGATTAGTCAGTGGTGAGCAGACCAATGCAGAAAGAAGATTGGAAGAGCTTACTGAGCTAGAAGGAAAACGCCTCCAGGCGCAACAAAACATCCAACTCTACCAAGCTCGCATGGCCCGTGCTTTTGACAAGTTAGTCAAGGGTCGAGAGTTCAAGAAAGGAGACCAGGTGATGGTCAAAAGAAGAGAAGTGATGGCCTCTAACCCCAAAGGGAAGCTGGTCGAAAACTGGGTCGGACCGTATATCGTCCGCCGAGTATATGAAGGGGGTGCCTACGTCCTTGTTGACCATAAAGGAGTCGTCCAGTTCTCTCCCCTCAACGGAAAACACATTAAGCTGTATCATGCGGCGCAGCCGACACACCCCGAGTGATCGGTCGGAACACATTTCTCCTTGGTTGGCGGCATTCCGCCCTAATCGAGCTACTTTTCCTTGATTAGTGGCATTCCGCCCTAATCAAGCTACTTTCCTTGGTCTAGTGGCACTCCGCCCTAACCGAGCTACCCTTTCCTTGGCTAGTGGCATTCCGCCCTAACCGAGCTACCTTCCCTTGGTTTAATGGCACTCCGCCTTAACCGAGCTACACGTCCCTTGGTTCAGTGGCACTCCACCCTAACCGAGCTACCTTCCCCTTGGTTTGGCCGCATTCCGCCCTAATCAAGCTACACTTTGGTTAGCGGCATTCCGCCCTAATCGAGCTACCCTTTCCTTGGTCTAGTAGCACTCCGCCCTAACCGAGCTACCCTTTCCTTGGCTAGTGGCATTCCGCCCTAATCAAGCTACTTTTCCTTGGTTTAGCGGCACTCCACCCTAACCGAGCTACCTTCCCTTGGTTTAATGGCACTCCGCCTTAACCGAGCTACTCGTCCCTTGGTTCAGTGGCATTCCGCCCTAATCAAGATACACTTTGGTTAGCGGCATTCCGCCCTAACCGAGCTACCCTTTCCTTGGCTAGTGGCATTCCGCCCTAATCAAGCTACTTTTCCTTGGTTTAGCGGCACTCCGCCCTAACCGAGCTACCTTCTCCCTTGGTTCAGTGGCACTCCGCCCTAACCGAGCTATCTTCTCCTTGGTTCAGTGGCATTCCGCCCTAATCAAGCTACACTTTGGTTAGCGGCATTCCGCCCTAATCGAGCTACCCTTTCCTTGGTCTAGTGGCACTCCGCCCTATCCGAGCTACCCTTTCCTTGGCTAGTGGCATTCCGCCCTAATCGAGATACTTTTCCTGGTTTAATGGCACTCCGCCTTGACCGAGCTACCTTCTCCCTTGGTTCAGTGGCACTCCGCCTTAACCGAGCTACCTTCTCCCTTGGTTCAGTGGCACTCCGCCCTAACCGAGCTATCTTCTCCTTGGTTTAGCGGCATTCCGCCCTAATCGAGCTACCTTCCCCTTGGTTAGCGGCACTCCGCCCTAACCGAGCTACCTTTCCCTTGGTCTAGTGGCACTCCGCCCTGATCAAGCTACCCTCTCCTTGGCTAGCAGCTCTCCGCCCTAACCGAGCTACCCTTTCCTTGGTCTAGTGGCACTCCGCCCTAACCAAGCTACCCTTTCCTTGGTTAGCGGCATTCCGCCCTAATCGAGCTACCCTTTCCTTGGTTAGCGGCACTCCGCCCTGACCAAGCTACCCTTTCCTTGGTCTAGTGGCACTCCGCCCTAACCAAGCTACCCTTTCCTTGGTTAGCAGCATTCCGCCCTAATCGAGCTACCCTTTCCTTGGTCTAGTGGCACTCCGCCCTAACCGAGCTACCTTCCCCTTGGTTAGCGGCATTCCGCCCTAAACCGAACTACCTTCCCCTTGGTTAACGGCATTTCGCCCTAACCAAGCTACCCTTTCCTTGGTCTAGTGGCACTCCGCCCTAACCAAGCTACTTTTCCTTGGTTAGCGGCATTCCGCCCTAATCAAGCTACTTTTTCTTGGTTAGTGGCATTCCGCCATAATCAAGCTACTTTTCCTTGGTTAGCGGCACTCCGCCCTGATCAAACTACTTTTCATCGGTCAGTGGCACTCTGCCCTGATCGAGCTACCCTCTCCTTGGCTAGCGGCTCCCCGCCCTAATCAAGCTACCTTTCCTTGGTTAGCGGCATTTCACCCCGATCAAGCTACCCTCTCTCGGTTCGCATTCCGAATAAAAAAAGAGAGGAAGAAAAGAAAGAAGTCAAAATAAAAATGGGGTTAAAAATAGAGATACCCCGCCGGACTTGCTCCCATATCGGGACAAGTGCAAAAATGGCCATAACCCAGCTGTGGCGAAAACCCGAAAGGGCGTCACAGGCAAAATCGGGTACCCCGCCACGTGAAAACCCGAAAGGGCGCATGGGTAAAAGCAAGAGGGGGCTGGCTTCGGCGAAAACCCGAAAGGGCGCCTGAGTCGGTAAAGTGGTAATTTCCCAAATGCCTCTCCTATTCTCCACCCAATAAAACTCCAAAAGGGACAATCATCAAAGTCCCGCCGGAAATCCTTTAACATATCATTTTTGACCCTCGTCATCATCGGCGAGATCGATCGATCTCTACCCTCAACTTGGACCCTACGTCCCTGTTGACAACCCCATCCTTGTTTCGGCAGTGATATATGCCGACGAACAAATCCTTTTCGACCCCCGTCATCCTCGATGAGATCGATCGATCTCTACCCTCAACTTGGACCTTACGTCCCTGTTGACAACCCCATCCTTGTTTCGGCAGTAGCATACGCCGACGAATAAACCCTTTTCGACTCTCGCCATCATCGGCGAGAACGGTCGATCTCTACTCTTGAACTTGGATCCTACATCCTTGTTAATAAGCCACGTCCTTGCTTCGACATTTAACCAATGTCGACGAAATAAACCTAAGACCAACCCTTGTCCTCATCGACAAGGACGGTCAGCGTTCCCGCGGTCCAGTTCTTCTGAATCTCGAATTCAAAAACAAAAAAAAAGAAGGAAAAAAGAAGGAAAAGAAATTGGGGTTAAAAATAAAGATACCCCGCCAGACTTGCTCCTATATCAGGTCAAGTGCAAAAATGGCTATAACCCAGCTGCGGCGAAAACCTGAAAGGGCGTCGCGGGCAAAACCGGGTACCCCGCCGCGTGAAAACCCGAAGGGGCCCGCGGGCAAAAGCAAGAGGGGGCTGGCTTCGGCGAAAATCCGAAAGGGCGCTTAGGCCATTTTCGAGGTCGGGGCGAGGGTCTTCATCCGATATCCCACTTATACACGTCTAGTGTCTATACCTCTTTCGACCCTTGTCACCATCGGCAAGATCGGTCGCTACCTATCCAGTTTTTGTCACCATCGGCAAGACCGTCTACCCCTTTCAACCTTTGTCACCATCGGCAAGATCGGTCGCTACCCATCCGGTTTTGTCACCATCGGCAAGACCGTCTACCCCTTTCGACCCTTGTCACCATCGGCAAGATCGGTCGCTACCCATCCGGTTTTTATCACCATCGGCAAGACCGTCTACCCCTTTCGACCCTTGTCACCATCGGCAAGATCGGTCGCTACCCATCCGGTTTTTGTCACCATCGGTAAGACCGTCTACCTCTTTCGACCCTTGTCACCATCGGCAAGATCGGTCGCTACCCATCCGGTTCTTATCACCATCGGCAAGACCGTCTACCCCTTTCGACCCTTGTCACCATCTACAAGATCGGTCGCTACCTATCCGGTTCTTGTCACCATCGGCAAGACCGTCTACCCCTTTCGACCCTTGTCACCATCGGCAAGATCGGTCGCTACCTATCCGGTTTTTGTCACCATCGGCAAGACCGTCTACCTCTTTCGACCCTTGTCACCATCGGCAAGATAGGTCGCTACCCTTCCGGTTTTTGTCACCATCGGCAAGACCGTCTACCCCTTTCGACCCTTGTCACCATCAGCAAGATCGGTCGCTACCTATCCGGTTCTTGTCACCATCGGCAAGACCGTCTACCCCTTTCGACCCTTGTCACCATCGGCAAGATCGGTCGCTACCCTTCCGGTTTTTGTCACCATCGGCAAGACCGTCTACCCCTTTCGACCCTTGTCACCATCGGCAAGACAGGTCGCTACCTATCCAGTTTTTGTCATCATCGGCAATACCATCTACCCCTTTCGACCCTTGTCACCATCGGCAAGACAGGTCGCTACCCATCCGGTTTTTGTCATCATCGGCAATACCATCTACCCCTTTCGACCCTTGTCACCATCGGCAAGACAGGTCGCTACCCATCCAGTTTTTGTCATCATCGGCAATACCATCTACCCCTTTCGACCCTTGTCACCATCGGCAAGACAGGTCGCTACCTATCCGGTTTTTGTCATCATCGGCAATACCATCTACCCCTTTCGACCCTTGTCACCATCAGCAAGACAGGTCGCTACCTATCCGGTTTTGTCATCATCGGCAATACCATCTACCCCTTTCGACCCTTGTCACCATCGGCAAGACGGGTCGCTACCTATCCAGTCTTTGCCGCCATCGGTAAGACTGTCTACCCCTTTCGACCCTTGTCACCATCAGCAAGGCCGGTCGCTACCCGTTCTCGGTTCTGGCCGTTCTCGGCAGGACCGTTTATCCGTCAGTTTCACTATGCCCTCCTGAGTCCCCCGAACTCTCGGCCGGCATAATTAGTTTCTAGTCTTGAGAGAAAGTCGTGGTGCGGTGGAGTGAACACCTCACCCCTTCCCTGAAGGCGTGAGCGCTCTCCTGCCCTAGTGACTCATACACTCGGACTAGAATCAACGGGCAAATGAAAAGGAAAAAAAAAACAATGACAAGATGGAGTCTTCATTCAAAATCGGGATGGAGATTTTTCATTACTATAAAGTAAAGGCACATGATTACATGGGCCATGCCCTGGAATACATAAGGCGCATTAAAAGGGAGCACCTAAAGAAAAGAGACTACGGCAAAGGGCGTCGGAAGATGTCCTCCAGCACAGGAATACCCAGGGAGGGATGACGGATCAGTTCTTGCAATCTGAACTCGGTGGCCTCCAGCTCGGATAGCTTCATCTCCAGGGAAGCAGCTTGTCCTTCAGCCATCTCAGCATCCTCAACCTTTTGGACCCCCAGGCGATCTACTTCTTCAAGTTCAGCCTCTATCCTAGAAAGTTCGGCCCGCAATGCTGTCATCCGGGCCGTCAGGGAGCTCCGACGCTGTAAAGAGGCGTTGGCTTCGTCCCTCGCCCTCGCCGCGGTCTCTTGCAGAGAAATAAGGGCCGTCTTGTTTTCAGCCCGCTCCAATGATATGGCCGCCAGCTGGTCAGCTACCTCCCGGCCCAAGAACTCCCTCCGGTTCACATACTTCAGGAGCAAGATTACCCGCGGAGTCCAGTCGTCCATGGGACAACCGAGGGCCAGCAGCGAGCGGGACAGATGCTCTATCAAGCCCCTCAGCTGAATATAAGTTAAATCCCTACTGGCTGTTACGGTCTGCTGGAGGGTCCCCAGGAACTGCCACACGACATCACTCGAGGACTGAAGACCAAGTGGCGACGTCTCGAGCAGTTCGAACTCTACTCTGCCATCCACGGTAGCCCATATATCATCAGCCGTCCCGGAGGATGACGACGGCATAAGCTGCAGCCCACTACCACTGGGAACAACCGCACCGGCAGATGCGGTGGCTAGATCCTCAACAACAACAATCTCTTTGCCGGTCCCCTGGGGTGGGAGTCCAACAAGAACCTCGAGCACCGAGGACATCCGTCCCTCAATAATCTCCCCGGCTTCTATCTCAGCAGAGCCACCCTTCTCCAGAACTGACTGCTGTGCAGCCTCCCTTGGCGGAAAATCTCCGGCTATCGCTGAACTATCAACTTCCACGAGCGCTCCGGGACCAACTAGAACCATCGCTGCTGCATGATCCTTTGGGTACCGCAATGCGATGGGCCGCAGGACGAACGGGAAAGTCGCCTGGCCTATTCCCAGGGCCGGGAGTGGTATCTGCAGCGTCATAGTCGGCAGCGCCACCTCAATCTGCATCAGAGATATATACACTTAAAACTTGGCTAGAAGGAGGAGAAAAGAAGCATGGCAAGCATCGGCCCTGGATAGGTCCTTACCTCGACCGGGACTAAGCTCAAATCTTTAAGAGCAGCTCCCCCAGCGCCAGCCTCCTCACTCGTAAGCAATAATGACGGCACAGGACCGCCCCATGATAACCGGGCCGGGCTGAAAGTCAGATAGTCACTCTCATAGGCCGAGGACACCCCAGCATTGTCGGTCTCAAAATCAAGCGGTGATGGCTCCTCGTCAGTGGAGCCGCCACCATAATCTACATGCTTAGAGGAGGAAGACCCCTCTGCTCTCTCAGGACGCTCCGCCGTCGAAGTAGGAGCCTCGGCAGCAGGAGCATCACCCTCGGCGGGAGCTTTCCCGGTGCTCTCCACACCAAGGGCAGCGATAGATGATACCTCAGGGGCGGGTTCTCCCTGCCCCGAGGGGATCACCTCCTCTGCGCTCTCCGAGCCCGGAAACAATGATGGTTGTGTATCGACTACAATTCACAGCAAAAGGGAGTCAAGATGGCTGAAGATACTAAGACTTACGTTGCTATCGCAACTAAACTATAAATTACCTTCCATCTCCCGCCGAGGTGTTGGGGAAGGCAGATCCCTTTCTGTAGAAGCAGCAAGGACTCCCTCTGCCTCGTCCCTGGCCGCTACATCCACCGTCGCCTCCGGTCCGACGACCGCGGCAGCTGTATTGGCAACTGTCAGCACGGGCCACCCCAAGCGGTCAAAACAAGCTAATGCACTCTGAAGAAAAGAAGAGCCTACCTTCGGTCTCTAGCCCTTGTGCACGAGAAGCCTCAAACTCTTCAAAGGATACAACAGAGGGAAGGACGATGGCTGGTTCCTTCTCGGCAGCTTTCTTCCGGTGTGCCCGTGTCACCCGGGTCACCGCCGCTTTCGCCTTCCCGACGGCCTCTCGCAGTTGGGACCTAGTCCTCTTCCTCGAATCCCCAGGAGGCAGTGGCGTCGTGGTCGGCGCCGGCTCAGGAACTTCAAAATATGTCGGCTTTTGGGCCTTTATGATCAGCTCCCTGAAGTGCCGGGTCTCCTCCGAAGTCGGTCGGACTGCATACGCACAAGGGTGAGAATGACACAACCACAATGAAAAGAAGAAGCTGGTCGAAGGGCCTGAAGGAAGAGATGGAACGTACTTGCCGGTCCCGTATAAAAGGGAAAGAGAGGCCAATAAAATAGCGAGGGCGTCTTGTCCCTCGAAGTCGCCTCGCGAATAAGCCAGCATAGATCCCCGATCTTTTCGCTCGGCTCAGCTAGCAACGCCAGGTCCTCGTGTCCACGGGAGGACAGCAGATAATACAGGCTCAGATGGTCCAGCCCCCACCTGTCTGTATATTTGAAAGAGATCTGAAGAGGATGGTCCAGTATGGCTTCACTGGGGCTACCCACCGAGAGGCCGTGAGACCGAAGGAGTGCGAACAGCCAGGGGGTGTTGGCATATAAGTCAGCCCGCCTGTCCTCTTTGCGAATGAAAGCCCGGTAGGGATACAACCTGTCCACCTCGGGACGCCAGTCGGCCACGGCCGCGATGGGCTCCTCTACTGGCAAAGGGAGTTGCGGGAGAATCACCCTCTCACTGCTTACCCGGCATAAACCCCGAAGGGTCTTCACATAATCATCCTTGTTGATCGGGGGCAACTTCAGCTCAACTTTCATCTTGCGGCCTTTTACGAGCTTGCGGGCCTCTAGATAGGCCTTCACGTCCGTATTAGTCCAAGATTTCAACTTCTTCAAATAAGAAACATCAATATCAAGAACTGGCTCCGACTGGGAAGCTAAGAACATGTGCTCCGCCACGGCCCAGCACTCTCTCCGGGAGGTTCTGTAAAATCCCGTCCGCGCATTCCACCACTTGACGTATTCAGGCGTGACGCGAGGGAACCGTGCGGGGGTGGGTACCCGGAAAGAAACGTCTTCGCGACAATGGAAAAAGTCCCACCATATCCGGGCGTCGTCATTGGACGTTTGCCCGGCCCTGTGCCTGTTGGGCAATGCAAATTGCGAAGAGGAATGTGGAATCTGCTGGTCGTAGCCAAAGTTCCGACTGAAACGGAACGGGTAATACGGCTCCAGCCACAGAATGCCGCTCTTGCGAAATACGAGGACACTAGGCCTGATGGCCAGTGCCCAATCAATCAACTCCGGCTCCAGAATAGGCCTGGTATAATTGGCTTGGGAAATCGGATGGATGTACTCCTCAGTTTCAAAGAGCTTGCATTGCCTCGTCCTGTTAGTCAACGGGCTCGAGTGAGCAGCTAAGCTCCAGAAATGAAGAACCCCGGGCGAGTCCACGGGAAGACGGGTCAATTTACCCCGAATGGCATAGAGTTGCTCCGCTAGCGATGATGGCTCGGCACTTGCAAACTCTATCATGCGCGGGACCAGAGGAACTGCTTGTAACGCCCGAGGAGCTGCCTCCGGGAACAAGGTGCAGACCCAAGCATTAAAGAAATGTAACGGACCAACCGTCCGAAGGCTTCTGGGGAGGCACGTCTTATGCAAGTCTCCCAACATCTTGTAAATGAGGCACAGGGCCACTGGGCAAAGAGACAGCTTGGTACCCCAAGCCATAAGACAGGCTGGATATATGGCTTCCGCCCTGATCACGCTCTCGTCACCCTGAGGGAGAGCAAAGGAACAAAGCCAATAAACCAAATATGCAGCATAGTGAGTCACTGCATCAACACCAGTAGGGTTTGGGTTTTCCCCCTGCCCTCCTCTCGAAGAAGATGACGAAGCGGCCTGGCGCCGTATCCTCTTCTTCCGCTTCTGGGCCACCGGTGCTATCGGAGGAAAATCTTCATACTTGTTCTTCCCCTGGAAGAAATATTGAAGCCAAGCGCCCATCCGCACTCTTCGCTCCTCGCCCGGCTTTCGAGCTTCTCTCGTGTCGTGCGACGAATGGAAGAGGGTACGATACGCCTTTATTAGATATCGATAGGCGTAGCCCGCCAAATACCAACCATCACCGTCGGTCTGGTCCTTCAACCAGTCAGGCCAACAAACTTCTTCATACGGCTCTCCATCAATGGGCAGGCCGCTGAGCTGAGATAGGCTCCACAAGTCTAAGGAGGTCTCCCCCTCTAAAGTATAGAAGGTGTTGTATTCAGGGCAAAACACCTCGATCATGCCACAGCATAAGCCTCGGGAAATCAAGTACCGATATCTTGAAGCGTACACGCTGTGATATACACCAGCTCTGGTCAAAAGAGGAGCATAATGATGCAGCACATAGTCTGTGAATTCCACTGCTCTGGGCCGAAATGCGTGGGCGTCTGTAACTTTCAACTCAGCAAACCACCCCACGGAGATCTGGTGCTTGAAGCGAATCGCCAAGCAATCCAGCAAGAATGACTCATCTCTATATCCCCATCTCAACGGGGCAAGGAATAAACCAAAGATCGGCTTCTCCCGATCTACTCTGCCCGCGGAGTCATTCCACCGAGCAGGTACAAATTCGGGAGCTCTGGTCAACAGTCCGTCTGCCGGAGCCAGGTCTTGCAGCCCCAGCACAACGCTCCACTTCCTGACCTCCCCAGGGAGATAGATGGGTCATCCTCGCATTACGCATTCGGCCAAGCTGTCTCTCTCCACCAGCAGGGCCTGCTCGACCTTCCGGACGGCGAACACATCCCGCTTCCCCTGAAGGTTGAAGCGCCGAAGAAGGGACATCAGGTGCTTGTCCTTGGGATAATCCTTCCTGGTCACGCCCTCTCTATTATAATGAAAGGAGTCGCCCCCGAGAATAAGGAGACGACCGGTGTCTACAGTGTCCGTCTCCGAATCCGAGGACTCCGCAACTATGGCCACCTGGCCGTGACCCCAGTCGAGAGAATTAACGTTCTCCCACGTCACCACGGCACGAGAGGAAGAGCTGGATGCCATGACAGCTGCAAAAAGAGCATATCAAACAAAAACAACGTCAGGAAATGGCTAATCAAAGGCGAACTTCTGACAAAATTTCGGCAGAGTCTCCCCAGCACAGGGAATTGCCGAAGAAAAGCGGGAACACGTTCACTGAGGAACGATCCCTAAAAAGCAGCCATCGGCATTACACCGGGGCCAGAGGAACACCCGGGGAAACAGCTCCGAGGGCAAGCCCTGCTAGAATCCTCCCGGGGCCCAAAGAAAGGGTTTTGAAACCCCAAATTGATGGCACCTCCACTCACCCGAAGGAAGAAACCGCCGCTCTCGGTGCCAGAAGGAGAGAAGAAAAAAGGGAAGAGAGAGAAAAAGTTTATGCAAATGAGGGATGAAGAAGAAAAAACAAAGGTGAAAGCCTTATATGGAGGCCCCCCCCTCCGTTAAACCGGCGCGCTATTTAGCGCTCCGGATTAACGGTCCTCTAAGCAAAAGGCGCGCCGGTAAAAGGCGTGCCGGGTCAAAGTGGGAAGCCAACGGCCGCGCCGGATTAAAAGCCCAAGGGTCATAGGCCGCGCCGTACTAACATCTAAACGGTGCCGGGTCGACGTCCGTGCCGAATTAAGGGCCATCCCAGGCGCCCGCTAATCAAGGAAGGGGTCAGTCCGGATGAAATTCATCCGTCGGCCTTGCTGCACTCGTACCTCGCTCGCAACACCCACATCTGGGGGGCATTTGTTGGCACTCAAAATATGATTGTCGGTGACCAAGCTATAAGGACGAATGACCCGGCCCACCGAAGTACGGAAGCTGATAAAGATCAACATATTAAAGACTTCTCAAGCTGACAGAGCCTCGAGTCACTCCGTGTGGACACGGGGATTTCACCTCAGGAGAGCCGAGACAAACTCGTCAACCAACCGGCAGTGTGACCAAGCCTGCCCAATGAACCGGCATCAACTTTGTCGTGCTGCATCCACTACACCCGTTGTCCGACCAAGGTCGACGGTCTACCCGGTGGCTACCCACCTCATGAAAGGCTCTCCCGAGGATAAAGGAGTCCCCCCGGCTTCCCGAAACGGAGAACCGAAAGATCTGACGGTGGAAGATCCCGATCGCCCGGCATGGGCACGGCTTCCCGTCAAGATGGGCCCATTAGTGGCCGAATGATCACCCGGCTCAGGCGGAACTATCTCCCGGCTATCTAACCTCCTAGAAAGCTCTGAGTACGAGCCATGCCGGACCAACAGCATGGAGCGTAGAGCCGAAGGCCGTGCCGGTAGAAAGCCCGTACGATCAAGATAAAGCTATTCGGAACCTCGAGAATGACCGTACGTCAACCGGGGAGCTTCTACAAGACATCTCGTCGACGTTTCGAGGAGCACTGGCAAGATAAATGTTCACGGTGACCCCCGGAATCATCCCCGGGCTCACCAACTGGCTCGAAGCCCACGAGGAACATTAGCCCGGCGCGCCCTAAACCGGCGCGCCCCAAGCTTGATGCCCTCTATTCCGACGCGCTGAAACCCACCCATGGCTTGGCTATTCCGGCGCGCAAAGTCCCATGAAGCCTTTCCTGGCGCGCAGTTCTTCACGCCGTACAAGGCTTGGGGCTCGATCATGTATATATAGAGATGGCTATTCGAAATAAGAGAAGAGATAATTTTTTGGGGGATCGTCTGTCAGCCCTCTGATCATTTTCGAGAGGGAGGAGAGGGCTTCCTTTTTCACTTGAGGTACAGAGAGTGAAGGTTTCTCGGGAGCAGTGACCGCCGGCCATCTTCTTCGGCTGCGATACTCTGTATCAGGAACAGGTGGGCGCGGGCGTTGATCTTCTCCTGTTTTCTGTAGTTTTCTTCCTCGAAACTCCTATCCGTCGAATGTAAGCGAGGGGGGGAGGAGCGACAATGAAATGAGTCGATTCTCCTCCCCCCTCTACGCGATCCCTTCTGATTTTCTTCCTCCGTTATCGCACCGTGAATGTCTTCTGTCTCTGTTGTCGGCGAACGGCGATCAAGTGATGGTGCCGGGGCTGTACTCTCGCTATGTAAATGTTAAACCCTTCCCATTTTTTGGAATGGCAACGTATGTGCGTGCGTGTGAATGCTTGAATCAATGAATCGGATGAATGATCCTCCCCTCTCTTTCTCTATCTATGCTAACACGTCTGTCTGAGTTCTTCTCTGCATCACTCTAACCTTGGTTCCTCCGAAGGTTGCATTGTGCCCTGACTCGTCGTGGGCTATAGAAACACCCCTCCCCGGGGGCTTTTCTTTGATTCATTTTTTTTGTGTTGTTATGCTTGATGCAGGGGTCTTCGCACCCCTTTTCTTCTCGGAGGGAGCCGTGCCTCTGCGCGTGTCTCTGGTCGCTCCACACAGGGTTTACCTCCCTGAACATTGCTTTCTAGCTGTTCGAGCATATGCCCCTACTGCATGCCTGTCTAACTTATGCCATTATTACTCGTTCTTCACGGTCATCTGCATCGTTCTGAGGTTTCCTCGTCGTTTTGATCACCCGAGGAGGGGGACATTCCCCGTTACTTCCTGCAATTGCTGGGCGACTGAGGGCTCTACCTTTCCGTGGTAGGCGCTTTCTCGAAGCCATGGCTGATAATGACGGGGAGCCTGGGTCAACGAACTCAACCCCGACAGACCAAGGCCCGATCGAGACCAGGGGGTGTGTGCTCCTTGTAGGCTAGTCCTCAGAGTCCCACTCTCCTAATGGTCAGTCCCTCCATGGGACGAATCACTGACTGCGAGTCCTTCACCCCTCGTAGGCTAGCCCTCGGGGTGTCGTCCTCATCATCAGTGACTTCGCCCTTCTGTCTCTTCCCCCACGGAGCTTTGGTGCCCCTAGCAGGCTTGTCCTCGGGGTATCCTATCCAGTGGGGTATGCTGGCCGCCTTTGGGTAGACCGGTGATTTAGGGGCTTGCTCCATTAGTGAGTATGACCCCGATTCTCCCCTGCAACTCTGTTTGTTCAGGGGAGATGCTGTCAAATTTCTGACAGACTCCAGATAATTATGTCAATAAAATGATCGCTCCGAATCGAATCAACTCAGTGCTCGAGTATGAACCTCGCACTGACCTCCCCTTCATTTTCAGAAGGCCATGGACTCCAATCAAACAATCACTTGGCCCGAACAACTCAAGAAAGGGTCCCATGAAGTCTAATAAACTTAAAAAGGTTCATAATTCAACAAAACAGGTTTAATACGGCGCGGTCTTAACCGGCGCGCCCTAAACCGGCGCGGTACCCCCCCGCGCCGGATTAACCCCACACTCATTTCCAACTTTTTTTTCTTTGCGCCTTTCCGGCGCGCCCTAAACCGGCGCGCCCCCAAGCCCTTGCGTGCCGTTTCAATGCACATGGTCACCGCGCCGTATTAACCCCTATACCTACGCGTGACCGCGCCGTGTAAGCGTTCTTATACACTTGTAGTCACCCCGGTTTTGAAGCGTCATGCCACTCTAGTGATTCATTGACCCTGGGTAAGTCTCGTCTTTCGGAGGCGATGTCAATAAGCTGTAATTGGTGAATAAAAAGGAGGGTCAAGCAAGCCCGAGTCATGTCATCATCATACTCACCATCATAATCCGTTAGCATTTCACTTTCGCTAGCATATTTGTGTTGCTCTTCCTCTTCTCGACGAGGGGTATTAAATGCGGCTGACCGCCACCGTTTCATAACACTATCTTCATGTATAATCTAGGTGTGGATGTCTTGTGTGCATGCATGCATAGATCCTTGGGTATATCAAATGGCATTGACAGAAGACCGGGTTACGCCCGGCCGGAAGTCTTCGTCATGCGCGATGGTGGTCTTCGGACCTACATCCTCCGTCACGTACCGAGGGTCCATAATTCCATGAACTATACATCTGCTATACGATAAATATGTGCATCCTGCATGTCTTCCTCATGATCATCATGTAGCTCCTTTTAATCCGGCTTCGACAGCCCGATATCTTGGCAATTAATCAAAGGTGTTCCCTTCTCGTGGGGGATGTAATTAACGCCATAACCTTTACGGTATGGCAGACTGCTGGTCCCGACCGAACCTCACATTCGCCCGACATGGGTCAGAGTGAGCGCACAATAAAATTGTCACTCATGTGACTGGCACGTCCGTGTCGTCAATCAGTCAGTTGACTACCAGTTAGCTAAATGGTTGATCGATACGTGAATGAAAAGGGAAAGAAAGAAAAAATGCTGAAACAGCACCTCGGGAGTATGATGGGGACATCACCTCCCATGCCCACGTTCACAGCTCGTCTCCGCGTCCCGGTTGCATCCGGCATGGTCTAGTCATTTAATTTTGAGTCCTATGTAATTTTTATTTGAGTCATTTGATGTATTTTCCCTTTTATTTGAGTCATGTTCATAGGTCTTGTGTTCATTTCCCTATGTTTGAGTGTCAATAGGTTGTCTAGTTAGCTATTGGGCCCAATTCATTGGGCTTGGCCGAAGGGCTCTCCCCTACCCCCTCGGTTATTTGTCATTGAGTCAATTGTCAGGGACTTTTGTAGAAATGTGGGTTTCCTATATATAGGACCCCATTCCCCCCCATTTCAACTTAATGAATCAATGAATGAAAAAACTTGCCATTTTGAGAGTTTACACTTCTTATCTAGTGGAGAGATTCCATTTTTTTTGGGTGAGAAACCCTAGGGGAGAGATTCCCCACCCTTCCCTCTCTTAATCTCTCTTTTTCACTCCACTTTCTCTCTCCTCAACACCCAAATTCAAATTTTCTTCTCTCTCCTCCCTTCCCAACCACCTCCACTCCCCACCTACCCCATTTAAGCCTCTTCCCATTCCCCACAACCCTCATCAATACTCCACCCCTTCCTAAGACCCCCTCCACCAATCCTCTCCTTACCATCCAACCCCCAACTACCCCTCCCACTTTCCCAAGCACCCTTCCCACTACCCCAAGCACCCCTTCCCTTCCCCAACACAACCCCCCCATTCCCAAGACAAAAAATTAACCCCACCCTTAAACCTATTTTCGAATATCCTTTCCCTCTCTCCATTCCAACCAAATTCGCAGCCCCCACTACCACCATCTATTGGACCCTCTTCCAGACCTTATTCTCCACCTCTCACATCTTAGAACACCCCCTCCAAGACCCCCTTACAACCAGGGGTCACTCCTACACTCATCTACCCCCTTCCCCTTCTTCTTTCTTGGTCATTGGAAGCTACTTCGAAGTTGTAGTTTGCTGTCCAGAGGTTGCAGATAAACCAGCAACTTGCAGCGGCCACCACGACTTCCTCCAGACGAGTTTGAAGACCCAAGAGCCATCGTCGGAAGCGTCTACCAGTCTCCTTCGCAACAGAAGTGGTTTCATCTTCTTCCGATCTCCGAGCCGTCCAGGAGGTCCATTCTTCCATAACTGCGCAGTTCTGCCTCGGCTGAGGACCTGAGCCAGATTAGAAGCTCTACCACGACGAACCCCGAAGGAATCAGTCCACGAGTTCTTCTTCAAAGTTCTTCATCGCCCAGTCTACTTCCCGAATCAAGAAATATAACTTCATTCGCCGTTCGTGATCCAGAGTTCTCATTTTTATCCCTCAGCTACGCAGATCTGCTACTCATAGTCTGCACCGACCAGTCACCATTGTTCTGCATCCCCTAGTCTTCTCCGACATCGGTTGGCTTTTCCGTCAGTTTTGCTACGAAGAGGACTCGTCCACGATTCCAACGACTCTGACGGCACTTGATTCCGAGGTCGGGAGCTGCCGGGGCGTTCTCTGCAATCTGCTGTTAGAAGTCTGCAGCTGCAGGTCAGAGAATCTGAAGCTCTGTTCAAACCTCCATCCTGGTCAGCAGCGGCTCCAGAAGAAATTGAAGAAATTCTGAGGCATTCCCTTCCCAGCTACGAAGATTTCCTCACCAGTCTCATCATCAGCGAAATTCTTGAGCGAGTTCTACAGCAACAACACCGTCTACCTGTCCCTGTTCGGAGAGAGCAGGCAGAACCGGTGACTTCATCGTTCCATGCTTTTAACCATAGTTTCCCCTCCCTGCTTGGCCGGCTGAAGGCCCCTCCCTGTGCGGAGGTAATTTTGGTTGTAATATCCCTTAACCCCCACCCCAAGATCCCCCTCCTGTGAGAGGTGTAGTGTTGTAATAGCTTAAACAGGTCAAGCTACCCCGACGCAGCGTGTGGGGAACCCACGCTTCCCCGCTCGCCCTCGTCTCCGAGCGGGACCGGTTTCTTCAAACCGGTCGAGTAAGTGCTCCAAACTTTGCTCTAATTTGTGCTTGTTCTTTCAATATTAGTTCATAAACTCCGCTGGCCGTGAATGAGAGCCCGATCCTTAAGCTCTTGTGCTATAAGTGATCACCGTGGGAAAAGAGAGAAACCGGTGCCTTTGGCACTTGGTCGGCCCCATTGTCTTGGGCTTCCACATCCATTGGGAATCAAGTCTTGGCCTTGCTGGCCCTCTACCAGCAAGGGCCCAACCCCTCAACCTCACCTTGGCATTGCCAAGTTACCTCGGGCTTGGGTGAGCGACAAGAGAGCGGCGGCCCAAATTGGCCCATTTAGATTGCGAATGTGCTTGCTTGCTTAAGTCCAAGGTCGTGTCACATCATGATATGAACTGAGGGGTCAACCCATCAGCACAAGGGGTCGACGCACCACAGCCCAGACCAATGAATAAATGCAGCAAAGTTAAAGAGGCACCAAGCGTCAACGCATTGCCCAAGCAGCGTGGACGCAGCAGATCAAATATTTCTTACTGCTACCTCTGAAGTGCCTTGGCAGCGTCGACGCTGCAGTTCGATGGGTTGACGCTACAGTATCAAACTGAGCAACAGTAACATGACTGAACATAATCAAATATGCAATGCCATATCAGAACTTATGAAGAACTGCATTATGATCAGAAAGTGAATAATAGCATGATGACTCACACAGCAAGATGACTCACAGTGAATAACTCACTTCAAAGGCCAATCATCAAAACCACCATTAAAACCATCATCAAAACCACAGGGGCACAACACTTGTTGCCCCCAGTAGGCTTCTTCTCATGTGCCGTAGTCAGGCAAATAGTATCGTAGACGTTGCAGCCCACGATCACCAGACTTTTCAGTATAGTTTTCCTAATTTGGCCCTCACTTCTGCGGGCCGCAACTTTGTTGTTCTTCAGCTCCGCAGGCTCAGAACTCCCCACACCCAGGAGATCCGCGAATGCAACTCCCAAGAAGTTGGGGAAGCCAACGACAGGGGAAAAGTTGCCGAAGGTGGTAGGTACTGCAAGGTAGCAGTATGCAGCATGGTCGGCCACAATGTGGGGACCGAAAATAGACAATCCACTCGCCATCACTTCAACCTACAAAGAGGAGAAATACGACGAATGAATAATTAGCATTTGAAATAGTTCAATGGGGGCCCCATGGTCCCAATATTTTGGCGAAAAGATGAAGGCAGGCTGTGTCCCACCGGGCGTGCCAGCTTGTGAGGACTGATTTTTATTTAAAGATATTTTATTAAATATTTATTTGTTAAAGGTTTATTTACGTAGGGCGTGCCAATCACTGAGTGACGAATTTATTATGCGCACCGTCTGACTAACCAGACGATTATAGGTGATCGTGTCGGGACCCAAAACCCGTCGTACCGTAAAGGCTGCGGCATTAAATACATCTCTCCAGAAGAGAGAAAACCCTTGATTAATCGCCAAAATAAAGAGGCCATGGGGATCGTAGAATATGTAAAAGATGTGATTGCATGCAAGCACACAATATGGTAGTATTTATTTATTTAAGTGGGCTCACAGTACAGGGCGGAGAATTTAGGTCTGAGGATCACCATCACACATAGTGAAAGCCTCCGGCCGGGCGTAACCCGACTTTCCGCTAATCACCATTCGATATACCAGGGAGTCAGATCATGCAGGCATGCAAGGTGGTAGCATTTAGTACTATGGTTTATTGTTTGTTTGATCACTTATTAGTGATTTCAGAAGAGATCTCAGCAACGCCCCCCCCCCCTGAATTTTTATGATGATTTATTAATTTTCATGATTTATTGAATTTTTATGATGATTTATTGAAATTTTATGCTGATTTATTAATTTTTATGATTTATTAAATTTTTATGATAATTTATTATTCTTTATGATTTATTGATTTTTTATTATGATTTATTGAATTTTTATGAAGATTTATTGACTTTTTATGATTTATTAAATTTTTATTATGATTTATTGATTTTTATGATGATTTATTAATTTTATATGGTTTATTGAATTTTTATTATGATTTATTGAATTTTTATGATGATTTATGAATTTTTATGATTTATTGAATTATTATTATGCTTTATTACATTTTTATGATTTATTGAATTTTTATTATGATTTATTGAATTTTTATGATGATTTATTAATTTTTATGATTTACTGAATTTTTATGATGATTTATTAATTTTCATGATTTATTGAAAATTTATGATTTATTGAATTTTTATTATGATTTATTGAATTTTTATTAGCCTAAAACGGCGCGGTAGCTAGTTAGAGCTAAAACGGCGCGATGACTAGTTGGAGGCTAAAACGGCGCGGTGGCCAATTGGAGGCTAAAATGGCGTGCTCCCAAAGGGGTGAAAACGGCGCGCACATGAATGGTTAATCTGGCGCGGGATGCATATGGGGGTCTAAAACGGCGCGCTCCCAAAGGGGTGAAAACGGCGCGCACATGAATGGTTAATCTGGCGCGTTAAGGCCACACCAGTTTAGGGCCCATGGAGTTGGAATGGATTATGAGTGTAGGGCTAAAACGGCGCGGGGGGTACCGCACCGAAAAATGGCACGCCAGTTTAGTGGCGCGCCGTATTAGGGCAGGTTCGATGATTTTGGGCTTTATGAGAAGCCAAATGATTTCTTTGAAACTTTGATGTTAATTGCGAGGGCAAATGAGTTAATTTAGGTCCCAATTACCCTGCAGACATGGCAAATCCAGACTTATGCGAGGTTCCTACTCGAGCATAGTCCAAAGTAGACTTATAGTTGAAAATTCATCCAATTCAGACTAAGTGTTGAGTCAAAAATTGGGCAGCACTTCCCCATGCCCAGAGGGTTGCGGTGGCAAAGTGGAGACATTCCCACAAGATTGGGGTACGCTCCTTAAAGTCGAGAGTGCCAAACAGTGACCGGCGGACTTCGATGGAGGGAAACCCCGAGGGCTAGCCTACGAGGGGCACCAACACTCCATGAGTCAAAATACTGTTTAGAGGGACGACCAGTAGGGAAGGAAACCCCGAGGGCTAGTGTCACGCCCCGAGCGCGGAAGATACCCGGAGATGCGCGACGTGTCTATATCAATCATGTCAATCAGAGTGGTCGTGTATTCGACACAAAGACAGAGATGCGTAAAATAGCAAGATAACCCAATCCTTTATTTCATAATGGATAGACTATTACAAATCCAATACTCTGTTTAACAAAAAGGAAAAGAATACATATTTGACTCAAGAAACTATGGAAAAGACTATACGACACTTGTAGAAGCTCTATCACTTTCACTCTTGACCATTCCCATCCGATTGACTTTCATCGTCGTCGGACTTACCTGAAAAGTAGAAAGGGACAAAACGGAATGAGCGAACGCTCAGTAGGAAATTATATCTCAAGTACTAGCAAGGGGTTTAAGTAATTACATTTTTATGAATGCAATAAAGCTATGCATGCTCGCATAAAACGACAAGATAGAGAGAATGTAATATCAAGAAAATAAGATGAACTTAGTCATGAACTTCCAACAAGATGACAAGTATATTCAAGGTATTCAAGCAAGCACGTTTAACAAGTCATGTCAAGAACTTTGGCTATCATGTATCAAGCAAGTAAATTACCCTTTTTTCGGGCCACCCATTTCATGTAAAGTCAAGTACGATTCAAGTACAAGATGTGTGTGGAATGTCCAATCAAGCAAGTCAAGTACTCGGTATAATGCCAGATACCTTATCATTTTAACTCCCATGGGCACAAGTACTTTCGGGTGCTCCTCCCAGGACCAGATCGGGCCCTATATGCGCAGGCATTTATCATGTGTTTTGACATCCACTCTTGTTTATATAGCCAATATAGAATTTCAATCATCAAGCTTGTAGACACGTATGACAACTTTGACAGAATAGAGTCCAAAAATATGACAAGGACATAGAATGGCGATCATAACGGTATAATCACGATATCGATAAAACTAGGTAGAATATGGTTCCTTTAACTTAGGTACCATGACAAATCAATATGGACATTCTTTATATAGAATTGAGGTCCACATAAACATAAGATCAAGCAAGATACCCTCATTCTTATCATAGAATTGGGGTTTACAAGAACGACATGATATGGCATGATATCATCATCCCATCAAGAATTTCTTATGATATACTCTTTGTATAATCATAAGGGCCGGTATACCATGTTTCTTTAGATTGACATGGCAAGGATCGTGTAATGGGTTTTTAGGGTACAACCAGCTCAGTCGGCCTTGAGGGAATCCAAGGCTACGAGGAGTCTTACGGAGGTCTCTATGACTAACTCGCTAGTCCAAAGGAACGGAATGTCCAATGGAGAGCTTGTATGTCAATGAGAGTTGAGTGTGATCGATAAATCAACATGAAACGTGGGACTATACTCACGGAGTGGAGAATAGTGCCGATATATATATATATATGTATAATATGAAACCATCGGTAATAGAATCAGGATAAAATCAGTTTACAGTAAAATAACGACTTAAGTAAAGTCGTGTATTGAATAATTAACGCCTAACAGAAGGGCGTTTACATATATTGCCAATTTGCAGAATTTCCATTATTTCATTACTTTATCAAAAACACGCCTTTCCTGGGGGCGTTTCTTCAAAGTTGACGACTGCAGAGGCAGGCGTCTCATTATTTACATATTCGACAGGATATAATTATTCTCAGAAATTTATCAAAAACACGCCCTTGGAAGGGGCGTTACTTTCTAATTCCATTTTACAGAATATGTGAATTTCAGGATTTTAACAGATACACGCCCTAGGAAGGGGCGTTACTTTTCAGATTCACGCCTTGTTCTGGGGCGTTATAATATGGAAAACGACTTTGTCCAAGTCGTGAATTTCAAGGAATTTACGATATTTTAATAAATAATATTTCGAGAGACCGGAGACATGTCATGGCAGTAAAATTTAACAGGAATTCACAGAGTCATGCAAGATATTAAAAATCATTATTTCATATGTATTGTAATTTTTAAACAGGATCAATTATTAATCACATGCGATTCTTATGAAATTAACGCCTGCGTAGAGGGCGTCAAATATTAAATTGACGACCACTATCATGGTCGTTTCTTTTAAATTAGCGCCCTAATCAAGGGCGTTTCTTTTAAAATTTTGCAGAAAATGTAATAAAATCTTATAAACAGTATGCATGCCATGCTCATATACGTATGTATAGATATCTTGCATTAATTCTTATTTGGGCTACAATAACTTGAGAAAATCCTACCTTTAAGAGATGATTTGGAGATGACGATTTGCAGATTGATATGAAGAAGGGAGAAAACTCTGTTGCTTAAACAGCAACCAATAACTTCAGCCGTATCAGCAGGAAGAAGTCTTTATGTTCAACTGATGAACCCCTTTCGACTGAACTTCCTACAGAGAAATACGAAGAAACATTAATATTTTCTTCATAATACCTGACCGAAGGTAAAGGAAAGATTATTACCTTTGTTCTTCACAACCCCAATGCTTCTTCAACCTGGAAGAAGGAAGAAGTCGAATTAATGACCGTCCACCAAATCAAAAGGGACAGAGGGAAGGAAGAGCTATTGCTCTGTAATTACCTTCAGAGAACTCGAACGCCAAATAGCGTTCACGGGTTCGAGCAGTAGATTATTTATAGGGTTATGGAAGTCCTATTAAAAGTAGTGTTTGATTGAGGGTAACATATCCCCAATAGAGTCCTTACTCTAATAAACACTTACTAGATTAGGTTAATCTTTCCCTGGATAAGCTCTGGGTTCGAATGAGTCACGAACTGAATTAACGCCTTTGGTCAGGGCGTGTATTCTTTAATTAACGCCTTACTTTAGGGCGTTTATTAAAAAGCGCCTTGAAGAAGGGCGTTTCGTGTTTTAAAACACGCCCAAGATAGGGGCGTTTCTTTTACTTACCCATTTGGTCGCATGAGAACTGACGACCGCATATGTGGGCGTCCTTTCTTTAGTCACGCCATGGATAGAGGCGTTTCTTTATAAATTAACGCCTTAATAAGAGGCGTTATTTTTAATTTGTTTTATTTCGTCCAATTAACCCTATTCCTTTTATATATATTACTTCTGTAATATATATGTTTTAATTCATTTCAATTATTCATTTATTAGGGTTGCTACAGCTAGCCTACGAGGGGCACACAACCCATGGCCACCACCATTCCCTTCGGGATTGTGGGTTTAATGTTGGGTGATGAACCCCGTTGATATTCACCTCTGATGGCTCAGAAGGGAACATGCCATCAAGGACATGCCCTTATGATCTGATGGTGATGTAGAAACATCGATGGGAATGTTCCCCTCCCCAGGGCCACTAGACCATCACATACAGGGACAACAAAACACGGCATCTCATAGGTAGTAAGCGATAGTAATGCAACCATTAGACCACTTAGGATCAGTTGTATACATAATAGAGTTAGCCAGTTAGCTGGTTAGAAAATTAGCATGTTGATAGGTTTGCATACAAATTGAACGATTGGAAGGAGCAAACGATCGAACAGTAAGAGGGGATCCCACAGCATAAACGACCGTGATAGGGAGAACCCCTTCACGCACATAGACTTCAGGGATGGCTCTGTTCTCCCTAGCTCGTAGCTATGGACAGGGAGACATCGAGGAGCCGTTCCAAGCGCCGGAGGAAGGTATATCTATTAACACACCTCCGATATGAAGAAACATACGGGCATGCGAAGCATGTGATGCGGTCTACGCGATAGAGAGGACTCCAGGGAGGGGAGTCATTTCTATAGGACCTTTGGGATAACCCGGGGCGCTCTTAACCCCGGTAAGGAAGAAAATCGCACGATGACACACAGAATATCAGGAGTTGGATGCAACCGAAGAGAGATGGGGGAGAAGCGGGGGAAGATCTTGCCACGCTCAACACCAAACCATTGTTTCCATAAAGGAGCTCATACATCGCACATTCGACACGGCATGGCATTATCGCTCAGAGGTCGGCTATTGATTACACGAATGGGAATGAATCCCTGATTGCAGAGAAAGGGCAGAATCGATGGAGACAGGAAGGAGACGGGCTCATATCATCGCCCCTCCATTCACATACATCTACATAGATTTAACAAGAGAAAGCAGTGGGGGTGGCTGGGGAAGTCACCGGAACCCACCTATAAAAACAGAGTATCGGAAACGGGTGCCTCTTCTCCGACGCCGGGCTCCTTCAGACGGACGGACAAGAGGACGGGGGAGGTAGTGGCCCTCTGGCTCGCTCTCAGGAAGCTCCTTTCTTGTTCCCCAATCTTCTTTGCTCTCAGATGATTGGCCCCCTTGCTTGCCGTCTTCTCCCCGTCTTTTCTATGTCTCTTTGGTCGAAAGCCCTCTTTTATAGCCTTAACCGGCGTGGCTTCACCCTGCGCGCATATGGGCGCGCCGGTTTAGCACAGGTTGCCTCATGCGCGTCGGATTAGAAGCTTTTGAGTGTGCCAGATTAAGGGTTCCTTTGTCCTATCTCCAGCATCTTTTGGCCCATTTAACTTGTCTAGGCCCATATGTGCTTATTTTCTTCTTTTGTGAGGGTTGGCCAAGCATCCGGCTTGTACTCGTTGTGCAAGCTTCTGCTTGTTTCTTCGGGGATGGTCTAAAATATTCTTCTGAGCTCTCGGGTATTGCTTTAGCGGTTGTGCATTGGAACCGCGCATCTTTTCTTTTCTTCTTTTTCTTTGGTCTCATCTTTTGTTCGGCTTCCGCCATTCTTTTTCTTCTTTTCTTTCTTTTCTTCTCTGTCGGCATGAGAGCACTTGATCAGAGCTTGAAACCTACAGAAGCAGAAGTTAGAAAAAAATTAGGAATATTTTTAGTGTCAACATCTGCCTGGCGCAAGCATGGAAGACCTCACGGCGCGGAAGCTCCACGACCGCATACTCCTCTTCTTCTAGGGCAGCACCGCTCTCATTTCTCCTCCTCCCGATCTTTCTTGACCTGGGCTCCTAGGGACGGATGGGCGTGTCTTCCTTCCAAGGTTGGACCCTTTTGGGGACCCATACTTGTCTCAACTTCCTTGGCCGAGTGGAGAACTCTCTTCGGCCTTGGTGACCTTCTTCTTCTTTCTCTGCCCTTCTTCCGGACAAGGCCTGAAAGGAGTTGTGAATAGGCACAGCAGGGACCACCCGGTCAGGGATGGCCTGGGCATCACGTCCGTCGAGGAAGAGGCGGACACCTCCAATAAGAATAGACTTCCCAGACGCCGAGAGGTGCCCAGTGACAACAGTAGCAGTTTTCCTCCGGATGCTCCTCTACTGACGGCCTCCAGGCTTTCTGTTGCAAATAGGGCGAGCCCTGTTGGTGGCTTGATGCACCATGTAGCTAACCTCCCTTGTCGGCTTCTTCGATGGGCCTTCACAGCGTGGGGCCTGAGGGACTCTGATTTCTTCAGCCTTCTTGACCTCCGTCGGCTCGGGAGACTCGACTCCCAATAATTCAGTAAAGGCGAGCCCCAAAAAGTTGGGGAAGTCGACTGCGGGCGGGAAGGACCCAAACACAGTGGGCACCACCAGGTACCCGTGGTTGACGTGGTTGTTGACGACACCCGAACAGAACATGAGTGCAGCTAGTCCGGTCTCCATTCTTGCTCTCCTGTAATCACAGGAATAGGCAAACGATAAGTATTCATGGGGGAAGCCCCAAGTGGCTTCTTATCTTAGCAAAGAGATGAAGGGAGACTCGGTCCCACCGGGCGTGCCACTTTGGTGGAACGATTTTTATTTAAATGTGTAGGCGTGCTAGTCACCGAGGTGACAAATTAATTGTGCGCTCGTTCTGACATGGTCAGACGAATGTGAGATTTGGGTCGGGACCGAAAGTCCGCTATACCGCGAAGGCTATAGCGTTAATTACATCCTCTGAGGAGGAAAATCCTTGATTAATTGCCAAGATAAGCGCCACTCGGGGCCAAATAATAATGTCATATAGGAAGTGACATAAACACGAAGCTACGCAAGCCTCTATGTTTTCTTTTATTCATGCAAGAGGAATTAAGGTTTATTACATCTGCCCTTCGATATGAGGCGGGGAACTTAGGTTCGAGGACCACTATCACGCATAGTGACACTTTCAGTTGGGAGGGACCCGGCCTTCTGTTAAACGCCATTTTATATACCGAAGTTTGATTAAACACATAAGCAGGCATTATATTCGTGACATGGATGATTAGAAATATTTATGTACAAAATGCACAAAGCATGTGCGATATTGGCATGTTTATATAGACATATATATGTTTACATCTATATACATATGTATATATATTCATCTGACACATTAAGCTATTTATTCAGAGGGGTTTAACAAAAGGGCACGCAGAGGGGCCGAGTCGGCAACGGGCGCCACAAGGGTCGATGCAATGCTGATGAAGGTCGGTGCAGGATGAAGAGGGAGGCGATGTGGGTCGGTGCAATGCTGATGGATGTCGGTGAAGGATAAAGAGGGAGGCGATATGGGTCGGTGCAATGCCATGGGGGTAATTCGGTGCGTCGCCACCGAATCGAGCGAGATAGAGGGTGAATCAGTGGCGTCGCCACCGAATCCAGTAATGCAATGGCTAATCGGTGGCGACACCACCAAATCACAAAAATGCGCCGCTTAGGCTTCGATAGAGAAGATTTTAATTTATGATTTTGCACCAAATAGGGCGTTTGAATGAAAATCTATGAAGACTTAAGAACCTCAAAAGCGTGACTGCCCAGGTGTTAGAAGAAATTCTATTGTTATCATCTTATATATGTGTTCTTTTCTCGTTTACTTGTCTGTTCTCCCTTTTTTGTTCGTCTGTGCGAGGTTCATACTCCAGCACTAGGCAACCGTTGATATATGGGCCCTTCTGAGTATCAGACATAATCATATAAGATAGTCCCATGATCTATCAAAGATTAAAAGAAAATCATTGTAAAACCACAATCTCGTCTGAGGAAATTTGGGCAACATCTCCCCATTATAGGGAGATGTTCAATTAGACAAGTGGCATGACACATGGTAGACGGTGCCAAACCATAAACACTGGGGAGCCCAGGTGGACTACCTCAGTTCCTGGGGTCATCACAAATAGAGTCTCGAGGGCCAGCCTACTAGACACTCGTGATGATCCAGGGGTGCAGTGGGTCTCTGATTGTAGCCATACCTATGGAAATTTCCTTGGCTCACTCAGTGCAAAGGGCTTCCAGGGGAACATGTGATAGGGCGACAGACCCTCTGGAACCCGGAGTGAGGTTAACCCGTTAGGGTTTAAACAAATAGGGTCGATGGATGTTCTCCTCCCCAGGCGTGAACGATTAGAAACGATCGAAGAACCCACGCGCCAATTAGCAACTATCATAGAGGCAACTCAAATCATTCTGTTTTGCCATGAGGCAAGCCCTACTCTATAAGCAATCGTGGTCACCACAGGCAACTCGTACCCGTCGTCACCAGAGATAGGACATGAGGGGGACATAACCTTCAGGGATAAATCATCGAACACCGAAAGGGGCATATGGTAGTTCCGGAAGAAAGCAACGGACGACTATTACATTGACTATCAGAGTGCACTGGCGCCCTCACAACTGAAAGAGACGAGTGAAAGGGCACTCAGCAGTCTCTTATTCACCATTTGCTTAAGCAAAACCCATATTCGTAGATGAAACCACGCTATCGGTAAAAGAACAACCCCTGGGGAGAGGTAATTTATTGTCGCCCACAAAGGGCATGGCTGCGAGCCATTATCCCACAGAAAGACAGCAAAAGACCCCAAGATGAGCGATCACATGATCTATCATCAACTTGGCCTAGAGGGCCTCCTCACGCTCAGGGGAAGATCGTGAATCTCAAAGTGGAATCGATAGAAACAACTATAGTTGGCAAGAAATAAATCAGTAGGAAAAGGGATATACTTAAGCCACAGCAATGGGGCTAGAGCCTTCTTTTATTCTCCCTCTCCGTTAGTTACAGTAGAATGGGAATGGGGATTACAGCGCTTGGAGGAATTCGAAAGAGGAAAATAAAAAGAACTGCTTAAAAGAAAGGGGAAAACTAAGGAAAGAAGAACACAGAGCCGAATAAAAATGTTGATCCCCTCCCGAGACCCACCTTCTTCTTGCTCTCCTTGATTCTCCTCCTCGCTCCTTTCAATTGCTCACGCTCCCTTCTATCCGGCCCTCCTCTTCCTGAGGGCCAAGGGCCCTTTATATAGGTGAATGCCCAAAATTGGGCATCGGTTCACCGATGGAACGGGACTTGTTGGGGTCCCATAGTGCAGGAACACGGTTCTAGAGGGGGGGGTGAATAGAACCCTCTACTAAAATTATGTCCAATTAAAATCTTAAACTAGCCCGCAGCGGAATTAGCAAGATTAGCAAGATTGAGGAATTTAAACTAATTAGAATAGACTTGATTCTCTCAATCTCACCATACTCACTCGAACGGATAAATAGATATGAACAATAAAGCAAACCACCAAAACATAAACCACAATGCACGGAGATTTTTAAGGTGGTTCGGGACCACGACGGGCTCCTTACGTCCACCCCTCACCAAACTGGTGAGGCTTCACTGCTAAAAAAATAGCCCGGGGATAAATCCCCACACTCACACGGGGCCGAGCTCCAACACACACAGACGTAGGGCAACGCCCTACGCAACCACATCGGAGTAAACTCCCAACTACACACGGGGAACAAACCCCAAGATATGCCCAAGCACACACGCATATATGTTCTGCACAAAACGATGCACACGCGTCAACCAAACACTCGGAGAACCCTTTCCCCGAACACCCACACAAGAAAATCGTTCAGAAATATATATAATGAGTTCACAAGTAAATGCTCTAGCCCCGAAACAACTTCTAAAAATTGAAACAAAAAAGATTCAAGAAGTGTAAAGCTCCCCCTTCACAAAACAATCTGGTTCTTCTTGGCTCGTTGTCGGATGGAGAAGATTTCGACGTCCACTTGTTCCTCTCCTCGAGCCGCTTCTTTTCTTCTTCTACCACTAGCTCCAAATGTTTATGGATGTAGATGATAACCACCTTGCCAGAGCTCCTCTTCCTTCCCCCCCTTTTTCTTCTCCTACAAGATAGAACAATAAGCATTTGGGTTCTATTTCTCACAAAATCGTAGCTCTTATATATGCAACTCAAGGGGTGCAGAAAAGACTCATAAAACCCTCCCAATACATGTTAGAAACACCCTAATAACAATAGGAACTAATGGGGGGTAGTATGGTAATATTTAGAGAGGTTTTCATAAGGTTTTAAACTCTCCCGGAAATCCCGTTCCGGAAGGGTCGACCCTCGTGCACCAGAGGGCCAAACAGAACACAAATAAAATTCCAGCATACAGGGGTCGACCCTTGGGGTCGACCCTTGGCAGTGGGTCGACCCAGGGGTAGACCCCTGCAAGCATATATCATTTTTTATATTCTGTCCGGTGCAGAACCTCTAAGGGTCGAGGGTCGACCCTTGCAGTAAAGGTCTAGAAAATTGATTTTTAAGCCCCGCTTAAGTATCAAAAAAATTCCTAAAAATCAAGAACTAATTTCCATGCATTTATCAAAGTATTAAGGCCATTTAAACCACATTTCAACAAGTTTTATGTGAATCACATAAGCACATTTGAAAAACTCAAAAATCTCATATTAGAGACGGATGAATCTCATTCAAGGCAATAACATTTCATGGAAGATGTTCTTGAAAACAACCCACACAATTACCCAAAGCTTAAATCACTTGAACATGGAAGTTATCAACAAGCGTAGGCATCAAACACCTCATTTTCACCATGTGAGCAAATATTGCATAGAAGATCATCCATGAACCTTAAGACATGGTTTCTTCATAAAAACTTGACACATGCAAATCATCCACACATAAAACCATGTGAAGTCAAGATAAAACTAAAACTTTTCAAAACTCTCATGAACACTAAGGAATGAACCATATTTTTATCTTGACTTCACATGTAAATCATCCACACATGCAAATCATCTTTTCACTCATCAATCAAGATTCAAACATGTTGCTCAATGAAACACATACACACGCAAGCACAATCGTTTTGATATCATTAAAACCAAACACCAATATCAACTAGGGGATGCAACAGGGCTGTTGCCGACTTAACGCAAGCCCGATGCGTTGCCGACTCCTCGCGCAAGGGGGATGGCCGACTCAGCCTTATGCACCATCGGTTCAGCGTCATAGGCCGCTACCGCCTTAGCTTTAACAACACCACCGACTCCTCTTTAAGGCGCCACCAACTCTTCCAAGGCGCCACCGAATCAGCTAACAAGGCCACCGCCGAATCAGGTGAAGTAGCGCCACCGACTCAGCCATCTAGGGGCATTTTTGTAATTTTAACATTTTACCCCAAAATTAACCCGATGAGAGCTCGTCATCCGGAGTAGCTTTGGAGTTAGTGTAGTGGTCCCAGAATATGTTTTGAAGTATTGATTTGGGGCTTCTGCAGATTTTCGAGACGTGCAGAACCAGTACCGATTTTCTCGGGATTTGCACTGATTTGCCCTTCGGCACACCGGTTTGTGCTGCCACCCTCTCTCGGAGAGTACATGGACCTTCTTAACTGAAATGGTAACCCCTGGGATGATTTTTGCCAGGCTCGTATGCCTTCGAGGCTGCTTTCGGATCATTCCAGTGTTTCACGTGTATCTTACAGAAATCTCAGAATTTTTCCTAGTTACGCTATTAACGCAGAATATCGGTTCTCAAGGGCCGCCCTATGCTTGCACGACGCATTTTCATTGAATGAGCCACCGCTCCGGGGGTTCTTGATCCTTCAGAGTCATCCATCGGTCGCTTACGGACCACTTCGGAGTTCCGGGTGCTCTGGTCGGGCGACTCGAGTTTTCCATTGATATTGCCTTCGGTTCCCTATTCTGAGGGGCCAGGGGCATTTCTTCATCTCGGGGAGGCTTCTTCATCAGGCAGGAGCCGCCTGTTATATTCTCATCTTGGTCGGACGGGGTATACAGGTATGTCTGGCACGATCATCCCGATGCCGATTTCATGGGCTCTGACCATTAATAGGCCTTAAGCGAGCTGTGGTGGATGTGTAAACCCGAGATGACGGAATGTTGAGTCCGTGGCACTTCTTGTAAGGTGACCTGAGGTTTCAGCGATCCGAGTGGACCTATCTTTGACTTTTAGTTGACTCCTTCGGGCACATGCTTATTGCCCAATCGTATTTTGTGTATCAACAGTTGGGCATGGAAAAAGAAACATATTTGAATTTGGTGACTTGTTGAGTCTATTCGTAGACTCATGCTTGCAAACATTTTCAGGTGACTCCGCTGGTGAGGACGAGGCATTAGTGCATAGTGACTCCGAACGTGAAGATTTGGTGTAATCGTTAGGATTTCTTTCCCTTTCCAGTTGAGGTGATTGTGTTAAAAACTTTATCACATTGTAATAATGGATGGCTGTATGGAATTCTTCATGTTCTGTTAGTTGGACTATTGTGATTTTGAGAAGTGGAATTAACTGATGGGCTTGAATTTTCTTCCGCTGTTTATTGTTCTTTTTATTTATGTAATTCTTCAACCAGTTTCTATTTTGTTGGGTTTTTCCCACTGTGGCATCTCTCCTAAATCCGATAAGAGTTGGGAACTGAATCAGATTATAAGGTGGGGTGTTACACTTTGCCACTTTTCATAAGAATGCACCCGAGGCCAACGCCTGATGCATCCGTGTATACTTCAAATCCACCGCCTTCGACAGGCAATGCCAGAATGGGGGCAATAGTGAGATGTTCCTTGAGAGTCAAGAAACTCTCCTCGCACTCTGTGGTCCATACAAATGGATTTTCCTTTCTAGTGAGTATTGTGAGAGGAACGGCGATTTTGGAAAAATCCTTGATGAACCGCCAACAATAACCAGCCAGACCAAGGAAACTTCTAATTTCAGATATAGTCGTCAGTCGGCTCCAGTTCTTGACAGCTTCTACTTTAGAAGGATCTACAATAATTCCTTCTTTGGAGATGACATGGCCAAGGAAAGAAACCTCCTTAAGCCAGAACTCACATTTATTTAGCTTGGCATATAGTTGGTGTTCCCTTAATGTTTGTAAGGCAGTTCTCAGATGTTCCTCATGTTCTTCTTTCGTCTTGGAATAGATAAGGATGTCATCAATAAATACGACCACAAAGCGGTCGAGATATGGCCTGAAGACGTTATTCATAAGTTGTAGAAATGTTGCGGGAGGCGTTGGTTAAGCCGAACAGCATAACCACCAACTCATAATGTCCATATCTACTACAGAAAGCCGTCTTGTGAATATCCTCTTCCTTAATCTTCAACTGATGATAGCCAGACCTGAGGTTAATCTTGGAGAAATACTCCGCACTAGAGATCTAGTCGAACAGCTCATCAATATGCGACAGTGGATACTTGTTCTTGATGGTAAGTTGATTCAACTACCAATAGTCGATACACATCCTGAGGGATTCATCCTTCTTCCTGACAAATAGAACCGGTGCACCCCAAGGGGACGTGCTAGGTTGAATAAAGTCTTTTTCCAGCAACTCTTGAAGTTGCTTTTTCAGTTCCTTGAGCTCTGTGAGGGACATATTGTAAGGGGCCTTTGACACAGGTGTTGCTCTAGGTGTGAGTTCAATGTAAAAATTAACCTCCCTCTCTAGTGGTACACCAGGTAAGTCTGAAGGAAAGATATCCAAAAATTCTTTTACAATGGGGATTTCTTCTATAAGGATTTCCTTGGACTCAGCAATGCTAACGGAAGCAAGAAAAGCTTCACACCCTTGTGAGATGAGTTTATAGGCGTAAAGAGAAGAAATAAGAGTAGGGTGCTTCCTATACTTGATGCCAAGGAAAGAAAACTTTAAAAAATCTGGTTTATGAAAATAAATATGCCTATTACGACAATTAATATCGGCATAATGGTCACAAAGTCAATCTACTCCTAATATGGCATCGTAGCCCTCCATGTCAAGGCATACGAGATTTGCAGGGAGATTGTGACCTTCTATGATAACTTCACTATCGGGGAGATAAGTTTAAGTTCCGTTCCCGAGCCTAAGGGTGTACTTATAGTTAAATTCGTAGGTAACGGGATAGGTGAAATTGGCAAGGTTTTAGCAAAAGAGGTAGAAATAAAAGAATAAGAAGCACTAGTATCAAATAACACAAATGCAGGATGTGAGTAATTTTGGACGGTACCTTCCTTCAGTTCCTCTTCTTTGGTAGCTTATTTGTCTACAACAGCATTGAGACGAGCCTGCCACCTTCGTCCGCTGTCATTCCTGGAGGGTTGTTCCTTCATGAGGGGACAATCTGGCATGGGATGCTCCCGACTGCCACATCTTAAGCAAGAGCCAAGAGGCTTCCAGCATTCCTCGGCCACATGGCCAAATTTCTCACAGAACGTGCAAGCCTCCATGACTTGCTTGTCTTCCTCCTTCACCTTCTTGTTCTTGTGGTAGCCACTACCATTCCATTTCCGGGATATCTTCTTATTATCATAGGACTTATAAGAGTCTGTGATGCTAAACTTCTCCTTCTTTGCACGTCTATCCATCTTTCGGCTAGATTCCTCTCCCTTGCCTTTAAGTTTCTCGACTTTTTCCAAAGTCCTTTCATATAAATGTACTCGATGTACCATCTCCGCGCAGGTCTGAATATTTTGTGAGCCAAGTTGTTGAATGAAGATGGGCCTTAACCCATCCAGAAATCGGTTGGCCTTTAAGATATCTGCGCTCACCAGATGTTCAGCATAAGGGGCCAAACGGGAGAATTACAGTTCATATTCTACCACTGACACCATGCCTTGGCATGGAGAAGCAAATTCAGGAGCCTTTCTCTCCTTGACGTGCTCGGAGAAGTATTTTACCTGGAAGAGTGTAAGAAACTCGTTCCATGTAGGCTGGGCATTTTGGGGTTGTGCCGAGGTGACCTTCCACCAAGTACGAGCATCTTTATTCAGTTGGAAGGTGACGAGACAGACCTTCTCTTGATCAACACATTGCATAATGGTGAAGATCATTTCCATTTCGTCCATCCAGTTCTCTACTTCATCTGGATTAGAAGAGCCAAAAAGTCGTGGAGGATTTAAGCTTCAAAAATTCCAATGTAGATAGCCAACACCAGCCCTCGTGCCAGCTTGGGCCATATTCTGTAGTGCCTGGGTAAGACCTGCAACAGTTTGTTGCATCCCATCCCAGTCAACACGGTGTGCCATCGTGAAAATAAGGTACCTGAGAGGATAATCAATTAGTTAAGTCCTATGGAATTAATAGAATTATTAACCTAGAGAAAATTTCTAATTTAACTATCTCATCCCGGCTCTACCCATTCTCACATGGTTGGAAATTTATTCCTGGCTCATAGGATTGGGTCCTTAACCTTGGACTTAGCCTATGACATTTTCCTAGGAATTACTTATGCCTATGCTCTGATACCAACTTAACTGTCACGCCCCGAGACATATGTATAGTGGAAGTAGTATCCGGGGAATGTGAGTAGCCGATAATACACCTCAAGCTAGCAATAAAATCAGAGTGCAATAAACATCCACATAAAGATGGAGTATACAATATTTGACAAAAATTCTAACTTTTATTTATAATAATGATTCATAATTACATAAGGTTGACTCTTGATCTACTAGACTCAAGAAAAATGAAAATTACATAGTGAGACTCAATAAAGTGAAAATTACATCATGACTCTAGACTACTTGAAAACTCTTGACATTCTAAGTCTTCTCTTGACCATCAATCATCACTATCGGACCCGTTGCTAGAATACACCGAATCCGACTCACTTGAACTTCCTGAAAAGATTGGAAAATTAGGGTAATGAGCACACTTGTCCAGTAGGTATCTTCGCATCAACATGGAGGCATGCTTTAAGTACTTACTTTTTCGCTCTAGTAAATAAGGTAAAAATACGCTAAAACACCCTAACGAAATTCAAGTAATAAGATGGGAATTATAGAGATATGAAGAATATGAATGGACAATAGAGCATGATCAAGCAAGATTTATAAGGTTAAGTGGCCTTTCATTAACAAGAATGTACTTCATAACCATAAAGGCTATGTACTAGAAAGTCATGAACAAGAAAGTACTAGCAAGCATGTAAATTTTCACAAGTTACCTCATGGTTTTCACTCGTCTATAAAAAAAGTACTCCCGGCGCAATGCGACGCCAGTGTTCATCATACCCCCATGATTTTTAACACGTTTTCGGCTATTTGCCGAGGGTGCTAGTGTGGAGCCCTTGGACACTGTCCGTGCCCGCTCTTACATCTTCAAGTTACAGATCAAGCTACTTCTATGAGAATATAGTAAAGTTTGGCCAATAATGTTCAATTCAACAATAGTTTCCATGATAACGTAGATAAGGTAGAGAAAGCACAATAAGAGATCATAAGAATTCCAAAGATGACTTAAGATAAGGCCATGCCACGGAAAGAATCCGGCAGCATAAAGACATATTCTTTAACTTCCATAACATATTACATAGCTTTGGAATAAGGTGTGTTAGGTTCTAGAAAATCACTAGACTATCTAGAATCATAGAAAAATCAACCCTTAGGTCAAACCTCGGGTTAAGTACACTTGAGACAGAAACGGTCATGCTAGGGCTGTTTCTTGAAATAGCGGTCATGTCTTGGCCGCTAATATGATATAGCGGTCAACTCAGGACCGTTTCATGAGGAAATAGCGGTCAGGTGAAAGGCCGCTAACTGATAGTTGCGGTCTCTTGGATGGCCGCTAGTATCCAGAACTCAGAAAAATATCGGTAGTGTAAGTGCTTTCTAGACAATTGAGTTTTGAGGGTACAACCAGCTTGGCGTCCTAGTGGGAATCCCAGGCTCATGGAGACTTACGGAGGGCTTGAAACAAGATCACCTAGTCCGGTGGAAGGAATATTCAACGGAGAGGATCAAAAGTCTAAGAGGTGTGCTTATAAGTGTACAAGTGTATCTAATGGCCACGCACCGGGGTACGCACCATGTACTTAAGAAAAGACTCTAAAAAAGAGTGAATTGAGAAAAAGAGTGATCAAATATCATAAACGAAACAAGTCTCATAAGCACATGAACTTTAGCTTTAATACAAGAGTATATGGTTTTGGGATGAAATTAACATAAGTTTAAAAATACAAATTTTAACCATATAAGACATGCAACCTATCAAGGATAATGCACAATATAACAAATATTATGAATATGAAGTCACAACTAGGAATAAAACATATTTACCTAGGTTTATCATATAGTTAATAGGGTCAATATGTAATCTTTTTAGAGTTAACAGGAGGCAGAGAATAGAAACAAATAGCGGTCAGGTGAGGACTGCATGCTGGGATTAGCGGTCTATCGTAGGGCCGCTATATGCATATGGTAGTCTAATAGAGACCATTTCTCGTCTGTGACAGACAAAGTAAAATAGGTCATATAAGCCTTATTGTTAGCAATAGAGAAATGGAAATCATGCTAAACAGAAGGATAAGCCATGATAGAGCATAAGAAACGCATGGAGATGCATGGTTCACATGAATTAAGCCAAAATTATCAATTTCTCATGAAAGGGTAGGATTCATGCATGCTGTGATAACCTAGATGCGTAGTTGAAATAAAACATCAAATACTCCAAGTAGAGTACATGAAATCATGAGGTAACAAAGGGCTTTTACTCTTGACATATTATTCTATCCATCCACGAGATAACCTACCTCTGGGACAAGCTTTAGACTTCAAATTTCTAACTGGAAGATCGCTCAGGTTCCTGCACGTTCTGTGCTGAACCAGCAACTTCCCACCCCTCTATCTTCCGATTCTCTTGACCTAAATTAGTGAAAACAGTAGGGTAGGTAGAAGATATAAAAAGGAACAAAAAGTTCTAAAGACACTACATGAACTAACCTCATTTAGGGCTTTTAATCTCCTGATCTTCACTGGACCGGCCCACTAGTTCCTATGCAGCGTCCAGCGAATCAGCGACTTGCAGACGCCCTAATTCTTCAACGGCTGGGTCTTTTAGTACGAAAATTGGAGGGGAGTTAGATAAAACTAAGGAGAACAAAATCTTCTAAAGAATCAAACTGAGATAACGTCTCCTTACTGTTTAACTTTGCGAGCCAAAACAAGGGTTCGTACAGGTTGAACCTAACCCTATTTATAGAGTTTACCTTGGGTTTGGGGGATTAGATCGAACTTAGAGTCCTAAATTGGGGTAGAACTGATCCCTAGAGTGTTCTAGAGAGTCTTTCATGCCAGATAGCTTCGATCCAAAGCGATTTGGTTGTTAAAGATCGAAGCTTTTCACGTTTCTCCCATTCATGGAATCAGAAGGAGGTAGCGGCCATCTCTGGACCGCTACAGTCAAGTGGCGGTATCACGATAGACCGCTATTTGACAATTATTCCAAAATTTTTGGATTTTCAAATTTATCCACTATTTACTCCTTATGTGTGCTATTTATCCCCTTTTTAATTCCTATTACGTTTCTATAATTGGGCTTGGGCCTAAAGGGCTTGGATTTGGATATTGTGGGCCTATTTAGGTGGATTTAAAGCATCATAATATCTGGGTCTTTAAATAATTATTAAATCGACAATTATTCCTTAAATAGCCCATTTAATCTACTGAAATGCTTAATAATTATATTAAATCTCAAAAAATTCTTAGATAATTCTTGGACATTACAATTCTAATCCAATGAGAGGAGTTCTCAATTGGAGGGTCCTTCCTTCATCAAGAGAGGGTAAAATCTCCTAAAAAGTGTAGGGAGAGGTGTTGGGCCTCCTCTGGGATTGTTCAGCAGTGTGTGTGCTGCTGCATGTGCTGAATGTGTTTTGATTAATTGACAACAACAGAGTTAACTTTAACTACTTTTCCTTGACCATGAGGATGTTGTGTATTTTGATGAATCTTTCATAAATGTCAGATAATTATCAGTCACTTGCATTAAAACTTCTTTGCACTTTCATGTTGTATTCTCTATGAGTCGGTGCAAGTTCCTGACGAACTACACTCATACTCGGTGCATATCCTGCTTTGGGCTCATTGAGTCGGTGCAACTTGTTATTGTACCTCGAACAAGGTCGATGCATTACTTGTTCACTCATGCAACCTCTATGGAAGTTCTGCATCGCACACGATCTAACTCGGTGCAATCACTGGAGAGGTCGGTGCAAGTTTTAGTCTAGCTATGCACATTAAGTCTGAGCATGTTACGTTCTTAGCATATGGAGTTGGTGCAACTCTTGCACTGTTCACATCAGGTTCGTGCATAGAAGTCGATGCATTTTTCATGTTTTGTTAAGTCTGAGTCAGTGCATTGGCTTCATTCTGAAAGTCTACGTTAGTGGCTTGTTCATACTCTGTAAGTCTACATTAGACTAAGCTAAGTCTAAGTTAGTCTGATTTAGTCTGCGTGAGTCTGTGTTGCCACACACATGGAGTTTCAATGACAGGTCTGCTTTAGCATGAAGTGAGGTCTGAGCTAGCATGCATATAGGTCTGTGCATTCATGTCCGTGCACATTGCCTTGGCAGATCCAAGTCGGTGCAATGCTTATGTCGCATGCTTAAGTCTGTGCACTGCACTATTAAGGTCGGTGCAGTTCACTGTGTGTTGCACATAAAGTACGTGCAATACTGTTTCGTGCATAATCACATTGCTCGAGTAAAGTCCGTGCATAACTTTGTGAATGCACTTCTGAGTCGGTGCACATTTTTTGTATGTACATAGAAGGTCTGTGCAATTCTTTTCCCTTGCAAGCGCAAGGTCTATGCACAATAGGTTTATAACTTGGTGGCTGGGTGCAATCATTGATTCTTGTACACATAATGTCTGTGCATAATTCTGTTACAGCCTAATAAGGTCGGTGCATGTTATAACTCATGCATATTTGAGTCCGTGCACTTTTGCTCTGATGCCCTATTAAGTCTGTGCAATTCCTATGATTGTCTAACTGTCTTATGTTGACTGAGTGTCTAACATTTTGATAGGACACTTATTCGTAAAGCTTAAGGAAGGCACGTGATCCAAGACTGAAGGCTGAGCTGTGCTCGTGACACGTGGAAAACCGTTAAGGTCAGATGCTGCCACATGGCCTTGGATATCAGATCTGAACAAAAAGCCTAGGCGGGAAATGTGGTTTCCACACGCCCTCTTTCTGCTCCACATATAAATAAGAAACTATTCGCACAGAAGATTGAAAGAGGTGAAGAAATCTGTGATCGAGAGATTGAAGAAAAAGAAGCTGAGAGAAGAAGAGCTAACACGTTCCAGGAGAGTTAGTGCCTGCAAGTTCAGAGAGAGAGCTGAGAGAGAGATTGGAGAGAAGAAGCAATTGAGAGTCGCCGTCATCGGTCTCTTGGTTCGGAACCAGAGTCGATTTGCTCATTGTCTAGAGCTACATTCTCGTTGTGTTTTTAGTTTTCTGTCTTTCTTTCATTTTATTTTTGAAACACTGTTCTTCAAGCTGTGTTTCAACGGAAAGGTTAAGCTGTAAACCTCAGCGGCAGAGGAGGATTCCTCTGGTAGCAAGCTGTGAAGCTTAGTGGGTGTAGGGATATAATCCCCGAAGCTGTGGATCAGCTGTGAGAAGCTGTGAATCAACAGTAAGCCAGACTCGGTTTGAGTGTGGGGTGGATGTAGGCTTGTGCCGAACCACCTAAAATCTCTTGAGTTATGTGTGATTGGTGTGTGATCTCTGCTTAGTAGCTTGCATGCATTGTGCTTGTGTTTTGGTTCCAACATCGTGTAGTTGATTATACTGAACCTGATCATTTTTCCTTCGCATACATATTCTTCCATTAAGTTGAACTTATTCGGCAGTAGTAATTCTTTCAATTCCGCATCTATTTACTTACTGCAGTTAAATTTTAGTGGATAGAAGGTCTTAGAGGGTAGATCTATTCACCCCCCCTTTAGATCTTAGAGTCCATCCATTCCCAACACGTGGTATCAGAGCTAGACTCTCCCGTAGGGCTTCACATCCCGGAGAGAAGAGATGGATTCTAAAGGAATGGTTGCTGAGGGGCATTCGACGAGTAAGCCACCATTCTTCAATGGTAGCGATTATGCATATTGGAAGAACAGGATGCAAGTATTTCTTCATTCTAAGGACTACGAGATCTTGAAGGTAGTGAGTAAAGGACCTTTTGATTTACCTCCAGATGAGGAGTTCTGGACAGAGGAGCATATCCGTAAGTCCACGTTGAATTGCGATGCAATTAACGCTATACAATGTGCACTCCATCCCACTGAGTTCTCCAGAGTCTCGTCCTGCAAGACTGCTAAGGAGATGTGGGATAAGCTAGAAGTAATTTACGAGGGGACTTCCCAAGTCAGAGAGACAAAAGTGAATATGCTTGTCTCTGAATATGAGGCTTTCAAGATGAAGCCTGATGAGACTGTCTCAGATATGTATGCTCGTTTGAATGTTATCACCAACAGTCTGAGAAGTCTGGGAAAGGTCTACAATGATTATGAATTGGTTAGAAAGATTATGAGGTCCCTGACGCCCATTTGGCACACCAAGGCCATCGTCGTTGAAGAGTCTAGGGACCTGACCAAAACAACTGTAGATGAACTTATAGGTTCTCTCATGACGTATGAGCTGAACCTCAAGAAAACTGATGAAAGTGAGAAGAAAAGAAAACCCCTTGCCCTTAAAGCTAATTCTAGCAAAGGGTCATCCAGTGAGTATAGCAGCACGAGTTCTGAGGAGGATGCTGATGAGTTTGCTATGCTCACCAGGAAGTTTAAGAAATTCTTGAGGAAAGAAGGGAAAGGGATGAGAAGAAAGTATTTCTCAGGAAAGAGACAGCCCAAACATAAATCAGAACTTGCAAAGAAATTTGACTCTATTGTTTGTTATAACTGTAGGAAAGCAGGACACCTCAAGGCGGACTGTCCTGAACTCAAGGAAAAGTAGACCAGGTGGAAAAACAAAAAGGGAAGAGCAATTGTGAGCACATGGAGCGATGAGGAAGAGGAAAGTCAGAGTTGCTCCTCTGACGATGATAAAGATGAGAAGATTTGCCTGATGGCAAAAGGCGACGATGAGGTAACTTCCCGTTTGACAATTTTACTCAAATTGAATGGGAAAATGTTTATGTTGAACAGCTTGAAAAGTATGAGGACATGCGCAGGGAGAACAGACACCTGAAAAAGAAAGTAAATTCTTTAGTCAATGATTCTACCCTGTCTGATAAACTCGCATGTCTAGAAGCTGAGAATTTAAATTTGAAAAACTCTATTTGTGAAATCGAGAATGATAAAACTATTTTGATTGATTTGAAAGCTGAAAATGAGAATCTAGAAAAGACCATTGATGATCTCAAGATAAAGATTCTTGAATTTTAAAATGAAACAAACATAGCCACTAAGAAATACAATGCTGTTAGTAGTGTAAACAGAGAGCTGAAGAAAACAATAGAAAATCTTGAAAAAGAAAACAAAGATAAATAAAATACCCTTGAAGGCATGGCACAAGGCAATGAAAATCTGAATGCCATCCTGGGGACAAAAAGTAACTTCAGAAAGGAAGGATTGGATTTTAACCCAACAAATAAAAAGAGGTTTGATGTGAGAACTACTTCTTTTGTGATTGAAAAGGGGACATTTCAGCCCCTGATAAAAATGACTTCTGGTGGAAGTCATGATGAGAATAAGAATAAAAATATCAAGACAATCAAGCCCAGCGCCAAGGACAAAGGCAAAGGGAAGATAGGGGTGGCTGGTGAGTCATGCTCATATGCTTCTACATTCAAGACCAAAAGCCAGGGTAGTGGTCAGACAACCAAAGCTAAGATTCAACTGAAACCCAAGACCAAATCTACCAAACTTCCACAGACGGGTCTGGGTAGAACCACCACTGGTCCAATGCACCACAAGACTGGACCCACTTACTCTGCACTCCACAATACAAATCATTAGATGAATTGGAAAAGTCAGAGTTACATGAGACCCATGCAGTACTTCCCAATGCATCATAATCAGTGGCAGCAGTCTGACCCTAGGAACTCTTACAGGAAGACCACGAACAATAACTTCAGGAGTCAAAATTCCTATGGCTATGCTGATTTCATGACTGGTCAGTCCAAGGTCTACAGGTCACCTACTACTCTTAATATCTATTGGGCCAAACGCTGGCAAAGAAATTCTAAAAATGATTTTAAAAAGCAACAAAATGCCACACCTCAGAAACAAGGTCAAAAGAATGAAAGTGGCAAGAAAAGGCAGATTAATCTTAAAAGCAAGAAATCCATAATGCCCATAAAGACACCAAAACAAATGTGGATACCTAAACATCTTGTTTGTTGTCTGCATGAGATGAGTTCTTTGTTGGGACCCAAGAAACTCTGGGTTCCAAATCACTCTACTTAATTCCCTTGCAGGTATACCTGGCAGCCAATCACAATAAATGGTATCTGGACAGTGGCTGTTCCAAGCACATGACCGGAGACAAAGCTAAATTCTGCACTTTGGTAAAGAAAGATGCTAGTCATGTTACTTTCGTAGGTAATACCAAGGGTAAAATAATTGGCTCAGGTATGGTTGGTAAGTGCTCTTCATCCTGCATTGAGGAAGTTTTATTAGTTGAAGTTCTAGCTTACAATCTTTTGAGCATTAGTCAATTATGTGATAAAGGCCATAAAGTTATTTTTGATTCTCTTGCATGCACTATATTTGAACCAAATTCAGAATCTATGAAATTCATTGGAAAGAGAATTAATAACATCTATATGGTAGATTTGGATGATGTAGCACACACTAATCTTTATCTTAGTGTAAATAAGGATGACCTAGCCTTCCTATGGCATCGTAGATTAGGTCATGCCAGCTACAGTGTGCTTCACAAACTGAATAAGCATAAGTTAGTAAAAGGGCTTCCTGAAATATCATTCAAAAATGATAATAAAATTTGTGAGGCATGCACTCAATGTAAACAGACTAGAAATTCCTTCAAATCTAGAACAGAAAACCTATCTTCTAAACCGTATGAGCTAATTCACATGGATCTATTTGGACCCACAATATCTGTTAGCTTATCAGGTAAAAGATATGGTTTTGTGCTTGTTGATGATTTTTCTAGATTTACATGGGTTTTCTACCTATCTCACAAAGATGAAGCTTTTGAAGAATTTCAGGAGCTCTTTTATAAAATAAAACAGTCTAATGATAATGGCATCTTGAATATCCTTTCTGATCATGGTGGTGAGTTTGTTAACTCACAATTTGATGACTTTTGCAGAGTGAATGGCATCACTCATAAATTCTCCTCACCAAGGACTCCAGAGCAGAATGGAGTGGTGGAAAAGAGAAATCGAACTCTGGTTGAGATGGCTCGGACCATGCTAGTGGAAGGTAACTTACCATGGAGGTTTTGGGCAGAGGCTATCAACACAGCATGTTACATGATTAATAGAGCCCTGGTAAGACCCAAAACTCAATTAACTCCTTATGAGATTCTGAAAGGTAAGAAGCCTTCTCTAGCCCACTTCAAGGTCTTTGGCAGTAAATGTTTTGTTCATATGAATTCGAAAAGAGACCTTGATAAATTTGAACCAAAAAGTGAACCTGGAATTTTTCTAGGTTACTCAGATCAGTCTAGAGCCTATAGAATTTTTAATCTTAAATCAAACACTGTTGAAGAATCTCCTCACGTTGTCTTTGATGAGTCTGCAACTAAGTTTGATATTGATTTGTGCAGGAACAAAAGTGATGATGAAATTTTAAAGAATGATGAAAATCAAAATGAAGAGTCTATTGAGGAAGATATAGCAGAGGCTCCAACTACTCAGGGGGAGGTAAATGAGAATTCAGGTAATCAAGTCATTAATCTTATATTTCTTAGAGATCATCCCCTTGAGAACATTATTGGTGATGTAAATGAACCAATGAGAACTAGAGCACATTCAAGAATTGAAAAGGAATTAAATTCAGTTGCCCTAGTATCTCAGATTGAACCCAAAAACATAGATAGTGCCCTTAAGGATGAACATTGGATTAATGCCATGCATGATGAACTTAGTCAATTTGATAGGAACAAAGTCTGGCATCTAGTTCCTAAACCCTCACATGGCAACGCAATTGGCACAAAATGGGTTTTTAGAAATAAATGTGATGATCAAGGTAATATCATTAGAAATAAGGCTAGACTAATAGCTCAGAGGTACAACCAAGAATTTCGTATTGATTTTGAAGAATCCTTTGCCCCTGTAGCTCGGCTAGAAGCCATTAGAATTCTTTTAGCTACTGCATGCAGTCTAGGAATAACTTTGAAGCAGATGGATGTCAAATCTGCCTTCTTAAATGGAGAAATAAAAGAAGATGTTTATGATAAACAACCCCTGGTTTTGAATGCCCTGATCATGTCTATAAAATTGATAAGGTATTATATGGGTTTAAACAAGCTCCCCGAGCATGGTATGAAAGACTGAGCAATTTCCTCTCAGAAAAAGGATTCACAAGAGGTAAGGTTGACCAGACACTATTCACAAAGGTATGTGAAGATAAAATTCTGATTATTCAAATCTATGTAGATGATATAGTGTTTGGATCAACTGATCCATTAATGTGTGAGGAATTCTCAGCTCTAATGATTGGTTAATTTGGAATGAGCTTGATTGGAGAACTGAAGTTCTTTCTTGGATTGCAGGTTAATCAAACCAAAGAGGGAACTTTCATAACTCAAGAAAAGTACTTGAAGGGTCTGTTAAAGAAATTCAAGATGGAAAACCTCAAAGCAATCACAGCTCCAATGGGGACATCTACCTATCTTGATTCTGATCCATCATGTAAAATGGTAGATCCCAAGCACTATAGAGGTATGATCGGATCCTTACTATATCTTACTGCATCTCGTCCAGACATTCAATTTTCAATATGTTTGTGTGCAAGATTTCAAGCATGTCCCAAGGATTCACACTTAATTGCTGTAAAATGGATCTTTAGATATCTATCTGGCACCCTTGACCTAGGATTATGGTATCCTGCTAAGTGTGAACTAGACCTTCTAGCTTACACTGATGCAGATTATGCTGCGTGTAGAATTGATAGGAAAAGCACTAGTGGATATTGTCAATTCCTTAGTGGGTGTCTAGTCTCTTGGGCATCTAAAAAATAGCACACTGTAGCCTTATCCACTGCTGAGGCGCAGTATGTGGCTGTAGGGAACTTTGCTGCCCAAGTCCTCTGGATTAAACACCAGTTATTTGACTATCATATAGATCTTGGTTGCATCACAATTATGTGTGATAACACTAGTGCTATTTCCTTAACTAAAAATCCAGTTCATCATTCCAGGACAAAACATATTGAAATCAAACATCATTTCCTTAGAGATGAAGTCAGTAAAAAGGAAATTGAACTTGAATTCATTGAGTCTAAAAAATAAATTGCTAACATTTTTACAAAGCCTTTGGGTAATGAAATATTTAAATTCTTAAGAAGAGAATTAGGCTTGTGTAAATTTCTCCATGATGATTGACTCAGAATTCTTTCTTGAATTGCTATTTGTAGTGGTCTGAAAATAAATATGTGTCAGCTTGTCTCTAAATAAACAATTTCTGATTGTTTGAATAATTTTTGTGCATAGATGCATTGTTAAATAAAATTGCATATAGATAGGGGGAGTTTTTCTTCTAGATCACACATCAGTTGATTTTGCCATATACCAACTAAGGTCTGAACCTGCTGCATTTCATGCACTACTAAGGTCGATGCAGTTCTTTGCTATGAGCATTTGAATTCGATGCGTGTGTTTGCACCGAGTATAAGTCAATGCATGGCTTGCACATAGTCGATGCACAATGTGAGCATTCTGCATACAAGGTCAGTGCACATTCCTGCCTTACAGCATGTAGGTCTGTGCATCTTGTGTCTTTCACATAACAGGTCGGTGCATCTGTGTACCACAGGCAATAGTCAGTGCATTGTCTATCTCATGCATGTTAAGGTTGGTGCATTATGATGTGAGGGGGAGTTCAGTAAAGTCTGATCTGAGCACAAGTCATTCTACTATCTCTTCTTGAATGGTATCAATTGCATCAATTGGCCTGGTTTGAAACTACTCCGATCACATTGTCACTCTTTTTGAAACTCCTTATGAGCTGCTCTTGTGGCTCAATGTCTATTCCCTCATTCTGAATGACAGACTTTCCTGAAATTGGTTTAATATGTTGAGCATCAATTATTACAACTCTTCTTTTATAAGAATCACATTGACTCCTTAAAGGAACCGAAGGTTTAATTTTGATAGACTGTAGAATTTAAAGACTATTTTCAAAAAATAAGGTGGTAGAAAACCTGTTATAGCTCTCAACCTTTCTTTCATGACTATGATAGATAAGATGCTCACAGTATCTGAAAATGACAGACTTAGTATGGTCTAGGCTGAGAAACTCAGAAAGTGTATTATCTTTAAACAAGTCACTTTGAAAGTTAAAAGGGCAGCAACAATAAAAGCATTAGTAAAAGCAAATGTATAAAGTGGCAGAGCAATAACTGAACTGCAATGAGAAACTGAATGCTCCATCAAAGAAATGGAGAGGAATTAATGTCATGAAGTGCTTCTTCTCACCTCTATTCATATGGTCAAATCTATAGGGTTAGTTTCACTGAGTAATGTTGACACCCATTTTTTGCCGATAAGTTGAGTCGTTCCGCTTACTGCCACTTGTTGATGCCTCGAGTTGTCCGTCACTCATCGGGGCTATTTTCAGGCACGTTTTGGGCCAGTGTTATGGGTTGCCTCCCTCCTTGGCTAGGATTGTTTCATTTCAGGGCTTAATGGGCCTTGGTTTTGGTTGATTGGGCCTTGTTATGAGTTTCAACATCCATGTGCACGCACGGTTCACCCAGGACAGCTCAATCCGTGTGCGGTCGACTATGGGCCGTCCATATATTTTGGAACATTTTGGTTAATTTTTTGAATTTTCACCGACAAGAATTTATGCTGTCCTAATCAAGCCGTTCAACATAATGGACGGATGGATGGTAACCGCCCATATCTCAGAGTCCTACGCTCGATGGTTTTCTCAGATAATTATCCAAATAATTGAATTATCACCGATAAGGATAGAACGGTGGGTCCCTGGCCGCTCTACTTTTGGACGGTCTTATCTGAGCCGTTCATCTATGAGAGTCCAACGGCGAACGTTTCGGTCAGTTTGAGGGATAATCTGGATTATTTCAGATTTATTTTGAATTTCCACCGACAGTGTTGGACGGTCCGGACATGGCCGCACGTCCCGTTGAGCGATCTATCGTAAGACCGTTCATCTGTTCGATTCCTGAATTTCAACTGATTTTATCCCTTTTATCTGTGGTTTTATCCCCAACTTCTTTCATCATTTTTCCTCGGATAATCAACCATTTTAAGTGCCGTTTCGACTAGATAAAAGATGATTCATTTATCTACGATTGTTGTTTGATAATCACGACCTAAAAATGACTCTAAACTCTAATTTCGAGCTAGGCTTTCTAGGCTCTATAAATAGACCCTAAAGGCCAAGCTTGAAAAAGGGGGGAGATTTTGTTCGACGGCGAAGCCCTACCGCATTCTTAAGCAACCTAGCACCAAAGAGGGAGGCTTTCTACGTCCATACAATCCTCTGGTCCAGGGAGTAGTCCGATTTTGAGCCATTTGTGTTTCATAGCTTTCGTCATTTCTCATTGTCTGCATTACTTTCACTACTTTCCCCCACGTTTTTCTTCATTCTCATCATCATGCACACATCCACCCATGTTTTTGACACCCTAGGGGTCTAAAACCCCCCAGGTATCCCCTTTCCACTTAGTCACGTTCACTCCTTATTGTTTTGTAGTTACTTCAGTTCTAATTGAGGTTTTCTGTGTGTTTTACGTTGTTTTGCAGGTCAGCAATCATCAGCACGAGGCCCATCCCCTCTGACCGGCTGGAGAGGGTGGAGGTTGGACCCCTTTGTGACTTCTGGCTTGGTGGTCTCGAGCGGTTCTAAACTAGCCGTTCAAGGAGACGTGCGGTGCTACGTGGACCGTCCTTCTTCTTCCTGCGGTCGTTAAAGAGCCGTTCAACATCCAGGAGCGCTTCCTCCCGCATCTTATGCAGCACCTTTAGGCGGTCTATCGTAAGACCATGCGTCTATAGGTGGTTCTTCATCAACCGCTCATCTTTCCTGTGCTGCAGCTAGGCGAGTGTCTCCCCTTCCTTTCCAAAGCACGGCGTGTTCATCACGTTCGGCGCTTTGGTGGCGATCACGGTCATTTTCATTTTCTGTTCTCCTCTTACTATCTTTCACTTACTCATTGCATGTTGATTTATTCATAACACCATCTTCCTTTAAGTAAGAGGAGAAAATATATCTACACCCTTCTTTTGTGGCGATCACGGTGGGACACCTAGTGCCCATCGTGTTAGTGGCTTGCTGACCCCCCTTTTCTTTGTTAGTTCTGTGTTTTGGGAGTGATTTTAGGTTTTCTGTTGGTATATGTTCCTGGATGTTGAGCGGTTAGTACAGAGCCGTGCAAGACCTTGGGCAGCTATCAGGGCACCGCTCTTCTCTCCGACGGGGTCTTGACCCCTACGACTCTGCTGCAGTAGGCGGTCTGTCTCAGACCGTTCAAGTTTTGTGCGGTCATCCCTTGGCCGTCTATCCTCTTGGCACTGGTGCGTTTATGTCTCCTTCCTATCTATCCTGGCTACTGTTATATGGTTTATACATGTCCGTTCGATACGTTGTGCGGCCCACTGTCGACCGTACATCCAGGTTTCATTCCAGTAGTTTTTGATCATCTATTTCCTTTTGATATTGCGCCGTGGCTTGAACGGTCCATCCCAGACCGTCTATCTTGTGGTGCGGTCTCCCATAGACCGTCCTTCGGATGCCACAGTGCACCCGAGGTTGCTTTGTTTGCCATACTTATATTGTTTTTGTTCTCCTTAGTTCTGCTTATTGATCTCCCCCTCGTTATATGTTGTTGTGCATACTTGTTCTCATCTTTGCATGTTTATTTTGATCATTGGTTGATAGTTTATTAGGCTAGATTTGCATGCACTTCGGTGCACATAGGAGCATACATCTCTTTCATAGTAGTTGCATTCCTACCGAGGTAGGGTTTCCTCTCGTCTCCATACTCCTTGGAGCCGACTAGGTGACCTTTCCGAGGACCTCTGTAAGCCCCCGTGAGTAGTGGATTCCCACACGGACGCCGGGCAGGTTGTACCGTACCATCCCCCAGTCTAGGGTTTGCATTCGCGAGAGAGAGAGTCCTTTAGAGTCCATTCTTACCCTGTTTAGGTACCTTGTGGTTGAGTGAATTCACATTTTAATTAATCCACTAACGTCCTAAAAGAGAACTTATCAAAATCCTCACGCATCATTTAAAATTGGTTTGGATAATTGGTTGATTCTTTTCTCATCTCTCTCCTCCATTGTATGTGGCACGGTGTCCTCATTTGCATCTTTTTGATGAATTAGGCTTGTTAGGTCTAGTTCATCTGCGCGCGTCTCCATTTAGCTGCATTTGTCTTAGGTTCATTCCCCTCCTTGTATTCATTTTAAATTCACTGTATAAAGTCGCCATTCTTCCCATGGAGCACTTCTCCCCTGTACCTTATTCCTATACCTCTCCATCTTCTTACTCCCGTGTAGATTCCTCTTCCCATGCGGGCCCGTCTCCTTATTCCTCTATTGGACCCTATTCTGTTAACAGGCCTTCTTACCCCACCCGTGCTGCTGCTAGTCCAATCAATCCTCATTCCCACATACATAATTATTCCAGGCCCATGCATTCCCTCATTCCCGGAATGGGCTTTCCTTCTTCTCATGCCGGATCCCCTTATCTGGCCCATCAACATTATCATGGTCTAAATTCATCATCCCTTGCTCAAGCTGGCCCATATCCTTCTTGGACTCTCCCTACCGAGGAGATGATCGCCCAGGCCCAACGCCAACTTGATGAATTGCAACGACAAATCAATCCTCAAAATTCTCTGGATATCCCATTTGCATTCCGAGGTCTTCAGCTCCCGCCACGGCAACAGATTTCGGCTTATCATCGCTATGGTGGAGTTGGTGACCCTTACGTGCATTTGAAGGAATTCTTATATGAGTCGGCCCAGTTCCAGCATGATCAACGCCTGATGGCCTATTTGTTTGGCCTATCTTTAGAGGGCTTGGCCAAGGATTGGTTTTTCACATTACCTCAAGGGCAGATGATGAATTTTCAGGCCGTCTAAGTAAGATTCATTTAGCAATATCAAGACCAGGTTAGGCCTAGATATTCTATGGTTGATCTGGCCCAAGGGAAGATGAAGCCCGGCGAGGAGTTCTCCACATTTTCCGACCGCTGGCGTCGCCTAGCCGCGCAAGTCCCGGGGCATATTCCGGAGGGCGAGCAGATCAAGATGGTTATTTCTAACGCAATGCCCGAGCTCAGATGTATCATAGCCCTGAACGATATCACTTCATGGCAACAACTCTACAGTCGAGCCCGCTTCATTACCCAACAACTCCTAGTTTCCTTTGACCATGAGTCTTCTCCGCCTTCACCTTCTACATACACTTTCCCTCCGCCCTCCACCATGAGTCAACCCTCCATTATATATCCCTCCATGAGTCGACCGTCCGCTCCCCCACACCCCCATACCTCCATGTGCTCCACCGCATACCAACCCTCCATGAGTCAGCCCTCCGCTATTTTATTTCACCACACCTCTCCACTTTCGGTCAAGGAAACACTACACCCGGAGCGGGTAGATGCCGTCCATTACATTCCCACTCCCACCATGCCTCCACATCATTCTAACCCTCCACCTGTGCCTACGCAATCCCCCTTACCTACGCAACCTCTGCTACCATCCCCATTACCTTTTCATACCCCTCGGCATCCACCTTGCCCGAAGCAGGCTTCTCACTCTTCATTTTCGGAATCCTTTACAGATGTTTTCAGGGCTTTGATGGCCACCCATGCGTTGCAGCTCCCTCCGGTTATGCCTTGCCAACCCGCAGTCGGGAATTTGCTCCAGTTCTGTGAGTTTCATCATCAACAGGGGCATGTGGTTGAGAATTATCCCGAGTTCCGGGAACTTGTTTACGGCTTGGAAGACAAGAAGATGATTGATTGGGCTACCATGTGCCAAGTTATTTTAGATCTCAGCAGCAAGCAGCAGCAAGCCGTGCCGCCTAGGCAACCATCTCCACGTCAAGACCAGGGGCACCCTAGTGTTTCTTCAGATGATAAGACACCTGCTCCATTACCCGCTTCCTCCTCTATCCCATCTCCTCCACCACCTTTACCTACCCCAGCCTCTGCTCGGGCAACCTCTCTTTCACCCTCCGTTTCCACCACAACACCTGTTCTCAACGCCTCTCGACATGCTGTAAAGATACGCCGAAGAGCGCCACTACCCGCCACTTCCCCCAATACGCCACTACCTTCCTCTCCTCCTTGTTCCCCACCCCTACCATCATCTCCATCATCCCCATTACCTTCACCATCGCCATCAACCCCATCACCCCCTTTACCACCCTCATCACCTTTGCTACCACCGTCACCTTCACAACCATCCCCGTGACCGATGCCACTTCTTTCGCCATCGTCCTCTAAGCCCAAGCGGGCCGACCCTAAACCCATACCTCCACTTTTGCCTTTACCTCCACCCATGCCCATCATCATCAGTATTTCCCCATCACTTGCACCATCGCCACCCGCGCCCTTTAAACCTCCTCCTTCTAACCTCTCTCTACCACTTTCCACTTCACGGAGTAGGTACACGCTACCTTTGGTGCCCCTCATGTCTAGTCCTCAGGGAGAAAAGAAGCCAAGCCAGGTTTCAATCATGCATTTCAAAATCCAAGATGTTATTTCTCGCATGCCGATCCGAGTCCTGGTTCCTGGCTATTCTAGGGGGAATGAGCCTGCATTTGCTATGAAGACGGTTGTCAAGAAGAGTTCCTGTGCACTGGTGCCGGTTTCTTCAAAAGTGAGGCCGGTGGCAATCTCTTTGCTCGCTGGAGAATTCACTGTCGATGTTGTTATCACCTCTCGCTTGATTGCTATTCAATTCACTGGCCCAGAAGAGTTTTCCGCCCGGATGGTGCTAACCCACACGGCCGCCAGAAATCTAATGAATCTTGCATTCAAAGGGCAATTGGTAGTGTCCTCGAGATTGACCAGGGGCATTGTACATTGTCTATCTCATCTCCCTTGGTTTATTGGTGAATCGGCCACGTCAACGCCGCGCATCACCCTCCCTCAGTTCCGTCCTGCGCTTCTAGCACGGGAGTTGTGCTTCATGCCCGATTGCCGAGTGGAGTCACCGAATCTTATGTTTCTAGTGCCGAATGACAAAACTCCATTGTTTCCTGATGCTCATCTGAAGGAGTTAACTGTTCTGGAATGTCCTTCTGAGGTTAGCACTACGCAGCTAGGGGCAACTGCCCCGATGAAGCTGCATATTCACAATCAGGCCAGGCCATCTGTCAGGTGGGCCCGCTATTTGAGAAGACGTTACAGATTAAGAAGCTTGAAGGTCCGAGTCCGCACCGGGCGGAGTTGTTTCGAGAAGATTTATGCTAAGAAGAGGCGACGCATAGGTTAAAGGGCCGTAAGTTGCACATATTGGGGTCCCCTTCCTCCTCTCCTTCTTCCATCCATTCGTCTTTTCTTCTGCTTGGTTCTTATCCTTGGGTGGTGTACCTTCCACCACCTGGCCATATTTCTACCATCTCTTCCTATTCTCACCATTCTAGGCTTCGGCCTTTGTCTCCCTCTTCCCCTAAGCCAGGGGCATCTTCTAGTTTTTCTCCTCGGGTACGCCCGAATTTCGCTTCTCATCCTTTTCCCCCGACCCTATTGGGGATTCCTGGTGCTCGTTCCCCGACGTTGTTGGGTGGTTTTTCTGATCCTTCCCCGACTTCGTCGGGTGGTTTCCATTTTTTTTCCCGACATTGTCGGGTGTTCATGCATTTTCTTCCCCGCCTCTGGCGGGTGATCGCTACTCTTCCTCCTCGACCACGTCGGATGATCATTCTCCTTATTCCTTATCTTCACAGTTATCTTTTCATTATCTTTCTATTCATTCTTCCCCACCCTTTCGGGGTCATTACCCTTTTTCTTGCTATTTTCGAGGCTTTAGCCAGCCTTGATCTCAGTTAATGTCTGGTTATTCTGTACTTGGTTCCTTGTTATCAGGGCCTCAGTGCCTTAACGAGGGAGTTCTAGCCCTCGTCTCTCTTCTTTTTTATCCCTCCTTCGTCCAGTATGATGTCTGCCACTCCTCTATGTCGAGGAATCCAATCCTTTACTCTCCTTTCATCCTTTATCCTGACAAGCAAAGAAAACAAAGTTCATACTCCTCAAAGCTCGATGATCGAAATCGCTTCAGGGTGTCAGTTTCCACGCCATGGATTTGTAAAGGTATCTTTTATTTTGTGCGAGAACATGTTATCATTGCTATTACTCTATTATTTCTGCACGCGCTTATAATGTTGGTTCTTTAAAACTTGGTTGAGTGGCCTTAGGCTTTAGTTAGTTTGCTTAGTCAAATAAGTCGCTTCTGCAGCATCTTTAGGCTAGTGATAGCTCCGCGTTGGGAGTCTAGTTTCCTTCCCTGATCGTTGAGGGTGACCTTTGAGTATGGGTTTTTCACACACATCACGGCGAGCCATAGTCGATTCCTCTTAGGCTCACCGTTGCTGCTTTGGCCATACTTTGGGTATGCACAAAGGTCTTTTCTTTTCTCTGCTCGGCCAAGTGTAGGGGCAAGATATGGATGGATGAGATGACTAACCTAGGCGCTCCCTAATACGAGAGATGTCTCAAATAGGGGCAGTCTTGACTCTTGAAAAATGAGCTTTCTTGCTATATCTGGCCAATAAGGGCTAGCAAAATAAGAAAATGAATCAATATGCAAAATTATGAATCAAAGGCATGGCAAGAGTGGCAGTACAGTTCCCCGCGGGACGTCATGAGCCCGGTCGCATGCGTGCCTGATAAATATGGGTCTAAAAATCAAAGACACAAAGTCCCAGCGCAACAGGCTATCTCTTTGAGGGGTAGTGCCCTGAAAGGAAGTCAAGTCTTGATATCTCCCATCCTACATAAAGTTTGTCTCTAATTTTTCTTCTATTTCTCCCTCTTAGGCTGGGTTGTATCCCGGGTATGGCCTTAGTAGGGGCACCGTCCTTTAGAGGCAGTTGGTTGTGGTAAGCCACCCTCACATGCACTCCCTACTAAAGGGGAGTCTTTAACGAAAGGGGTAGGGATGATGATCCCTGGCCAGTAGTTTAAGCATGTCTTTGGGTGCTACGGATTACTATTTAAAAATTCCAAATCCAAAAAATGAGATATTGTCAAAAATCCAAAAAAAAATTGATGAAATATTACTCAAATCTAAAAAATTAAATATTTCCAAAATCAAAAAAAATCAAGAAGATGGAAAAATATAAAAATGTTTATCTTTTATATTTTATCTTGAGAACAGATACGTAATCTGTTTGCTAAGTGTGCAGGTTGCAGGTACTCAGGCATTCCTTGCTATATCTTTTTGCTCTGCCTCCTGTCCACATTTTTGATATGTTCTTTCCTAATTCAATCTTATCTCTCGATCTGTTCTGAAGCTTATGTCTTTCTCAGCTTTTATCTGCAATGATCATGTCTTTATAAGAGGGCTCTGCCTCACGATTATGAACCTGGCGGTTCTGCATCATTTTGATCTTAGATTTTGATTGAAGATCATGTTTTGTCATGTCTTTGTCTCGCCGTGTCCTTTGTTAATGTCCATGTCCCACCGTGTTGTCTCACACGCTTGTTATTTTGTTCCTCGCCACATGTTGTTAGTTGTTTTGCGCATGTTGACAGTCGTCCTTCCATGTTCCGTGTGTTGTCCCAACCGTGTGATCTGTCATGTTCTTATCTCAGCCGTGTGTTGTCTTGCCAATTATTGTCTTGTCACTCCATGTTCATGCATGCGTATTGTCTATTTATGCCTTTACCTATGTGCTTGTTCATCTTGTTGTGTGGTTTCTATTCGTCATGTTATGTCACGTTGTTTGTCATTATGTTAATCGCTATGCTTATCTTGTTTGTCTTATTCATGAAAATCCATAAAAAAATCCGAAAAAAAAATCTAAAAAAACTTGCCATTTCACCTGCACAGGTAAGTAAGGTATGGCCTTCTATCCTTGTCACCCTTATTGCATTATTATATGGTACTATAATATATTATCTCAAGAACCAGTTGGTTATATACGTGTTCCAGGATCTGATGTTCCCCTTTAACAAAAATGATGATGATCCAGGTTCACGTGTTTAATCTTCGGACATGCCGTTAGGTTGGGAAAGCCTGGGGAGGATGGTTCTATCCTGCACGCTGTGGTTGCGGATGGTATCTTGACTCTGATTTCCCCAGCTTAGCAATATTATTCTCAAGTATTTTATATTTTAATTTTTCTTCACATTTGTTTTAACGATTTCTTTTATTTTAGCCCAGCATGCATCATACGCATCTTTTTGAGCTTTCATGACCCATGGTTTGCTTGAAAAATATCCCATCAATGATGGTCAGCTGTACGTTCAGTGTTTGAGTAAGAGGAACTAATTCTACTATGAGTTGGAAGGTTCTCTTTGGTCGATTCACCTGGTTTGGTTGATTGAGAGGTCCCCGTCTGGAGCTTTGGCATGTTTCCTTTACTTTTGATGCCTATTTTTTGTGGCCTCCTCATTGGACCGCAGGATTGTGTCCCCCATGAGGTTGGTCTTGTTGATTTATTTCATTTAGTTTAGTTCCTCCAGACTGGTGTCACTTTTGGTTTAATCATTCCTTGGGTTCGGCTAAAAGTTTTCCGGAAGATTCCTGTCACGTGTTGGTAAAAACGGGTGTCGTTTTACCTTAACACCCGCTTTTCCGGTCCACTCCGCTGCATCTCCGCTTCACCTCCATGTTCCATGTCACTCTCGCTTCACCTCCGCTCGCTCCCCTGCAAAGAGGACGTTAAGGAGGGGAATCTGTTGACACCTATTTTTTGCCGATAAGTTGAGTCGTTCTGCTTACTCCCATTTGTTGATGCCTTGAGTTATCCGTCACTCATCGGGGCTATTTTCAGGCACGTTTTGGGCCAGTGTTATGGGTTGCCTCCCTCCTTGGCTAGGATTGTTTCATTTCGGGGCTTAATGGGCCTTGGTTTTGGTTGATTGGGCCTTGTTATGAGTTTCAACGTCCATGTGCACGCACGGTTCACCCACGACCGCTCAATCCGTGTGCGGTCGACTATGGGCCGTCCATATATTTTGGAACATTTTGGTTAATTTTCTGAATTTCCACCGACAAGAATTTATGCGGTCCTAATCAAGCCGTTCAACATAATGGACGGATGGATGGTAACCGCCCATATCTCAGAGTCCTGCGCTCGATGGTTTTCTCAGATAATGATCCAAATAATTGAAGTATCACCGACAAGGATAGAACGGTGGGCCCTTGGCCGCTCTACTTTTGGACGGTCTTATCTGAGCCGTTCATCTATGAGAGTCCAACGGTGAACGTTTCGGTCAGTTCGAGGGATAATCTGGATTATTTCAGATTTATTTTGAATTTTCACCGATGGGGTTGGACGGTCCGAGCATGGCCGCACGTCCCGTTGAGCGGTCTATCGTAAGACCGTTCATCTGTTCGATTCCTGAATTTCAATTGATTTTATCCCTTTTATCCATGGTTTTATCCCCAACTTCTTTCATCATTTTCTCCTCGGATAATCAACCATTTTAAGTGCCGTTTCGACTGGATAAAAGATGATTCATTTATCTACGATTGTTGTTTGATAATCACGACCTAAAAATGACTCTAAACTCTAATTTTGAGCTAGGCTTTCTAGGCTCTATAAATAGACCCTAAAGGCCAAGCTTGAAAAAGGGGGGAGATTTTGGTCGACGGCGAAGCCCTGCCGCATTCTTAAGCAATATAGCACCAAGGAGGGAGGCTCTCTACGTCCATACAAGCCTCCGGTCCAGGGAGTAGTCCGGTTTTGAGCCATTTGTGTTTCATAGCTTTCGTCATTTCTCATTGTCTGCATTACTTTCACTACTTTCCCCCACGTTTTTCTTCATTATCATCATCATGCACACATCCACCCACGTTTTTGACAACCTAGGGGTCTAAAACCCCCCAGGTATCCCCTTTCCACTTAGTCACATTCACTCCTTATTGTTTTGTAGTTACTACACCGTTCAGTTCTAATTGAGGTTTTCTGTGTGTTTTTACGTTGTTTTGCAGGTCAGCAATCATCAGCACGAGGCCCATCCCCTCTGGTTGGCTGGAGAGGGTGGAGGTTGGACCCCTTTGCGACTTCTGGCTTGGTGGTCTCGAGCGGTTCTAAAGTAGCCGTTCAAGGAGACGTGCGGTGCTGCGTGGACCATCCTTCTTCTTCCTGCGGTAGTTAAAGAGCCGTTCAACATCTAGGAGCGCGTCCTCCCGCATCTTCTGCAGCACCCTTAGGCGGTCTATCGTAAGACCGTGCGTCTATAGGCGGTTCTTCGTCAACCGCTCATCTTTCCTGTGTTGCAGATAGGCGAGTGTCTCCCCTTCCTTTCCAAAGCATGGCGTGTTCATCACGTTCGGCGCTTTGGTGGCGATCACGGTCATTTTCATTTTCTGTTCTCCTCTTACTATCTTTCACTTACTCATCGCATGTTGATTTATTCATAACACCATCTTCCTTTAAGTAAGAGGAGAAAATATATCTACAAGTAACTGAGGGTACTGGCGTCTGATAAACATGTACTCTTAATGTCAAAGGTGTAAATCATCTGTGTAGTTTTTGATCAGAGACAGATATGGTAGTTTATGCTTAGTAACTGGGGGTACTGGTGTCTAACCCACGTATACCCTTAATGTCAACGGTATAAAAGACACTTGTCTGCTCACTGAGTTCAAATTCAAAATCAGAAGTGAAAAAGACATGTTGTAACCCTTGAAATTCAAAATTCACTAAGTGTCAATTGTTTAACCTCAATACATTTTCAGGTCACTCTCCTTGATATTCATTAAATCTGAAATCAGTAGGATACAGTCTTGACCTAGTCAATCATGATCATGTGACTTAGGTTCATTGCTATAAACGGATACTATACCCTATTTCAGAAAGTCAGTAAATTTACTCTACCTTCTATAATTGTTAAACCTGATATTTGTCAAGCATGCACAATGATTGATTCTTATATCTAAAGAATTGTCCAATAATTTGCTTAGATTTTGAACCATTGCACAGCGTGTTATTCTACTCCTACTTCTTCCTGCATTCCTTCTTATCTTCCTTTGTCTCCCTCACTCCTTGTTTGTTGATGGCAAAGGGGGAGAGATTATTTAGGTGTATCCTTCTCTATCTCTAACCTTCTCTATTCTGGAATGAAGGAGAGAGATTGAGATCATAGGAAAGACTATGCTTATAGGGGGAGAGATTATGATGGCTAAAGGGAGAGAAAAGGGAAGAGAAAGATTTCATGATATTTTGCTTAAGGGGGAGGAGTCTTTCATTCAGGGGGAGTTTGGCTTTTGTCAATAATATCTATCTGTGCTTAATGTCTCATCAAAATACATCATTTCTCTTGCATTTATTTTGGGGAGTTGCCATCAACTTTTTAGGTGTTGCCATCATCAAAAAGGCGAAGAATGTTGGGCCTCCTCTGGGATTGTTCAACAGTGTGTGTGCTGCTGCATGTGTGGAATGTGTTTTGATTAATTGGCAACAACAGAGTTGACTTTAACTACTTTTCCTTGACCATGATGATGTTGTGTATTTTGATGAATCTTTCATAAATGTCAGATAATTATCAGTCACTTGCATTAAAACTCCTCTGCACTTTCATGTTGTATTCTCTATGAGTCGGTGCAAGTTCCTGACGAACTGCACTCATACTCGGTGCATATCGTGCTTTGGGCTCATTGAGTCGGTGCAACTTGTTATTGTACCTCGAACAAGGTCGATGCATTACTTGTTCACTCATGCAACCTCTGTGCAAGTTCTGCATCACACACGATCTAACTCGGTGCAATCACTGGAGAGGTCGGTGCAAGTTTTAGTCTAGCTATGCACATTAAGTCTGAGCATGATACGTTCTTAGCATCTAAAGTCGGTGCAACTCTTGCACTGTTCACATCAGGTTAGTGCATAGAAGTCGATGCATCTTTCATGTTTTGTTAAGTCTGAGTCAGTGCATTGGCTTCATTCTGAAAGTCTACGTTAGTGGCTTGTTCATACTCTGTAAGTCTGCATTAGACTAAGCTAAGTCTAAGTTAGTCTGATTTAGTCTACGTGAGTCTGTGTTGCCACACACATGGAGTTTAAATGTCAGGTCTACTTTATCATGAAATGAGGTCTGAGCTAGAGTGCATATAGGTCTGTGCATTCATGTCCGTGCACATTACCTTGGCAGATCCAAGTCGGTGCAATGCTCATGTCGCATGCTTAAGTCTTTGCACTGCACTATCAGGGTCGGTGCAATTCACTGTGTGTTGCACATAAAGTATGTGCAATACTATTTCATGCATAATCACATCGGTGCATACCTTCATATTGCTCGAGTAAAGTTCGTGCATAACTTACTGAATGCACTTTTGAGTCGGTGCACATTTCTTGTATGTGCACAGAAGGTCTATGCAATTCTTTTCCCTTGCAAGTGCAAGGTCTGTGCACGGTAGGTTTATAGCTTGGTGGCTCGGTGCAATCGTTGATTCTTACACACATAATGTCTGTGCATAATTCTCTTACAGCCTAATAAGGTCGGTGCACGTTATACCTCATGCATATTTGAGTCCGTGCACTTTTGCTCCCATGCTTTATTAAGTCTGTGCAATTCCTATTATTGTCTAACTGTCTTATGCTGACTGAGTGTCTAACATTTTGACAGGACACTTATTCGTAAAGCTTAAGGAAGGCACGTGATCCAAGACTGAAGACTGAGCTATGCTCGTGACACGTGGAAAGCCGTTAAGCTCAGATGCTGTCACGTGGCCTTGGATCTCAGATCTGGACAAAAAGCCTGGGCGGGAAATGTGGTTTTCATACGCCCTCTTTCTGCTCCACATATAAATAAGAAACTGTTCGCGCAGAAGACTGGGAGAGGTAAAGAAATCTGTAATCGAGAGATTGAAGAAAAAGAAGCTCAGAGAAGAAGAGCTAACACGTTCCAGGAGAGTTAGTGCCTGCAAGTTTAGAGAGAGAGCTGAGAGAGAGATTGGAGAGAAGAAGTAATTGAGAGTCATCGTCATCGGTCTCTTGGTTCAGAACTAGAGCCGATTTGCTCATTATCTAGAGCTACATTCTCGTTGTGTTTTTGGTTTTCTGTCTTTCCATCGTTTTATTTTTGAAACTCTGTTCTTCAAGCTGTGTGTCAGCGGAAAGGTTAAGTTGTAAACCTCAACGATAGAGGAGGATTCCTCTGGTGGTAAGTTGTGAAGCTTAGCGGGTGTATGGATATAATCTCCGAAGCTGTGGATCAGCCGTGAGAAGCTGTGTCTCAGCAGTAAGCCACACTCGGTTTGAGTGTGGGGTAGATGTAGGCTTGTGCCGAACCACCTAAAATCTCTTGAGTTCTGCGTGATTGGTGTGTGATCTCTGCTTAGTAGCTTGCATGCATTGTGCTTGTGTTTTGGTTACAACAGCATGCAGTTGATTATACTGAACCTGATCGTTTTTCCTTCGCATACATATTCTTCCATTAAGTTGAACTTATTCAGCAGTAATAATTCTTTCAATTCCGCATCTGTTTACTTACTGTAGTTAAATTTTAGAGGATAGAAGGTTTTAGAGGGTAGATCTATTCATTCCCCCCCTTTAGATCTTAGAGTCCATCCATTCCCACTAGAGGAGGTCTCCCAAGACAAAATATTTTAGATGCAAGACTAATCTAAAAGGAATAAAAAAGAATAAAAATTGATGAAATAGAAGGCTAAAATACTAACAATACAACCATAAAAGACATAGGAATCAGCTAAAGGCAATAAAAAGCATGATATCCAACAGTTTTAAATCACACAACTTGGTGATCACTTAGGGTGGGGGGTGTGCACATGGTGCACGAGGGATAAAACCAAATAAAAAAATAGGGAGAGTGCACTATGTGGAGGACAAGGGGAGATGCACAGTAAGTGCAAACGGGAGGGTCACACGGGGGTACCGAAGGAAAAGGTAATCAAAGAAAAAGCAAGAGGTGTCCCATCGTAATTGCCAATTTGTAGATCACAAAAATCCACATGATTTTGGAAAATAAAAAATAAAGAAGGATAAGAAAGAGGGGAGAGGGAGCATGTAGATGCTAAATGAAATTGTGATCGCCAGAGACATATGGGTCTCAAAGGATTATAACAATAGAGATAGAGATCGCATGATAAATACCTTTTAAGTGGGGGGAGATTGTGAGTTTAAGCTTCCTTCCAATCGGCTAGCTGATGAAAGGAGCTTCCTTTAATTACCCTGGCAAAAAACAACAAACAAGCAACAATAAAATTTGGATTAGCAGGATGAGGTGTGTAGCATCAAATCCTTAATTGAAATAAACATGAAAGCATAGGAAAAGACACACCTTGTTGGTGTTTGGCCTTAAACCCCTATGCAAAAGGATCGGATAAAAATATGATGATATGAAAAGAATGTGTAAGTGTTGCACTAAGGAGGATCTGAATCTAATTGAGATAAAAAATAAATAGTGTCACGCCCTGAACCAATAGTAGTGAAAACTTGCTCGGAACATGGCAGCGAGACAATCATGACAAGCAGAGTAAACTATAATAGACACAAAGAGATCAGGAATGAACAAAAATATTTTTATTGATATTCAAAATGTCATTTTATAACTTTACTGATTCACTTTCTACTATTACAAGAGAAGAAAATAGAAAAGACTCGAAATTACAGGACTAGACTCAAGAAAATTAAAAGACATGATCTTCAAAACTCTTGGATCTCTTTTCACTCTTGTCCCTCCTTATCATATGGAACATCTTCATTATTACCTGAAAAATGTTAAGAAGAGACTGAGTGAGCAAAAATGCTTAGTAGGAATTACATCTCTATCATCAGGCAAAATATAAGTGATTAACAGTTTAACATTGTATGGAAATCGCTATATGATGCATGATGGAAAACTCAAATACAATGAAGAGAGAGTGGAAAGATCAAATGAATATCCAAGGTAGATGAGGAGACATTAACGAGTACAAGATAAGGGATGATAAGTCAATAACATATACAAGAGATCATTAATAGCAGGAGTTCAATATTAACAATTTACCCCTTCCGGGCCACAATATCCAGAATCATGTCAATAACATATACGAATCATGCCAGGTATGTAAATTTTTCTAGAACCAATCTTGCATATTGTTGGTGCAATGCCACACATGATCATTCATAATATAGGTATATTTTTTAGCTTTACCTTGCCCCTAGGACCAGATCCGAGCCCTTATACATATCACCTAACATTGAGTGTCATATTGGACCCAAAGTCCCATATCAATATTTCCAAATAATTTAATAATGGCAACAAAATTCCAAAATATGCTCATATAATCAAGGGAATCGTAGAAGTTGGAAATAAGATTATTTCAAAGACTTTCAACAATTCAAAATAAGGGGTCAGTAAAGAATGGCATTGGAGAAGAAGTCAACCATATGCATGTCAACGAGAATCATAACCTCTTGAAGAAGGGTCAAAGATGTCAGCTAACACTAGCCTTGAATGGCTAGGATCGGTCTATACACATCACAATCATGAAAAGAAACATTCAGAACACAATGTTGAACGCGGTTATGAACAGTGGCGTGATCATAACATAACACGGTTGATCGTAAGGCCACGATCAGACATAAAAATTAAGATATGTGGTTTTCACAGAACGCGGTCAAAATGACTATCGCAATACAGAGATGAACGTAGTTCCTAGCTAGGCCGCGTTCAGAACAGAGATGAAAGAACCCAAACAGAACCCCGTTCTAAGGGTCCAAGGCCAGTCGAACCCTATCCTACACAGTAGGACAAGGATTCCAGTGGGTTACAGGGTTTTCATGGTACAACAGACTTGGCGTCCTTGTGAGAATCCAAGGCTCGTAGAGACTTTCGGAGGCCTCAATGAAGAATGTTTCACTCCGGTCGGAAGGAATATCCGACGAAGGGTCCTAACTTCACCAAGAATAGTGTTCCCATCTCACTACCAGAAATCAATAGAAAACGGTAGCTTACTATCACTAGGGTGATATAACTTTCAATCCATAAAATCAAATGTGATAAAATCATGTTATAACTATCATGCACTAAAGCTAAAACATGCTTGAATGAACCAATTTCAAGTTATCAGGAAGAAATATACTCTTTTGATCATGCTTTAGAACAATAGAGATGAGATAAGAACATGGAATCAAGGTAAACTTATGTATCATGAAGACTTATGAAAATTAAAGGTTAAAACATGATCCCTAATTATATTAATTGGTTTAGATGACCTGCAAACATAAAAACATGCATCTAGACTGACTAACATTCACCTATCATGCTGCACAGAACACTAGGGTTCCTAGGAACCCGTGCCAGAATGCAATTATCAGTAGTGCCGCATCTACTACTAACGAGCTCAATCGGGGCACCGCTATCTTAAATGATAAATTAATAAAAATAAAATTGCAATATCAAGTCGCGGTCTATCATCCCACCGTGTTCAGAGACGCGGTTCCTGAGTGGGCCGCGACTACGAATAGAGAACCGTTCTGATAGAAAAACCCTAAAAAGGTGATATATAGTCCATATTTCATGAAATTCATGCATTATAGCCCATATAAATTGGGCAAAACAATGCAGAATAAGAGAGGACATGCAGATGCACATGCTTGAACCATTAATTTGGGGTTTAGCTTGAGAGGTCACCTACCTTTGAGTCGGATTAGGAAAAAGAGGAAGAAGAATGAAAACCTATGAACGCCTCGAAGAAACCCTCGATTCCTCCTCCTAGATCGATCCTCCCATGCCTAGCAGCCTTCTTCCACGATCTAAGGTCAACTAGGGAGGCTATGGAGTCCTATTTATAGGATTTCAAGCATCTAAGAGTCCTGATTAGGTCAAGGTAGCCTAGATAGGGAAGATCTCCAAAAATCTCGATTCCCATCTATATCTAGGGCCGTCCTACCCCATCTAGATCGAATTACGGTTAGGGTTTAGGTTAGATTCGACCTCCCCCTTAGTGGATTAGGGTTTGGTTGAGGTTATTATCCCATTAGTGTTAGTTGTAAACCAAATTAGTCCAATTAAAACAAGGGTTTAAGAAATTCAAAATTTTAGGGATTAATTAAACCTTTTAGCCTATTAAGACTCAATTATTGGCCCATTAAAACTTATTATAATTTCTTTGATTTCCATTTTATCCATTTTAATTATCTTTTACAAATATTTAAATTAACCTGCATAAGATATCAGGTTGCTACACCCTCCCCTACTTAAAAGAATTTGGTCATCAAATTCACATAATTTCTTTCCAAAATAGTGGGGTAGATCACAAATCCCAAACACACCTTCTCAAATTGCATACATAACCATATCAACTCTAATTCATGCCAATATACGATAATCACCATGTCCAAGCATGGAAATATAGAAAAAGGTAGGTTTAGAGGTACCTTCCAACACTTCACCATCTCTTAATGCTTGCAGCCTACCTTGCCGCCTAGGTTCACCTTGTTGCGTATCTTGTGTCGCTTTCTCCTTCATGAGAGGGCAACGAGCAATACGATGATCACCGCTCCCATAATGAATGCACTTCCCTAGCTTCCTCCAACAATCCTCTGATCGATGCCCCACCTTTAACACAATGCTCACATTTCTCTTTGACGGGGACAATCTGCTGGTCTCCCTTCTTAACCTTCTTGTCTCCATGAGATCCATTGCCTCCATTCGGTCTCTTTTTTTCATTGGCAGGCACACTATCCTCAGAACCATTAGCCACTCCTTTCTTGGCAAGCCTTCTCGCGATACGCTCTGTCATATCCATAGCATCCTCTAACCATTGGGCTTTCTTCACCATCTCGGCCTAAACCTGGATTTCTAACGGTGCTAATTGCGTAATAAACTCGACCCTCAACCCATTCAAAAACCTCTTACGTTTCATCTTCTCTATATAAACTAGATGAGGTGCATAACGAGCCAACCTAGAAAATTGAGTTTCATACTCCGCCATTGACAGATTTTTTTGCTTTAAGGATGTAAACTCGGCAGCCTTCTTTTCTCCAACTCTCTCAGAAAAATACTTCTCATTGAAAAGCTCTAAGAATTCATTCCATGTTACTTGATCATTGGGCAATGTTGCTTCCACAGACTCCAACCAAGCCCGCGCATCTCTTTCTAATTGATAAGCAGCTAACAAGGCCTTCTCTTGATCGGCACATTGCATAACCTTAAAGGTCTTCTCCATCTCTCTAACCCAGTTCTCAGCCTCATCCAGATCAATAGACCCACTAAGTCTAGGGGGATTCATTCCCTGGAAGCTCCGATGCAAATAACCGGCACCCTGATGAACTCCACCTTGAGCAACCTGCTGCAAAGCCTGAGTTACCCCTTGGATAGTTCTCTGCATCTCTCTCCATTGAGCACGCTCCACAGCCATCTTAACCTATAAAATAGATTTATAAGGACTAATAACTTATAATCTTTTAGCCCATTAAGATTATCACACTTTATCCATTATCCCCATGGCTTTACCCAATCTCACCAGGCACCTATAAGGTAACTAACAAGAGACACTTAGCATATAACCTTAGCATCAAGACCTAGGGTTTTAGAAAACCTAGGCTCTGATATCACTTCTGTCATGTCTCGAACTGATAGCAGCGAAAACTTGATTGGAACGTGGCAGCGAGACAGTCATGACAAGTAGAGCAAACCATAATAGACACAAAGAGATGAATAATTAACAAAAATAAGCTTTTATTGATATTCAAAATGTCATTATTACAACTTTACTGACTCACTTTCTACTATTACAAGGGAAGAACATAGAAAAGACTCGAAATTACATGACTAGACTCAAGAAAATTAAAAGACACGATCTTCAAAACTCTAGGATCTCTTTTCACTCTTGCCCCTCCCCATCATATGGAACATCTTCATTATTACCTGAAAAATGTTAAGAAGAGACTGAGTGAGCAAAAATGCTCAGTAGGAATTACATCTCTATTATAAGAAAAAATATAAATGATTAACAGTTTAACATTGTATGGAAATCGCTATATTATGCATGAAGGAACACTCAAAAACAATCAAGAGAGAGTGGCAAGATCAAATGAATATCCAAGGTAGATGAGGAGTCATTTATGAGTACAAGATAAGGGATGATAAGTCAATAACATATATAAGAGATCATTAATAGCAGAATTTCAATATTAACAGTTTACCCCTTCCGGGCCACAATATCTAGAATCATGTCAATAACATATACGAATCATGCCAGGTATGTAAATTTGTCTAGAACCAATCTTGCATATAGTTGGAGCAATGCCACACCTGATCATTCATAATACCGGTATATTTTTTAGCTTTGCCTCGCCTCTAGGACTAGATCTAGGCCCTTATAAATATCGCCTAGCATTGAGTGTCGTATTGGACCCAAAGTCCCATATCACTATTTCCAGACAATTTAATAATGGCAACAGAATTCCAAAATATGCTAATGTAATCTAGGGAATCGTAGAAGTTGGAAATAAGATTATTCCAATGACCTTCAACAATTCAAAGTAAGTGGTCATTAAGGAATGACATTAGAGAGGAAGTCCACCATATGCATGTCAACGAGAATCATAATGTAATGCTCGAGAATTTTTCTATGAATTTTCTGGGATTAAATAGGATTATTAAGCTTTTAAAAAGGGTTAATGGGCTACTAAAGTGCTTAAAGGATTAATTAAATCAATTTAAAGGTCCTATAACAACCAAAGGGTTAAACCCAACTCAAATAGGCCCAAAGACCCAATTCTATGGCCTTTTGACCCAAGCCCATTACTAGAAACGTAATTTGGGTAATTTACGAATTTCAAGAGGATAAATAAGCCAATTAACAGGATAAATAGGAGATATTAAGAAAATCTAAAAATTTTGTATTTAACACCTAAACGCGGTCTATCGCGAGACCGCCTTCTCACCTTAGCGGTCGTGAAAGGACCGCTACTACATTCCGTGAATGGAGGTGTTGGAAGCATGGAAAAATATGATTTTTCCCATCCCAATCACTATGATTTGAAGCTACCTGGTATGGAAACCTAGTCTAGGACTCTTAGGGATCATTTCTACACCTAAATAGGACTCCGTAATCGATCTAATCCCTCAAACCATAGCAAACCCTATAAATAGGTCTCAGGTTCAACCTGCACGAACCCTTATTTTGGAGCACGTAGTTAGATAATAAGGAGACCTCATCTCAGGTTGGTTCATTAGAACTTTATGTTCTCCTTAGTTTTATCTAACTCACCCCAAATTTTCGTGCTAGAAGACCCAGCCGTTGGAGAGCTAGAGCGTCTGCAAGTCTCTGGTTCGCTGTATGCTCCATAGAAAACATTATGCCGGTCCAGTGAAGATCAAGAGATTAGAAACTCTAAACGAGGTTAGTTTAAGTTGAGTCTTTAGAACTTTTTGTTCCCCTTTATATCTTCTACCTACCCTCCAAATTTTATGGATTTAGGTCAAGATGATCAGGAGATGGGGGGACGAGAAGTTGCTAGTTTAGCACAGGACGTGTAGAAACTAGGGTCGACTTCTACTCAGAAATTCGATGTCTAGGGCTCGAATCAAAGGTAGGTTATCTCATGAAAAGGATAAATTAACATGTTAGGAATAAAAGCCCTGTAATTCCATGTGATTTCATGCATTATACGTAGAGTATTTCATGGTTTACTACGACTGTGCATGTAGGTTATTTCTGCATACGTAGTCCAGCACCTTCTAATTAAAGATAAGAACTTTGGCATGATTCATGTATTTTCATGCACCCTCTTCATTATAAGCATGTTCTTACATGTTATCTATTCATTTCACATGCCTTTTATGGATTACTTGCCCTAGAATAGGCCTTAACCGCACTTTGTGACCCGTCTGGCTGGCAGGCTAAAATGGTCTCCACAAGACCGCCAAACGTCTTTTAGTAGTCCCCGACTGATCGCGTATGCATAGAAGCAGTTCTGGATAGACCGCTATTATGTTTTTGTTTTCTGCTTCTTTTTAACTCTAAATAGAATGCAAATCGACCCTTTTTAATATATATTAAGCCTAGGTAATTAGGTTGTATTCTTGATTATGACGTTGGATTCATATTAATGGTTATATTGTGCAGCTATCATGCTAGATTCCATGGCTTACATGTTTTAGGAACTTACTTTAAACGTATGTTACTTTCATGCCAAAATCATATAGTTTGTACTAAATTGAATTTTCAGATGGATTATGAGACTTGTTTTATGCATGTTTTGATCGCTGTTTTTACACGATCCACTCTCATCTTTGAGTCTTTCATAAGTACATAGTGCGTACTCCGGTGCGCGGATATTAGTTGCACTTTACACATATTAGGCACACGATCTTGGACTTGTGATCCTCTCTGTTGGATATTCGTTCCACCGGACTAGGTGATCTTGTTTCAAGGCCTCCAGAAGTCTCCGCGAGTCTGGGATTCCCACTAGGACGCCAAGTTTTTTTTTTTTTTCAAACACAAAGTCATCTAGTGGCCGAAGGGAGAGTGCACCCCCATTCCAGAGGAAGGGAATGTTCTCACTCCACCAAACAAACCACTAAATGCTGATTTTATTGCTTTTGTGTAGAACATGTACAATTTAATGAAGACCGGAGAGACCAAGTCTCTAGTACAATGAAACTAAAAAAAGCCTATACAAAAATCCTACGAAGATTAGGAACAGAAGAGGCATCCGCTAAAGCATAAGCTTTGGCTAGGGTGGGCAGATCTTTGAAAGAATGGAACTCCTTGTTGTGGCCGATGAAGATTGCATGATTAGCAAGAGCATCAGCAACCTGGTTGATTTCTCTGTAGGTGTGAATGATGGGGCAACCACACATATAGAAGGCTTCTTGAATTTCTGCCCACCAAGGAAGAAGAGACCAAGGGGGGTCCTTCTTATTGGATAACAAGTCAACCATTACCATGGAATCCGTATAAATGATTGACAATGGAATAGAGTGCAGTCTAGCAAGGCGTAGGCCATCCAAAAGAGCTCTTCCTTCAGCAATCATATTTGTGCCATTACCATAAAAATAGGAGAAACTCAGCAAAACTTGACCATGGGGGTTTCGGATGCAGCCACCACCTCCAGCCGGCCCTGGATTACCCTTACAAGCCCCATCAACATTGAGAGAGTAGTTAACAGAGGGGGGATTCCATCTAATAATAGAAATTGCCGGACGTTTGATGTTAACATCAATTTCAAATTCATGAATCAAGTTCCAGTAATCAGAACTAATCCCATGTCTGAAATAGGTATGCTGCACAATTAGTTTAATCTCCAAAAGAATGTTATCAGCCACCCTTAAGATATTGGAAGAACAACCTTCATATCTGACCAAGCATCGGTATTTTCATGTCTCCAAGATATCAAAATCACCACCAGAAGAGCTATAAAGCCTTTAGAAGAAGTAATATGAATTTCTGTAATGAATTGTTCTAGCCACAAGCAGAAGTTTGATGAATCCGGTTTAGAGTCAGCTAAAAGAGACCCAAACTTATTCCAGAGAAAAATAGCAGGTTCACTTTTTAGAAATAAATTGTCTTCATCTTCGTTTTTCTTTGAGGATTGACAACAGGAGCAGCAAGATGCCATATGTACACCACTTGATTGCACTCTGCTATCAATTGGGACTGCCTGCTGTATGAGCTTCCAGCAGAATATAGCAGCCCTCGGAGGAAACTTGGAATTCAACAGCTTGCTGAAACCTGAACTGCTCTGCTGTATCATTTGCCCCTTTATAAACCTGTATGTAGATTTGATGCTGAACTTTCCAGAATTCGAGAAGGACCAGATGGGTATATCCCTACCATTATGTAGAATAATGTTCTGAAGGTCCCACCGAGTCTGTTGATCAGTAATATGACTCCAAGCATTGTGTTGTAAATCTGTTAAGACAGCCCTTGCAGAGTAATCCTCAAGAATAGATTGAAAAGGAGCCTGGTCAGATAAAACTTTATCTTTATACCAAGTATCTTTGAAGAAATTAATAGATGAACCATCTTTAATGATCATCCGAAGACCAGTAAGTAGAATAGTTTTATCTTTTACAAAGTCTCTGGTTCTAATCCCAGCTGGATATGGAGAAGTGCAGTCAGAAATATGGCAGCCTTGCAAATATTTACACCTAACAAACCAAGCCCAAAGAGAATTACTGAACAGTGAAAGCCATAGGAGTTTAACTTGGCAACAAATCTGAATATTAGCAAGACTTCTGATACCCAGACCGCCACTAGCAATAGGATTGCATATTTTGTCCCATGATACCCAATGCTTCCTATGTGAAGTGTCAAAACCTTGCCAAAAAAAATTAGCACACATTTTGCCAATCTGTCTCTGGATGGTGCAAGGAACTGAAGCAGCACTAGCTGAATATATTGCCAATGATGACAACACAGAGCGAATAAGGACAGCTCTGTCAGCCTGTGATAAAAGTTTACTCTGCCATCCTGCTAGTCTGGAGTTAATTTTATCCAAGAGATATTTGAAATGTGTAACCTTGGTTTTTCCTTTGAACAAGGGGATACCCAAGGAAGTGATGGTATTAGTTCTGTGCTGGTACCCAGTAAGTTGCTTTAATTTGTTGATAGATGGGACTGACATATTTTTGCCCACAACAAAACAGCTTTTGGTAGCATTAATTCTTTGACCAGAAGACATTTCATATCTTCCTAGGAAAGACAATAACTGCTTAACTGAGGGAATGCTACCATTCAGAAAGATAATTGAGTCATCAGCATAAAGAATGTGAGATAACTGGGGAGAACCGCGTGGCAGGTGATAATATTTACATTTTCCAGAAGAGAATAAGAAGCTCAACCCTCTGCTCAAGACTTCCTCTGCTAAAATGAATAAGGCAGGGGCTAAAGGATCTCCTTGTCGAACCCCTCTGAATGACTTAAAGTAACCATGAATCTGACCATTAAAAGATATAGAGAACCAGCAATTCATCAAGAGCTGTGCAATGAGGGACATAAACCTGTTAGAAAAACCAAATTTTCTCATTGTATGAAGAAGAAAATCACATTCAATACGGTCATAGGCTTTGGCCATGTCAAGTTTAATGAGCATATTATGCCCTCTAACCGGTCTATCTAACTCCATAAAGAGCTCCTTGGCCAGAAGGAAATTGTCTTTTATCAGTCTCCCACTAATAAATCCACTTTGCTCACTTGAAATAATCGTAGGAAGAACATGCCTCAGCCGGCCACTCAAGATTTTAGACACAATTTTATATGTAAAGTTGCACAGACTTATTGGCCTAAAATCCACAAATGAGGAAGGATTCTTGACTTTTGGGATCAGGCAAATAATAGTGGAGGTGACTCCCTGCAGAAGACCCCACCCTTGAAAAAAACTCTGAACAATATTAATCACATCCATGCAAACAACATCCCAACAGAAGGTGAAGAATCCTCCTGTGAAACCATCTGGGCCTGGAGAACCGTTACCTGACAGGGAGAAGACCGCTTTCTTGATCTCATCAGCAGAAGGAACTAAACATAGTGAAGAGTTCTGATCATCAGTAATCAGAGAAGGAATAACTGAGAAAAGGTTTTCTTCTTGGCTGTGTTCCTCAGAAGTAAGTAGAGATTTGAAGTAATCAACAGCCCCAACAAGCAAGGAGGCTTGATCTTCCACCCAGGTATTGTTCACATTGAGTTTTTGGATGTAATTCCTCTGCTTTTTGACCTTAGTATAATGATGAAAAATTTGCGTATTTCTGTCTCCAGACTGCATCCACTGAACTCTGGATTTTTGATACCAAAAAATTTCCTCCCTAGCTAATATCATCTTCATCTCTGCATTAGCTTTATTAAGTGTGGCTCTGTTCTCAGTAGTGGGATTCTCATCATAACAAGCTTGAGCTCGTTCAACAATATGAGTGATGTCATCTTTGACCTTATGAATATTGCAAAAGATATCTTTATTCCAGCTTCTGAGATGAAACTTTAGATTTTTCAGTTTACTTTGAAGGGCATGGAAGGGATGAACATCAGTCTGAGTGACTTTATTCCACTGATCCTTGACAAAATTTAGAAATTCAGAATGGGTGTGCCACATATGCTGATAAATAAACCTCCCCGGAGTTAAGCTAACAGAGCTTGTCGAAATCAAGAGGGGAGCATGATCAGAAGGGCCCCTGGATAAGTGTTTGACTGACAAACTAAGTCCTTTTTCCAACCATGAGGAGTTGTAAAAGTATCCTATCCAGCCGAGCTCTGATGTGAGTGGGGCCTAACTGATTATTTGACAAAGTGAAATTAGAGCCTGAATAACCAGCATCAACAAGACCAACTGCTGAAAGGAAACCTTGAAAATCAGACATAGCTACCACCGAGGGGAGATTACCTCCAATTTTCTCTTCAGGAGACAAAACACAATTAAAATCACCTCCTATTATCCATGGGATAGAAACCCCTTGACTAAAAGCCATTAAAGAATCAAACATTTCTGTACGAAGATCACTACTGCACGAAGCATATATAACTGTAAACAGTAGAAAAATGGAGCCTTCTTCCTGGATGCCCACAGTCAAATACTGAGAATGCAACTGCACAATTTGCAAATTTAAACTGGAATTGTAAAAAAGCCATATTTTTGAAGAATCACCATAGTTGCCAATCACGGACTGCATTTTGATTTTCCTGGCTACTCCATGAGCACGCTTGAAATTGATGCAAGGTTCAGATATTGCAGACATGCTAACATCATGAGCTCTAATTAGCTAAGCAAGACTCCGGACAGTGGCCTTATTGCCAATTCCTCTGACATTCCAAACCAATGCTGATTTAATCATTACTAAAAGGAGGGAAAGAATGAGCAGCCAATACCTTGGCTTTGGCCCTTGTCAATCGGGCATCACTAAATAAAACTCCGGGCAGTATAGAAGCAGAATTTGATTTCAGGAATATATTCTTTAAACAGTTACCGAATTGACATACCATTTTGACATTCTCAGCGGCTGATAGTTTTGAAACCACTTCAGCATTAGCAGTCTTAAGAATTCTCTGTTCCATACATGAAACTACTTGACTATGGTCCGGGTAAGTTCCCAGCATCTTTCCTGAAGGCTGATGGATTGAAGGTAGCTCCTCAGATTCTGAAATTTCCTCAATACAAGGAAGGGAGACAGGATTTAAAATCATAGAAGCATTGCAACATTTCCTAGGCTTTGTACCATTAATTTCATCTTCTCCCAAAGAACCAGAAGAAGCAGAGGGCAAAACGCTGCGTGATCCTTCTAAACCAGAGAGGAATCCATCAACTTTCTTAACTTGAATTTTTACAGTCTCCGAATCTATTTCCTCAGAAACCTGATTTAGGACTGAGAATTTATTTGCATCTGTAGCTGGGATCTCATCAGTTATAACCTTCTTCGGCTTATATTCTTGCTGTATATTCCTTTGTCCTTCATGATTTTCCAAAATTTTCTTGGGGGGAATTTTACCTTTTTCCTTTTTGCATTCCTTTTCCGAGTGACCAATTTTATGATAAAATGAGCATAACTGAGGGACTCTATGATAGTTAATCGGCTGCCAGAATCTTCCATTGCCAATACCAATCCAGATCCTATCTCTCCTTTGTTTGTCAAGATTCAGTTCTATGCAGACCAGAGCCTCTGAGGTGTTAGTCATCGCAACTGTGGTTTCATGAATACGAAGCACTTGACCAATATTACCAGCTATAGAACGCAACATGTCTTCATGATAGAAATTTACAGGAAGCTCCGGAAAACCAATCCAGACAAGAATAATAGGCGGATCAGACTCGAAGTCGAAATCCTGCTGCCATTTGAAGAATCTGAACATAAAACCTTTGATAAAAAAACTTTTCTGTAAAAGAACCCTCAAGTAGTCAGTCTTGTTTCCCAGACGGATTAAAAGATGTCTAGGGTTCATACGGCTGATGATCGGCTCGGCATTCAGATGAAGGTGTTGAACTAGACAGGCCTTGACTTCTGGAATCGATGGACGGCCATATGAACATTTAGCAATTAAAGCATACTAGAGATGATCACAAGATACCTGAATGTCATCCTACGAAAAGAACACAGCTGGTTCTCCCTGATCTGTGAACGCAGGAAACTTCACCGGAATGCGACGACGAGGATTTTGACGAGACTCCAGTAGAGACTGGGCATAAGACTTCCGAGATATCACAGGAACATCTTCTACTGGAGGTTCGATCCCAAACTCGGGGGATTGTACCTCCCCCGCCGCACCCGCCATGGCCGGCGGGGAGGGAGCTCTGCGAAACAGAAGGAAACAGGAGCGGGAAAACACTCAGAGCTTCTCTCACTAGAAATGAAGAGAGAGAAAAGATTGGATGGCCAGACTTGTTAGGACACCGAGCTGGTTGTACCCTCAAAGCCCAAATTGTCTAGAAAGCACTTATCGGCATTTTTCTGTGTCTGGGTAGTCGCAGCCATCAAGCGACCGCTACTGTCTATTAGCGGTCATCCCGTGACCGCGTGAGTCTAGATTTCACACGGCACCGACCTTTCTTTCATTATGCGTCGATTCTATCATAGAAACGGTCTTGAGTTGACCGCCTCTCCATTGAAACGGTCCTGGCTTGACCGTCTCTCAAAGAAACGGCCTCGATATAACCGTTTTATGTCTAAGTGTTGATTAACCAAAGGTTTAACCGAAGGGTTGATTTTCTATGTTTCTAGATGGTTTATTGATTATTTAGAACCTAACATAAGTTATTAATGAAATGATGGAAGTTAATGAATGTATCGTTATGCTGCCAAATTTCTTCCATAGTGTAACCTTGTCACTAATTCATTCTTGAAACTCTCATGTTCTTAATTGAAGTATTCTTACCTTGTTATTTGGTGTCATGGGACTATAGTTTGAACTTATACATTACTGGCCTACTTTATTGATATTTCTCATGGAAGTAGCTTGATTTATAACTTGAAGATGCGGATCGGGCACTGATTATGTTCAAGGGCTCGACACTAGTCCCCTCGGCTGATTACCGGAAACATGCTATAAACCATGGGGCATGATGAACAATGGCGTCGCATTACGTCGAGAGTACTTTTTTTTATAGACGAGTGAAAACCACGAGGCTCTACATGAAATTATTATTACATTCTTGATGACATGACTTTCTAGTGCATCACCTTCATGGTTATGAAAAGTATATTCTCGTTACATGCAAGTACATTCTTATTACATGAAAGGCCACTTGATATTCCTGCTCGATCATGCTCTCATTATACTTGGACCTTGATATCTTGTTACTTTGGTTTTATTCGCATGTTTCATTGCATTTTATTTATCTTACTTTCTAGAGCTAAAATGTTAATTACTTAAACATTGCCTTCATGTTGATTTGAAGATACCTACTAGGCAAGTGTGCTCATTCCCTACCTTTTTTCAATCTTTTCAGGAAATTCTAGCGGGGATTCGGACTACTCAAGTGACGAGTCTGAGAGTGATTAAAGATCGAGAGAAGACCTAGTAGAGTCTTGAGTCAAGTCGAGTCTATGTACTTTTCCATTTATTTGAGTCTAGTGAAAAGAGTCAATTATCAATGTAGTTTGAATATTGTTCAATAAAGTGAAGTTTTGAATATATCATCTTGTGCATTCCCTTTTATGTGTGAATGTGTTAGCGCTCTGATTATATTGCTCGCTTGCGGCTTACTGGCCGGCTGTTCACGTTCCCAATTAGTTTCCGCTGCATAATCTCGGGGCGTAACAGTTAAAGTGGTATCAGAGCCTAGGCATAAGTAAGCCTTAGGAAAATGTCATGTCATAGGCTAAGTCCAAGGATTAAGGACCCACACCTATGAATTAAGGAAAGAAATTCCCAACTCATGTGAGAATTGGGTAGAGACTGGGATGAGATAGTTAATTAGAAATTATCTGTAAGTTAATTTCTACCGATTCCATAGGAATTAATTACTTGTTTATTTCTACATGCACCTCACTCTTACGATGGCCGCTGAACGTGCCGTAAACCGTGCTAATTGAGAAATAATGCAACAAACAGTTATAGGTCTTACCCAGGCACTACAGACTATGGCCCAAGCTGGCACACGGGCTAGCACGGGTAATCTGCAGGGGAATTTTTGAACTATGAATCCTCCAAGGTTCTCTGGATCCTTCAACCCCGACGAGGCGGAGAACTGGATCGACGAGATGAACCGTATATTCGATGCCATGCAATGCACCGACCAAGAGAAGGTCCGTCTCACCACCTTCTAATTAAACAAAGATGCGCGCACAAGGTGGAAGGCCACCTCGGCACAACCTCAAAATGCCCAGCCTACATGGGATGAGTTTCTTACACTCTTTCAAGCAAAGTACTTCTCTGGGCATGTCAAAGAAAGAAATGTTACAGAATTTGCTTCTCTATGCCAAGGCATGAGGTCGGTGGCATAGTATGAACTATAATTCTATCGTCTAGCCCCTTATGCCCCACATCTGGTGGGCACGGATGTCTTAAAGGCAAATCATTTTATGAACAGTTTAAGGCCCGGCTACATTCAATAACTTGGACCTCAAAATATCTGTACATATACGGAGATGGTCCAACGGGCATATCTATGCGAAAGGACCTCAGAGAAGGTCAAGAAGTATAAGGGAAAGAGCGAGGAATCATGCTGCAAGTTTGACAAACGCGGACGAAGAGAAGAAAAATTCAGCATCACGGGCACGTACAACTCCTATGATAACAAAAAGACGTCTCGTAATGGGAATGGTAGCAGGAACAACAAGAACAAGAAGGTGAAGGAGGAGGAAACGCAAGTCACTACGGCTTGCTCATTTTGTGAAAAATTCGGCCACTCGGCCGAGGAATGCTGGAAGCGCCTTGGCACTTGTTTACGATGTGGAAGTCGGGAGCACCGTATGCCCGATTGCCCTCTTATGAAAGAGCAACCTTCGAACGGCGGACTCAAGCGGCAGGCTCATCTTAATGCCGTTATAGATGATCAAGAAGTGCCCAAGGATGATGGGTTGATGGAAGGAACCTTTCAAATTTATTCTCATCCTACATTTGTGTTATTTGATACTGGTGCTTCTCATTCCTTTATATCTACCACTGTTGTAAAAACTTTACCAATTTCACCTGTCCCACTACCTTCGGACCTAGCTATCACAACACCTTTAGGTCCCGGAATCAAACTTACAACCAACTATTCAGATAGTGAGGTAATTGTAGAAGGTCATAATCTTCTGGCAAACCTCGTATGCCCTGATATGGAAGGCTACGATGCCATCCAAGGTGTAGATTGAGTTGTTCACCATGATGCCAACATAAATTGTCGCAATAGGAGAATTTATTTTCGAAAACTAGGTCTCCCGCGATTCTTTTTCCTTGGCATCAAGTATAGGAAGCATCCTACTATCACTTTCTCTCTTCATGCTTGCAAACTCATTTCGCAAGGATGTGAAGCTTTTCTTGCCTCCGTGGTTGTCACCAAGTCCAAGGAAATCCTCATAGAAGAAATTCCTATTGTCAAAGAGTTCCCCGATGTATTTCCTTCAGATTTACCCGATTTACCGCCCGAAAGGGAAGTAAACTTCTACATTGAACTCATTCCTAGAGCCGCACCTATTTTAATAGCTCCCTATAGGATGTTCCCTACAGAACTCAAGGAACTGAAGAGGTAACTTCAGGAGTTACTAGACAAGGCTTCATTTGACCCAGCACATCCCCTTGGGGTGCGCCGGTTCTATTTGTCAAGAAGATGGATGGATCTCTCAGGCTATGCATCAACTACCGGCGACTAAATCAACTCACCATCAAGAACAAATATCTGTTGCCGCGTATCGAAGAGCTATTTGATCAAAGTTCTGGTGCAGAATATTTCTCCAAGATCGACCTCAGGTCGGGTTACCATCAGCTAAGGATCAAAGATGAAGACATCTACAAGTCTGCTTTTCGAAGCAGATATGGGCATTATGAGTTTGTGGTGATGTCATTTGGGTTAACAAATACCCCGGCAACATTTATGCAACTTATGAACAATGTGTTTAGGCCCTATCTCGATCGATTTGTGGTCGTATTCATTGATGATATTCTCATCTATTCTAAAATGAAGGAAGAACATGAAGAAAATTTAAGAATAACTTTGTAAACTCTAAGAGAGCATCAACTTTACGCAAGGCTCAGCAAGTACGAGTTCTGGCTAAAGGAAGTCTCTTTCCTTGGCCATTTTATTTCAAAAGAAGGTATCGTTGTTGATCCATCAAAGGTGGAAGCTGTCAGGAATTGGAGCCGACCGACAACCGTGTCCGAAGTTAGAAGCTTTATCCGGTTGGCTGGCTATTATAAGCGATTCATTAAGGATTTCTCCAAAATCATCATTCCTTTGACTAGGCTTACAAGAAAGGAAAATTCCTTCATATGGACGAAGGATTACGAAGATAGTTTTCTAACTCTTAAAGATCATTTAACCACTACTAATATCTTGGCACTACCTGTTGAAGGTGGTGGATTTGAAGTCTACACGGATACATCGGGCATTGGCCTCGGGTGTGTCCTTATGCAACATGGCAAGGTGATTGTTATGCTTCAAGGTAATTGAAGCATCATGAAGAAAACTACCCCGTCCATGATCTGGAAATAGTTGCTGTTATATTCGCCTTGAAAATATGGCGACATTATCTTTATGGGGAGAAGTTCATGAATTTTTCAGACTACAAAAGTCTGAAATACCTTTTTACCCAAAAGGAACTTAACATGAGACAAAGAAGATGGCAGGAGTACCTTAAGGACTTCGACTTCTCTATTCAATATCATCCAAGAAAAGCAAATGCCATAGCTGATGCTCTTAGCATAAGACCAATGGCAATGCTAGCAAGCCTCGGGAAAGGTATGACTTATCTCATAGAGGATTTTACTCATTTGAATCTAGATGTGGATGTAGAAGAAGAAAATGGTATTATTGCCAATATCCGATCACAACCTACACTTATTGAAGATCTAGTCAAATTACAATAAAATGATCCCACAATGATGGAGATCAAGGCTAATATTGATCAAAGGCCGGAGTTCTCTATCTCAATCGATGGAAGGTTATCATTCAAAGAACGAGTCTGTGTGCCGGATCATGCCGACACTAAGAAATTGATCATGGAAGAATGGTGCAGACACCAGAGCTAGCGAGAGGTACGATACGGCGAGCCGTCGATACCGTACGTATTGCACCACTTGAGCTACTTTGGCTACCCTCTGGCTCGGAGACAGTCTGGAGTCTCCCCCTTGAGTCTTAGTATTTATAGTATTTATTGAGATTTTATTTGTGTGTTATGTGTGTTTATTTGGTTTTATTTGGATTGTAATAAGGATAGTAGATTAGGTTTATTTGTAAAATGGGACCACCTGGGTCCCGCGGGCCGCCCACCCCTTCTCCCATTGATCCACCTCAGCTCTAGGGCCTATGTGGGGTAAGTCAAACCTCCAAGGTGGGCTTCTAGAATAGTTGGACCAAGGGGGGGACAAAGGGTAACAAAATTCATAAATGGGAACCTACAACTCAAGGGGACGCCCCATGTATATCATATTATATTAGGCTTGTAATTTTATTTTATTTGGTTCCAAACCACATGGAAGAAATAAATTTGAACTCTCCCATTTACCCCTCCCCAATTCTAGATCTAGGGTTAGAACTCGTCTTTTTGCATTTTCTATAAGACCCTTGTATTTCAATTTTGATTAGAATTAATGCATAAAAATTGAGAATTTTGTTGGAGCTCCAAGCTTGGTGCGCCCCTCTCTCCTCCTCTCTCCCCCTTCTTGCAGCTGGGAAGGCTGTATTCTGAGGTGAGACGCCTCTTCTATCGGTTCGTGAAGATCTCTGCCGCCGCCGCCACCACCATCGTGCCGTCGTTGCACCACCGCCATTGTCGCCGGAGTTCTATCCACTCAGGATAGCCAGTTCTTCTCGGAATTTCTGCTCCCAACCCCGTGTTCTTTTGGATTCCAATTTTTGATGGTGAGTTCTAGAGGTCAAAAACACGTCACATAAAAATTCTCCAATTTTCTAGCCCCCCCGTTTTCCATTTTTCCCATCTTGTGTTTCCCCACCCTCCAGATCTGCCAGGGTTCTATCTTCTGTCACAGCAACCTGGTAGTTCATCCATGAACCCACCTTCCCCATGTCTGAACGAGCTATAATTTTTATTGGGGATTCTATTCACCCAAACCCTCTTCCATGAATTTTTTTTCAGATTTATAGATCACGTTTACATTTTCTTAAAATCTCTGTCAAATCCCAAATCTGTTTTGTCTGCCATTGTCCAGATCCGACCACCCAGTGTTAGAAAATAGTTTTCCTTAACCAAACCTCCACCATAATTCACAAAAAAATATCCCCATCTTCCTCTATTTCACATCTCCAACTTTCATGAAGAACTCAACCCCTGGATCCAACGTTTGAGTCACGGTCAATGCCAACTCTCAAGAAATTCCACTTCTATCCGGCTAGATCTGAGGCAGAGATCAGTCAGGTTCTAAATTCTGCCATCAAGAGTACGGTCTCGAAGAAATTCCTAGAACTATAGAGGGTCGAAGGAGTTTGAGTCAGCTTTCCAATGGCGCCGATTTCACGTCGATCCGACATCGGTGCTGGTCGCAGCGAGCTTTGCTGCCAGAGCTTGCGGGTCTAAAACAGAGTTTCAGATCCGTGGGCAGCAACTCCAACACTTGGAGATCAGAGCCGATCGACCACCGCCCGGTGTTCCAGTCTGGTCCCCATACAGGGGATCACCCCTCCAGGTGTCCCATTCACAACGGGACACACCCCGCCAGATCCGGAGGACCACGTGGGCCCCGCGGACCCGCTGAACGCGCCGTCCGGACAGCACCAATTGCCACTTTCGGCATTGACTGAGCGACTCAAGATGCTGCCCATCAACCCAAATCCTGATACTCCTGGGCCCCACCTGTGACCTATTACCTCCCTGTGTGGAGTGGGTCAAAAATTTGTACCGCAGTGAAAATTGTTAATCGGGGGTACGGATTTGGCCGGGGTTGTCTTCCCACGCCGGGTGCGTGGAGGTAACAATCTCACCTTCTCGACATTTGCTTACTTAGTATATGATCGTATGCTGCTGCTGAGTGCGTTAGGACTCTAGCCCATGAGTTCATGTCACCGCTGTGAGCGAGAGAGTGACCCGTCCCGTGACTCGGTCCGTGCATAGAAGTGAGTCGACCACCCTTGACTCTGCCGATTTCTCAACCGCGCGGATCCATGCTTTCCCTCGCTTGGGACGATGAGTGAGCTTGCATTTCTGTTAGCGACGTATAGCCCATAGGAACTCTTAGTGTCAGGCCAAAGTGTCTCTACTGTTCGTATGTTGCTTGTCGCGTCTACACTTAGAGTCCGATGTTCGCATCACTTAGAGTCGGTCCCTCTGTCCGTCCCGCATCAGTTTGGTATCAGAGCGAGTCGAGTCTAGGGTAGTCATCATAGCATGGTCTAAGTCGAGTTTAGGATCATCATTGTTTTAAAACAAAGAAATAAAAAGTGTGTTTTTGGGTCGCATTTTCATCCCAATAACCCGGTATATCAAAAGGTGTCGCCCGAACGTTAGGTTACGCCTATCGAGAAGGCCGCACATTCACGTAGAGGAGGCCCCCGGGTCAAACCTCCGCCACGTACCGGATATTGATTAAGTCTAGGAGCATCATCTTTGCATTAGTCTATGTCTCCTCGTCCGTGTTAGTTGCATGCCCACCCGTCGAGGCACCCAATACTCACCACCACCACCTATGGTGGATTCCCGAGCCCGTAGTTCCGATGAGCCCTCGACGACCGAGATGTTCCGAGCCCTCATGGATCGTCTCCATACACGTATGGATGGCCTTAGTACGCATCTAGATGGCGTAGGAACATGTCTAGAAGGGAGAATGAAAGCCCTAGAGGATCGGGCCGAAGCATCGGACCAGTCCATTCAGGGTCTTGTGGGGAGAATTGCTGTCTTAGAGAGGGCCCCAGTGGTGGCGCAACCCGTGCCGACTAATGGCCAACATGAGCAGGTTCAGCAACCTGTTTCTTAAGGGGCTCAAGGGGCAGATGATAGGAGGCAGCAAGTGCATGAGGTGGATGATTACGCCTCCGATAATGAACTTGGGGGTTACGGTCGTCAAAAACAATGATGGAATCGTGATGATGACGACGACCGCGTTCTTAGGAATGTGCGTGCAGACCGTCCCCTTTTTGTCAAGTCTATGGACCCAAAGGTCTATTTAGATTGGGAGGCCGACATGGACCGGTACTTCGAGTCGTTTGAGATGACGGACCACCGAACAGTTCGGTATGCGAAGATGAAGTTGCATGGGCAGGCCCAAACTTATTGGACCAATGTGGAGAGCCTATTAATGCAGCGACGTCAACCCCAGGTCGGTACTTTGGATGAGATGAAAACCAAATTGAGGCAGAAGTACCCCTCTGCCACATATCGCCAACGTCTCATAGACAAATGGCAAAGTCTCACCAAGGGGAGTCGGTCCATCACTGAGTACACCGCCGAGTTTGATGAGTACAATTTGCGGTGTGGAGTGACGAAAGAGAGCACCGTGACCATCTCGCGCTTTCGAAGAGGTCTGCGGCCACATTATTAATATGAACTCTTTTGCCGTAAGATGACCACTTTAGAACAAGCATATCAGGTCGCTCTTGAATTGGAGCAATTCGAGGCCGAGTTCTAGCCCACCCAACGATCGGGCCCCTTACCTCTTCGTAGTGTCGAGCACCACAGCTCTTCAGCCACCTACCTGAGGGCCCCCATGGCTCGACCTCAGGAGCCCACTCGTCCGGAGCCTTTCGCTCCTAGCCCTCGTCCTCCACCTCCGAGGGACTTTCCTCGTCCCCAACAACGTCCGACACCCATAGCCCGTCCGTCGACACCCACACCTCTTGCCCATTCCTTATTTCCTTCGCCCCCTATCCGTCGGGAGGATAAAGGTAAGGGACCTTTGATCGGGGAGCCTAGTGGATCTCGGTAGTGGTGTTTTCGCTGCAATGGGTTTGGCCATTTTGCCAACCATTGTCCTGTTGGCACTCAAAATATCACTCCCGGTGATCAAGTCTCAAAGACGAACGACACGGCCCACTAAAGCACAGAAGCTGATAAATAGCAACCTACTGAAGACTTCTCAAGCTGCCAGAGCCTCGAGTCACCCTGTATGAGCATGGGGACTTCACCTCAGGAGAATCGAGATGAACTCGCAACCAACCGGCAAGGCAACCAAGCCTGCCCAATGAACCGGCATCGACTCCGTCGTGCCGCATACACTACACCCGTTGTCCGACCAAGGACAACGGTCTACCCAGTGGCCACCCACCTCATGAAAGACTCTCCTGAGATGGAAGAACTCCCTTGGCTCTTCAGAACAGAGGACCGAGGGCTCTGCCGGCGGAAGATCCCGGCTACCTGTCGCGGGTACAGCTTCTCGCCAAGTCGGGCCCATTAGCGGTCGAATGATCGCCCGGCCTGGGCGGAACTATCCCGGCTGTCACCCCACCCTCCAAGAAGCTTCGAGCACAAAACAGGCTGAGCCAGCGGCACTTATCATAGTGCCGAGAGCCGTGTCAGCGGAGAACCCGCGTGTGCAAACCGAAGACATCTGAAGTTCGGAGAATGGTCATACGTCGTCCTGAGAGCTTCGACAAGGCATCTCGTCAAGATTTCAAAAAACGGTGGTGGGATAAATGTTCGCGGTGATCCCCGGAACCATCCCCAGACTCATCGGCTGACCCACGACGTGCGGGAGATGCTAATACGGCACGCCCTAAACTGACGCACCCTCTTAATCCGGCGCCCCTCCATTCCAGCGCGCAAAAGGTCCTTTACCCAGCGCCCTCCTATTCCGGCGCGCTGAAGGTGGAGCTCCCTTCCCCGACGTGCCATTCTTTGCGCCGGATTAGGATTCGAGCCCGCTCATATATATATGTGGCCGATCGAATGTAAAAAAAAGAAAGAAAAATGGAAGAGAAGGCAATTGAGAAAAAAGGAGAAGGAAGAAAGAGAAGAAAAAGAAAGGAGGGAGAAAGGGTTTCCTTGCGAGAGAAGCAGGGTTCTCTCTGAGTGCCCCTTCGCCGCCGTCTTCCTTTGCTCTAACTGAAGTCCTCCGGAGCCGGAGAAGAAGGGTGAGGGTTCGATATTCAGTGCGAGGAATAGGTGGGTCGCGTGCTTTCTTTTTGTTTTCTCTCTGACTCCTCCCCTCTGATCTGATGTAAGCTAAAAGGGGGGGTGGCGATGATATGAGCCAATCCCTCCCCTCCTCGCCATCTATTTAGTTTGTTCTTCCTCTATAAATCCCTCTGCAACTAGTGAATGGTGACCGGGCGGCAATGCCGGCATCGGATTTGTAATACATGTGTTAGCCCCCTGTTCACGGGGTGATGTTATTATATGTATGAGCTGGTTGATCGAACGCTCGATGCTGTGTCTCCTCCTTTCATTTCTATCTCAGTCGGTGCACTCGTCTGTTTTCCCACTTGCGCGTGGTTTTCTGAATCCGATTTCTCCGACTCCGAATACGCCCTGGGATATCACGGGCTACAGAGATGACCCTCCCCGGGGCCTTCACGTCGACGCAGTGGCCGTGTCCTATTCGATGGTTCTTGCATACTTCGTGGATGGAGGCGTGCCGGTGCACGTATCTCTTCCCGCTCTGTTTCGGGGTCCGATCTCCATTTTCTTTCCTCTTTGCATTCTTCCATTGCTCAGAGAAGGTCGGGGTCACCTCCAGAATACCAGGGCTGTGATTACTGCATTCCAGCCGATTGAGCATATGCTCATGTGGTTAGGTCATCCTATTCACATATAAGCTATCTCTCTCTGTGACTGCTACTTGCCTTCTCCTCCGTGGATGGTAGTCCAATCTCGCGAGCATCAATACTTCAACTCCGTGAGTGCTAATCTGTCAATACCGAATGTCTTTCCTCTCGTATGTGTTCTGCATCCCATGAGCTACCCTAGCTCTGTTGGTTTTGTCCCATTAATCTGGGGAGGGGGGCATTCCCCCACTATTTCATAGACCCGCCGATTGGTCAAGGAGGCTCCACCTGCGAGTGATGGATGCTCCCAATGGGCCATAAGGCGAACATTGACAGGGGCCTCAGCCCGACAATCCAAACCCCTGGCCCTTCGGGACCCTGTGGTGACTAAGGGACAAATGCTCCTAGTAGGCTAGTCCTCGGAGCCTCTCTCCCTAATGGTCTTTCTCTAACGGATGCAGTGCATGCTACAGGTTGCTCACCCTTCGTAGGCCACCCCTCGGGGTTGCCGCTTCCTTCATTAGATACCTTATCCACCTGTTTCAACCCACGGAGCCATGGTACCCCTTGAAGGCCAGTCCTCGGGGTTTCCTGTCCGATTGAGATTTACTGGCGACCATTGTGCCGACCGACCGTTTAGGGGCTTACTCCACGCGTGAGTATGACCCCGTTTCTCCCCTGCCACCTTTCAGGGGCGGGGGAGATGTTGCCAAAATTATGTCTAGTTTCTTAATTAAAGCCATCTTCGAGAATTGGCCTTAATAAAACATGAGTTCTCAAGCGATGAACTACCGTGCTCGAGTATGAACCTCGTGTTGTGTCCCCTGTGGTTCTGGAGTTTTGATGATGACAGATATTATGCCTCATTATGTTTACATCCTTGATGATATAATCCTGTTGTATTATGAGAAACTGTCAGAATAGGTTTCAGGATGACTCACAGGTCATGAAGTCAACCCAATTCAAAGTCAAATCATGACAGGTAAGGTTAATGCTCAGATCAGGTAATGCTCTGTCTACTCTCAGATTTGTATGCCTTATGCCTTGATGATGTTTTAGCTGATATGCATAAATTGTTTCTGTGCATGCATTTAAGTCTGTGCAGCACACACACCCAAGTCTACACATCGTTGTTGTATGCATGCTTAGTCCATACACTTGTTGACAGCAAGTATATACATTGTCACCTGCATGCATTACTTCAAGTCTATACAGCCTGCCTTCATGGCATTGCAAGTCTATACATTGTGTATGGTTCAAAACAAGTCTGCACATTGTCTGTCGCATGTCACTCATTTAGAGTCTATACATCGTCAGGTTGCTTGATCATGCAATGTCTACACAGTCTATACATCAGGTAGCAGCTCGTGACAGTTTGTGCATCCGTGATCATTGTGCATGTAAGTCAGTATAACCTCTAGTCTGCATGAGTCACTATGTCTGTACATGGTCCTGGCGCTCGCAAAATCTATACATCATTCATCAAGTCTATACAGGATGCATTCATGCATAAACTCGTTCAAAGTCTGTACAGCCGTGGTCGCAAGACCAAGCCTGTACATCATCTTGGGCATGCAGCATTTCCAAGTCTGTACATTGCATCATGTCCTTCAAGCATTTCCAAGTATGTACAGCATTTCATAGTCTGTACATTGCATCATGTGCTTCATAACGCAATGTCAATACAACGGCTAGCTGCATAACGCCAAGTCTATACATTGGCTAGTTGCACGCAGAGTCTGCACATCATCATAGTTGCCTCGATGCCATAGAAAGTCTATACAGTCCACTATGCTCGGAATTTGACGCCCATCAACAGTGGCGTCACTTCTGAAACTGACGCCTAGGAAAGAGGCATATTTTTGTTGAGCATCAATTTAACAAAGTCTAGACATCGTCTGGTTGCATATCGCATAGTCTGTACATGATGCATTGTATTCCCATGTAGGTAAAGTCTATAAAGCCCATGCTCAGGCTAAGTCTGTACAGAGTCCTGTTTCATCGCATGGACATTTCATCAAGTCTATACATTGATCTGTGCATCACTATACTCAAGACACTAAGTCTGTACAGAGCTCGCAAAGTCTGTACATTCCTTAGCGTCTTGTGCATGCAGCGTTTAGCAAGTCAGTACATCGTGCGTCTGTCCAAGGCATATTACAAAGTCTATACATTGCTGAAAGTCTGTACAGTGTCTCACATATACAAAGTCTGTAAATTGGTGGCTAAGTCTATACATCGCCACATTGTTCATGCATCATCTCTGAAGCCTGTACAGCCTGTGTCTGCATCAGTCCATAAGTCTATACATTGTCTTCTGCACAAACACTAAGTCTACACATTATAGCATGCACGAATAAACAGAGTCTATACACACTTCAGCATTTAAAGTCTGAACATCCTTCAGTGAAGACTGTACACACTTCAGTGCATACGTGCATCTCCTTCAAGACAAAGTTTGTACACTCTTTATCTCTAAGTCTATACATTCTATTGCATATGCATCTTTCATACTAAGTCTGTACATGGCGGTCTTGAGTTACCCAGCAAGTCTATACATCTCTCTATTATATTATCTTATGACTGTGTGACAGGTATATCCTTCGAGAAGAAAGATGTCTGGGCACGTGATCCGAGGTTGGCACCTGGCACGTGATCCGAGGACAAAGAGGGCACAAGCCCTACACATGCCCTAGCCGCTGCTGGTATAAATATGGAGCTTCTTCTATCAGAAGAAGACTGATCAAGGAAGAGTCATCGAAGCAGAGGTAGAGAGCAAAAAAATAAAGGCAGAAGAAGAAAAAGGAGAGAGCAGCAGCAGAGAGGCTGAAAGCTGAAGAAGAAAAAAGAAAAAGAGATTGTGATCGAGAGTGAGATCGAGAGTGAAGAAGAAGAAGAATAGTGTGAGCCTGATACTGAGAAGAAGAAGAGAGACAGAGAGAGAGTTCGTGGAGAAGAAGAAAGAAGCATTCATTGAAGATTTGTCTGTCTGGCAATTGGATCAAATCCAAACCAGATTTGCTCCTGCGAGAGCTACTTTGTGTGTCTCATTTCTAGCTTTATGTTGCTGTGTTTTTTCTTGTGTTTGTTTTTATTTTGCTCTTTCCATCTGTTCACCTTGTGTCACGCCCCGAGCGCGGAAGATACCCGGAGACGCGTGACGAGTTTATATCAATCATGTCAATCAGAGTGGTCGTGTATTCGACACAAAGACAGAGATGCGCAAAATAGCAAGATATCCCAATCCTTTATTTCATAATAGACTATTACAAATCCAATACTCTGTTTAATAAAAAGAAAAATACATAGTTGACTCAAGAAAATAGGAAAAAGACTAGATGACACTTGGACAAGCTCTAGCTCTTTCACTCTTGACCTTCTCCATCCGATTGACTTCCATCGCCGTCGGACATACCTGAAAAGTAAAAAGGGACAAACGGGATGAGCGAACGCTCAGTAGGAAATTATATCTCAAGTACTAGCAAGGGGTTTAAGTAATTACATCTTTCATGAATGCCATAAAGCTATGCATGCTCGCATAAAAACGACAAGATAGAGAGAATGTAATATCAAGAATAAGATGAACTAATCATGAACTTTCAACAAGATACTCAAGATATTCAAGCAAGTACATTTAACAAGTCATGTCAAGAATTTTGGCTATCATGTATCAAGCAAATAAATTACCCTTTTTCGGGCCACGTATTTCATGTCAAGTCAAGTACAAGATTTATGTGGAATGTCCAATCTAGAAAGTAAAGTACTCGGTATAATGCCAGATACCTTATCATTTTAACTCCCATGGGCACAAGTACTTTCGGGTGCTCCTCCCAGGACCAGATCGGGCCCTATATGCGCAGGCATTTATCATGTATTTTGACATCCACTCTTGTTTATAGCCAACATAGAATTTCAATAATCAAGCTTGTAGACATGTATGACAACTTTGACAGAATAGAGTCCAAAAATATGACAAAGGACATAGAATGGCGATAATAACGGTATAATCACGATATCGATAAAACTAGGTAGAATATGGTTCCCTTAACTTGGGTACCATGACAAATCAATATGGACATTATTTATATAGAATTAAGGTCCACATGAACAGTATATCAAAGGTAAGATACCCTCATTCTTATCATAGAATTGAGGTTTACAAGAATGACATGATATGGCATGATATCATCATCCCATTAAGAATTTCTTATGATATACTCTTTGTATAATCATAAGGGCCGGTATACCATGTTTCTTTAGAGTGACATGGCATCAATGGTGTAATGGGTTTTTAGGGTACAACCAGCTCAGTCGGCCTTGAGGGAATCCAAGGCTACGAGGAGTCTTACGGAGGTCTCTATGACTAACTCACTAGTCCAAAGGAACGGAATGTCCAATGGAGAGCTTGTATGTCAATGAGAGTTGAGTGTGATCGATAAAACAACGTGAAACGTGGGACTATACTCACGGAGTGGAGAATAGTGCCGATATATATATTATATAACATATGAAACCATCGGTTAACAGAATCAGGATAAAAAATCAGTTTACAGAAAATAACGACTTAGGTATAGTCGTTTCTCAAGTAATTAACACCTAACGGAAGGGCGTTTACATATGTTTCCATTTTGGCAGAATTTTTAATAATTCAGTAATTTATCTAAAACGTGCCCTGGACAGGGGCGTTTCTTTTCAATGAGACGACTACAGTAGCAGACGTCTTTTTATTTACAATATTTTTACAGAACATATTTATTTTCAGAAATTATCAAGAACGCGCCCTTGGCAGGGGCGTTAATCATTAAATTCTTATTTTTACAGAATATATTGTTCGGGATTTTAACAGAAACGCGCCCTATGAAGGGGCGTTACTTTTTAATTCACGCCCTAGCATCGGGCGTTAGTCTAGTGAAAGACGACCTAGCCACGGTCGTGAATTCAAGAAATACCATGAATTTTCATGGGCAGTAATAATTTCAGGATAATAGAATTCATGAAGAACGAATGTATAGTCATGACAATAAAATTAACAGGTTTGAAGACATATGATCATGCATTATTGTAGAATCATGATTTCATAGATAAACAATTCTTAACATGGGTGATTAATCATTAAATGAAATTAACGCCTGTGTACAGGGCGTCAAATCTAAAATTGACGACCTTGGCAGGGTCGTGACTTGTAAAATAGCGCCCTAGTCTGGGGCGTGTATTTCATAATCACGCCCTTGCTAAGGACGTTTCTTTCAAGAAATTAACAGAAAATCGTTCAGAAACTATAGTAAACCAAACCATGTATATGCATGATGATTATTGTACTGTATCAATTTAGTTTGGGCTACAGTGACTTGAGAAAATCCTACCTTAATTGATAATCTGAAGATTGAACCGTGAAGGTTTTGGGAAGAGGATCGATGCTCTGTTTATAACAGGCTCTTAAGATGGCAGCTACTGGCTGATGGCTTTGCTGAAGAGGACGCAGAAGAACCTTTGTTTCTTCAGTAAATCAAAAGATGCAGATCCGACAGAAGAAACCAATATTAATTTCTTCCTCGTGTCTGACCAGAGGGGAAGGAAAAGAACAATACCTTGTTCTTTCTCGTATGCAGAACTCCCTTAACCTGTATTAGAGGAAAAGAAGATGAAGAACCATTAGTTCTTCATGTAACCGAAGCAAAGAGAAACTATATGAACTGCTACTACGTACCTTGTAGTTTTTCCAAACGCCAAATAGCGTTTAAGGTTCGATCAGTAGGTTATTTATAGGGTTTTGGAGTCCTAACAAAAGTAGTGTTTGATTGAGGGTAATATATCCCTATTAGAGTCCTTGCCCTATTAACCACTTACTAGATTAACATGATCCTTCCCTGGATAAACTCTGGGTTCGAACGGTTCACGAATGAAATTAACGACTTTGGTCAGGGCGTCGATTCCTGAATTGACGACCTGGTTCAGGTCGTTTCTTAAGAAGCGCCTTTCGTTAGGGTGTTCCTTTGTTTAAAACACGCCCAAGATTGGGGCTTTTCTTGGCCTTACCGTTTTTTGACGTTGGAAATTTGACGCCGTGTGGTCAGGGCGTCACTTCTTGAATAACGCCTTATCTAGAGGCGTTTATAATTTAAATAGCGCCTTGATCCGAGGCGTTATTTTATATTGCTTTATTTATCTAATTATTTGATTTATTTAAAAATATTTATTGTTATTGATATTTTATCAGGGTTGCTACACCCTCCCCCACTTAAAAGAATTTGGTCCCCAAATTCAATTGCATAATATGTATATACTTGGAGAGTGTAGATCATATACCTCTTAGAATAACTCGGGAAATCGTTTCTTCATAGATTCCTCGGTCTCCCATGTCGCTTCGTGTTCAGTATTCTTATTCCATTGCACCTTGAGCATGGGAATAACCTTATTCCTTAGAGCTCGTATTTCTCGATCTAAGATCTTCATAGGCTTCTGTTCATAGGTGAGATCTTTCTGGATCACCAGATCTCCATGTTCAATAATATGAGATGGATCATGTACATACTTCTTCAACATAGATATGTGAAATACATTATGTACCTCGGACAATTGAGGAGGCAATGCGATGCGATAAGCAACCTCGCCAACTCTTTCGAGTACCTCAAATGGTTCGATGAATCTTGGCGTAAGCTTGCCCTTAACACCAAATCTTCGTATGCCACGTCCAGGTGATATCTTGAGAAATACATGATCTCCGATTTGGAATTCAAGATCTCTCCTTCTTGTGTCAGCATAAGCCTTTTGCCTTGTCTGAGCAACTTGCAATCTTTCTCTGATTACTTGTATCTTTTCAGTTGTATCCCTTACCATGTCTGGACCTAACAGTTGTTTCTCTCCAACTTCGTTCCAGCATAAGGGTGATCGGCAACTCCTTCCATATAAAGCTTCGAAAGGTGCCATTTGGATACTAGCTTGGTAGCTATTATTATATGCAAATTCCACTAGTGGCAAATGTTCATGCCAGCTTCCACCAAAGTCAATGATGCAAGCTCTTAGCATATCCTCAACAACTTGATTAGCTCTCTCGGTCTGACCATCCGTTTGTGGGTGAAAAGCAGTACTAAAGTTGAGCCTTGTTCCCAACGAATGTTGTAATCCCTTCCAAAAATGAGATGTGAAACGGGGATCTCTGTCAGACACGATTGAGACAGGAATTCCATGTATCCTGACTATTTCCTTGATGTATAGTGCAGCTAGCACATCAATTGACCATCAGCTTTTTATTGGCAAGAAATGCGCCGATTTAGTTAATCGGTCAATGATAACCCAGATTCCATCATGTCCTCCTTTAGATTTAGACAAACCCATGATGAAGTCCATACCAATATCCTCCCACTTCCACTTAGGAATATCTAGAGGATGAAGTTTACCAGCAGGCTTTTGGTGTTCTGCCTTGACTTGTTGGCATGTGAGATAGCGATATACATAGTCTGCTATTTCTCTTTTCATATTAGGCCACCAAAAGTTCCTCTTTACATCTTGATACATTTTGGTTGATCCTGGATGAATAGTGTACCTTGATCGGTGAGCTTCATCTAAGATCTTCTTCTTTAATTCTGGGCAATCTGGTATACAAGTTCTGTCTTTGAACAATAATCTTCCATCAGAAGTTAGTTGAAAATCAGATTGTCCTTCTAATCTGTCTTTGATTTCCACTAATATAGGATCATCATCCTGAAGTGCTTGTATCTCAGATAATAAATCTGACTGTATGCTTACATGAGATAATGTGACAAATTCGGCTTCCTTGCCCAAGCTTATATTGAGCTCGGAGAATTGTTCTAGCAACCTTCATTCTCGTATCATACAATTGGCTATCATTGCTCTCGGCTTTCGACTAAGGGCATCAGCAACATAATTACCCTTTCCGGTATGGTATTGTATATTGAAGTCGAAGTCCTTGAGATATTCTAGCCAGCGTCTTTGTCTCATGTTTAGCTCCTTTTGTGAAAATAGATATTTGAGACTTTTGTGATCGGAGTATACAGTAAACTGCACTCCATATAAGTAGTGTCTCCATATCTTTAGGGCAAATACCACCGCGGCCAGTTCTAAGTCATGGACGGGATAGTTTTCCTCATACTTCTTCAGCTGACGTGAAGAGTATGCTATGACCTTTCCTTGTTGCATTAGGACACATCCGAGGCCAATGCCAGAAGCATCTGTATAGACCTCGAATTTCTCTTCTTTTATTGGTAGAGCTAATACCGGAGCTGTAGTGAGATGATCCTTGAGAGTTTGGAAACTTCTTTCACATTCCTCACTCCATTCATATCGGATCTCCTTACGAGTTAATCTTGTAAGTGGTACGGCGATCTTAGAGAAATCTTTGATGAATCGCCGATAATAGCCTGCAAGACCTAAGAAACTTCTGATCTCGCTAGCATTGGTTGGTCTTTCCCAGTTTCTAACAGCTTCAACCTTTGACGGATCTACAGATAAATCGTCCTTTGATATGACATGTCCGAGAAAAGCCACTTCTTCAAGCCAGAACTCGCATTTGCTAAGTTTTGCATATAATTGATTTGTCCTCAAGACTTGCAATGCAATCCTCAAATGCTCTTCATGTTCTTCCTTAGTCTTGGAATATATCAATATATCATCAATGAAGACTACTATGAATTGATCTAGACAGGGCCTGGATATGCTATTCATTAACTGCATAAAGGCAGCAGGGGCATTTGTTAGTCCAAAAGGCATAACAACGAATTCATAATGGCCATACCTGCTTCTGAATGCGGTCTTATGAATGTCATCATCTTTGATCCTTAACTGATGATATCCTGATCTGAGGTCAATCTTGGAAAAATATTTGGATCCTGAAATCTGATCAAATAATTCATCGATTCTCGGCAGTGGATACTTGTTCTTGATAGTGAGATGATTCAACTGTCGATAGTCGATGCACAATCTCATGGATCCGTCTTTCTTCTTTACAAACAGTACAGGTGCTCCCCACGGGGAAGTACTTGGTCTAATGAACCCTTTTCGAATTAGTTCCATCAACTGCTCCTTCAACTCTTTGAGTTCCGCAGGGGACATTCTATAGGGTGCCTTTGAAACAGGACCAGCACCAGGGACTAAGTCAATGGTGAAGGCCACATCCCTTTGAGGGGGTAATCCCGGCAACTCTTCCGGAAACACGTCCGGGAATTCTTGTACTACTGGAATGTCTTCTAGCTTGGTTTCCTTAGCTTCTTTAATTGTGACAAAGGCAAGGAAAGATGTACATTTTTTCCTGATGAGCTTGCTAGCTCGGAGGGCCGAAATAAGAGGGGAATTGCTCCGACTCTTGGGGCGAGTAAAGACTAATTCTGGAATATCTTTGAAAGCAATTTGGCTATTGCGGCAATCAACCGTTGCCTGGTATTTGGATAACCAGTCCGCTCCTAGTATAACATCATACTCCTTTAGATCGAGGCATATGAGATCTATAGGTAAATTCCTACCTTGAACCATTACCTCACAGTTTTGGTAGTGATGAGTAATATCATTTTCACTTCCAAGAGGAGTAGTTAGAACTATTTTTATCCATTCTGGTTCTAACAGTAACGGGTCGGCAAACTTCTTAGAAATAATGGAATGCGATGCACCCGTATCAAATAAGACATAAGCACTTTTGGAACAAACTGTTAATGTACCTTCTACCAGTCCACCTTCTTCTTGCTCGGTCTCCTTTATTGCATGAAGTCGAGCGTTCTTTGTCACCGGGCGTTTACCATCACCGGCTTGGTCATTCATTAATGGACAATCGGGAATCCGATGTTCGCGGCTCCCACAACGGAGACAAGCTCCTAATTTCCTCCAGCATTCTTCTGTCTTGTGACCAGCCTTGTCACAATGCTTGCATACTGTATTAGAAGGTGTAGTGGTGATAGAGAAGGGCTTGGATTTCTTGAACTTGGAATCTTGAGAGGATGAACCTCCATTATTGGGTCTCTTCTTGAAATTTGGTTTGAAAGAACCCGAACCCGTGACTTGCTCGTTCTTGTCCTTTCCACGGATCCTATCAGATAGTTCCGTGGCATCTTCAAGTAATTGAGCTCGGCGCACGATTTCGGAATAAACTTGGATATCCATCGGTGCCAGTTGAGTGATATAGTGGGGCCTAAGCCCATTAAGAAATCTTCGGGCTTTCATCTTCTCCGTGCTAATCAAATGTTTAGCATATCTAGACAACCTGGAGAACTGAGCTTCATAATCTACTAATGATAAAGATCGTTGTTTTAATGCAGCGAATTCTGCAGCCTTCTTTTCTTGGACTCGGTCCGAGAAATATTTAGCATTGAAGTATTCCACAAATTCTTCCCATGTTACTTGAGTAGGATCGATGGTTGCTTCAATAGACTCCCACCAGCATCTAGCATCCTTTTCTAACTGGAAAGTAGCTAATAAGACTTTGTCCTGATCCGTGCATTGCATAACACGGAATATACGTTCAGTCTCCCGAACCCAATGCTCGGCATCGTCCGGATCGGTCGATCCCATGAACTTCGGGGATTCATGCTCTTAAAGGCTTGGTGTAAGCTTCCAGCTCGTGGAGCATCACCCTATGCTACCTGTTGTAGCACTTGAGTCATTCCTTGAAGGGTACGCTGCATGTTGCGCTATTGAGCACGTTCGACAGCCATTATCCTATAATTACAATAGATACGTTAGTATTATATCACTGTGATCTTATTAAAAGACTCATTGACTCTTAACCCTTGGTTCTACCCAATCTCACTTGGTTAAATGTTCAACTTATGCTTGGACTTGGGTTTTTCCTAGGAATTGAATACCTTAGGCTCTGATACCACAAAAACTGTCACGCCCCGAGCGCGGAAGATACCCGGAGACGCGTGACGAGTTTATATCAATCATGTCAATCAGAGTGGTCGTGTATTCGACACAAAGACAGAGATGCGTAAAATAGCAAGATATCCCAATCCTTTATTTCATAATAGACTATTACAAATCCAATACTCTGTTTAATAAAAAGAAAAATACATAGTTGACTCAAGAAAATAGGAAAAAGACTAGATGACACTTGGACAAGCTCTAGCTCTTTCACTCTTGACCTTCTCCATCCGATTGACTTCCATCGCCGTCGGACTTACCTGAAAAGTAAAAAGGGACAAATGGGATGAGCGAACGCTCAGTAGGAAATTATATCTCAAGTACTAGCAAGGGGTTTAAGTAATTACATCTTTCATGAATGCAATAAAGCTATGCATGCTCGCATAAAAACGACAAGATAGAGAGAATGTAATATCAAGAATAAGATGAACTAATCATGAACTTTCAACAAGATACTCAAGATATTCAAGCAAGTACATTTAACAAGTCATGTCAAGAATTTATGCTATCATGTATCAAGCAAGTAAATTACCCTTTTTCGGGCCACGCATTTCATGTCAAGTCAAGTACAAGATTTATGTGGAATGTCCAATCTAGAAAGTAAAGTACTCGGTATAATACCAGATACCTTATCATTTTAACTCCCATGGGCACAAGTACTTTCGGGTGCTCCTCCCAGGACCAGATCGGGCCCTATATGCGCAGGCATTTATCATGTATTTTGACATCCACTCTTGTTTATAGCCAACATAGAATTTCAATAATCAAGCTTGTAGACATGTATGACAACTTTGACAGAATGGAGTCCAAAAATATGACAAAGGACATAGAATGGCGATAATAACGGTATAATCACGATATCGATAAAACTAGGTAGAATATGGTTCCCTTAACTTGGGTACCATGACAAATCAATATGGACATTCTTTATATAGAATTAAGGTCCACATGAACAGTATATCAAAGGTAAGATACCCTCATTCTTATCATAGAATTGAGGTTTACAAGAATGACATGATATGGCATGATATCATCATCCCATTAAGAATTTTTTATGATATACTCTTTGTATAATCATAAGGGCCGGTATACCATGTTTCTTTAGAGTGACATGGCATCAATGGTGTAATGTGTTTTTAGGGTACAACCAGCTCGGTCGTCCTTGAGGGAATCCAAGGCTACGAGGAGTCTTACGGAGGTCTCTATGACTAACTCGCTAGTCCAAAGGAACGGAATGTCCAATGGAGAGCTTGTATGTCAATGAGAGTTGAGTGTGATCGATAAAACAACGTGAAACGTGGGACTATACTCACGGAGTGGAGAATAGTGCCGATATATATATTATATAACATATGAAACCATCGGTTAACAGAATCAGGATAAAAAATCAGTTTACAGAAAATAACGACTTAGGTATAGTCGTTTCTCAAGTAATTAACGCCTAACAGAAGTGCGTTTACATATGTTTCCATTTTGGCAGAATTTTCAATAATTCAGTAATTTATCTAAAACGCGCTCTGAACATTCTTGTTTTGATCTACAGTGACCTTGAGCATTACATATTTTGCTAAGTGAGTCTTGTTTGCATAGTTCTGTCTTCGGCATTAGACTTGATCAGGTTCCACCAGTATAGTTAGCAGCTCAACTGATTGATCAAATGTTTATTTGAGCTCTATAGTTTTTATTCCGCAACTGTGTCTAGCAGCATGCTTATTGTTTTTAATTTGGGCAATATTTTTGAAGGGGATACATTCACCCCCCCTCTGTATCCATCGCACCGTCCCAATAATTGGTATCAGAGCGGGTGTCTGCATGGAAGGTCCAGCGACCTACAGATCCAATCCCGCTGTCTTGGTGCTATCTCGCTTTTGGTGCATCATTATTCCTGTTACATTAATCTGATCTGTTTCCATGGGTGATCCACCGGTTTTCAACGGCTCTAATATTAATGTGTGGTTTGTCAGTCTGCGCAAATATGTTATATCAGTTAATCCTGATCTGTGGAAGTTAATTTCACACGGTCCTCACAGATTACAAAAGAAAGAGTCCAAATGGACTGACAGTCACAGATCAAGGCATGAAGAGAATCAAAGAGCTATGAATCTAATGAAAGTAGCTACTGACAGGGCCTTACACTCTTGCTTCCATGACTGCAGGTCTGCTAAAGACATCCTGGATAAGCTGAAGCTAGCTCACAGGTTAAATGAGGACAACTGCATGATGACTGACGGAAGTAATCAAAGCAGCAGCCAAAATGAAGAAGAGGATGATGATGAGGTAAACCTCTTCGAGAATTTTTCTTTAGATGATTGGGAGAATGCATATGCTGAGTTGCTTGAATCTCATGAATAATTAAGAAAATAATACAAGAACTTGAAAAAGAAAAGCTCTCCATGTGAAAATTATTCAAACATGAAGCAATCTCATGATGCCTATTTGTCTGATATCCATATGCATAAAAACCAGAATGAAAAATTGATGAAGGAACTTGAATGTGTTTGCTCTGAACTAAGTAGGCTGAAATCTGAAAATGACTCTCTTAGAAAATCTGTCAAAGAAAATGATTCTTGCAATGAATGTGCTTTCTTGAAGGAATTGATTGAAGACTTAGACTCTGATGATAATATACAGAAGAACTTAATCACTTCCTTGAAGGAAGAAAATGATTCATTGTTGACTCAGAAGAAGGAAACTGATAAATTACAAGATAAGCTGATTGAAGAAAATATTTATCTGAAGGAACAAAACAAAAAGCTAATGGTTCTTAACACTGTTTTCTCTGAAAAATGGCTGACGATTGAAAAAGGGAAATCTATCTTGAAAGAAAATGAAGTGAATATTGAATTCAAATTGACACAGGAAAATGAGACTGTGAAGAGTCTGAATGATGAATTGCAAAATCAAGTCATTGCGTGTGAGGACTACATTGTGTCTTTGAGAGAGAAATTGAAGATCTAAAAAACTCCATGTCAAAATTTGTTAAGGGAAGAGACAATTTGAATAAGCTCCTTGGAGCAAATGTGAATTTTCATAAGGAGGGACTAGGTTACAATCCAGTCATGAAGAAGGCTGAGAATGTTGTTGGAGACAAATTGAAAACTGTTTTTGTTAGATGTTCAGAACAAGAAAAGCCTTCTACCTCATCTTCACCTCAGTACAAAAATCAGAAAGAGACTGAAAAATAGAAATAAATAAAAAGGATTATTCAGTGCATGTTGATCACAATCCTTACACACACTCACATGCATCTAGAAAGAAAATGATCTGTCACTATTGTCACAAATTTGGACATCTGATGCATGAGTGTAACTTGATGGAAAAGGATGACCTAGCTGCTGTACAAAACAATCAGGGTAGAAAGCATGTCTTTAGGGAAAAGAAAATTCATTGTTATAATTGTGAAAAAATAGGACATGTTGTTGCACAATGCTAGTTAGGTTCTCATAGAAAAACCTTCTATATCTGCTCTCATTGTGGAAAACATGGCCATACAGTCAAGGACTGTTGGCATGCTCAGGGAAAAATATTTTCTCAAAATATAAAATTCTCTGCAAATAGAAATATTTTTGGTAGGAATAAATTTACATTTAAAAGAAAGATTTCTACATGTTTTGAATGTGGAAAACCTGGCCACCGAGCTTCTGAATGCTGGTTGGCACGATATGGAAAATAGTATGTTCATGCAAATAACAGAAATTTTCATGATAATGCACACAGATTCCATGCTAACAATGATGTGCATAAAAAGAATTCAAGATCTGCTATTTCATGTCATTACTGTGGAGCCTTTGGGCACTCCATGAGTGAGTGTAATATAATGAAGTCTGATGACTTACATGCCCAAAGATTATGGAAAGCACCTATCAGAGGTGTCACTAACAATGTAGGACCCAAGAAGTCTTGGGTACCTAGAAACATAAAATGAGATCTGTGTTTTGCAGGTATGCCTTGGGAATGAGGAATAAAAGGGGGTCAAATAAACCAAGGCATCCAAAGTTTGGTAAAACCCCAACTCTGCTGTTTAAATGCTTGTTCAATTAAGATCTCATGCATACATGTCCATAACTGCATCTGCCATTTGCATTTTTTTTTTGATCATGCACTTGCTGGGTGATCTGTGCATACATGAGATTAAAAGGTTGTCTGCATTTGATGCATACATATGCCAATTGCAGTTGTTTGATATTTGTTAAAATGCATAATCACTGAAAGCAAATTACATTCTGAAAAATCTGAAAAGCCGAATTGAATAAATTTGTTGCTTGGATGATGTCTCATGCTTAAAAATGTTCATCTACACATTTGACATGCACATGCATTCACAATTGCACATAAGTAGCATATTATCTGCTTAAGATACATATAGAACTGCATCTGCATTGGATTGTCATGCATGACTCTTGGTATATAAATAGTGAGATACTAAAGGGCAGATGAATTCTGTCTGGAAGTGCTTGATATATGTGAGGTGGTCTTTAGACCAAGTCCTCCACCTGGTACCATAGGTCAGAGTTGCATACATTTAGGATCGCTAGCTCATGCATACAGTTAGGGGGAGCATTATTCATATTCTTGAAATCGCATCTGACCCATGCATCACAACACATTTCAGCTTCCTGCTTCAACTGTTATCAGCCATTTTTACTCACCCTATCCATTGGTATCTGTTGAATTGGCTGCTCCTTCAATTGATTCTGCCTTCCCTGAAAATTCAGAAAGACTTCTCTGTGCATATCCTGATCATAAATCTGAAAACAACTTAAAGAGGAATCTTCTATTATATAGGACTATGAATGTCTGATACTTTCTGGGCATGTATGTCTTGTGTTTGTTTATGAACATATCTTGAAAATATCTGAGTTAGTCTTAATACACTTTAACCAACATTTTCATGTTGTGTCTTTTAAACTCTTCTAAATTCTGAAAATTCTGAAATTATGATATTCCTTGATTGATATGTATGAAATTAGTATTATTTTTAAACATCTGAAAATCTGGAACATGTCTAAGGGTAAATCTTGTCAGAGCAATGACTTTCGTCACTGAGAAACCATGTCCAAAGGACTGTGTCATGAGGTGCCATAGTTAACTCTGCTTAAGAATGATTGATAATCTGGTAGAGTAATGGCATGCACACTGAGAAATACATCTCACTTATCAAAGAAATGATTTGTAGTGTGTCATGAAGTGTAAATGCTATCTCTGTTCCTATGAAGCATGACAGTTAGTCCTTCCAAGTGCTTAGGGATACTGGCGTCTAAACAACGTGTATCCTCTAGTTACAAGGGTGTACTAAACTCAAGTGCTCATGAAGAATGTTATGAAAATTGTTGCTGATCTAGTGTATCATTTGAAAATGAGTGCAAAAAAAATATTTTATTGGAACCCTTGACAGAAACAAATGGTTTCTTATGTGTTTAACTTCATTACTATTGATTGCATCTCTTAAAGGAATCTTTGAAATTGAGTGAGTAAGAAATAAGAAGATTAAACAAGACGTTCAATATGAAAGCAAGGTTCACTTTTATTAAAACTGATTTCAGATATGAGTACAGAAAGCTTATGAACAAGCCTTGCATACATCATATTCTGATCTGACTTGTCAATGAAGATCATTCATAAATCTCTATAATAGAAGAGTCTTAAATACCTGTTTAATCAGATTTATGAAATTGATATCCTATTGAAAACCTTTCTCATTCATTCTGAATGCTTACTTTCTGACATTGGACTCCATTATTTCAACCTAACTGTTGACTTCTTTATGTCCTGAGCTTCATTCCAATCATTGTCCATCTAAGGGGGAGAATTTTCGCATGTCCCTGTGGTTCAATGTTCATTCAGGAGAGTATCTTGTTAGGGGGAGTTTTTGATGACTGTAACTCAGCATTGCATAATAGCTCCTATATCATCTCCTTCAACAGTCAATGATCATTCCATTCTTTTTGATGTTGTCAAAGGGGGAGAACTTTTGTGAGTCATCATTTGCATCAATCAACACTTGCATCACATGGTGTTTTACATGCTCATTCCTGACTGAGCTATTCTGTGGTGCATGTACATGAACTGTCATATGGTATTTCATAATCATCATGATGAATCTATTGTAATGACTCATAATATTGCCATCATCAAAAAGGGGGAGATTGTTGTGTCCCCTGTGGTTCTGGAGTTTTGATGATGACAAATATTATGTCTCATTATGTTTACATCCTTGATGATATAATCCTATTGTATTATGAGAAACTGTCAGAACAGGTTTAAGGATGACTCACAGGTCATGAAGTCAAACCAAGTCAAAGTCAAATCATGACAGGTAAGGTTAATGCTCAGATCAGGTAATGCTCTGTCTACTCTCAGATTTGTATGCCTTATGCCTTGATGATGTTTTAGCTGATATGCATAAATTGTTTCTGTGCATGCATTTAAGTCTGTGCAGCACACACACACACCCAAGTCTACACATCGTTGTTTTATGCATGCTTAGTCCATACACTTGTTGACAGCAAGTATATACATTATCACCTGCATGCATTACTTCAAGTCTATACAGCCTGCCTTCATGGCATTGCAAGTCTATACATTGTGCATGGTTCAAAACATGTCACGCCCCAACGCGGAATATCGGGACGTACAGTTAGAAATGAGCTGGAAAGAGAGAGAACTAATCTAAATATATACAAATGCTAAGAAATGGAAATAACTTATTGACCATTAAACAAAACATAATTGGTACAATAATCCACAAATGAACTCAATACAACTGGGATAACAAACTCTAAACCACAATAACATAACTGAAACACAACACACTCTAAACTCGACTAACTGATACACTCAAAACATCACTCCTACCCTTCCCCATCGGTAAGCGCGTCACCTGAAAAGCCTGGAAAGGGGGGAAACAACAACTATGAGCTAACGCTCAGTAGGAAATAACAGATAGGTATAAGTGATTAGCAGTTTAATTACATTTTCAAAATATCATGCTACAAAGGATAATGCAATAAAAGAATCATGATGATATAATGAAACAAAATTGAAAGATCTCGCAAGGTCAAGAAATATAAAGGAATAGAATGGTAATACTTAAGAGGAATAACAAAGACAAGAATTTACTACAGGAGATAACGATAAAGAGTTGGCCATATCAAGATATTTCAAGTCATGTCAAGCACGTGTGTAGTTTCATTTCCACATCCAAGTAACAGCAAGTAAGTAACAACAAGTAGAGTATAGAACAGTGAAGAGTGAAAAGTGAAAAGTAGTAGAGAGTAGTAGAGAGTAGTGGCCAGCCCTAGATTTAACCCATGTCATAGTACTGGTGCCAAATGCCACACCTAGTCAATCACCTCCCCGGGGGTACACGTAGTGTTCGGGTGCTCCTCCCAGGACTAGACCGAGCCCTTAATTGTTTGCTAGGCATTGATTTCTTTGGATCAAAGATCCCACGAATCTAGACTTCCACAATTTATGGCCAGAATTCCAAGGTTTGAACCATGTAGCAATAACAATTTCAAGTAGGAAGGAGATTCATTTCAGAATTTCAAGGTAAGCACAATCATCAAGAAGAGTGAAAACCAAGTCACAATAAGAGTTAATCATGCTGCGCTACTGTAGTACAGCAGCTATCCAACAAGCTAATCAACATATTAATCCTAATTATCATGTTAATATGTCAAAGATTATCCATTATCATTTGCATTAAGACAATTGCCAAAAGCTGATTCAAGATGATAAGGTAAAGGAACAAACTTGTGCAGGAAGGAAAAAGAATGCATTAACATAGATTTAATTACACCATTAACCACTAATTATGTGGGTTTCTATTTAACCAATGTATGAGTCGAAATGAAGATGGTAAACGACATGTTTTTACACTATGTTTGCAAGTATGAACCAATGTAAATTGAAATCATAAGGTTTCCAGAATAAGTCACTGGTTCTTCAAAAGTATAGTTTTCAATTGGTCTAAGATCAATGGGTCGATCCCCTAATGATCCGGATCGATCCACGGGTCGCAAAACGATGAAAAGCGGGTTTCTGGTACATGGGTCGACCCCTGGGGTCGACCCCTGTAAAAATGGGGTCTGCCTGCTGGATGGGTCGACCCCCTCAAATCCAGCAGCATGGGTCGACCCATTGGGTCGACCCTCGCGCTGGGCCAAATGGGTCGACCCCAGGGGTCGACCCTCGGGCTGGCCTTTGCTGCTGGGGCATGGGTCGACCCCTGGGGTCGACCCCTGCAAGCCCAGAAAAGGCCGGGGCCTCCGGAAAACATGTAAACTTACCCATTTGAGGTCCAATTGAGTTGAAATCAAAACCCCATGCTATAGGAATCTTACTAGACATATGAGGGTCATAATACATGAGTTTTAAAGCACGAATTTCATCAGAAACCCATTTAATCACAACCTATTCTATGAAGAACACAAGAAGACCTAGTTCAGGACATACTTCCACTAAATTGTCAAATTCTCTCGATATACAAAACCAAATTTGGGGATTTTGGTGTCAAAAGAAAGCTAACTCGATCATGAATCCAACCATGTATGATATGCTACATGAATATTAGGTTACATGACTCAAAATAAGCCCGCAATCAAGCTCTGGCTTAAAGGAATACTATATGAATCATGTTCTAGACATGCTTCTACAAAAATTCAAAATTCACCAAGCATGCTCAATAAAAATTGGGGGTTTCTACGTTGAATAAAAGCTAACAACATGCTGATTACTTCATGTAAGTTAATTAGGATTTGGTTGTTAGATCCTACCTCAAATTGAAGAGGGAACTCGAAACCCTAGAATAAAGAACAAGCTTGACAGCACCTCACAAAAAGCTCGATATCTCCACGGATACCTAATGAAAATTGGGGCTTTTGCCACCAATGGATAGAGCTCGATGAGAGGAACAATTTTCTATACTCATGATCGAAGTTTGGTTGAGAATTCCAACCTCAATCGTTGGAACAAGGAAGGAAGAGAGGAAGCTGACGGCCTGCCGACCCACCTCCACTAATCGAGCAAGAACTCCTTGGATCTGTATCTTCAACGTACCCCACAGCAACCAAATGAAACTAGAGTCGAAGAGCTACATTTCTATAGGTCATGGGGCTTCTGGATCCTTCGGAGTTGGGAGTATTCGACGCTGCAAATTACGTGTTAAAAACGGCGCCGAAATCCTTGACTTGACCAAAACTATGTCGGCAGCACGTTTTAGGGCTAGGTTTACCTCAAATTGATTGAGGGTAAATGTTCCTTATCTCGTGCCCTTCCATTTGCCCTTGATTTCAGATCATTTGGTTGAGTAATAAGGTCGAATTTCACGTTTTAAGTTACGATTAGGTAAAGGGTAGGTGGAAGTCAAATTCAGGATTAATCCTCTAATTAGACAAGGTTACGTAATTAATTTGGGTCAAGTCCAGAAGATAAAATTGCTATAAAAATGATCTTTTACCCAATTACTATTTTTACAGATTTTCCAAGGTAGTCGAATTTTATAGGTTCTATTTTCTAATGAATTAAATATTAATATTTCGAAATTCAAACATTAATTTATTTTAATTCAATTTTTAATTAATAAAAGCTCAATAAAACTTAATAAATAATCGGGGTATTACACCCTCCCCTACTTAAAGAATTTGGTCCTCCAAATTCACTGCACTATATACAGAAAGTAGGGAAAAGATAGATCACCTAGAATAGGTCGGGATACCACTTCCGCATAGTATCTTCCGATTCCCAAGTAGCTTCTTCGGTTCCACGCCGACTCCACTGAATCTTGACCATCGGTATAGACCGATTCCGGAGTTGCTGCTGTTTCCGGTCTAGAATCTTGATAGGTCTTTCTTCATAAGTCAAATCTTCCTTTAACTCAAAATCCACATGTTGAATGATGTGAGTGGGATCGTACACATATTTCCGTAACATAGACACATGAAAAATATTGTGTACGCCAGATAACTAAGGCGGTAATGTCAGTCTGTAAGCAACTTCTCCCACTCTATCTAGGATCTCGAATGGACCAATATACCTCGGACTCAGCTTGCCATGAATGCCAAATCTTCGAATCCCTCTCGAAGGAGAGACTTTCAGAAACACATGCTCGCCAACCTGAAATTCTAATGCTCTTCTCCTTGTGTCGGCATAACTCTTCTGTCTTGACTGAGCCACTTGTAACCGGTCTCGGATAACACGGATGTTCTGTGATGATTCTGAAACAAGATCCGGTCCAAGCCATTGCTTCTCGCCCACCTCGTCCCAACACAACGGGTAACGACAGCTTCTTCCATACAAAGCTTCAAATGGAGCCATCTGTTTGCTGGATTGGTAACTGTTGTTGTAGGCGAATTCAATCAATGCCAAGTGATTACTCCAACTGCCTCCGAAATCAATCATGCAAGCTCGCAGCATATCTTCCACTATCTGGTTGGTTCTTTCAGTCTGTCCATCTGTCTGTGGATGAAAAGCAGTACTGAAATTCAAATGAATACCAAGAGACTCTTACAGTCCCTTCCAGAAATGTGAAGTAAATCTCGGGTCTCTATCAGACACAATGCTGACAGGTATACCATGGAGCCTTACCACTTCCTTCAAATATAAAGCAGCCAATACATCAACTGTCCACTTGGACTTAATGGGTAAGAAATGAGCCGATTTTGTCAAGCGATCGACGATCACCCATATCGCATCAAATCCACCACGAGTCTTAGGTAGACCCATAATGAAATCCAAGCCAATGCTTTCCCACTTCCATTGGGGTATGTCGAGCGGTTTCAACTTTCCTGCCGGTCTGAAATGTTCAGCCTTAACTTGTTGACAAACCAGACATCTACTCACGAAATCTGCAATTTCTCTTTTCATATTCGGCCACCAAAAGGACCTTTTCAAATCCTTGAACATTTTCGTGCCTCCAGGATGAATAGTGTATTTGGATCTATGTGCTTCCTCCAGAATCTTGTTCTTTAACTCAGCTTCATCAGGTACACAAGTTCTACCCTAGAATAACAATCTTCCATCGTCAGCCACCATGAAGTCGGGTCTGCTGCTCAAACTTCCCTTGATCTTAACCAGCTCGGGATCATTATCTTGCAAGGATTTGATCTCCATCAATAATTTAGGCTTAAGTCGAATCTGTGCAATTACAACCTGATCATTATCAACATTTAGATCCAGGCTAGCTAACTATTCCAAGAGCCTCCACTCTTGTAACATGAGACTTGATAATTTAGCTACAGGCTTCCGGCTTAATGCATCTGCCACCACATTGCCTTTACCGGGATGATATTCAATCGAGAAGTCGAAGTCCTTCAAGTACTCCAACCATCTTCTCTGCCTCATGTTAAGTTCTTTCTGAGAAAATAAATACTTCAAACTCTTATGATCTGAAAATACTGTGAATGTTTCTCCATACAAGTAATGCCTCCAAATTTTTAAGGCGAATACAACTGCTGCAAGTTCCAAGTCATGAACGGGGTAATTCTCTTCGTGCTTCTTCAGCTGCCTAGAAGAATAGGCAATCACCTTACCATGCTGCATGAGTACACAGCCTAAGCCAATACCAGAAGCATCGGTATAGACCACGAAACCACTGTCGCGAGAAGGTAAAGCCAATATGGGTGCAGTAGTGAGGCAATCCTTCAATGTTTGGAAGCTCTGCTGACATTCCTCGGACCATTCAAACTTGTTGTCTTTGCGGGTCAATCGAGTGAGAGGTACCGCAATCTTGGAGAAGTCTTGAATAAATCTCCGATAATAGCCTGCCAGGCCTAGGAAGCTTCTCACTTCGGTCACTGTAGTAGGCTGATCCCAGTTCCTTACTGCCTCCACTTTCGAAGGATCAACTAAAATACCTTCTTTGGTGATGATATGTCCTAAGAAGGACACTTCTTGTAGCCAGAAATCACATTTACTGAATTTGGCATATAGTTGATGATCTTTCAATATCTGTAATGCCATCCTCAAATGTTCGGCATGCTCTTCTTCAGTCTTGGAATAAATTAGTATGTCGTCAATGAATACCACGACCCATTGATCAAGATAAGGCCGGAATGCATTATTCATTAACTGCATGAAAGCTGCTTGTGCATTCGTTAGACCAAAAGGCATAACGGCGAACTCAAAATGACCATACCTGCTGCGGAAAGCTGTTTTATAAATATCATCTTCCTTAATCCTCAGCTGATGATATCCAGATCGAAGATCGATCTTAGAGAAATAATGTTCTCCCGCTATCTGGTCGAATAATTCGTCAATCCTCGGCAATGGGTATTTATTCTTGATAGTTAGCTGGTTCAGTTGCCGATAATCGATGCATAATCTCATCGAACCATCCTTTTTCCTGACGAATAATACAGGAGCTCCTCAAGGTGAAGTACTCGGACGAATAAAGCCCTTCTCGAGCAATTCCATCAGCTGTTGCTTTAATTCCCTTAGCTCCGCAGGGGACATACGGTAAGGAGCTCTAGAAATAGGAGACGCGCCAGGAACAATATCAATGGAGAAGATAACTTCCCGCTCAGGCGGAAGTCCTGGTAGTTCCTCTGGAAAGACTTCAGAGAATTCTCGGACAATAGGAGTGTCCTTTATCTCAACTCGCTGTTCCGGTGTAGCATGGACAAAGGCTAGAAAAGCCTCACGACCTTGCCTCATCAGCTTGTCGGCTCGAAGAGAAGAGATGAGCGATACGGGGTTATGGTGCTTGATCCCCGTAAAAGATAAACCAGAATGTCTAGTAAAAGTCACTCAGCTAGAACTGCAGTGAACACTGGCCTCATACTTGGCCAACCAATCTGCTCCAAGGATTACATCATAATCCTTCATATCCATGCAAACTAAGTCGGCTGGAAAGTTCCGTTCATCAATAATAACCTTACTAGAAGGATAGTAATATTGAATAGCCGCTCCAGAACCAATAGGAGTTGATATAACCAATGGAGAATTCATCATAATAGGTTCGACAGATAACGACTTCGCAAATTTCGGAGAAATAAAAGAATGCATTGCACCAGTATCAAAGAGAACAAATGCGGGCTTTTCGATTATAGTAAGGGTACCTTCGACGAGTCCGCCATCATCAGAAATCCCAGTTTCATCCGCATGTAAAGCTTGGAGCCTTCCTTGCGGCTTCTTGATAACTTGAGGTTTTGCCGGTGTAGCTTGTTCTGATAGAAGAGGGCAGTCAGGGATACGGTGTTCCCTACTCCCACACCGTAAACACGCACCTAGCTTGCGCCAGCATTCCTCCATCTTGTGACCTGGACGATCACAATACTTGCACTTGCCCTTGAATGGAACAATAGGGCCGGGTTTCTTCTCTTCATTTCTTGGCATCTTGCCTTTCCACGTTCCCGATCCGGTCCATGAACTAGACCCACTCATGGGCCTCTTTTTGCTAGTGCCAAATCCGGGTCTAGGAGTTGGTTGTTCCTTCTTCATGCCTTGCCCACAGATCCTCTCCGTCATTTCTAAGGTATCTTCTAGAACTTGTGCCTTTCTCACCATCTCAGAATAAGTAGAGATCTCCATCGGCGCCAGTTGATTGATGTAATGAAGCTTCAACCCGTTTAGAAATCGCTTAGCTTTCATCTTTTCTGTGGAGATAAGGTGAGTAGCATAGCGCGAAAGCTGAGAGAACTGTGCTTCATATTCGGCCACTGATAAGCTTCGCTGCTTTAGAGCCACGAACTCCGCCGCCTTCTTCTCTTGTACACGATCGGAAAAATATTTGTCGTTGAAGAATTCCTCGAACTCTTCCCATGCGACTTGTTGATCACATAGAGTTGCCTTGACGGAATCCCACCAAGTATGCGCGTCCCGCTCCAATTGGAAGGTAGAAAGAAGGACATGCTCTTGGTCGGTGCATTGCATGACTTCAGAAATTCTCCCCATTTCGTGGAGCCAATGCTCGCCCTCATCAGGGTTAGTCGAACCAGCAAACCTTGGCGGGTTCATTCCTCGAAAGTTCCGGTATAAGTCACCGGCGCCATGACCCGCTGCTCCAGCTTGAGCTACCTGATGTAACGCCTGAGTTAGGCCTTGAACCGTGCGCTGCAGATTCCTCCATTCAGCACGATCGGCTGCCATCTACACGAGAAATAGATTACTTAGCTCCAATAAAAAGTAGATAATAACACGATTAAGGAATGAACTTAACCCAAGTTTCTACCCAATCTCACCAGGTCAAGTTCTAGACTTTAACAAGGTTAGAGGTCTAATGCACCTAAACACGACCAAAAACTCGGTACCTGGCAGAGCTAATCGGTCCGAAGACCACTCGCGCAAGTATGCGACCTTCCCGATAGGCATAGCTTAACGTTCGGACAACACCTTTTGATATACCGATTATTGGGATGCAATGCAAGAAAACCAAAACTTAGGGAACCTAGGAATATGAAACCTAGGGCTCTGATACCAACTAAACTGTCACGCCCCGACGCAGAATATCGGGACGTACAGTTAGAAACGAGCTGGAAAGAGAGAGAACTAATCTAAATATATACAAATGCTAAGAAATGGAAATAACTTATTGACCATTAAACAAAACATAATTGGTACAGTAATCCTCAAATGAACTCAATACAACTGGGATAACAAACTTTAAACCACAATAACATAACTGAAACACAACACACTCTAAACTCGACTAACTGATACACTCAAAACATCACTCCTGCCCTTCCCCATCGGTAAGCGCGTCACCTGAAAAGCCTGGAAAGGGGGGGAAACAACAACTATGAGCTAACGCTCAGTAGGAAATAACAGATAGGTATAAGTGATTAGCAGTTTAATTACATTTTCAAAATATCATGCTACAAAGGATAATGCAATAAAAGAATCATGATGATATAATGAAACAAAATTGAAAGATCTCGCAAGGTCAAGAAATATAAAGGAATAGAATGGTAATACTTAAGAGGAATAACAAAGACAAGAATTTACTACAGGAGATAACGATAAAGAGTTGGCCATATCAAGATATTTCAAGTCATGTCAAGCACGTGTGTAGTTTCATTTCCACATCCAAGTAACAGCAAGTAAGTAACAACAAGTAGAGTATAGAACAGTGAAGAGTTGAAAGTGAAAAGTAGTAGAGAGTAGTAGAGAGTAGTGGCCAGTCCTAGATTTAACCCATGTCATAGTACTGGTGCCAAATGCCACACCTAGTCAATCACCTCCCCGGGGGTACACGTAGTGTTCGGGCGCTCCTCCCAGGACTAGACCGAGCCCTTAATTGTTTGCCAGGCATTGATTTCTTTGGATCAAAGATCCCACGAATCTAGACTTCCACAATTTATGGCCAGAATTCTAAGGTTTGAACCATGTAGCAATAACAATTTCAAGTAGGAAGGAGATTCATTTCTGAATTTCAAGGTAAGCACAATCATCAAGAAGAGTGAAAACCAAGTCACAATAAGAGTTAATCATGCTGCGCTACTGTAGTACAGCAGCTATCCAACAAGCTAATCAACATATTAATCCTAATTATCAAGTTAATATGTCAAAGATTATCCATTATCATTTGCATTAAGACAATTGCCAAAAGCTGATTCAAGATGATAAGGTAAAGGAACAAACTTGTACAGGAAGGAAAAAGAATGCATCAACAGAGATTTAATTACACTATTAACCACTAATTATGTGGGTTTCTATTTAAGCAATGTATGAGTCGAAATGAAGATGGTAAACGGCATGTTTTTACACTATGTTTGCAAGTATGAACCAATGTAAATTGAAATCATAAGGTTTCCAGAATAGGTCACTGGTTCTTCAAAAGTATAGTTTTCAATTGGTCTAAGTTCAATGGGTCGATCCCCTAATGATCCGGATCGATCCACGGGTCGTAAAACGATGAAAAGCGGGTTTCTGGTACATGGGTCGACCCCTGGGGTCGACCCCTGTAAAAATGGGGTCTGCCTGTTGGATGGGTCGACCCCTGGGGTCGACCCCCTCAAATCCAGCAGCATGGGTCGACCCGTTGGGTCGACCCTCGCGCTGGGCCGAATGGGTCGACCCCAGGGGTCGACCCTCGGGCTGGCCTTTGCTGCTGGGGCATGGGTCGACCCCTGCAAGCCCAGAAAAGGCCGGGGCCTCCGGAAAACATGTAAACTTACCCATTTGAGGTCCAATTGAGTTGAAATCAAAACCCCATGCTATAGGAATCTTACTAGACATATGAGGGTCATAATACATGAGTTTTAAAGCACGAATTTCATCAGAAACCCATTTAATCACAAGCTATTCTATGAAGAACACAAGAAGACCTAGTTCAGGACATACTTCCACTAAATTGTCAAATTCTCTCAATATACAAAACCAACTTTGGGGATTTTGGTGTCAAAAGAAAGCTAACTCGATCATGAATCCAACCATGTATGATATGCTACATGAATATTAGGTTACATGACTCAAAATAAGCCCGCAATCAAGCTCTGGCTTAAAGGAACATTATATGAATCATGTTCTAGACATGCTTCTACAAAAATTCGAAATTCACCAAGCATGCTCAATAAAAATTGGGGGTTTCTACGTTGAATAAAAGCTAACAACATGCTGATTACTTCATGTAAGTTAATTAGGATTTGGTTGTTAGATCCTACCTCAAATTGAAGAGGGAACTCGAAACCCTAGAATAAAGAACAAGCTTGACAGCACCTCACAAAAATCTCGATATCTCCACGGATACCTAATGAAAATTGGGGCTTTTGCCACCAATGGATAGAGCTCGATGAGAGGAACAATTTTCTATACTCATGATCGAAGTTTGGTTGAGAATTCCAACCTCAATCGTTGGAACAAGGAAGGAAGAGAGGAAGCCGACGGCCTGCCGACCCACCTCCACTAATCGAGCAAGAACTCCTTGGATCTGTATCTTCAACGTACCCCACAGCAACCAAATGAAACTAGAGTCGAAGAGCTACATTTCTATAGGTCATGGGGCTTCTGGATCCTTCGGAGTTGGGAGTATTCGACGCTGCAAGTTACGTGTTAAAAACGACGCCGAAATCCTTGACTTGACCAAAACTATGTCGGCAGCACGTTTTAGGGCTAGGTTTACCTCAAATTGATTGAGGGTAAATGTTCCTTACCTCGTGGCCTTCCATTTACCCTTAATTTCAGATCATTTGGTTGAGTAATAAGGTCGAATTTCACGTTTTAAGTTACGATTAGGTAAAGGGTAGGTGGAAGTTAAATTCGGGATTAATCCTCTAATTAGACAAGGTTACGTAATTAATTTGGGTCAAGTCCAGAAGACAAAATTGCTATAAAAATGATCTTTTACCCAATTACTATTTTTACAAATTTTTCCAAGGTAGTCAAATTTTATAGGTTCTATTTTCTAATGAATTAAATATTAATATTTCGAAATTCAAACATTCATTCATTTTAATTCAATTTTTAATTAATAAAAGCTCAATAAAACTTAATAAATAATCGGGGTATTACAAAACAAGTCTGCACATTGTCTGTTGCATGTCACTCATTCAGAGTCTATACATCGTCAGGTTGCTTGATCATGCAATGTGTGCACAGTCTATACATCAGGTAGCAGCTCGTGACAGTTTGTGCATCCATGATCATTGTGCATGTAAGTCAGTACAACCTCTAGTCTGCATGAGTCACTAAGTCTGTACATGGTCCTGGCGCTCGCAAAGTCTATACATCATTCATCAAGTCTATACAGGATGCATTCATAAATAAACTCGTTCAAAGTCTGTACAGCCGTGGTCACACGACCAAGTCTGTACATCGTCTTGGGCATGCAGCATTTCCAAGTCTGTACATTGCATCATGTCCTTCAAGCATTTCCAAGTCTGTACAGCATTTCATAGTCTGTACATTGCATCATGTGCTTCATAATGCAATGTCTATATAACGGCTAGCTGCACAACGCCAAGTCTATACATTGGCTAGTTGCACGCAGAGTCTGCACATCATCATAGTTGCCTCGATGCCATAGAAAGTCTATACAGTCCACTATGCTCGGAATTTGACGCCCATCAACAGTGGCGTCACTTCTAAAACTGACGCCTAGGAAGGAGGCGTCTTTTTGTTGAGCATCAATTTAACAAAGTCTAGACATCGTCTGGTTGCATATCGCATAGTCTGTACATGATGCATTGTGTTCCCATGTAGGTAAAGTCTGTACAGCCCATGCTTAGGCTAAGTCTGTACAGAGTCTTGTTTAATCGCATGGACATTTCATCATGTCTATACATTGATCTGTGCATCACTATACTCAAGACACTAAGTCTGTACAGAGCTCGCAAAGTCTGTATGATGTGACACCGACTTTGTGAATGCAGCAACTAGACCGAGGGTCCTTGGACTTACCAAGCAAGCACAATGCACAAGAGTAGAGAATTACGCAAGTTGCCAAGCCACCGTTGCGCACACGATTCCCGGGTGACTCGGCGATGCCGAGTGGAGGTAGTGGAACAAAGCCCTTGCTGGTAGAGGACCAGCAAAGCTATGGTCACCCTCCCGAGGGTACGGTGCCCACAATCAAAGGGCTGGCTAGGTGCCGAAAGGGCACCGGGTCACTCTCTCACAATCCCACGATGACCACTCGTAAACGGGGAGCTTCGGGGTCGGGCGCTCTCTCATCGTCAACAGAGCAATTCCACGGATATTATATGAACAAACTACTGATATGAGAGCAAGGGATAGAGCTTACCTGGTTGGTTTGAAGAAACCAACCCCGTTCGGAGACGAGGGCGAGCGGGGAAGTGTGGGTTCCCCGCACACTGCGTCGATGAAGCTTGATCCCTGCTAATTATTTACATGCACTACGCCTCACATAGGAGGGTGGATCTCGGGGTGGGGAAAAGTGGATTACACACAAACACTACCTCCACACAGGGAGGGGTGGTAAGCCGGCCAGGCGGGGAGGGGCGTGAAGCTAAGACGGAGCCGGATTGCCCTCCCGGGGTTCTGTCCGCCGGTTCCGCCCGCTGACAGGCACTCGCTGTCGACTCCGCTGTGATCGCTCCAGGACTCGAAAGTGAACAAGACCAATGCCAAAATATTGGTGACTCACCCGGGATTAAGCCTGAATTTTTTTAGTGCCAGAAGTTATCGACGCTGGCCGGGACAGACGCTGGACCGGAGCTGCTCTGCTCTGCCTTGGACTGAGTTCAGGTTGTTGCAGCAGGTTGGAGACTTCACCACGATCTCTCCCGTGAGCCAATAGAGACGAGATCAAGACGGTTACGAGCGTGGTCGAATGCTCTTTGATCAGAAACCAAGATGGGCACCAGAGGAGGTCGGAGCAGGGAGGTGGAACCCGAAGAGTGAGAGGGGGCTGATCAATCCCTGACAGAACTGACCTGCGCACCTGGGGAAAATAATTTGGAACGGGGAACTCCGAACTCCAAACGAGGTCCCGCTTGCTGTGATGGACAGAGAACTGGTGGATCTTCGCCCCGGTCAAGTGGCGCACCAAGTGGATGACCGGTGTGGTGGCAGTAGCTTCTGAATGACAGATCTGGTTTCTGGCCGGACTGGTTCTGCGCAGTTGGTGAAGAATGGCTCTCCCAGATAGCTCCGAACTCGAATTGGGGCGGGATCACCTCGCCTGCGAAGAAGACTGGAAGAGCTTTCCGGAAATATAGAATATGCCTGTAGAAGATGTGCGGTGAAGACGTGGTTGACTCTGCAACTCGACCCTTGACTGCTGCCTGCGGACTGAGATGAATAGGGTGATGATAGGTGATGGGAGACGGAGTAGATGGGGTGGGAAATGGGGTGGATGGGTGTGGGGATGATGATAAGTAAAGTATGAAGTGATCTAGAAGGGGAGGGGATGAATAGATCACTATTTTTCGAAGAATTAAAAATTACTGCAGTGTATTTCGCTAAACGCAAATAATCTTGAACTCTAACTATCAAAAAGAATGCAGTGTAGACAATAGCTCGAGAGAATAGAAGGCACACCACAATATTACCACAAACGATCACACAAGAACTCAGAGGATTTTAAGGTGGTTCTGTCCTTCAGACCTACATCCACCCCACACTCAAACCGAGTGTGGCTTCACTAACGGCTGGGCAACACAGCTTGCCAAACAAAAGCTGATACACAGCTTCCCAGGAGAACAACCTGGTGAGGACACGCGTCACACTTTACGACGGAGTACACGGATCTCGCCGGCATCCCTTTGGCTCGGCGACCAGTTGACAGATTAGCGGAGCTATCATCACTTATTTTATGCTTTGGGCCATGTTGGGCCTTGGTTTAGTCCGTGTGTGGACAATTTTCTTTCAGTCATGGACCTTTTTTAGGCCAATTAGGCTTTATTGGTGTTTTGTAGGCTTGATAGAGGCTAGGGGGGGTTATTGGGCCACTTCTTGGTTCACTTCTCTGGCCCACGAAGGGCTGGCCACTTTTCCCCCCCCCCCCCTGGGCCCACCTTGGGAGGCGCGCCCCACCTAGGGTTAGGGTTGGGGGCGGACCATTCCCTCCCCTCTTGGTGGGAGTGGCAGCCGCCCTTTCCCCCTTGCCCTCTCCCTCTTTTGGCCGCCCCCCCCACCTTTCACTCCTAGAATCTAGGAGATTTGAATGGCCTTCCTCGGTTGTGGCCGCCCCCCCCATTTCCTTTCCCCCTTGGCTAGGGTTTAGACCTAGCATTTCCCCATCCCATATAAAAGACCTTGTATTTTCTTTTCAAAAGAATAATGAAGAATTTTGATGCTTGAGTGTTCGTGTGGAGTGCCACATTGCGAAAAGGGGCGACCCCTTCTTCTTCCTCTTCCTTGAGGGTGCGACGCCCTCACCCCCTCTCCAGTCCTTGGGTGCGACGCCCAGGGGTAGGAGATCTCCCCCAAGGGATTCCAACGCCAGCAGCCTTCAACCATCGTCCACGGCGACGAGTTCGGTGGAGCGACGGTGCACGCAGGATCGTCCTCCTCTTCCCCGGGCGTCCCTGTGCTGACAGCAGAGTTGGTGTCCAGAGATCGGTCCGGTGCGTCCATTTCCCGGCAGCGTCTCATCCAAGTTTCTTCACGACTTTCGTACCCCTTCCAGTCATCTTTCCAACCCCACCGACCTTGGCCAAAAATTCCACCCACAGAGAAAGTTGTCTTTACAGACACTTTCGTCGCTCTGTCTGCCTCCCTGGCAGTCTCACCTGTGATCCGAGACGACTTGGGTCACCGTTTGCATGCCTCTCCTACCACCAAACACCGCCAGTCCCTTCATAACATTTGTTCCCCTCCCAGTCACGAATCCAACCCCTCTGGCCTCGCCTTCAAACTCCATCGGGGTAAACTTTTGTCTTCAAGCACACTTTTAGTGCGCAATCCTGCGCTACAGTACCCGAGCGGGACTGTCAGCAGAGGGCCTCCAAAGGGGGTACCACTTCTCGTCCTCGGATCGATCCACAACTTGGTAGGTCGACTCCTCACATCCCACCACACCTCCAGTAATCATCTCGGGCCGGAACTCCTTCTGTACCCTTGTGCCATCACCACCCCACCCACGGTCACAGATCAGACTGCCCTGAAGTGCTGTCTGTGCACCCCTGTTGTCACCCCCTTCGCACCCAATTCCTCCACAGGACCCCATCTGCCACCACTGCCCCTGGAGAGCCGCCCCTGTCAGCCTTCCACCAGAGAAGACGCCGCCACAGACGCTGTCCGGACGGCCGTGTACCAGCGCCATCTCTGCCAGCTGTCACAGGGACCAGCCAGCAACCTCTCGTCAGACCGACATCCTCCCTCGAGGTTGTAGCAGCAGCGTGGCCCCTCCATCCGGTTCGGCATCCCAGCAGTGCCCGCGGTGACGTGGACCTCCTCCTCAAAGGCTACTACAGGAGCGATCGGCATTGCGAGGGTCGGCATCCGGCTTCATCCCCGACCTCTGCTGCTGCCCGTCAACCCGTGCGCCGGCCGCCCCGTGTGTAGTTGTGGTTGTAGCCTATTACCTCCCTGCGAGGAGTGGGCCCTTTTGATGTTTGTATTAGTTTTCTCACGCGTGTATCGGGGTGGTTGGACTCGGCCGGGGTTCCTTCCCCACGCCTAGGCGTGGAGGTACGTGTCTCGCTCCCGCCCGTAGTACTTGCTTATCACGTATATGATTGATTGTGCCGCGTGAGTGAGTGTAGGGTCTAGCTAGTTTCATTTATTACTGCTGGTTGAGAGAGACGAGAGCTGCCCCTTTTCCCTTGGCCCTAGTCGAGCACCGAGCTCGGACTAGACTCCCGTGTCGTCCAGCGGCTTCTCGCCCGTTGTGACCCCGTTGCGCCTCCCTCTGTGGGACGGCCGTGGTTCGGAGTTCTGTTGAGAGACGCCTCCGCCCGGAGGGATTTCACGTTAGTCGGTCACACCGGCTTGCCTTGTCTCGTGCGCGTGCTGGTCGCGTTCTTTAGCGTCCTAGGTTAGCTAGCGAGTCAGTTGTCCCGCATCAAATTTGGTATCAGAGCTTAGGGAACCAGTTTGTTCTAACAAATTGGGGTCTTAGGTCATTTGAGTCTTTAGGTTGTCTAGGGTGCATTGAGTCTCTTAGTTCATCTAGGTAACGTACCATTGCATTGTCATTTTAGGTTTGTGTCTAGTTAGAGTTTTACCCTTATCTCGTTGAGTCTTGCATGTCCAGCTTCCCGCCAGCCCCATGGCGATTCCTCGAGCCCATGCATCGTCATCCCTGTTGGCCCGATTCGATGCTCTTATGGTACGACCCCTAAGTGTCGCCCCTACCACTCAGTCGTCGGGAGACCCGATCCCTATACCGATGACCGAGTCATTCCAGCGCCCTGTCATGTCCACTGCCATCCTACCTAATGGGATGCATACGGAGATCGACTTCATCAGTAGGGTGTCGTCTAACTGTGTCTCACAAGACATTGTTGAGTCACTCTCTAAGACTGGGGAGATTGTTCTCCGTGATGGTTTAGCTTTTATCGAGTTCCAACGGTGGTTTGGCCCCGTTAAATATTTCGATGGCGCTTGGTGCAAGATCAGCACACTTGCTGGTCCATGCATCATTTTAGGGCGAACTTGGTTGGAGGAAAGAAGTGCGACCATCGACCTGGATAGGAGGACCTGCACCCTACACCCATCTCACCTTCCCGGTGAGTTTGTCTTCCATGACGGCGTTACGCCGACCACCTCCATGTCATCACCTGGGTTTGTTCCAGTGAGTTACGAGGCTGAACAGGAGTTGATTGAGGAGTACCTAACTGAGGTTGAGGAGTTAGGGAGTGATCCCCTCCACATCATAGAGGACTCCGTTTCCCCTCCCGAGAGAGAGGCTTCACCCTTAGACCCTCATATAGAGACATTCTTACCTTCCGAGGGTGAACTGGTCATTGGTGAGTCTTTAGCTAGCTGGCTAAGGGAGGGTCCACTGCTAGATATCGCCATTCCTTGCTATACACCCATGGGACCAGCCCTCCCAATAATACCCCTTAACTCCTTTCACACCACTTTTCGGTCCTTCTGCTTTCTTGAAAATGTGAAGGACTTCCTTAGGAGTTTAGATTATCAATGGGAGTTGACTTATATGTTGACCTTAGGGTCTGACCAACCCTATAGTCATAGCTTTACACTCCCTGCTTTGGGGTCTATTACCTCGGTCTACACCATAGGACATATCACATCCGAGGTCCTTTTATTATTTCCCATACCCATGGAGGTTGATTTTGTCCCCGCTTATGGTTTCACGGTCCCGAGGGAGGAACCTAGCCTTCCTTGCCTTCCTCATGAGCCTCTTGCCCCATACATGAGAGTGCCTGAAGGTGATTATCTGCACCTGGGCGAATGTCGCACATGGGCAAGTATAGTGAAGGGACCTGTCGAGAGGGTTCATCATTTCTTTGACCCATTCGATCCCCTCCCTAGTGAGCCTCTCGACCCATATTATTTTCCCCACCTTGTCGAGGAGGTCCACTATCATACACCACCTAGGCCTTCTAGTCAACACCTCACCGTGCAGGCATCCAGATGCCCGAGCTTAGGAGGCCAGGGACACATGTCTTTTCCCCATGTTTCACCATGTCCATCGTCATATAGGGGAGATGTCATGAGTAAGCTTGGGATTATTCATCCTTCTGAGTCTACCATATGTCATAGGACACATGTGCATGCTAGGTTCTACTTTGGTTGTCCAGGCCCTCCCCATGTTGTCAAGTCAGGTAGGCGTCATAGGCATGTTAGATCCATGTTTGGATGTCCAGGACCACCACTGCATTCACATAGGTATGAGTCAACACAGCTAGTTCGGAGTCTGCATCATCACCACCTCGAGGCCAGCAACGCACGATATAAGGAGTTAGCTGATGTGCATCGACGCACGCGTGAGTTCCGCGAGGGAGAGTATGTCATGATCAGGGTCAGACCTGAACGGTTCCCTTCGGGGGCCGTAAAGAAACTCCAGGACCGCGGTGCCGGACCCTTCCGAGTTCTGAGGCGGATTGGGTCTAACGCGTATGAGATTGAGCTGCCAGATGATTATGGGATCAGTTCGACGTTCAACGTCTCTGATCTAGTGGCCTATCGGGATCCAGCAGTGATTCCCAGTGAGCTTCTTGGGCCTCCCCTTCCTGTTGTGAGCGATACACCTTCTGAGAGTCCACCTCCTCCAGCCCCATTACAGAGACGCGAGCACATCGATTGTATACTGGATGAGCAGGTGACCACCACCAGGAGCGGGGCCTACCAGCGCTTCCTAGTGCGTTGGAGAGGGCGCCCTGAGACAGACGACACCTGGATCACGCGGGGAGAGCTGGAGCGGATTGATCCGGACTTGCTGGAGCGTTACCTGAGCGACCGTGACCCTTACTCGACGGGGTCGAGTTCTTCCCACCCGGGGAGAATTGGTGAGGACACGCGTCACACTTTACGACGGAGTACACGGATCTCGCCGGCATCCCTTTGGCTCGGCGACCAGTTGACAGATTAGCGGAGCTATCATCACTTATTTTATGCTTTGGGCCATGTTGGGCCTTGGTTTAGTCCGTGTGTGGACAATTTTCTTTCAGTCATGGACCTTTTTTAGGCCAATTAGGCTTTATTGGTGTTTTGTAGGCTTGATAGAGGCTAGGGGGGGTTATTGGGCCACTTCTTGGTTCACTTCTCTGGCCCACGAAGGGCTGGCCACTTTTCCCCCCCCCCCTGGGCCCACCTTGGGAGGCGCGCCCCACCTAGGGTTAGGGTTGGGGGCGGACCATTCCCTCCCCTCTTGGTGGGAGTGGCAGCCGCCCTTTCCCCCTTGCCCTCTCCCTCTTTTGGCCGCCCCCCCCACCTTTCACTCCTAGAATCTAGGAGATTTGAATGGCCTTCCTCGGTTGTGGCCGCCCCCCCCATTTCCTTTCCCCCTTGGCTAGGGTTTAGACCTAGCATTTCCCCATCCCATATAAAAGACCTTGTATTTTCTTTTCAAAAGAATAATGAAGAATTTTGATGCTTGAGTGTTCGTGTGGAGTGCCACATTGCGAAAAGGGGCGACCCCTTCTTCTTCCTCTTCCTTGAGGGTGCGACGCCCTCACCCCCTCTCCAGTCCTTGGGTGCGACGCCCAGGGGTAGGAGATCTCCCCCAAGGGATTCCAACGCCAGCAGCCTTCAACCATCGTCCACGGCGACGAGTTCGGTGGAGCGACGGTGCACGCAGGATCGTCCTCCTCTTCCCCGGGCGTCCCTGTGCTGACAGCAGAGTTGGTGTCCAGAGATCGGTCCGGTGCGTCCATTTCCCGGCAGCGTCTCATCCAAGTTTCTTCACGACTTTCGTACCCCTTCCAGTCATCTTTCCAACCCCACCGACCTTGGCCAAAAATTCCACCCACAGAGAAAGTTGTCTTTACAGACACTTTCGTCGCTCTGTCTGCCTCCCTGGCAGTCTCACCTGTGATCCGAGACGACTTGGGTCACCGTTTGCATGCCTCTCCTACCACCAAACACCGCCAGTCCCTTCATAACATTTGTTCCCCTCCCAGTCACGAATCCAACCCCTCTGGCCTCGCCTTCAAACTCCATCGGGGTAAACTTTTGTCTTCAAGCACACTTTTAGTGCGCAATCCTGCGCTACAGTACCCGAGCGGGACTGTCAGCAGAGGGCCTCCAAAGGGGGTACCACTTCTCGTCCTCGGATCGATCCACAACTTGGTAGGTCGACTCCTCACATCCCACCACACCTCCAGTAATCATCTCGGGCCGGAACTCCTTCTGTACCCTTGCGCCATCACCACCCCACCCACGGTCACAGATCAGACTGCCCTGAAGTGCTGTCTGTGCACCCCTGTTGTCACCCCCTTCGCACCCAATTCCTCCACAGGACCCCATCTGCCACCACTGCCCCTGGAGAGCCGCCCCTGTCAGCCTTCCACCAGAGAAGACGCCGCCACAGACGCTGTCCGGACGGCCGTGTACCAGCGCCATCTCTGCCAGCTGTCACAGGGACCAGCCAGCAACCTCTCGTCGGACCGACATCCTCCCTCGAGGTTGTAGCAGCAGCGTGGCCCCTCCATCCGGTTCGGCATCCCAGCAGTGCCCGCGGTGACGTGGACCTCCTCCTCAAAGGCTACTACAGGAGCGATCGGCATTGCGAGGGTCGGCATCCGGCTTCATCCCCGACCTCTGCTGCTGCCCGTCAACCCGTGCGCCGGCCGCCCCGTGTGTAGTTGTGGTTGTAGCCTATTACCTCCCTGCGAGGAGTGGGCCCTTTTGATGTTTGTATTAGTTTTCTCACGCGTGTATCGGGGTGGTTGGACTCGGCCGGGGTTCCTTCCCCACGCCTAGGCGTGGAGGTACGTGTCTCGCTCCCGCCCGTAGTACTTGCTTATCACGTATATGATTGATTGTGCCGCGTGAGTGAGTGTAGGGTCTAGCTAGTTTCATTTATTACTGCTGGTTGAGAGAGACGAGAGCTGCCCCTTTTCCCTTGGCCCTAGTCGAGCACCGAGCTCGGACTAGACTCCCGTGTCGTCCAGCGGCTTCTCGCCCGTTGTGACCCCGTTGCGCCTCCCTCTGTGGGACGGCCGTGGTTCGGAGTTCTGTTGAGAGACGCCTCCGCCCGGAGGGATTTCACGTTAGTCGGTCACACCGGCTTGCCTTGTCTCGTGCGCGTGCTGGTCGCGTTCTTTAGCGTCCTAGGTTAGCTAGCGAGTCAGTTGTCCCGCATCACAACCTCTCCTCTTCCTCCTACCCGGAGGGAACCTCTAGCAACCCACAGTTAGTAGAACCCAGAGACTCACGTCTCTCTTCCTCTTTACCAAGAGGGAACCCCACTAGTAGCAACCCCACTACTAGTGAACCAGAGGTCGAAGACCCCTCTTCCTCCAAACCCGGAGGGAACCCACAAGCAGCCCACCTGCTGCTTGCAAATCGGAGATCAGATCTCCCTTCTCCTGATCTCACAGGAGGACCCCGACCTCAGTCCAGAGGATCGGAAACACAAACGAGGACAGTTAAAGAAGGATAAGAACAAGAAACGAAAACCACGATCGAAGGAAATCAAATTCCAGAAAATGGAAACAATGTAGCTCAAACTGAGCAATAGACTTCGGATTTGATCCGCAAGTCAGAACAATTCTTCTAATCACTCTTTTGCTCTCTCTTTCTCTCTGCTATTCTTTCTTCTTTCTTTTCTTTTTATGTGGATCGAAGGACTCTCTGTTTTCTGCTCTTTCTTCTATTCCTCTCTTCTTCGATGACCTTCATCTGAGGACGAAGGGTTCTATTTATAGCAGCAATAGCAGGTGGATAGAGCACAAAACGCGTGTGCCTCCCACGCTCGATCCAGAATCTTCCTGCCACGTGCCTTTATCAGGTTGGTTCCTCTTGTCTCGGATCACGTGCAGCCCAGGTGTGTGGAATGTTCTTCCTCGGACCTGTAATGAAAAAGCCATTAACACGCTGTATGGCCACAGAAAGCAAAGCTGCATGAGGTATATAATAGCAACACGACGTGACTACTACACGAGTTAAGAAAAGAACGACACGAGATACATACTAATAACGCTTAACACTACAGAGAAAAATGACACGAAGACACAACAAGGAAAACGACACGAGCTGACAACAGAAACCGACACGAAGTGGTTGCAAACAAGCAAGACACGAGGTCTACAGAAAGTAACACGAAGTGTGGTCAAGGCGAGAAAGACACGAAGTGAAATAACCCTTGAAAAAATAAGAAGAACAACTCGAGCACAAAATAGCTCGAATGAATGACTCGAAGTAATATGAGAACAGCACGAGGTGAGAAATAACGACATGAGGTACACACGATGACTACAACACGAAATAAAGAAAATGACACGAAGTTCATAAACACAACACGAAGTGAAACAGAAACCGACACGAGTTTGAAAACAACACGAAGATGAAACTCAAGAATCGACACGGAGTGTGGTCAAGGTGAGAAAGACACGAAGTCTAAAGCGAAAAACCAACACGAAGATAGAATACAAAGAAAACGACACGAAGTGCATAAACGTAACACGAAGACATAACTACTGAAAAAATATGAAAGACACGGACACAACACAAAGACCAACACAGAAACCGACACGAAGTGGACAACATGGAGACAGCACTGAGAGACTCGACTTGAGATATTTAACGCTTGAACTTAGAGAAGAGTGCACGAAGTAAAAACAACAACACGAGGACGAAGGACAGACACGGCTATCACGACACGTGATGAAGCAGTGAACCCAGACATGAAACGACTCGAGGAACAACACTAAGTGATATGAAAACACAAGAGCAATCATACAGAATGACTCGAGATGAACAACATGAATGCTAACGACACGAGGTTCATACAGAAGCAACTCGAGCTACTTCAGAAGAAACAGCTCGAAGACCATCAGCACACAACTGAAACAACACGAAGTACAGAAATAGTACGGACACGCGAAGTATTACCTCTTAGCAGCTATTTCTTGTAAAACATGGATAATTCAAGTGCAAGATATCTGATTAAGAAGAACAACAGTTAACATAGTGTTGCTCATCATCAAAACGCTTAAGGAAGACACAAAATCCAACAATCTCCCCCTTTTTGATGATGGCAACACTATATTAAGTATAAGAGATGAAATGCAAAACAGATCATTGCAAGAAATTTAATGCAGACTCTCAACGCACTTGCTTCCTATGACGACTCCAGAACACTCCCCCTGAACACAGCAACAGCTATCCTCAGACTGGTTAACTAACTCCCCCTCAACACACTGACATGCAAGCACACCCCTTTAAAACCTTGGCAACAAAACTCTTCAACCTTAACAACACTATTCTCTCCCCCTTTGACATCATCAAAACTAGGGGCAAGTCTGAATATATAGAGAAAGGAAAGTTGCTGACTGTAGAGAGAAAACAGGACAGAGTATGGCAGATAAATGGAAGATATTGAGATGTTTAGACAATTAAGAAGGTCATTAATTTTATGTGAGGATTTTGAAGATCAGTTAGTCAGACTGTGCAAAAATATTGAATAAGGATTCGCTCCATACACAGAACCAGATTCTAAGCAAGTGAGGTACAAGATACCAGTATGGTCAGAGTAAGTCTTTACTTAGAGAGTATAGAGTAAGGAAGTCAGAACACAGAGACCTGTGGTATTGAGAACAAACAAACCAAGAGCTATACTCCAAGTGAACAGGATCTTGATACCAGGAGAGAGAAAATCTTCTTTAAAGATGGTCAAGACCAAAGGTAAGTCTGTCAAGTACACCTTTGACATTAGGGAGACACCTTGTTTAGAGGCATGAAACCCCAGTTACTCGGTGGCAGGACCACATTACCCCTTCTGACAAGAGGACAGAGATAGTATTCTAACTGGTGTTGACATTAAGGTGACACCTTTATCAAAGGCCAGACACCCCAGTTACTAACCAGATATGTGCCATAGCTCTGTATGATCAAGACAACTAATAAAACCAGATATGTACTGCCATCTCATGACATGGGATGCTTTCACTTCATTGATGAAAGTCCCAGTTTCTCAATGAGCAGTTAACAAGGTTGATAAAATTTTTATGAAATTTTTCATTAACCAGCTCTTAGAACCTTGTTGATTAAGCTTGAGTCCGTTTGAGAACAATACACCAGATCCAAGGTGATTCAGACTAAAGCACAAAATACCTCATTTCAGACTCAACATTGACTAAGTAGGTATGCTGTACAGGCTAGATTAGAAGACAGTTACAGTGTAGGAAGATAATCTTTGAATTCAGATTTTGATCTCAGTGGGACTAACAGCTGAAATTCTAACAAGAAATTAGATGAGCAGTCTTAAAGGATAAAGCATCCAACACTTTCTTTTATACACCTACTCAACCTAATTCTCTTTTAATGTCAGCAAGATGCCGTTCAAAATGTGTTCAGATTAGGCCAAAGAACAAGACACCTATTATAAATCTAGCTCCCCCTGAGACCTTGACCCCAACACAGACTTAACCCAGACAAGCCTCAAAACACCTCAAAGAAAACACCATGATATCAGAACAGATTATTCAATCAAAATGGAGTGAGTCAGCAATCACTCATAATGAGGTTATTTTTCAGCAACAGACAATGAATATGATAAGCATAAGAACACATGACATGGTATTCAGAAATCAGTTGTTCAATCATGAAATTCTGTAAATACCTAGTTCTCTGCGCAAAGTGCTAAATTTTTCAGTATCCAGTGGCTTAGTGAAAATATCTGCAATTTGTGAGTTAGTGCCAACATGGATCAACTCAAAAGTCTTCCTAGCTACTTCATCTCGAATAAAATGATGCCTGATTTCAATGTGTTTAGTTCGAGAATGAAGTACATGATTCTTTGCAATGTTTATTGCACTAGTATTGTCACAAAAGATAGAAGTACAACCTAGCTCAACCGAGTAATCCAGAAGCTGGTGTTTTATCCATATAACCTGTGTGCCACAGCTCCCTGCTGCCACATACTCAGCTTCAGCAGTAGAGAGAGCCACAGAGTGTTGCTTCTTGGATCCCCAAGAGACTAAGCACCCTCCTAGAAATTCGCAGTGACCACTAGTACTCTTCCTGTCCAATTTACATCCTGCATAATCTGCATCAGTGTATGCAATGAGATCTAAACTACATGATGCAGGATACCAGAGACCTAGATCATGGGTGGTAGATAAGTATCTAAAGATTCTCTTTACAGCTGCCAGATGCAATTCAGTAGGTCTAGCCTGGTATCTGGCACACATCCCTACACTAAATTGAATGTCAGGCATGGATGCTGTTAAGTAGAGGAGTGAACCGATCATACCTCTATATAATTTAGCATCCACCTCTTTACCTTTTTCGTCTGAATCCAGTGAGGAGCTGGTACCCATGGGTGTTGAGATTGTCTTGAGGTTGGTCATTCCGAACCTTTTCAGCATCTCCAGAGTATACTTGGTTTGATTTATGAAGCAACCATCATCCATCTGTTTGACCTGCAGCCCAAGAAAATATTTTAGTTCGCCAACTAAACTCATTTCAAATTCTTGGGACATAGACTCAGAAAAATCTTTACATAATTTTGAATTGTTAGATTCGAAGATGATATCATCAACATATACCTGGACCACTATTAAATCCTTTCCGAGATTTTTGGTGAAGAGGGTTTGGTCAACCTTACCTCGAGTGTACCCCTTGCTCAAAAGGAATTCAGAAAGTCTCTCATACCAGGCTCGGGGAGCCTGCTTCAATCCATAGAGGGCTTTATTCAACCTAAAAACTATGTTAGGCTGAACAGAGAAATTAAACCCAGGAGGTTGTTCAACATATACCTCTTCCTTCAATAACCCATTTAAAAATGCGCTTTTGACATCCATCTGCTGTAGCCGAATGTTTCTAGAGCATGCAAATGCAAACAGAATTCTTATAGCTTCCATCCTAGCCACTGGAGCATAGGATTCATCAAAATCCACACCAAATTCCTGACTGTAGCCTTGAGCTACAAGTCTTGCTTTGTTTCTAGAGATAGCTCCATTTTCATCAATCTTATTCTTGAAAACCCATTTAGTGCCAATGACATGAGTGTTTTCAGGTCTAGGAACTAGTTTCCATACATTATTTTTCTCAAATTGATTTAATTCCTCACCCATGGAGGATACCCAAGAATCATGTTTTAAAGCTTCTTCCACAGTCTTGGGTTCTACCTGAGATGTCAAAGCAGCTAAGTCCTGTTCTTGGACAATTCTAAAATGAGACCTTGTCCTAGGGGGATCATGCAAATTACCTATGACATTTTCACTAGGGTGGTCTTTGTGAAATATTACCTCACCTGAGGGTTCACCTACCTCAGTTGCTCCTTCTTGTTGTAAGTTTTCTGGTTGAGCAGCTGGCTGCATCTCTTCTTCTTCAATTTTCTCCAAGAAGTCTCCCTCATCAGATGGCTCCCTGTCATCATTTATCATTTTGTTAGATAGAACATTCTCATCAAACACTACATGAGGTGTTTCTTCAACAGTTTGCTCATCTATATTGAAAACTCTGTAAGCCCTAGAGGTTTCTGAATATTCGAGGAAAATTCCAGGAGAGCTTCTTGCTTCAAACTTATCCAAACCATTCTTACCATTGTTGTGGATGAAACATTTGGAACCAAAGATTTTAAAGTAAGAAATGTTTGGCTGCTTACCCTTGAGGAGTTCATAAGGAGTTTTCTTATGAGTAGGTCTTACCAAAGCTCGATTTAAAATGTAGCATGCTGTATTTGCAGCTTCTGCCCAAAATCTCCTTGGAAGTCCACTCTCAATTAGCATAGTCCTGGCCATTTCAATTATTGACCTATTTCTTCTCTCAACAATTCCATTCTGCTCCAGTGTCCTGGGAGAAGAGAATCTGTGAGTCACTCCCTCTCTTGAGCAAAATTCAGAAAATGAAGAGTTCTCAAACTCTCCTCCATGGTCAGACTGAATTGTAATGATATTATGTTCACCTTGCAGTTTGATTTTATTGAAAAGTTCTTCAAAGTGAACAAAAGCATCATTTTTATTTGCTAAACAGAACAACCAAGAAAATCTAGTGAAGTCATCAACTATGACTAGACCATATCTCTTACCTGACAGACTTTGTATTCGAGTAGGACCAAAGAGATCCATGTGCAAGTGATGTAGTGGTTTAGATGAGAGACTCTCAGTTCTCAATTTAAAAACTGCACGAGTCTGTTTACCTTGAGCACAAGCATCACAGAGCTTGGACCCTAACTGGAATTTTATTCTGGGCAAACCTCTAACTAGGTTAAGATTAGACAGCTTATTCAAAGTAGACACACTAGCATGGCCTAGACGCCTATGCCAGTCAAAAGCAACCTGTTCAAAATTAGCAGACAAACACAAGTTTATTTCAGAATTATCATCCAGATCAACGATGTACACATTATTTACTCTATGACCTTTGAACATGATGTTATCAGAATTCAGCTCAAAAACCGTGCAAGAATTGTGGTCAAAAAGTACCTTGTGTCCTTTGTCACAAAGTTGACTTATACTTATCAAGTTGTGCTGAAGTCCTTCTACAAGGTACACATCTTCAATGGAGTTAGTAGAGGACTTACCAACCGTACCAATTCCAATAATTCTTCCTCTGTTATTTCCACCAAATTTGACCAGGCCCCCAAACTTCTTTTTCAGTTTGCTGAATTTGGACCGGTCTCCTGTCATGTGCCTGCTATCCACTTGTTATGCTCAGCTGCCAGGCTGACCTGCAAAAGTTCAAACAGAGTAATGTGGGACCCAATTCAAATTGGGTCCAAAACCAGTTTTCAGATTATGCAAAAGGCACTTAGGAACCCACATTTGTTTTACTGTTCTCTTCAGTGGTTTTATGTGGGTTAATTCTTCCCTTTTGGCATTTCTTGGTGGGTGTTGAATGAACCTATTCTTAGTAGAACTATGCTGTTTCTGAACAAAAACATTGTTGGTTGGCCTCTTAGAGGATATGCGTGTGTGTTGAGTATAATTCATGCAAGCATTTTTATTCCAATGAAAATTGTGCTGAAAATGGTGAATGTTGGCATGCTCTCCTTGATAACTAGCATGATGAGCTTTCTTAACAAAACTTTTCACCCTTTTAGTGACCTCTATAGGATTGGTCCTGTGAGAACCTTTGTTCCACACCTGTTGCACAGGAGCAGTTCTTGTTTCAGGATTTTCTGACTTAGGCTGCTGACCAGTGGATTGAATGAATTTGCTGGTCGAAAACTTCATTGTAGAGACAGATTTGGAACTGGATGGTGTTTCCAGTTTCTCTTTGCCCTTGGAGGGGCAGAACGTGGTAGTTTTAAATTCAAAGGGTTTTTTACTAGTGGGATTGTATCCTAATCCCTCCCTATTGAAGTTTACCCTTGCCCCTAGAAGGGCATTCAGGTTGTTTCTCCCCTCTGTAAATTTCTCAAGCATTTTTTCTTTGTCCTCAATCTCCTTCTGAAATTTATTACATTGGTCCTGGAGTTCCTGATTAACTTTTCTAACTGCCTCATATCTTTCAGCCATCTGTCTAATCTCTCCTTTACTCTCTTCAGCTTTACCCTTCAGTTCATTCATCCTAGCCAGATTCTCCTCTCTTTCCATTCTCAACTTCTCAATCTCACCTTTAACCTGGTCTAGCTCAATGGCCATCTCCTTGTTTTTCATGCTATCCGTGACAACAGTAGAGTGTTCCTCAGAAAGAGAATGAAACTTACGTCTAAGCAATCTGTGTTCCTTGGTTAAAAAATTATATTTACTTAACAGGTCGCCATAGGCGTCCTCCCAATCATCCAAAGTAAAATTCTCAAATAAGTTTGTTACCTCTTTCTCATGGTCGGCCATGAGGCAAGTCTTCTCTTCACCTTCACTGGATGAAGTGGCTTCTGGATCCTCCTCCTCATCGCTCCACGTGCACAGCATGGCCTTCTTCTTCTTGTGCACCATCTTGTTCTGGTGTCCAGGAGCCTTAGCTTGCAGCTCTGGACATTCACTTTTCAGGTGACCGGGTTTCTGACAATGATAGCAAGTGATCTTCTTAGCAAACCGGTTCTTCTCAAATTCTCGTTTAGGAGACTTCCTTGCAGCATTAAATTTCTTCCTCCTGTAGAATCTTCCTTTAGTTCTCAAGAACTTTCTGAATTGCCTGGTGAGCATAGCTTGCTCGTCCTTGTCTAGGTCTGAGAATCCATCAGAGCCTTCGCTACTACCATCACTACTGCTGCTACTGATGTTGCTCTTCTTAGTATGTCGTGAGACCTTCAGAGCAACATTCTTTCCCTTTCTGTCATGCCCATCGTTTCCTTGTTTGAAATTCATTTCATGGGTCATGAGAGATCCAATCAGCTGGGTTACTATCATGATGGATAAATCTCTTGATTCCTCTATGACAGTCACCTTAGTATCCCAGATGGGAGTTAGAGACCTAAGGATCTTCCTGAATATGTCTTCTTGTTGAATGTCTTTTCCAAGGCCTTTCAGACTATTGATGATCACATATAATCTGGCATACATTTCTGTGATCGACTCCTCTGGCTTCATCTTAAATAACTCGTATTGAGTTGTAAGCATGTTGATCTTGGTAGCTTTCACCTGAGATGTGCCCTCATGAATTAATTGCATCTCATCCCACATGTTCTTTGCAGTCTTGCACGCTGAGATCCTCGAATACTCTTCCGGGTGGACGGCACACTGTATGATGTTAAGAGCTGTCCAATTCAGTGCGGAGAGTTTAACCTGATCTTCTGTCCACATATCTTCGTTCGGTGGAAGGGTGTATGGACCATCTGTAATTACTTTCCATAGCTTGTGGCTTTGGGCCCTGATAAAGACTTCCATCCTGTTCTTCCAAAAGAAGTAATTATTACCATCAAAGAAGGGGGGACAGGTGATAGACTGCCCATCAGCTATGAAACTGCGAGGACCAGTGGATCCGTTTCCCTGGCCGTTGGACCACATTCTGGGAAAAACCTTCTCTGATACCAACTGATAAGTAAAGTATGAATTGATCTAGAACGGGAGGGGATGAATAGATCACTGTTTTTCGAAGAATGAAAAATTACTGCAGTGTATTTCGCTAAACGCAAATAATCTCGAACTCTAACTATCAAAAAGAATGCAGTGCAGACAATAGCTCGAGAGAATAGAAGGCACACCACAATATTACCACAAACGATCACATAAGAACTCAGAGGATTTTAAGGTGGTTCGGTCCTTCAGACCTACATCCACCCCACACTCAAACCGAGTGTGGCTTCACTAACGGCTGGGCAACACAGCTTGCCAAACAAAAGCTGATACACAGCTTCCCAGGAGAACAACCTCTCCTCTTCCTCCTACCCGGAGGGAACCTCTAGCAACCCACAGTTACTAGAACCCAGAGACTCACGTCTCTCTTCCTCTTTACCAAGAGGGAACCCCACTAGTAGCAACCCCACTACTAGTGAACCAGAGGTCGAAGACCCCTCTTCCTCCAAACCCGGAGGGAACCCACAAGCAGCCCACCTGCTGCTTGCAAACCGGAGATCAGATCTCCCTTCTCCTGATCTCACAGGAGGACCCCGACCTCAGTCCAGAGGATCAGAAACACAAACGAGGACAGTTAAAGAACGATAAGAACAAGAAACGAAAACCACGATCGAAGGAAATCAAATTCCAGAAAATGGAAACAATGTAGCTCAAACTGAGCAAAAGACTTCGGATTTGATCCGCAAGTTAGAACAATTCTTCTAATCACTCTTCTGCTCTCTCTTTCTCTCTGCTATTCTTTCTTCTTTCTTTTCTTTTTCTGTGGATCGAAGGACTCTCTGTTTTCTGCTCTTTCTTCTATTCCTCTCTTCTTCGATGACCTTCATCTGAGGACGAAGGGTTCTATTTATAGCAGCAACAGCAGGTGGATAGGGCACAAAACGCGTGTGCCTCCCACGCTCGATCCAGAATCTTCCTGCCACGTGCCTTTATCAGGTTGGTTCCTCTTGTCTCGGATCACGTGCAACCCAGGTGTGTGGAATGTTCTTCCTCGGACCTGTAATGAAAAAGCCATTAACACGCTGTATGGCCACAGAAAGCAAAGCTGCATGAGGTATATAATAGCAACACGACGTGACTACTACACGAGTTAAGAAAAGAACGACACGAGATACATACTAATAACACTTAACACTACAGAGAAAAACGACACGAAGACACAACAAGGAAAACAACACGAGCTGACAATAGAAACCGACACGAAGTGGTTGCAAACAAGCAAGACACGAGGTCTACAGAAAGTAACACGAAGTGTGGTCAAGGCGAGAAAGACACGAAGTGAAATAACCCTTGAAAAAATAAGAAGAACAACTCGAGCACAAAATAGCTCGAATGAACGACTCGAAGTAATATGAGAACAGCACGAGGTGAGAAATAACGACACGAGGTACACACAATGACTACAACACGAAATAAAGAAAACGACACGAAGTTCATAAACACAACACGAAGTGAAATAGAAACCGACACGAGTTTGAAAACAACACGAAGATGAAACTCAAGAATCGACACGGAGTGTGGTCAAGGTGAGAAAGACACGAAGTCTAAAGTGAAAAACCAACACGAAGACAGAATACAAAGAAAACGATACGAAGTGCATAAACATAACACGAAGACATAACTACTGAAATAATATGAAAGACACGGACACAACACTGTTGATATTTATTTGCCTATCTTTGATCTTACTTATGAGGTTTGCTAAGTAATATGGCAAGATGACAAACAAGCAATCAAAGATCTGCTCAAACCTATGAACATGTGAACATGAACCTAGGCAATCATAGCTAGCTCTAGCATGGGCATGCTATCTCAATCAAATTATGCTAAGGAAAAGGAAAAACACACGCCGGGGCGTGGAGCAAGGAGTAAATAAAAACACACCACTAGGGGTGGAACAAGCAAAGAAATAAAGATGTTGATGAAGGAAATAGCTATTGCCCAGTACCAAGGAAAGATGTGATCACCACCAAGGTAAACACAAGTCAAAGACTCGAATATACCTTGGAAATAGGTGGATGAAGCACCCGCCCACGGGAGAGAAAACCAAAGAAAGCCTGCAGATCAGCTTGGAAGTAACGGCCAGAGACCCGTGCGTTGCTTGAAGTAACGGTCGCACCCTAGACCGCCAGAAGAAAGTGACGCTCCTGCACCAGACCGTCAGATAACCTGCAGTAGTAAAGCTTGAATTCTTTTAACTCCAACTCTTCCAGCCGGCTAGAAGACTTGGGCCTCGTGCTAATGAACCTGTAAACCTGCCAAAGAAGTAAAAAAGACAAGATAAAACAACCTCAATCAGCCCTCTTCACAAGCATAGCATCAATTCTTAAAGAACTTAAGAACATCAAAAGGAGAGAGAATTACCGGGTAGTTTTGGTTTTTTTAACCCCTCTGGGCATTTTTAAAAGTTGGGAGGATGTTTATATGCTTAAAGAACAACAGTGAAAAACGTGGAGGAGGAGGAGGGACAATGCTTTGTTTGGAGAAAAAAACCAAGGAAGAACTCAAGCATGTAAAGATGAACTTGAAAGACAAAACCAAAAGTACTCCCTTGACTGTGAGATAGATGGACGTGCGAAGCAACTCCTCCTGGATGAAGATGGTTCCTGAGTTCGGCAGCACTTCGTCGTGAATTGAAATCTCCTCCTCCTTGGCCATGAATTCAAGGGTGCTATTTATAGGCCCTCAAAACTCATAGGTCGAGTAGAGGATAATTCAGCAGGAAAAAGGGATAAGTCTTAGCAATCCTTGAGGATAATATCACCAAGAGTCCACAGAAACAAACGGGAAGTCCTGAGGATCGGATTAGAAAGAGATAAGGTCAATCCACGTTCTTATCTCAAACACGGAGTAGCAGAGAAAAGGCCTGAACTACCAGGACTCCCGGAAGGAAGTAACGGCTGCACTATAGACCGCCACTTGGAAGTAACGCACCAAGGATCATCCGTTACTTTCAACCTTATCCCAGAGGATAAGATCAACGGAAGGAAGACCCAACGAGCTGGACTCTTCACGGAAGTGACGGCCAAGGCATAGGGCGTCATAGGGAAGCAACGGCTGCACGACAGACCGTTATTATCAACGTGGATTCAACAGGATAAGCACGGAACACGTGGCCTTAAGCCTTAGGACTCTTCAAAGAGTAACGGTCTAAGATCCATCCGTTAGAAGGAAGTGACGCACCTGTCTGGGACCGTTATTTAGCATTGAGATTCAAGAAAGAAGAGAAGGGCTTTGCTAAGCTTTATCCAACGAAATGCCACCGGGAGCCAATTCTTGATCCAGGAAAAGACCCAAGAAACATGTTTCAACTGATCAGGAGACTCGATGAAAAAGCGAACAACTCGGAGCATCATATAGAATGAAAAAGGAGATGACCCGACTTATTGGGTATAAAACGGGTGTCAACAGATGCCCCTCCTTAACGTCCTCTTTGCAGGAGAGTGAGCGGAGGTGAAGCGGAAGTGAAATGGGACATGGAGGTGAAGCGGAGATGAAGCGGAGTGTATCAAAAAGAGGGCGTTAAGGTAAACGACACCCGTTCTTTACCAACAAGCGACAAGAATTTTCTGGAAAACTTCAAATTGATCACAAGGAAATAGCCAACCAAAGGATGCAAGTCTGGAGGAATTAATTAACTAAGGAAAGGAAACACGGCTAGCCGCCGGAGGCAACGGAAAGGAAAGAGACTAAACTCCAGACAGGAATCTTCAGTGAACCAGATCAAGCGAACAAATCGAAGGAAACCTTCTAATTCAGAATGGAATGATTCTCCTTATTCGGGATTAAGAACACAGCTGTTCACCATCACTGAGATATCTTGAACAGACGAAGCTTCATGAATACTCAAAAATGCA